>CM059193.1:31493202-32128202 GCA_030323885.1 Branchipolynoe longqiensis
AGGGTTTTTTTAAAAGGCAGTTTAGGGTGGTGTATGAGGCGGTGTGTATAGGTGTGTGGGGTGTGTGTGTGTGTGTGTAGGTGGGTGTATAGTTCGTATTCATATCAATGCCATTTCTCATGGTTGCAGCACCGGTCTTCAATCCGCGAGTTGTTTTGTTATTTTTGTTATTTAGTTGTTTTTAAAGGGTAATTAAAATACACATAATACATTAAAGTTGCATAGCCTGAAGCTTTGCGTGTTTCTGCCATTTATTTTAGATACATCATTATAATCAATCTTACTTTAGTTTTAAATAACTTTTATTATAAATGGCTTAGGTTTTACTGTATATAGCCCAGCCTCGACAGTTCAGATTTCCACGTTGTCTATTTATTTGGTTGGGATAGAACGATGATATCGGCAACGAATCCATATCAAAATCCTGACCAATCTCTTTTTTTTTAATTGAAAAAAAAAAAAGAACTAACAAAAAAAAGTGAGACACTGACGCATCCGGTCTGTGGATCGAGATGCCAGCAGCCAATCTGTGATCCACTTTTGTGTGTTAACTAGAGCGTGACGCGTACAGCAGTGGTTGCTGGTTGTTAGTGTTACCATACCACCAAGCACACACTGTATACAGGTGCAGGCGAACCATCCCCCATCTTGTCACCAGTGCCTACTGTGTCGTGGCTCCACAGTGCATATAGCGAACCGGAAGTTCTTATAGCAGCACCGGAAGTTCTTATAGCCGCACCGAAAGTTATTATAGCCGCACCGGAAGTTATTATAGCTGCACCGGAAGTTATTATAGCCGCACCGGAAGTTACTATAGCGAGTTACTATAGGAGATCCAAAGTGGGCGCCTAAAAGGTCGTGCTAACACTGGCTGCCTCATAGGACATGGGCATCTGGTACATCTCTGTCTGTCACTCTCTATCTCTCCTTGTGTCTGTCTGTATCTCTCTGTATCTGTCTCTGACGGCCTCTGTCTACCTCTCTGTCTGTCTTTATCTACCTCTCTATATAAGATCTTCAAGGAGAGGCCGAGAGGATTGAGGTCAGGAAGCATTCATTTTTCTTTCGAGTGACAGATCCATGAAACGGTCTTCCACATTCCAGACCAAGTTGTTAAAGCACCAACGGTAGAAGCATTTGAGAGAAGGCTGGGTGGACATTGGAGAGGACACCTACAATTATATGACTTCAAGCCTCCGTCCACCTCCATATTGGTGCAAAGGAGATTGTTTTTTGGGGTTTTTTTTTTACCACAACGAGCTGGCATTAGAGGTCTAATAGGGCCGAGATCAGCCAGAAGCGGATCTGTAAGTTACTCTGTAAGTGTAAGTTAATCTATCTATCTGTTTGCCTGCCTCGGGTCTTCCCGTTGTATTTGTGGAGTCCCCCCCCCCCCCCCCCGTCCACACCCACCCACAACCCTTCCACATTGTCACCAGGGTACAGGGAGTAAACAAATCCTGTCAATGCTGAGATTAGGTGGTAAAGACTAGGTTTATTCATATTTCAATTTTTTTTTAAAATAAATCGATGAAGAGTTCAGGCGCAAAACCCCATGAACGCCAATCCACAAATCAGGATAAACATTAGAATCAAACCTTCAAATTGTTTTATTTGTTTACATTCCTCCTGCTTTGTTCATTGCTGCATAATGATGTCATCACAACAACAAAAGTGTAATTTTAACTTTCGAGGTTCAACTGACAGCGGCGGCCAGGTGCAGCGGCGAAATGCAGGTGGCGCTAGTGGTATTATTGCCAGCTGGCACTGACAGATGGTGGTACTGATATTATGACCTACAAATGCATTGAATGGAATAATGACAAATGGTTTGGATAGCCTGCAGTATTGACCGATGGTTCCAATCATGCTAATTGATTGACATCGCTACCATTTCCTTTCCTTCTCGCTGCGATACACGAGAAAGAGAAAGAGAAAAAGAGAGAGAGAGTGTGAGTGTGAGTGTGAGTGTGAGTGTGTGTGTGTGTGTGTGTGTGTGTGTGTGTATATATATTTGTGTTTGTACTATGAATGATTATATCACAAACTATCCAAATCATTTATCATTCAATATCAGTACAGTAAAACCTCTCTAGCCGACCACCTCCACAGATCGACTACACCCCTATATCGATCGCTTTATTTGGGTCCCAACCGACCACCCATAGAATACCATTGAAATGATTTTTTTAAACTCCCTAAACCGACCACCTCCCTAAATGGACCATTTAAAGTTGGTCCCATGATCGGTCGATTTAGAGAGGTTTTACTGTATATATATATATATATATATATATATATATATATATATATATATATATATAGTACAGCATGTAGTATATATATGTATATCCTGCGCTGCATAAGCGTGTGTGTATACTATAGAGGGTATTCCCGTGGCGTCATCAACCGGATGCGCGGCCATTGTGGCAATATCAACCAGTAAACAGGCCATTGAGTTTGCCAGTGTAATATACAAGTACAGTGCGTATAGAGAAGGACGATGTAAATGACGTCACGAGCGAGAGGATAGAATAAACACTCAGACACTGGATGTCGAAGCGTTGACTTGTCTTTCATACACTACATGGTGTCAGATGTACATCTGAACGATACGCGCCCAGAACTTCGCAATGGCGCTGTCAGCTCTGAAGCCGCCTGTACCCCTGAACCTAGAGGGAAATTTGGCGATGAACTGGCGTGCTTGGTATCGTGCATACCAGATTTACAGTGTCGCATCGGGAGCTGCGAGTAAAACTGAGCGGATTCAGTGCTGCATATTTCTGCATGTAGCGGGCCAGGAGGCGCAGAAGCTACATATGACGTTTAAGATGACTGACGCACAAGCGGACAAGATCGAGCCGCTGGTGAAATGTTTCGAGGATTATTGCATTGGGAAGACCAACATTACGGTGGTCCGTTATGATTTCAACTCGTTAAACCAAACGACAGAGTCAATGGATACATACATACGAGAATTAAAACACCGTATTTCATATTGCGACTACTCTGAAATGGAAGACGCGTTGCTATGTGACCGTTTGGTGTGCGGTGTAAAAGAGACAAGGCTACGCGATAAGTTGTTGCAAACACCGAATCTGACATTGGACAGATGTTTGGAGATGTGTCGATTAAGTGAGAACTCACATACACAACTGCACTCGGGGGAAACTAAAAATACGGAAGAACAAGTGGACACCGTAACCAGACAGCGAGGAAATTACACTTCACAAGCAAGGCAGACGTCATCGATGCCACGCGTGCGGGGTTGGCAAGACAGGAGAACGCGCTCTTCTACACCTCGTGCGAACTGTCAGCGATGCGGATACCAACATGGGAATACCACTTGCCCAGCAGCTGACAAACAGTGTTTACAATGTAACCGATATGGACACTTTCAGCGAGTATGTAGGTCACGGCGCACGGGTCGCGCCCAAGTGGACGAAGTGGAGACGAAAGAGGGTGTGGCTGAGGAAGACAACCGGGACGACGAACACGATTTGTTCGTTGGGGAGATAACCGGAGAAGCAATCAGCAGCAGCAATTTATGGTACGTGGATTACAACTTGCAGACCATCCCTGTCAAATTTAAACTGGACACTGGATCCCAAGCTAACATTGTGCCCCGTTATATCTACAATGCTCTGAAAAACACTGTCTTATCACCTTCGAAATGCTGTCTCGTCACGTACTCAGGTGATCGCATACATCCGGACGGTGAAGCAGAAATCATCGTCGGCGGAGTACCATTAAAGTTCCAAGTCACCACACGGGGGACACCAATATTGGGAAAAGAGGCATGCGTGAAACTGCAACTGATCAAACGTGTAGGCGAGGTCACCGTCCGGACTAAGGAGGCAACTACGGCCAGGCAAACAGCAGAACAGTTGGTGAGAGAAATATTCAGACATATTCAAGGGTTTAGGAACTATTAAAAGTAACGCAAAAATACATATTGATTTAAATGTTGATCCCGTAATTGACCCGCCAAGGCGAATTCCCCATGCAATTGTCGACAAAGTGAAAATAGAATTAGATAGGATGTTACAGTTAGGTGTAATCGTCAAGCAGCTGGAACCAACCCCTTGGGTAAATTCAATTACAGTCGTAAGAAAACCAGATAAACTCAGGGTATGTCTAGACCCTACAAAGCTAAACAAAGCCATATTAACAACCCCGTACCCAACCAGAACGATAGAAGAGGTCATTGCGAAAACAAGCAAAGCAAAAAAAAATTCTGTCATTGACGCGAACAGCGGATACTGGCAAATAGAACTGGATCTAGAAAGCTCAAAATTATGTACTTTTAACACCCCATGGGGGCGTTTCCGATATACCCGGTTGCCATTCGGCATTAAAACCGCTGGAGACATTTTTATTGGTGAAATGAACAAAATTTTAAAAGATCTACCTGGTGTAAATGTAATTGCCGACGACATATTGGTGTATGGAAGTACCGAGAAAGAACATAATGATAATCTGGAAAACGTATTTAAAAGGGCAAGAGAGGCTGATTTGCGCCTCAACCCAAAAAAGTCAGTGATTTGCAAAACAGAAGTTAACTATGTGGGACACACTTTAACTCAGTCTGGTTTAAAACCAACAGCAGAACGTGTCCGTGACATAAGTGAGATGCCTACTCCTACTGACAAGGCTGGGATTCAACGATTCCTAGGTATGGTGGGATATGTGGGGAAATTTATACCAAATCTTTCCGAAATTTCAAAACCACTGAGGCAAGTATTGGGTAAAAACGTAGTTTGGTTCTGGCAACATGAACAGGAAAAAGCATTTAACAAACTGAAAACACTGTTAATATCAGCACCCGTGCTAAGGTATTATGACGTAAATGACCAGATTACCTTGCAGGTGGATGCTTCAAAATCTGGCCTGGGGGCAGCCATTTTTCAAAAAAATAAACCAATAGCGATGGCGTCAAAAGCATTAGATACTTGCCAATCAAGCTACGCGGTGATAGAAAAAGAACTATTGGCCATTTGTTTCGGATGTATCCGGTTCCATGATTATATTTACGGTAAAGAGGTGATAATCGAAACTGATCATAAGCCTCTAGTGGCAATCATGGCAAAACCATTGCACCTGTTGTCAGCCCGCATGCAACGCATGCGCATGAGGCTGCAAAACTATAACATCATTATGAAATACATCCATGGTAATGAAATGTTTTTTGCAGACACTCTTTCACGTGCGCACACCAGCAAAACTACACCACACAATCTGTTTGACAACAAAATTTCCATAGCCACGATAGATATTGCACAAAATATAAATACCCGCATCATTGAGGCTACAAAAAAAGACAACACCCTTACTGAAGTTACACGATTAGTGAGAGAAGGTTGGCCTGCCCAAAACAACCTGGTGACACCGTGTGCCAAACCTTTTTTCACATATAAAGATGAGATAGTCATCACAGATGGGATGCTGTTTAAGGGAAACCAAATTATAATCCCCAGTATTTTGCAAAAGGAAATGTTAGGAGTATTGCATGAGACCCATCTGGGTATAATCAAATGCAAGCAGCTGGCAAGAGACAATATGTTCTGGCCAGGCATGAACCAGCAAATCGAAGATTTAATAGCTCGGTGTCAAACATGTCAAAATTATAGGAATATCCTAAATGCTGAGCCCATGAGCTCTCACGACATACCAGATAGGCCTTTTTGTAAAGTAGGAGTAGACTTGTTTCAATGCCGGAGCAGGACATATCTCATTCTAGTAGATTACTACTCCAAATTTCCGGAGGTAGCGGAGCTACAAACCACAACGTCCAAAGCAGTAATTCAGTCCTTAAAAGAAATCTTCGGTCGTTATGGGATACCAAACTCACTGATATCTGACAATGGACCACAATTTGCTAGTTACGAGTTCAAACATTTTGCTACCACATACAATTTCGATCACGTTGTATCTAGCCCGTATTACCCGAAAAGTAATGGTCAAGTAGAACGGTATGTGCAAACGATAAAAAAAATGATGAAAAAGGCATGGGACAACGACCAGGATTTCAACCTGTACTTGTTGAACTACCGAAATACACCGCTTGTGCACCTAAATGCCTCTCCAGCTCAGTTACTAATGAGTCGTAGGCTCCGATCAAAAATGCCCACGACTAAAACAAAATTACAACCCCAGGCTCAAGAATCAAAAAAAGAAAATATTATCAAATTACAAGCAAGTCAAAAATTTTATTATGATCGAAAAGCTGGGAGAGGCCACAAAAAACTAAGGGTAGAAGACCGAGTCAGATACAGAACACATAACGGTAAATGGAGGGCTGGCACTATTACACAAACAGATGAAAGCAAACCCAGAAACTACAAAGTTGTAAATCGCGAAGGTAAAGAACTGCACCGCAACCGTGTTCACATGTTTAAGATACCGTTAACTGTACACAAAGAATACAAACCTTTAGATACAGGGGCGCCAGGCAATACCGTTAAAACTACACACACACAAGTACAAGAAAAAAGGGCGTCACCTGTCTACAAAACCAAAAGTGGGCGTGTCTCGCGTCCACCAGTTAGACTAGGAATGCCTGAAAACCAACCAATGTTATACACACCATGAGACGCACGGTCTCAGCAGCACACGGAAACAGTGGTACTAAACCCTGAAACCTAGTAAGACAACAACAACAAATAAATATAAGTAATAATAAAATATAGACATGTTATCACACGATTGTCAAGAATTTCTGATCGACAGCAAGTTTGTTTACCATATCTGTTTTCATACTGCCCACAGCAACGTTAGTTCTAAGCGTTTGCAGAAATTGTATTGCAGAAAATGTATCCCGTGTACTCTGCGTATTCCATGTGTTCCTTTTTATTGTTGTGTTAAAATGAGTTACCTTACTTGTTGTTTCACCAACCGGGTGAATAAAAAAAAAAATTAAAAAAATAAATAAAAAAAAAAAAGGGGGGAAGATGTAATATACAAGTACAGTGCGTATAGAGAAGGACGATGTAAATGACGTCACGAGCGAGAGGATAGAATAAACACTCAGACACTGGATGTCGAAGCGTTGACTTGTCTTTCATACACTACAGCCAGTACCCGCAGTGCAAAACATTAGTTTTATTCAAAATTAATAGAAATGCAGAACCCTAACCGTATCAATTTAATATAATCTTTTTGTTAAACATGTTTTCTATATGTGTTCCAAGCGGTTTGTGTCTAGGTGGTGTGGTTTTAAAGATATTTAATTTTTTTCTGTATGAAAATCGCTCATGGCCATTGACAATGCATTGAATTTGCCGGTACGCGCAGTGCAAAACGTCTATTTTATTCAAAATTAATAGAAATGCAGAACCCTAACTTCATCAATTTAATATAATCTGTTCGTTGAATGTGTTTTCTATATGTATTCCAAGCGGTTTGTGTCTAGGTAGTGTGGTTTTAGAGATATTTCACTTTGTCTCTATGAAGATTGCTCATTGCCATTGACAATGCATTGAGTTAGTTGGATTTGTTATTGTGGTTGTATCGCCACAATGGCCGCACTACCGCGTAGCGTGACGTCATTGCATACCCTCAATAGAGGATTTGCGTATGTCGTTGGCATCACACTACTCGCGCTTCGTGGTTGGATAGAAGCAGTTCCTTCTAATATCAAGTGTGTGTAAATAAAACAAAAAGGACAAATTTATTCACTGCTATGATCTAATTATGTTATTTAGAATCATGAATATTCACTTGGGGTTGAAATAATGTTATTTATGAGCATATCTTACTCAATAAGTGAAATTCGGCTCATATTAAACCCAAAATCAGAGCGATATGAATGCCACCTCCGCATCGGCGGCGATATTGTGAAATGTAAACAAAACAAAACGCGCAAATTTATTCACTGCTACGATCTAATCACATTATTTAGAATCATGAATAGTCACTCGGGGGTTGAAATAATGTTATTTATGAGCATAGCTTACTCAAAATGTGAAATTCGGTCAAATTAAACCCAAAATGGAAGCGATATTGACGTTCTATCCAACCATGATGGCCGACGAGGCACTGGTCACGTGGTGCTAATCGTTTGACGCAAATCCTCAATAGGCTATATATACACACTACAAGCTATCCAAATGATGTACCATTTATTTATCAAAGATAAAAATGATAAATGATTTGAATACCCTGTAGTTTGTATAGTCAGGTTGTATATATATATGTATGCATATATATATATATATATATATATATATATATATATATATATATATATATATATATATATATACAGTTTAAACATCCCTAACATACCACCTCCACAGGTGGACCACTCCCCTATATCGATCGTTTTATTTGGGTCCCAGCAATACCATTGTAACCATATTCTAATTCCTAAACCGGCCACCTCCCTAAATGGACCACTTAAAGGCGGTCGTTTTAGAGAGGTTTTACTGTATAACGGCCGGGGCTTCGAATGTTGATATGAACGTACAAACTTGTTAGTGTATCCTTTATTTATATCCACGTATTAAATTATATGTATATATAACTAGATATATATATGGGGGTGGGTTAGGCTTACAGTAAGTTAACAGAAAATAACTCCACCAGTTATTGCTTGATATGAGGTTTGATGACCAAGGACTGAGGGAAGATCGGTGGTTGGAGTTTTACATCCGGGCAACATCTAAGGTCATATCAGGACGGTGTGAGGGAGGAAGGGGGGAGGGGAGGGGGTATTTACTGAAAACAGGGTCGGTGTCAAATAAGTACTCCAGGGGTCCGAGGAACGCAAACCCCATATTAAAGCGCTGAAATTGTATATGTAGTACGTGTCCCTTTCAATTGTGAACCGAACTGAGAGCTTCATGACTAACGGCTGTGTGGGCGGGGGAAGGGTGGTAGGTGGGGGTGGGGGGTGGGGTCGGCTAAATTAACATTCTTAGAATAGATGTAAGAAAGGGTGAATTGTCGTCTGCTTTCACTAGAGGGGCTGTCACATTACGACGTATGGCCTTAGCGTATGCCGACGTATGTGACTTTCGACCAACACACCGGCGTACATCGTCATACATTATGTGTATGTTGGCCATACGTCGGCTACACTTGGCATACGGCGTCATCGGTCGTCTTATGTCGGTGTGCGTCAAGGCACTCAAAATTTGTTGTGCATGTTCAAAATTTTCAACATATGTAAACGTATGGCTCATATGTTCCTCATACGCTATGTGTATGCAAGGTGTATGCCGGCATACGTTAGGAACACGTTAGGGGTAGGTCAGGGTACGTTGGGACATGTTAGCCATACGTTCAGCCTGTTAGGAATGTGCAGTCCGCATACAGCCAACAAACGCATAACATACTCCTAACATACTTCGAATGTATGCCTGCTGTATCTCCTGCGTACTTAACATATACGCCACACTTCTAGCAATGAAGTAACATACGTAATGTTGGTCAGCGTACCGTGAGCATATGCGAAGCTTTTGCGACGCACATGAACGCCCTCATACACTAGCAATACATCAGAAATATGTTCTGCATATGTTACGTACATTGTGTGTACGCCCATTTTTATCCCACACCACTGAAAAGTTCGACGAATGCCGACGTACTGGCAAATTGTCGTACGTTGAGCACGCGCCGACGCCGTACGTCGTAGTGTGACAGCCCCTTTAATGATACGGGCTACCCAACCGGTTGCAACATTTTCACAATAGGACAAAGAGTACTTTCCCATATCGGCCACCTCTCCGATAAATGAGTACACATCAGCATTTTATCACAAAACATGACAGTGCTTTATGTTATATCAACATTTCGTTAAGCGATAAAAAGTGCGCATGACCCTAATAGTAATAACTAATACCATCACCCCCCCCCCCCCCCAACGTATGCATTGGATTACTGTGAACATGTTTAAAGCTTTGAGTGGCTCCGTACGTGACTTGAGAGATTAATAATAATTTCACTGAGAATGGTTCACATTCACTGACAATGACAGCAGGCTCCGAGCACTAAATATCGTATGTGAACGCCATGGCAACAGACGACAATCAACATTCCACTAACACTTGTAACAGACATCACCAGACGGCGTTGTCAAATTTGGTGAAAGCACCGGCTAGGCTTCCTGTGTGTGTGGGGCCGGGGGGGGGGGGGGGGCTTGAACCCATGCCGAGTCAAGCCAACAACTTACTAAAACCTGATACTTGTCGCTACCTACCATGGTGCTCGGCATTCGGGCAAGGACTGGCTTGCACAATATCAGGATAATGTGACTGAGTGGGATATCAGGTCGTGGTGCTGGTGGCCTGGTTTCCTAGTAGGATATCACTATGAAGTCGCCATGAGTGCGCACTGTTGCAAGTCACTACCCGTCTTGATAGGACCTTAGATATTGCTAGGACATAAAGCCTCAAAAACTATCGCAAATATACTGCATAACATATCGGGCCAGCGGGACCGAAAGGGCGCTAATTCTGCGACTCACTGTCCTGTAACCAGCTAGTAAAAGAGCCCCACCCCCTGGCGGCCACAAAGGAAACCATTTCGACAACTCTTTAAATAAGCCGCCACACAAATAAACTGTGCAACTCTTTGTCAAATATCAATGTCGCGTTCAATGGAAGACTTTCATAGTCCCTCGTACCAGTCGTGTGGGAACAAACACCACATTGGCAATTTGAATCAAGTCTATTAGCAGGGAAGGAAGGACAAGATATGGCATGAGAACGTCAGTTTGAATGCTGTTTTGTTGTTGTTGGCCTCTTGCTGTTGTCTTCTTTTTTTTAAAGCATTTTTTTTTAAACCGGGCTGGAGTGTTTGTTGGGCAGGTATGTGTAAAAGAACAGTCCATCATATATATATGTGTGTGTCTGATGTATGACGTATTGTGCGAGTATAAGGATACGGAAGGGAATTATTATTATATTGCCATACTCTGTAAGACCCAACACTTTACCGGTGGTGCCACCTTTGGCCTACCTCGCATCCACCTCGCACCCACCTCGCATTGACTAGTGTCACTGTCAGTCACACGAGAGGATTTTTGTTCCCAGGGGCAAGGGCTTCTAATTCCTTGCCAGAGATTAAAACTACCCAACCCACTACTTTCTGGTTTTCTCAGTACTATACTGTAAGGATTAATACAAATTGATCAAATATGATTTAATCAAATTTTTTTTTAAGAAATGGGGACTAACCAAATTTAAAAAAAAAGGTACTTGCCACCATGTGGCCTTGTGACTGGCATTAACACTGTGATAAAGTTAATTCCCCCTACTCAAACCACCAAACCAACAGAAGAGACACAAAAACCAGAGTGCCAGTGTCAATGTTTATTCCCGCAAGAGGTTGAGTACTTCGTCAAGTAATGAACCCGAGGCATTGCTTTGGGGGTGGTTTGTAACCTTACGACGGTTACTGGTTGCAGAACTGCAACATTTATAGAGAGGCTCTGATAAATCAGCCCAATCTTTGGTTGAAGATTAATCTTCAGTAGGGAGTGTTGTAGAAGCTGGGGACATCTTTACAACATTGTAACGGTGAAGCATTGAGGCGGCCGGTAGTTGAGCACTTGATGGGTGCAGCGGTGGTTCAAGCAACGAGAACAAAGCGAGGGAAAACGTACAGGGCCCCACCCAAGCACACAACTCCCCTGGTCAGGGTGAGGAGTATGCCTGGGAGAAAAAAAAAAGGTACAGTTTAGGAAAGAGAAATGAGGAGAGTTGAGTCAAAAGACCGTGTCTATTTGCTCTATGGTGACCAGCCGGCGAGCCAAAGACACGGACAGAGTAAGAGTAGAAGGTGAAATGCCGGCGGGCTCCCCCTCCTGGAACTCTTTTCAGACATATCAAGGAGGAGCAAGGCCAGCGGAGAGGAGATAGAGAGAGGTGTGGACGAAGTGCGGTCCGGATGGCAAGTGAACCCGAGGTATGTGATGCAGGCTCTTAAATACCCCGCCCTAGCAGCGACAGTTGGTCACCTGACCACAAATGGTTGCATGTCGGTCCGGTATGAAAAGGCGACCAATTCCCTGTGCTAACGCTCCTCTGTGAAGGCCGGCGTTCATGCTGTAGGGAAGCTGTGCAACATGCCCTCATACCTGGCCTCACTGCAATAGGATGTTGGAGTTTTACATCCTGCCAACATCTATGGTCATATCAGGACCTGTACCGACTTACGACAGTGCGCATTGATGGCAACATTTTAGTGCTGCCCCACAGGGCATCAGGCTGCCCGCACAACCCGATATCCCACTCAGTCCCATTATCCTGACACTGAGCTAACCAGTCCTTGCCCTATCCTATTAATGCCGAGCACCAGGCTAGGGAGCGACAAATATCACATTTTAAGTCATTGGTATCACTCGACCAGGAACCGAACTCCCGACCTTCCACACGCGAGGTCCGTGCTCTACCAATTAGGCCACCGCGCCCGGAATCACTACTAAAAGATATGCTACGGACTGCTTGGTCCCGATGTAACGATTTCAATTACCCCCCTTTTCAAGTTCCTCGGGGAACAGTTTTCAGATTCCTCCCCCTATTTTCAAATTCCCCCCTCAGGGAATTTAAAATTGTTTAAAAAAACTTTTAAAAACGTTTTAAAATTCAGACCTATAATATTTTTTTCTTAGACATATTGGAGACTTTTTGTGTCATTTGGGGTGAAATATTTTTTGTTATACTAGTAATAATTTCCATTATGCTATTCTCTGTGTATTATTATATTTGTCCTGAAAACTAAAATATAGAAAATTCCCCAAAATGGGGGGAGGGAAAGATAAAATGAGGGAGGGAACTTGAAAACGTTTTCAAATTCCCCTGGGATGAATTTGAAAACGTTTTCAAGTTCCTGGGGGGGTGGGGACTTGAATCAGGGGGGAATTTGAAATCTTTACACCGGTGTAAGGACACGAGTATATTCAGCTCATCCTTAGTGGACTTATTTTTATTTCGTGATGACAATTTTCTCATAATTTAAAATAACTTAATAAAAAGCAACCAAGTCCCTATTGTTTGTGAGGTCTACCCAGGAATGATTTATATGTGCTTGGTCAGGTTCTATCCAGGTATGTACACCTTAACTGGGGTGTAGATATTAGCTTATGGACTATGGGTATTAGCTTATGGACCTGAGCTTCGTCAGCCAGTGTTGAAAAGTCTAGTTATGGTCCGCCTGGTTTCATTTTAAACATACCCCCTCCCCCACCCCCACCCCCACCCCATCATTCCACGGCCTCACCACCTTAATAACACAAACCATTCAAGCCTGCCAATCCCACGTCCCTATTCCCACGGTATTACGACACCAAGCGGCAGACAGCGGAACCACTTAACTCACGTAAAACAAACTTTAGGGGGGTAATTAAAAAGTGCCAGTTTTATTTTGTCTATCAGCTCCTTATTTAAAGCTGCATAGTCCGATGAAATATCAAATTTTCAAAACCAAACCAATTATCTAGATTTTGATTTTACATATCTAAGTTAGATACTGATGCACTTATTAAGCATTTGTTTCTGTATAGAAGGCAATACTGAGTCAATTTAACAGAACTTGTTATTGCAGAAGTCTATGGTGTCAGAGTTTTGGCAAGCTTGCCAAAACTAATTTTCCATGTTTGCACTCAAAATATCTCAAAAGTTTACCATTTGAAATAAAAGTTACTTTGAACTAATGTAAAGTTGATACTAGTGATTGATCTAATATATTCATCTCAGAAAAAATACACAAATTCAAAATCATCGGACTATGCAACTTTAAGTATGGTGTTTTATTTAAATAAGCACCCTTTAACATTGCGACGGTAGGGTGGTGGCTTTACGACCTAGCAACATAAGAGGTAATCTTATGAACGGAAGTGTGTATGTGACGGCTTAATAGTGGTGTCCATACTGGGATACCGTGCCACTGGCACCATGACTTATCAGTATATTTATTAGTCTGCCCTGATATGACCTTAGATTGTGTTATGACGAAAAGTCTCAATAAAAAAACAACAAATATTTAATTGGAAATTCCCTGTTATCGATGCTGTAAAAAAAGTCCGCTTTAAAATACAATCCCAGTTCAGGTGCCCCCCCCCCCCGCCCCCACCCCATATAAGCCCATTTAATGTTGCAGTCTGATTGATGGCTTTGAGTTCCTGTCATACCTTATATAAATATTAGGTTGCTGTTATGATTTACTCTACTTTAATTTCAAATTTGATAACTGTTTTTCTTTTGAAAATGTGATGCTTTTATCGGACTATATATATATAGATTTACTCAACGGATGCAACAACAAATATTGGTCGCTCCCCTCGCCGTGAATATGGCCTATGCTGCCGACACGGCGTAAAGCAACCACCAATTAATCACTCAATCAATCTGGTCGCTACCTTAACTGGTGTTCAGCATTATAAGAATAGGACAAACACTGGTTGGCTCAGCGTGTGGATAACGTGACTGAGTTGGATATGGAGACCCGGTGCTTGCGTCATGGTATATAAATCGGGCAGCACTGAAAAGCCATCACCAGGGTCGCCAACATCGGAAAATGACAAAACCGGAAGATCTTAAGGGATGTTATATTGGGGGACCTGGGTGTACTCCCGCAGAAAATTTTTGAAATCTTAGATGCTCTGTGGTGCATTTTTGACACAATAATCCTTAAGATTTCTATAATATTACTATATCAATGTTATTGCAGGGTTGCCAACATCGGAAAAACCCCACAAAAAAACGGAAGATTGGCGCATGGTGATGATGGGGACAATAAAATATTGCACACCGTACGGCGAAACCATAAGGGTTGGCAACCCTGCACCATGAATGCACAATTACAATACAAGTCATTTCCCGCTTTGTTAATAATACCCGCGATGTTGTTCGCACATGGGGGAGGGAGGTGGGAGGGGGAAACAAAACCAAAATCAATCAATCAATATTAAAATGGGTGCGTTCAGATTCGGTAGAGCCAGGTGGGGTGGAGGAGGAGGTGGGGTGGAGGAGGAGGTGGGGTGGAGGAGGAGGGAGGTGGAGGAGGAGGAGGAGGAGGAGGAGGAGGAGGAGGAGGAGGGGAGGAGGAGGAGGGGAGGAGGAGGAGGAGGAGGAGGAGGAGGAGGAGGAGGAGGAGGAGGAGGAGGAGGAGGAGGAGGAGGAGGAGGAGGAGGAGGAGGAGTAGGAGGAGGAGGAGGAAGAAGAGGAGGAGGAGGTTCAGAGAGGGGGTTCAGAGAAGGGGTAGGAATTGCCTCCTCTGTCCATGATCAGGAGTTGGTTACGCCTGAGTGGTCATCCTATATGGGCCAGCAAGTCTCGACACGCGTCTGTAAACAAAGCCTGCTTACAGTCAGTTACACATCGCGATACTTAAAGTTAAAGTCGACAGTCCGCCCTGAACGCGGCATTGTAAACAAACCGCCTTTATTTCACTGTTAGTGTTACCAATGTGGCCGCTAGGCGTGGTCTGACGCCCGTCTGCTGGTGTGTATCTCAGGTCACATCAGGACGGGTACCGACTTGTTGGTTTGTTGGTTGTTGGAGTTTTAGGTCCTGGCAATATCTAAGGTCACATGAGGACGGGTACCGACTTGTTGGTTTGTTGGTTGTTGGAGTTTTAGGTCCTGGCAATATCTAAGGTCACATGAGGACGGGTACCGACTTGTTGGTTTGTTGGTTGTTGGAGTTTTAGGTCCTGGCAACATCTAAGGTCACATCAGGACGGGTACTGACTTGTGACAGTGCGCACTCATGGCGACTTTACTCCACCCCCTGGTGGTCACAAAGGAAACTCTTTCGACAACTCTTTAAATAAATAAGCCACGGCGCAAATAAACTGCACAACTCTTGACAATTATCAATGTTGTCTTCCATTCCAATGGAAGACTTTCATAGTGCACCCCAATCCAGTCGTGTGGGAACACCACATTGGCAATCTGAATAATGGTTGGTTGTTGGAGTTTTACATCCTGGCCATATCTAAGGTCATACCAGGACGAGTGCTGACTTGTGACAGTGTGCACTCATAGCGACTTTGTAGTGCTCCCCCACTGGGAGACCAGGCCACCAGCACCATGACCTGATGATATCCCACTCAGTCACATTATCCTCACACTGAGCCAACCAGTCCTTGCCCTTTCCTAATAATGCAGAGCGCCTGGCTAGGAAGTGACAAGTATAATTTGTTAAGTGAATGGTTTGACTCGACCAGGGTTCAAATCCCACGATCTACCAAAACAGGAGATGGACGCTAAACTCATTCGACCATCCCGTCTGGTCAGGCCGGCCCGGTGGTGTGGGGAGAGGGGAGGTGTGTGTGTGTATATGTTTATGTGTTTGTTGTTTTAAGTCCTAGCAAAATCTAAGGTCATATCAAGACGGGTACTGACTTGTGACAGTGCGCACTCGTAGTGAGTTTATAGTGCTGCCCCACTGGGAGGGGAGATCAGGCATATCACACAGTAAAATCTTATGTAAAATTCAATGGTATCGCTTAAAATATATATATTTATCCAAATTTGTTTAATAAGCTATGAGATTGGATAGTCCTGAGCAAATCAGTCCTTGCCATAGCCTATTAATGCTGAGCACCAGGCTAGGTAGTGGCAAGTGACGATTTTAAGTCATAGCTTTGATTTGGTCAGAGTTCAAATCCACAACCTTCCAAACTGGAAGCAAGCCAGCGCTCTTATTTCTTAGTCGATTCGGCCTAATCTCATCAGGTCGACAAATGAATGCTGAATGGGTCAAGTGTGAATATTTAGCTGCACGATCAGATTGTGAAGCCAGTTGTTCCCAACAGTCACCAGAGGGCACCACTGGGTCTGCCTCAAAGTAAGTTTGTTTTGTTTAACGCCTCTAGAGCACATTGATTTTTATCATCAGCTATTGGACGTCAAACATATGGTCATTCTGACATTTATTTCGAGAAAACTGGCTGCCGCCACATAGGCTACTCTTTCCGATAAGCAGCAAGGGATCTTTTATATGCACTTTCCCACAGACAGGACAGCACATACCACAACCTTTGATGAACCAGTTATGGACCACTGGTTGGAACGGAAAATAGTCCAAAGTGCCAATGGGTCCACTCAACAGGATCGATCGGATGACCCATATCTTCACAGGTAGACACTCTGGTTTTATTTGGCCAGAGATTGACCACTCGGTTAAGCCCCAGTCACACATAGCCGGACGAGCCCCGGATTTTGAGCCCGACCACCCACGGACCAACGGCCCGGACTGTCCCGGACCACCACGGATAAAATCACTGTTTTCGTCGATTTTTGCCTCGCAGTCACACCTTCCCGGACGAGCCCCGGACCACCCCGGACCGCCCCCGGAACGGCCCTGGACGAGCCCGGACTGGCCCCTGACTAACCCGAACGAGGCCGGACCACCCCCAGACTGCCCCGGACCACCCCCGGACAGTCTGGGAGTGGTCCGTGGCTAGGCTGGGGGTAGTCCTGGATAGTCCAGGGATGGTCCGGGTCAAACCGTGGCTCAAAATGACCCCGCACCACCCCCGAATTACCTGGACCACTCCGGACCACCCCCGGATCATGCCAGATTGAACCGGATCGCAAAATCCCCCGGACCGCCCCGGATGTTTTAAACATTTTAATACATCTGGGGCTGAGCCTAGATGGCGCCAGATCAGGCCGGATCAGGGGGGGTCGCCACGGACAACCCACGGACGAGCCACGGATCGCCCCGGACCATCCCGGATGGCGGTCCGGGGCTCATCCGGCCCCTGATCCGGGTATGTGTGACTGGGGCTTAAGCGAGGGCTCTACTTACTCGACCATCCCGTCCGGTGTGTGACTGGTGAGAAATATGACAGCTTTGTCACAGTCGAGCCGCTAATGTGGTTAAACCTGGGGCTAACAACGCGCTTATATCAGCTCGGCCAGTTTGGTCTGGTTGACCCCATTAAGAATTAGGTCAAGTGGACCATAATCCTGGGTTAGGGGGTTATCAAAAGTTTTCAATATTTTCATGGTCATACAAACTTAGCGTAGAATTTCCCCCCGGACTCCTCCTCCCAAAAGTAGTTCCATCAATTTAGACACAGAAAGATATTGTCATGGGGGGTGATGAAAATGGGAAATATTGCACCGGGCCAGTGTGCTAACCATTACATCACCTAGGCTCGCTGATATCACCACACTACATACGCTTACCTGTGTATGTGGTTACTTGCCTGAGAGGTCAGTGCACACAACTACACTCATCCCCCTGGAATTGTAAGTCTTTTAATGCTTACAATTACATACATACAGGCAATGCACTTACACATACATACACATGGTAGGTTCAACAACCATACAGCGTGTAGCTTGTACAGGATCATGGTCACAGCAACCAGTGTCATGGGATGATGAAAATGGCAAATATTGCGTCTAGAGTGGGACTCGAACCCACATCTCTTTGCATTCCGGGCCAGTGTGCTAACCATTACACCACCTAGATTTCCTGATATCACCACACTACCCACGCCTACCTGTCTATGTGGTTACTTGCCTGTGAGGTCAGTGCACACTACTACAATATCAACATTTTATTAACCGATAAAAGTTGTACTTGACTGACAACCGTCCCCATTGGTCGTGTTAGAGTACCTTTAAGTCGTGGGAAGTTTGATCAACTAGCCACCATAAATCTGTTAGTGAAACTGGGCCACTAATGCGTCATGCAAGCTATAATCATGTCATGCACCTGGTTACCTTGGTTACCAGAATGCAAGACCAACGAGATAGAGGAGGGATTTGCGTAGAAACTTGATCATTTTAGGGAGAAGCAAGCACGGGAAAATCAAACTATTAGTGAAATCACAAACTTGGATTCGTTGAAAAAAGTGGCGAAAGCAATATTTGCGTCATTTTAGATTATTTTCTGATCACATATCATTTGCTTGACTGAATTCATTGCAAGCGCATAAATGTTGGTAGAGCTCGGCAGTGGCAGTGTGCGCTAACGGTGATTTTATAGTGCTGCCCCACTGGGAACATGGGATACCAGCACCATGACCCGGTATCCCATTGAGTCACATTATTCTGATATTGAACAAACCCGTATTTGCCATATCCTAGTAACAAATTATGTACCTTCCTTGTGTTTTGATATTAAATACAAAATTTTAATGGATTATTAATTACTTAGTTTGCATCATGGCACTTTATTTTAATGTGCTGAGGCCAATCCCGACCTTAGAACCTGGTTACGTCCCTGATCCCAGCACTATAAAGGAGTGCGTGCGCTCTGTCACAACTGTATACCCGTCTTAATGTGAGGACTTAAAACCCCATTAAACAAAGAATCAAGCCACAACCTCCAGGCGAACAGGACCTGGGAATCCAGATATAACTAGAGAGGAATAAATTGAGCAATGAATAAATGGATTTATTTACTACAGAACAAATCAATAGTCAAGACACAGCAATACTTTGACTAACACCCAAATCCTACTGTGTACAAAACAACATAATAAATAAAATAGTATCTGATCACATCAAACTAAGACTAAGTAATTAAATGTATTAGTATATATTGAATTGGAAATCCTAAACTAACAACTAAAACATTTTACTTGCATGTAAATGTAAAATGATGTAATGTACCTCATACTTATTGCATTGAGTACACTTTAATTTCAGAATTTATTTCACACTTCAATTTACTATATAAACCATGTAAGAAAATGTGTGTAAATGCCTATAAACCCGTAAAAACAAACACTTACAGTCGGGAGACCAGTGATATGGCACTGACAAAAAATATACACAAATCAAATTTAAACAAATTAAAATAAGAGAAAAAAGAAGGAGCAATTAGCCAACTCGGAAGGTGACGTCGCATTAGGCCGGTATCCAGCCGACGTTCCTGTCGGCGACTGTCAGCGTCACGACGGCCATGGCAGCCATGATTAGCATACAGGTGTCAAATTGTCAGACAGTGCATGCCGAGAGGCAGCGCCCCTGACGGACACGTGGTTAAAGTAGATATGAATTGGCTTACCCTCTCCCACCCGATCTCCTTCCCGCTCCCCCATTAACCCCCCCCCCCCCCCTCCGGTCCCACCAGTCCCCGACCAGGGACCGGGCGCGGTGGCCTAATCGGTAGAGCGCGGGCCTCACGTGCGGAAGGTCGCGAGTTCGATTCCTGGTCGAGTCAAACCAATGACTTAAAAATTGATACCTATTGCTTCCTAGCCAGGCACTCGGCATTAATAGGATAGGGCAAGGACTGGTTGGCTCAGCGTCAGGATATTGTGACTGAGTGGGATATTGGGTCATGGTGGCAGCGGACCGATTTCCCAGTGGGGCAGACTATAAAGGTTGCTATGAGTGTGAACCATCACAAGTCAGTACCTGCCCTGATATGACCTTCGATGTTGCTAGGACGTAAAACAACAACAAACAATTCCCGACCCGGTCTTACCTTCATCATCTCCCCACCCTCTTCTTCTCACATGCGTCATCTCCTACCTCTAATCTCCTATCCTCTTCCCAACCCCCATATCTCCTCCCCTACCTCTCATCTCCTTCCACACCCATCTCTACCAAATCTCCCCCCCCCACCCTCTCACCTCCTCCCCCACCCATCTCCACCACATCCCCCCACCCTCTCACCTCTCCCCACCCCTAGCCTCTCACTTCCTCCCCCCTACCCTCTCACCTCCTCCCCCACCCATCTCCACCACATCCCCCCCCCCATCCTCTCACCTCTCCCCACCCCTACCCTCTCACCTCCTCAGCCACCCATCTCACCAAATCTCCTCCCACACCCTCTCACCTCCTCCCCTACCCTCTCACCTCTCCCCACCCTTAACCTCTCACCTCCTCCCCACCCATCTCCACCACACTCTTCCCCCCCCCCCCCCACACACACACACTCTCACTCCTCCCCCACTCCACCTCCTGATCCTCCTCTCCCCGCCCCCCCCTTCCCGCCCCGTGGCCGGCCGTTTCGTGCCTGCATGTACCCGCTGCACAGCAGAGCGCATCACACCAAACTCAGATACACACTATAATACCACATTCTCTAGTGGACACGATAATAAAATGTCATAAACACAGCATGCCCACCCACACACCCTCCCTCCACACGCATCCCATTTACGACCGATGGTGAAAGAGACCAACCGGGGCTCTTTCTTCTTTCTTTTCTGCTTAATCTTTTTTTTATTCATCAACATTTTGTTTTGGGGCACTGGTCTTCCGATTATACAAGTGTTACCTACTGTGCTTACCACGAGTATGGTGTCATTAAAAAAAATCTGGTCTGTAGTTTTTGTGCGCGTGTTTTATTTTGGAGGTGTTTGGGGGGGGGGGGGGGGGGGTGGGAGGGCAGGGGAGGGGAGGGCAGGGCAGGGGAGGGGAGGGGGGCTCCACTATCATAGTGACTATATTTACACCACTAATTGGGTCTTCACACCCTCGTAGTGACTATAATAACACCACCACATGGACTTTCTTAACACCCATGTACTGATTATATTCACCCTCTTCACACCTCATTGTGACTATTTTCACACCACTACAGGGGCTGTTCTCACACTCCTGTACTGACTATATTCACACCCACTACATGGGCTGTCCTCACACTCCTGTAGATACCATAATCATGTGACTACATTGACAGTCTTCACACCTCGTAGTGACTATATTCACACCACTACATAGGTTGTCCTCACATTCCTGCAACAACTATATTCACACCCTGTAGCTACTATATCCACACCACTACATGGGCTGTTCTCACACTCCTGTGGCTACTATAATCACACCACTACATGGGCTCTTCTCTCACTCCGTTAGTAACTATATTCACACCACTACATGGGCTGTTCTCACACTCCTGTGGCTACTATATCCACACCACTACATGGGCTGTTCTCACACTCATGTGGCTACTATATCCACACCACTACATGGGCTGTTCTAACACTCCCGTGGCTACTATATCCACACCTCTACATTGGCTGTTCTCACACTCCTGTGGCTACTATATCCACACCACTACATGGGCTGTTCTCACACTCCTGTAGCTACTATATCCACACCACTACATGGGCTGTTCTCACACTCCTGTGGCTACTATATCCACACCACTACATGGGCTGTTCTCACACTCCTGTGGCTACTATATCCACACCACTACATGGGCTGTTCTCACACTCCTGTAGCTACTATATCCACACCACTACATGGGCTGATCTCAAGACTCCTTTAGTGACTATATTCACACCACTACATGGACATTCTTCACACCTCATAGTGACTATATTCACACCACTACTTTGGCTGTTCTCACACTCCTGCAGCGACTATAATAACGCCACTAAGTGGACAGTCTTCACACCTCGTAGTGACTATATTCACACCACTACATAGACAGTCTTCACACCTCGTAGTGACTATATCCACACCACTACTTCGGCACTAATAACGCCACTAAGTGGGCAGTCTTCACACTCCTGTACTGACCATATGACCGGACAGTGCAGCTGTAAGTGTAACCAATACCCAGAAGGCATTGGGTTGACTAGAACTGCACTTCCGGTGGAAAAGTTCATTAAGCTTTCGGATCAGAAACATGTCTAGATTCTAATCGCCCAGTAGTATCTGCAGTGAACCACGGTATCTTTCAATCTATATTTGTTTTAGTTGTTGACACAAAATGTTATCAGTCACATTGTGACAGACATTGTCTAACTTCAAATCTCGTGGAATCTCGTAATGTAGCAGTCACACTACGACGACAAGCGGCGACGACAGCTCTGCGACAGCGACTTCCGGTGTCGCGCAGGTGTCGCGCAGGTGTCGCCGCGACACCTCCGCGGCACCTCCAGTTTCTCCACTGTCGCCGGCTTGTCGTGGGCGTTTTGGACATGTTGAAAAACTTCGACGACAATCGACGACAGCCGATGTTGCGGCACTGTCGCGGCACTGTCGTCTTGTCGTTAAGCTGTAGTTGCTTCTCTCTCCATGTATGTGTCTCTGTGTGTCTATGTGTGTGTCTGTGTCTATGTGTGTCTGTGTGTGTATATGTGTGTGTCTGTGTATGCGTGTGTGCATGTATGTGTGTCTATGTGTGTGTGTGTCTGTGTCTCTGTGTGTGTATGTGTATATGTGTGTATATGTGTATATGTGTGTGTATGTGTCTATGTGTGTCTGTGTATGTGTGTATGTGTCTATGTGTGTATATGTGTGTGTCTGTGTCTGTGTGTGTCTGTGTGTGTGTCTCTGTGTGTATGTGTCTCTGTGTGTGTATGTGTCTGTGTGTGTATATGTGTGTGTCTGTGTGTGTGTGGGTATGTGTGGGTATGTGTGTATGTGTGTGTGTCTGTGTGTGTCTGTGTGTGTGTCTGTGTCTGTCTGTGTCTATGTGTGTGTGTGTCTGTGTGTGTGTCTCTGTGTCTCTGTGTGTGTATGTGTCTATGTGTGTATATGTGTGTGTGTGTCTGTGTCTCTGTGTGTGTGTGTCTGTGTGTGTCTGTGTCTGTGTCTGTGTGTGTACCTCACTCTCACTCTCAGTCACACAGACACAGACACAGACACACAGACACACACACACAGACACACATAACCACATAGACACAGACAGACACACATACACACAGACACACACAGAGACACAGACACACACACACATAGACACATACACACAGACACACACATAGAGACACACACAGAGACACAGAGTCACACACACACAGAGACACAGACACACACACAGACAGACACACACAGAGACACAGACACACACATAGACACATACACACACATAGACACAGACACACAGAGACACATACACACACATAGAGACACACACATAGAGACACACACAGAGACACAGACACACAGACACTGTCGTCCCGCTGTCGTCCCGTCTGTTGTCCCGATGTCGTCCGGATGTCGTCCGATTGTCGTCCAACTTAGCCCGAATTTGCATAGGTCGTCGGGATTTCACAAAATCCCAGCCGCCGGGCTGTCGTCCCTACCTTGTCGTCGTAGTGTGACTGCTACATTAGGGAGAGTGGCTGGGTAAACTGTAGGTACTTGTTATGGACTTGGATGGCCCGTTTTGTACTATTACAAATGCCACTGTTAGCAACATCTAAGGTCATATAAGAATGGGATTTGAACTAACCAGTTTCTTTCTGTCATATACATGCCGAATCCTAGGTATTTTGTTTCACGTTACTCGGTAAATATTGTTTAATTCGCGGAATTCCACGAAATGGTGGAGACCCTGTTTGTTTGTTGTTGGTTTACATCCTAGCAACATCTAAGGTCATATCAGGATGGGTACCGACTTGTGACAGTGCGCACTCATAGCGACTTTATAGTGCTGCCCCTTTGGGAGACAAGGCCATCAGCACCATGACCTGATATCCCACTCAGTCACATTATCTTGACACTAAGCCAACAAGTCATTGCCCTATCCTAATAATGCCGATCGCCTGACTAGGAAGCGACAAGTACCAATTTTTAAGTCATTGGTTTGACTCAACCAGGGTTCGAATCCCCCAATCTCCCCAAAAAGGAGACAGACGCTCAACTCATTCGGCCATCCCGTCTGGCGTACGTGGAGACCCTATATCCCTGCTTTAATTAAGTTTGAAGTATTTGTTAATAGATATGGCTAACCTTGGAGACATTGAAAAGATGTCATTTTATGGAAGGATGGAAGGAAGGAAGGAAGGAAGGAAGGAAGGAGGGAGGGAAGGGGGAGGGAGGAGGGAAGGGGAGGGAGGGAAGGAAGGAGGGAGGGAAGGAGGGAGGGAGGGAGGAGGGAGGGAAGGAGGTAGGGAAGGAGGGGGAGGGGAGGAGGAGAGGAAAGGGGGGAGGGAGGGAAGGAGGGGGGGGGGGAGATTTAGAAGAGAGTGAATCCTCCTTTGTGTGGTTCCGCTCCAGTGACCATCCAGGGTACTGGTTGGGAGCAGCAAGCACGAACACACCCTGGTGCTGCAAGAACCAGCCAGGGCCCTGCCAATAGATGACAAAGGGGCAAGCCTAAGTAGTGCCATGGCTAGAAACCACAAGTCAAAAGATTCCATGCAGGTCTCTTGGATACATTCCCACAGCCAACCTCTGTTTGGTCAGTCTCCCCTGGTAACATTAAAATGTCGTCTGCAAGAATTAAAGTTATATAGTTCAGTTAAAGCATCATATTTTCTCAAACTAAATTTGACCCTACATAACAAATTTAGATCCTGGTGCACTTATTAAGCATTTGTTTGCTGCATTGAAGGGAACAATAAGTCACTTTAATAGTACCTGGTATTATTGAAGGCTGTGGTGCTGAATAAGAGCTCACGTTGAACAATTCAATTGTGACAGCAGCTCTTTAAGTTCTAGCATCAGGTGACCATCGCGTGACGTCAGTAACTCAGTTCCGTGCATGCGCCTCATTATGCCGCGTTCCACCACGACACGTCAGAGACACCTGAGTCAGCCAGCACCAGGTGGCGCGTTCCGGAAGTAACACTCGCATCTGCGCAGTGCCGCCCAGAGGAAGAAACTGACTGGCTGTTTTGGGAGATTTACAAAGGTCCCGGCCAAGTGTGAGGCAACTCAAGGGGTGACGGTGGGGCATGTACTGCTATGGATTAAGTTCCCGTTAAAGAGATCTCTGATAAGACATACTGGGTGTGCACAGCATCTAGATCACAATAGGCAAAGCACACACTGCGCCGAATCGCGGGAAGCCACTTGCATTGATTACCCACAACTTCCGCCATGTAAGCTGAAGCTGCGACTCGGCGTGCTGGGTCGCAGCTTCAAGTCCCTCCTCAGGGACCAGTAGCACTCGGAACACAAGTATCTACAATAAAACCTCTCTATCCCGACCCCTCCACAGATCGACCACTCCCCTATAGCTATCGCTTTATTTGGGTCCCAAACATACCATTGTAAGGATATTCTACCTCTCTAAACCTCCCACCTCCCTAAATGGGCCACTTAAAGTCGCCCCCATGGTCGGTCGATTTAGAGAGGTTTTAATGTACATGATTGTTCCCTGGTCATATTAATCTGCAGAGGTGTTCCATTTTCTACATCAACACTATTCATGTGCCAGTTAAAGTTGCATACATTGTCGTCTGATGAAAGCATCACATTTCTTAAAGCAAAACACTTACCTAGAATTTTAACCTATATATACAACTTAACTGATGCATTTCTTAAGTATCTTTTGCTGCATAAAAGAGGCACACTTAGTCAAATTAATAGAATGTTACTTCTGAAGGCTGTAGGGTTTGAGTCTTGATAAGCACGCAAGCATTATTTTTGTGTGTTTTGCATTTCAAATATCTCCAAAGTTAGTTATTTTATTGAAAAGTTACTTCAAACTAAAGAAAGATAGATTTTTAACGATTTGCCTAATAATGCATTTATCTCATGAAATGACAGGAACTCAAAACCATCGGATTCTGCAACTTTAAAATAAAAGTGACTTCAAAATAAAGTAATGTAGATTATAACGATCAACCGAATGTATGTATTTCAGAAAATGGCAGAAACTCAAAAACATCGGATTCTGCAATTTTAAAATAAAAGTGACTTCAAAATAAACTAATGTAGATTATGTAGTGGTCTGCACTGACCTCTCAGGCAAGTAACCACATAGACAGGTAGGCGTGGGTAGTGTGTTGATATCAGGGAGCCTAGGTGGTGTAATGGTTAGCACACTGGCCCGGAATGCAAAGAGATGTGGGTTCGAGTCCCGCTCTAAGCGCAATATTTCCCATTTTCATCACCCCCATGACAATTATAACGATCAACCTAATAATGGCAGAAAATCAAAACCATCGGATTATGTAACTTGAAAATAAAAGTGACTTCAAAATAAAGTAGATGTAGATTATAACGACCAACGTAATGTATCTCAGAAAATGGCAAAAAAAAACTCAAAACCGTCGGATTATGCAACTTTAATCTGCACAGTGTTCCCTGGTTTACAGTAGCCGTTTTAATCTGCAGAAATGTTCACAGATCGACATTCAGTCATCAGCCCTATCAATCTGTATAAATGTTCTTTAGTCTACATAACTCTAGTAGATCATTTCACTGAGCTGGATCAATAGAACACTCATCCCAAGTTATAGCTTCCCCCCCCCCCCCCACGCACAACCCCGCTCCTCCACACACAGACACACACAAACACCCAGACAAGATTGGGCCATAAATACCTCCCAGAGGCCAGAACATAATTAGCTTAAAAAGAAAAGAATCTACTCGGAATAGGCATATCCGATAGATCGAGATATTTGTGATGAATGACCTTTTAGTCACGTGACAGGGGATGGGGGGGGGGGGGGGTTATTAGGCCACCCGAGGGGTCTCAAGTTTAACTGCACATCAAAGACGGGGCACCCCCCACCCGCGCCTACAAAACAGTCGGGATATCCGCATCTATTATTAGCATTAGGCCTGGTTGTTCGTATCAGTTGACACAGCTAGGTCTGGAACTACTGTCTCCATTGCACCTGGGCATCTCAGGCCTCAACCGGGCGCACTCAAACCAAGACAGGCACCTCAGGCCTCACCAGGCCGACATCTTAGGCCCGACTAGACAGGCACATCAGGCCTCACTAGACAAGTACCTCAGGCCTCACTAGGCGGGCACCTCAGTCCTCAATAGGCGGGCATCTCAGGCCTCACTAGGCGGGCATCTCAGGCCTCACTAGGCAGACAGCTCAGTCTTCACTAGGCGGACACCTCAGTCCCCACTAGGCGGGAATCTCAGACCTCACTGGCCGGGCATCTCAGACCTCACTAGGCGGACACCTCAGTCCTCACAAGGCGGACACATCAGTCCTCACTAAGCGGGCATCTCAGACCTCACTAGGCGGACACCTCAGTCCTCACAAGGCGGACACATCAGTCCTCACTAAGCGGGCATCTCAGACCTCACTAGGCGGACACCTCAGTCCTCACTAGGCGGGCACCTCAGTCCCCACTAGGCGGGTGTCTCAGTCCACACTAGGCAGACACCTCAGTCCTTACTAGGCAGGCATCGTAGGCCTCACTAGGTGGGCATCTTATGCCTGACTAGATGGGCACCTCAGTCCTCATTAGGTGGGCATCTCAGTCCTCACTAGGCGGACATCTCAGTCCACACTAGGTGGGCACCCAGGCCTCACTAGGCAGACACCTCAGTCCTCACTAGGTGGACACCTCAGTCATCACTAGGCAGGCACCCGGGCCTCACTAGGCGGACACCTCAGTCCTCACTAGGCGGACACCTCAGTCCCAACTAGGTGGGCATCTCAGTCCGCATGATGCGGACACCTCAGTCCTCACTAGGCAGACACCTCAGGCCTCACTAGGCAGGCATCTCAGGCCTCACTAGGTGGGCATCTTATGCCTGACTAGGTGGGCACCTCAGTCCTCACTAGGAGGACAACTCAGGCCTGCCTCACACCAACACACACTATGAGTGAGAGACACAATGAAAACACACCATGAGACACATATACCAACACACACAATGAAACATACACCATGAGACACAAACCAACACATCTCCCATGAGTGAGACACACTATGACATACACATACCAACACACTATGAGAGACACACCAACACACATCCCATGAGTGAGACACACACCAACACACACCATGAGCCGTACATACCAACACACAAGGCTGCCTCTGATTCATATTAAATCATAAATGAAATGAAAACCCAAACGGTTCTGTCCTCCTAAACCAGATGCAGCTGTTGTATGACTCGGTGCCGATTAGTGCCGACAGTCGGCTCCGACAGTCGGCTCCATGTGCTCACAGAGGTGGACCGGATGGCTAATCCTGGACTATCAAAGAGATCAAACAGGTCTGCAATACTCACTCAATGTAGTAGGGCGCGCCCTCCGAGGAAAACTCCTTTTCCCATCCTCGGGGGAGTTCTGCGAGGTGGAGAGAAATAAGACAAACAAAATTTAAAATATGTCTTTTGTTAGCCGTGCAATAACGTAGAAATCGGTGCAATTCGATTTAACGCAATGACTGTGTAATACTGATCCTGTATGCAACTAATTCTAGTGCACATGTAGTATTTGTAATATCCATATAGATTGGGAAGTTTGGATTATATATATATATATAATAAATCACATGGATAATTATATATATTATGTATTTTATGTATATTATTAATTATTAGTATTTGTAATATCCATATAAATTGGGAAGTTTGGATTATATACATAATAAATCACATGGATAATTATATAGATTATGTATGTTATGTATATTATATATAACCCAACGAAAGCATATATATATATGTGTGCTCTATAATCTATTATGGGAATATAAACAAGGACACTATCACTTATCAGTTCTCTCTATATTAGTTATTACCTACTGTACTACTGTCATAGGAGTTAGTTATTACCTACTGCACTACTGTCATAGGAGCTAGTTCCTGCCTCCGCCACTAGGGTGCCACCTGTGAGTGGCTCCTGGCCACCCGGATACCAGCTGCATCTGGTCACTACCATTGCCAGACCCGCTCGGATGGTCAGATTTTAATTCTTATTTGTTTATTGGCAACATCTAAGGTCAAATCAGGACAGGTACCGGCTTGTGACAATGCACACTCATGGCAACTTTATAGTGCTGCCAACCAAACGCGGTGGCTGAATAGCTAAGAGTGCAGGCTTCCAATGCAGAAGGTCGAGAGCTGAAAACCCAACTGAGTCAAACAAATGACTTATACAATTGATACTTGTCACTACCTAGCCTGGCACTTGGCATCACTAGAATATGGTAAGGACTGGTTAGCTCAGTATCAGACTGGAAAAGCAGGTCGTGGTGCTGGTACCCTTGTCTCCCAGTGAGGCGGTACTATAAAGTTGCCATGAGTGCACATACCGATGGGGCAAACCCCCCGTTTTTTTGGGCAAAACAGACATGGTCTGCTATATATGGTTGGATTCCTTAGACCCCCAGCAACAACTTCCAGGTGGACAATCTTTCCAATAGCCTACTGTAACTGTGCAATTCAAGGTGGCATTCAAGATGGCCACCATATTTTTTAATCTCCATATCATCGTCAATTATAGCAGCCATTGAGACCAATCCTTTCTCAGCAACAATGACAGTTCTGGTGAACATATCGACAGGGCAGAATACAGATGCTGTGGTGCAGGAACATCCCACAGGTGTGAATGAACTTGGTCTGAAAGCATTGTCCAGTTCCATATCTGGTGATCAGAAGAAAACAACCATTGTGAAACTGAAAACATTCCACACACAAAATGCAAAGCCAAACTATTCGACAGGGAAGAGTATGACAGGCAAAAGTATGACAGGCAAGGGTGGTGAACTCACTGCCCTTCTTTGCATAACACAGATCAATGCCAGTGGTGATGTTGATGTTGTCAACTTTATTGGCAAAGATGGGTGCAGTAAAGTACCCCCATCTTTATTCAATGAAGACTCACCGTGAATATGGCCTATGCTGCCGACACGGCGTAAAGCAACCACCAATGAATCAATCAACATGGAACCATGAGGGCTGCAGGTACAAAGGCTAGTCTAGTGAAAATCCTGAAGGAGGAGACTCAAGTAACCAGTGCTGATATTCTGCCACAAGGAGACTGGAAGATGACAGTAGTGGTTGAGGCAATGCATGCCATACTCCATTGGTCCTTCAAGAAAAATGAGACATTTGGAAACATTGCTGTTCACTACAAGGAGCAGCTGCTGAAAGATGTGCATGCTGGCACACAGATCATACATTTCTGCTGCGACCGATACAGTGAACAAAGCCTCAAATCAGCAGAACAGCAACACAGGTGTGGCCAATCCAGGCAAGCAAAGGTGTTTGAGGTTAGTGAGCAATACAAAGCCCCTGACCCATAGGAATTCTTCTGTGTCTCTGCTTCAATGAAGAAACCAAGAGCATGCTGGTCACTGAGGGGTCAGCCACTGACATCACTGCCTTGGAGTCTACACAGGAGGAGGCTGATACCAGATTAATGCTTCATGCTATTTATAGTGTCCAGAATGAAGGTGTTGATAGGGTGGTCATTCATGGCAATGACACAGATATAATCATCATTTGTATCTACTATGCTGCCAGCATTCTGGAAGATCTTCCTGAACTGTGGGTAAGAACTGCTGCATAGACATATCTGTCCATACACCAAATGGCTAGGTCACTAGGCCCTTCAAAATGTTGTGCACTTCCCTTCATCTACAGCAATTCTTCACTGGCAAAAAGACCTGGTTGAACTGTAGCTATACCACAGACATAACTGAGCTCAAACACTTTGGTGAGCAAGGTCAGAACCGCAACCAGATCACATCAGGCCTCATCAACCAGGAACACAAACTTGTCATTGCTGTGTAAACTAACAGATCTGATGACTTTGAGGACTGCGATCTTGGAAAGCTTAGAGCCTATAAATTCCTGAACAACAGGTCAAGCATGCTGAAACTACTCCCACCAACAGAACATACATTCCTTCTACATCTACAGCATGCAGCTCTTGCAACGATTATAGATAAGACTGCACATGTGGCCAAGCCTCAGCTTCCCCCATTTGTGGATTATGGTTGGGCTCTGGAGGATGGTAAACTAGTTCCAGTCCTGTCAACTCAATCAGCCTCGCCACAGACAATTACAAAGGCTGTTGCATGTGGCTGCACCAAAGAGTGCAATAGGAACTGTTCCTTTGCCAGGAAGAACGTGCCCTGTTATATTGGATATCGTTGCCAGGGATCAGACACCAAGTGCAGCCGAGTGAAATACATTGCAGCATTTGACAGCAGTGACTCAAACAGTGACAATTAACTGTATACCATCAGATGTTCATATGGACACTTGTATTGCAGCATTATATTGAGTGGTAGACCTGTTCATAGGATTCAACATTGTGGTGTGTATCACTGACATGAATTTTACAAATATTTGCCTCAGCCATTTGGCTTGCATTCCAAACTGTGAAGCACATGCAGTAGTTCATTTCTCATGTAATCTGTTCTGACATTGAAAACCAGAGAAACAAAGTATTACACATGAAAATAAGATGACAATTGACGACAATATGGAGGCCATCTTTTATGCCATCTTGAATTGCACAGTTACAGTAGCCTGTTGGAAAGGTTGTCCACCTGGAAGTTGTTGCTGCGGATCTAAGGAATCCAACCATATATACAACAACCTTTTATAGCAGACCATGTCTGTTTTGCCAAAAAAAACGGGGGTGGCCTGGTCTTCCAGTGGGGCAGCACTATAAAGTCGCCATGAGTGCGCACTATCACAAGTCGATATCCGTCCAGATATGACCATAGATGTTACCAGGACGAAAAACTCCAACAACCAACCAACATCATCAATGATCAAGGGCACTTTGGACATCAGCCAAAACAGTTAGATGACCATTTCGTTGACGACGAGGCGAAGACAGGTACACTGCATTATAAATAGGAAGCCCTGGGCACCGGACAGTTGGAGGGCCGACAACCGTTTAGTTGTGGTAGGAATACCCAGGGGGCGCTGGCAATTAACACTTGTGAATGGGGTGACAGGGTTAGTTCTAACCAGCCGGACAGGGCAGTCGCTCACACCTGGTTAGTGCTCAAGTCTGGTTTGTTTGTTTCTTGGAGTTTTACGTCCTGGCAACATCTAAAGTCATATCAGGATGGCTCAAATCTGGTTGCTGTGAGCAATGGAGAGATAGAGAGCGAGAGAGAGAGCGTGTATCGCTAGTATAGATATATACATTTACACCATCGTCTCAGCTGTGATAAACTAATGCAATTTAACTAGATAATGATGGACTGCCATGCATGTGGGTTTGACCTCATCATCACGATCAATATAAACTGGACAGTCGGTCACAACTGGAATTTAGAGCAGTGTCATTTAATCGTTAAAGGTTGGTTGGTTGTTGGAGTTTTACGTCCTGATAACATCTAAGGCTATATCAGGACAGTTACCGACTTGTGACAGTGCACACTCATGGTGACTTTATAGTGCTGCCCCACTGGGAAATCAGGTCGCCGGCATCACGATCCGATATCTCAATCAGTCACATTATCCTGACACTGAGCTCACCAGCCCTTACCCTGTCCTATTAATGCCAAGTGCCAGGCTAGGAAGCGACAAGTATCAATTTCATAAGTCATTGGTTTGACTAGACCGGGAACCGATGATATCCCGACATCCTGCATGCGAGGCCCACGCTCTACGGATTCGACCACCGCGCCCGGTAATCATTAAAGGAGGCTAGCTGCTCCTTTAATGATCTATACACAAATAACTGATGTCATCAGGATGGACTGTTTGTTAATCAATTAATGTTATGATTCTTTGTGCATGTGTCTGCTTATGAACCTCATTATCTAGAATGCACTGTGCATGTGACATATAGTCTAACATATATATATAGTAATCGAGGTTGTTATATAGAACATGCATATGTACACTACATACACCCGCACCTGTCTCTTGTTTCATTTGATTGTCCTCCGAAGACAGGACACCTGCCATGGACATGGAAGGACAACATTGCCATCATTGCCATTGGTCTGGATGCAGAGTTAATAGTTATCCGTTGAACTTGAACACAGGTACTACTCGTCTACTGTTATTGTCCATTTAATTGTTTAACTGCCAGTCCTAGCAGCCTAGGCGATCTTGTCACAACGGACAAATAATAAGTTAACACTTCAGACTCGAGCACCGAATCTATAATAAATAATTAATAGTTGTCAGGTGGTCGCCTTGTTGAGGCAGTTAAAGCTAGTTGTTGACAGACAAAGGACAAAAGACAAAGGACACTCGACATGGATAGAAGCTATAGTATAGCTAGCTATACTATGGACCATGGAACGGTAGATAAAAGATTCACCCTGCAGTAGCCTGAGTAGGACCAGAGTTAGATTAGATTCACAGACTGACAGAGGTGAACCTGTTATCTACTGGAACATCATCTCTCTGCTTTGTCAAAGCTCACCTTTGTCAAAGCTCACCAGCCCTTACCCTATCCTATTAATGCCAAGTGCCAGGCTAGGAAGCGACAAGTATCAATTTCATAAGTCATTGGTTTGACTAGAACGGGAACCGATGATATCCCGACATTCTGCATGCGAGCCTTTGAGTTTGACAGTGTTGTATGTACGGTATGTCTAACTCAACTGACATCGTGACAGGATTTGGCAATGAATGTATCAACTAGGCTATAACCACGTCCACAGCAGCTACACTGTTACTGCTTAGTCCAATTGCCGATTGTTGTCTCGTCAGGTCTAACTTAAAGCACCGCGGCTTACTCACAAACATCGCCATGTGCCAGTGTTTACAATCCGCCCTGACCCCGTGACCCAGTTAACCCACCTCTAAACTTTCTCAACTTTGCCCCTCCCTCCTTTCCTCCCCACCCACAAATCGCCCCCCCCCCCCCCGTCCCTCAACTCCACCAACGTATCCGTCGTTCAACTGAGACGTGAATTCTAACCCCACCCCGCCTCATCAAACTGCAGACAGTTAGGCCTAATTGTTGTGTTTGTACTGTGAGTGCATGTGTGTGGCGTTGTGGCGGGGTAGACCCACCTCTGTCGTCCTGTGTGTGTCCTGACTGGACCGGGTGTTGGTAAACTGGATGCAGCCAAGTGGTCGTCCTCTCCTCCTCACTGCAAAGGGAGAAAGAAAAACACTCGATACAAATCGCACATTACCCGCGCTGCCACGCCGTCAAAGACAACGCCCAAAAACAAGTAAGTACCTCTCCGAATCAAGCCGCTACCTACTTGATGAAGAAAATCCTGCCATCTTCGGTGACACAGTAAGTCCAGGGTCGGGGAAGTGGCTCTGAAAGCAGTTCGGCCGCAGCCATGACTGCCCGCTTTGAATTTGTCGACAACTCGCCCGAGACCTAAATAAACTTTCAGGCCAGTACGCCGTACTCCGGCTGTTCCAGACTCCTCCCCCCCCGGACGCTCGCTATACCAAATTTGGATATATTTTTTGTTCTTTGGTAAGGCTGTGTGTGATTGTGTTGGCTGTAGCTTGGGGGTAATGTTGATGGCCACAGTTTGTAAATAATGACTGTGGTTCGACGCTTTAGGTCTGTGCGAAGTGGGGAGTGGGAGTGCGAGGTGGGAGTGGGAGGGTGTCAGCTCACCGGAACAGCCAGGTGCGACACCCTCCAACTCATTCTCCGCCCGCACCTCGATATCTATACCTACACACCTGCTGCGCGTTGCTCTCCAAGCCGATGTCGGGTCATGTATATCATGTCCAATACTGCATAATGCACTCGGCCGCGGAAAAAAACATGCGATTGGAGAACACCTGCATTCCGATGGGTGCCTACTTGTCACTTCAGAATGCTTGGTATTTTTTTAATTCTCGCGACAACATTGGTCAGGCCATCCGACTGCCTTCACGAGCCAACCACTCCTCTGCCCCGCCCCCAACCCTAACTCAGTGACTGCCTTTAATTCATATACATGTATAACAGAAAGAGAACAATGATTCAGTTAACTGACGCTACTTGTGTAGTCATTAGCTGTATTCACACGGGCAAAATCTAAAGCGATCTCCAGGAGGCGATTCATATGAAGCGATTTAGATGCGCGTTCACACGGACACTGCGTGAGGCGGAAGTGGATATCTGCGCATGAGCAAGTCCAGGCTAACCAGCGCCATTTTGGGTTCGACGACGAAGGCACCAGAGAGTGTGGGTTCGACCTAGATATGTATTTAATTAATCGTATTGGTTTGGAACGGTCAAAACTTCTGCTGGGCAGTGAAACCCTAAAAATAAATGATGAAAAAAATATCTGTGCATAGATAGCAGTTTCATTAATTAAATTATATAATATGCGCTTTTGATCGACCGGAAAGTCAACAAACTGAAGTGTCGACTGCGCATGCGTGTGACGTCCTAAATCGCTTCACGGGCAACATAAAACGTTTCAACATAGATCGCTTCCTGTATACCACCTAGCGAAGCGTTTTACATTAAACGATTTATATGAATCGATTCAGCCCTAAAACGCCTCACCGTCGCGTTCACACGGCAAATGTGAGTCGCAGTACGCGAGGCGTTTCGCGTGAGGCGTTTTAACTCGCCCGTGTGAATACAGCTTATGTTTGTGCTGCAAACAATACATCTCGAATATGACGGTATGTCTTTACATATTACAAGCATACTTGTGTGCAGTTTTAGTGCATCTGAAACTTACGTTGACGCGGCATAAGGGGCTGTGTGTGTATGGTGGGGTGGGGAATCCGGGAAAAGGGGAGTGGACTGTTTTGGTGTACCCCCCCCCCCCCACACACACACACCTCTGCCCTATCCCACTAACACACACCACCGCCACAAAGGGACACATCACATTCACAGACAAACAGTCACACACAACTTCCCCGAGATTCAAATAATGTAATCGATGTAGTAAACAGTGATACCGACATAGGGTGCAAACTTTCTTTTTCTTTCTTTTGTTTCCCTTTATCACATAAGTTGATTAAGCCTGGACAATTTCAGTCGTTAACAATTGGTCTTCCTCATTCCACTGTACCTTTCCCGACCTAGTAATGCAGAGCTCCAGGTTAAAGTTGCATAGTCCGATGAATCATCAAATTTTCAAAACCAAAACAATTATCTGGAATTGATTCTACATATCTAACTTAGATACTGATGGATGTATTAAGCATTTGTTGCCACATATCAGGGAATACTGAGGCAATTTAATAGAACCTGTTACTGCTAAAGCCTATGGTATCAGAGTTTTGGCAAGCTTGCCAAAACTAATTTGACATGTTTGCACTTCAAATATCTCAAAACATAACTGTTTAAAATAAACAGGACTTGAAGCTAAAGTAAGGTTGATTATAACGGTCAGGTTAATCTATTTATCTCAGAAAAATTACAGAAACTCAAGATCATCGGACTATGCAGCTTTAAGTAGTGACAAGTATAAATTGTTGAGCCATTGGTTTGATTCAGTCATGTTTTGAACCCCATGGGTTCGAATCCCATAACCTACCACCACACGGGAAGCGGACGTTCAAACCATTCGGCCATGCATCCCGGCTACTCTCATCATCCCCGTCCTGATATGACCTTAGGTGTTGCTAGGACATAAAACAACAAACAGAACAACTATCATCATTTCAACCGTGTTATATAAATACCGTGTTACGTTATCGTATTTAAATGTGCCGGTATTACTTCCTAGGAACAGCTGAGGTCATAGATGGATATGTGCCTATTTGTGACACAACGCACTACTGATGGCTTAATAGTGGTGCCAAAGTGGGATGCCACGCTGAGGTGACCTCATCTCACCCGGTGAAATGTCACATAGGTAGGTATGTGTAGGGTGGTTGCAGCAGGGAGCATTACAATTTATATAAAGACTAATTGGTTAGGATACTCGCCCCGGAATGGCAGATATGTGAGTTCGAGTCACACTTTGAACAGGATGTTTCTCTTAATTTGCAAAAACACCCACCACCCTCCCCGCAACAATGCCATGCCAATGGCATTATGACATGATATTCAACTCAGCCCTGTTATCATGACACTAAGCTAACTGGTCTGTACGATATTCTAGCAACGCAAATCACTAGGCACGGTAATACTTTTCATACATAGCAACTGCCATTTTTGTACAATCTGCTTTCCTCATTCTTAATGCCGAGCATTACACCAGACAAGATACTTACAAGTATAAATCTTTAAGTCACATTTATCATATACAATTTCCAAACTACACCAACAACAACGAGGCATTTTATTTTGAATGCAAATTCCTCAGGATGAATCATTATTTATAGAGGACGTGACTAGTTTGCTACTTGCGACCGTTATATGTAGCTTCCTGTCCGATTGTGAAGCGGTGGGTTGTGGGTGATGTTTACCTAGATTTCCAATGGTTCGGTCACTGGACCGTGTCGGACGTGTGGTTCGCGCTATCTCTTTGGATGAGCCTCGATTTCGCAAATGTCAGCCACGCCCCCTCCCCTTCACACGGCTGCGCATGCGCATGCGCGTCGAACCGCGCATGCGCTGCGTAGGTTACGGCATTCCACACGACTGGACTTGGTTGTTCCCCTTGTTGGTTTTGACCGGAAGTTACTGCCTTGTTGAGTGTGTGTCTAACCGGGTGTATCTAGTCGAGTAGTTTGATTTATTTACTTTATCCCCTTTGTCTTTTCACACAGGTGTATGTATAATATGGTTGGTTAGGTGTTGGAGTTTTACGTCCTGGCGACATCTAAGGTCATATCAACATTATCAGCATGGGTACCGACTAGTGGCAGTGCACACTCATGGCGACTTTATAGTGCTGCCCCACTGGGACACCAGGCCACCAGCACCATGATCTGATATCCCACTCAGTCACATGATCCTGACACTGAGCTAGCCAGTCCTTGCTCTATCCTAATAATGCCAAGCACCTGGCTAGGAAGCGACAAGTATCAGTTTTGTAAGCCATTGGTTTGACTCGATCGGGAATCGAACTCGCGATTTTCCACATGGTAGACCAGACGGGATGGCTGAATGAGTTAGAGCGCCTGTCTCCCATGCTGGTAGATCATGGGTTCGAACACTGGTCAAGTCAAACCAATGACGTAACAAATTATACTTGTCGCTTCCTAGCCAGGTGCTCGGCATTATTAGGATAGGGCAGGGACTGGTTGGCTCAGTGTCAGGATAATGTGACTGAGTGGGATATCAGGTCATGGTGTCAGTGGCCTGGTTTCCCAGTGGGACATCAGTATAAAGTCGCCATGAGTGCACACTGTCACAAGTCGGTACTCATCCTGATATGACCTTAGATGTTGCTAGAACGTAAAACAACAACAACCAAACAAATCCACAAGGTCGACCTGCACTCTATCGTACTCGTAGTCAATTATATTTAACCAGTGTATGGCGCCCAATAGCCGATGTTCACCTTTTGTGCTGGGGAGTCGTTTAAACAAAAAAAGGAAAAAAAGTAGGCCTATGTATGTGTATGAATCAGGGGCCTAGTTTGAGAATGTCCGATGGTATGCATATGGAATAAAACGCTATTAGAATAACATTCAATAGAATAAAATACTATAAAACATCATACATTTTAATGAGAGAAAACGTGTAATCTCAGGTGGTATGCAGCTGCGTACCTGCATATATGGAAGCTACCCTGTGATTTTAGTGTGAATGTATGTATGTTTGGTTTGTTTGTTGGGGTTTACATCAGAGCAGCGTTTAAGGTCACAGTAGGACAGCTATCGGCTTGAGACAGTGCACACTCATGGTGACTTTACAATTACAGTGCTGTCCCAATGGGAGACCAAGTTGCCAGCTCCCTGATTGATATCCCACTCAGTCACATTATCCTGATACTGAGCTAGTCAGTCATTTCCCTATCCTAGTCATGCTGAGTGCCAGCCTAGGTAGTGACAAGTATTCATTTTTAAGTCATTGGATTGACTCGGCCGCGATTTGAACCCCTGACCTTCCACACTGCATGTGTGTAAGCCTGTATGGATGAATGAATGTATGTATGTATGTATGTATGTATGGATGTATGTATGTATGGATGGATGTATGGATGAATGAATGTATGGATGTATGTATGGATGTATGTATGGATGGATGGATGTATGTATGTGTGTATGTATGTATGTATGGATGAATGTATGTATGTATGGATGTATGTATGTATGTATGGATGAATGAATGTATGTATGGATGGATGGATGGATGAATGTATGTATGTATATATGTATGTATGCATGTATGTATGTAGGTATGTGTGTGTGTATGTATGTAGGTATGTGTGTATGTATGTATGTGTGCGCGTGTGTGTATGTATGTATGTATGTATGTATGTGTGTATCCATGTGGATTATATGCATGTATGCCCATGTCCGTATATATCCAGATGGTGTGTACGATCAATTGGATACCGAATCAGTAAGAACACTGGTTGGCTCTCCATGTGAGATGTATTGGGTTCGAGATCCAACAAAGTCCAACCAGTAATGTACTAAATTTATACCAGTCAGGATGGCCAAATGAGTTGAGCGCTCGCTTCCTCAAGTTCCTGTGTGGTAGGTCGTGGAATTCGAACCAGTGGGGTTCAAACTCAAACAGAATGAAACCAATAGACTTAAAAGGTTATACACTTGTCGCTAGCTAACCGGGTGCTTGACATTATTAGGGTAGAGCAAGGACTGGTTTTTTTTTCAGTATCATAATGATGATAGTGAGTGGGATATCAGGTCATGCTATCATAAACATTTTGGTATCATAAACATCTGTAGTTTGGTTGTTTGCCACCAGGTGGCACCAATGGTACAATGGTGAATCAAGACTTGGAATTCCATATTGATTTCAAATGGCAATAATTACTTTTAAACTACTGCGCGAGCATTTTAATTAGTATCCAGATGAAGCATTAGTGTATCATCCTCATTTACTAGCACCAGGAAATTTACTAGCACCAGGACCAGGGGGCATTCCCTGAAGCTCAGGAAGCGGTACTCCAGACTGGACCTGCGACACAACTTTTTCGGCTTTAGGGTGGTTGACCTGTGGAATGACCTGCCGGAGAGTGTCGTAGCAGCGGAATCGGTGAACTGTTTCAAGTTCCGACTGGTTGCATACTGGTCAAGCATTACATATATCTTGGAGCCAGTGACAGTTGCTATGATCCACCACATCTGAAGAACTGTCTCCATTTCTATTAATTAAGAGCGGCTAACAGGTCCAAGGCCTATTATAGCTGTATCCTATTGATTGATTGATTGATTGATTGATTGAACAGCGGCATGGTCTCCCACTAGTCCCAGTCTGTGTAATCATAATTATGCATAATTCACATGAAAGGTATTGAGTTACACTCATCCACCTATGTCAGGTCTGATCTAAACCGTCTTACAATGTACAGTGTGCTGGTGAAAGGAGTAAGAAGACAAGGTGAACAAAGGAAGAGATGAGAATACAAGATCAGGACATAGACAGACCTGGAGTTTCACAAGTCCAAGAGGGCAGTCGAGAACAGGAGAACATTGATAAAACTGGTTACAAAGCCATCTGTGGTGCCCCAACGATCCTCATGCTTAGGGGAGTGATAATGGTGGTGGCGATAAAGAAGAAGAAGAAGAAGAAGACGTTGCCGGTGTCGCAGTTTCTGTCGTCCGCCAGTTTCCGCGGTACGCCAACACTGAAATGCATTGTCAATGGCCATGAGCAATCTTCATACAGAAAAAGTGAAATATCTCTAAAACCACACCACCTAGAAACAAATCGCTTGGTACACATATAGAAAACATCTTTACCAAAAAGATTATATCAAATTTATAAGGTTAGGGTTCTTGATTTCTTTTAATTTTGAATAAAACTAATGTTTTGCACTGCACATACCGTCAAACTCAAGGCATTGTCAATGGTCGTGAGCAATCTTCATACAAAAAATACAGAAAAAGTGAAATATCTCTAAAACCACACCACCTAGAAACAAATCGCTTGGTACACATATGGAAAACATCTGTACCAAAAACATTATATTAAATTTATAAGGTTAGTGACGATGCTGTTCGATGTTGACGCATGTGCAGAAGCGACACGTACCGCGGAAACTGGCGGACGGCGGAAACTGCGACACGGGGCCACCTTGAGCGTCTCCATGACACTGCCGCCTGCCTGCGCACAACCGGCGCGCCACCTAGCGTGTGACAGGCGTACTTGCCCACTCGCTGATGGTCAGTTGTAACGTAGTTAAACGTTGTTTGCGCGCATAACACACGGTTAGTAGAATGGTTCATCAGACAGAATCATACCCAACTCTCAACAAATAAACAGACAACAAAAAGGCACGAAAAAGAAAGCGAAAATTTGACTTCTTGTAAATTGTCTGTATTAAATTGGCTTGATATTCCTTCTGTATTAAATTGACTTGATATTCCTTTTCTTTTATAACTGCATCAGTATCTAAGTTGGATCAAATGAGACGTATTTAGTCTCGAAAATATATTTGCCAAGAATATGCCTAATTCAAATGCATATGATACAATAAGTAAAAAGAACAGAAGGTAAAACTTATTTAGAATTCTAGCCCTTAAGCAAGGTTGTCAACGTTTTTGTCATAACTAGTTACATTTGATATAATACAGGCATGTGATTGGGTGCAGGAAAAAAAACTAAGGAAAAGGACGGTTTCGGTGGCCAGAAAAAACATGGAATTCCAGTTAGAACCGGAGAAATCACATGCCTGATAATAATAGTAATAAAGGATTTAACAAGTAAAATGATATGGATGTAAACTAACAATTATTGACTTGTTGAATTTGTAATACTATGAAAAAAATTAAAATTTGATAGGTAATTTATTTGAGCAACAAACACTTTTTTAAATATCTTGTCCTCCCTTTCTCATGTAACACATTTAAATAGAAATTAGCTGGTTTGATTGATTGCTGATGGTTTTACCATTATGTCACACCGTCAAGGGTGGATTTACATAGGAGGTAAGAAGGCATCCTCAAAAACCTTCAAATTACTTTAAGTGATGAGGTTTGCACTACTTACCAACCAAACCATGTCGACATCACTACATGTTCTGATTATATTCGGTCATGATAATTGTGAATATAAAAGAATGTTACTGCCCCTCGTTACTAGACACAACTAGGAGAAATGACATGGTGACCACTGGGTACATTTGCATTTGGGCTTTATTCATCATCTACAAAGTGACATTCCTGTACATCCTTTGTACATGGGGATACAGAAGCAGAGGTTCTACTCGTATTAAACGGTCACTAATAAAAGCTCCCAGTCGGGAGCACCATTTTTAGGATGGGGTGTGGTGAGGGGGGAAGTGATGCTATGCACAATGAACACAGGGGTGGGGAGGACATTCCCCCATATATGGGCATGGTAACACTAAAAGGAGCGAGGGCGGATGGTGGGGGCGTTGTACCGTAACTGGAACAACACTCTCACCCCCCCCCCCCCCAACCCAGTCTGAGACACGTGACACAAAATGGCCGCCAACACTGCTCGATCAGATGGGGGAGGTTGGGATAACGGATAAAGGAAATGGGGGATAGTGGGAGGGGGAAAGAGTTGTAGACCATGCAACTTGGGACAGACACATTTTTAGACTTCATGCATTTTGACCCCAAATACCACTGAGTGTTTGTTTCACGACTCCCATCTAGGTCACAGTCACGATCACCTCAAGAACCTTCAACTGAGACTGACAAAATTCATTCTTTTAATTAATTAAATTAACCTTTTAAACGTAGTCATACTAGTATCGGATGTTCAGTCGGTTTCGTCATCATACCGGAGGTTACTTGTTGAGTGACAATTTAACACCATATCGGCAACACAAACCGTCTCGCATTAAAGGAGCAGGATATGGACTGGGATCGATCTCGATGTTTGCACAACTTTCACGTTTATATAACCGCTCCCATGTCGGGAGAGTGACAAGTACAAAAGTATCACTCATGCAGCTTGCATTTCTCCTTTTTTTTCGGTTTTGTAGTTTGCTTGCAGCTTTCCTTTTGGTTAGATTTAGATGAGTATCACACCATTAGCTCAGAAGAGAAACACCTATGATAACCACCGCACACGCGCGATTGTAGTTTTCTTTTATTGGCGTTTAAACGGTTGATTATTTCGATATAATACAAATCAATTATACAATACTCTTCAGAAATGTGAATTCAGTACAGAACTGAACATGCCGTATTTTGAATTTGCTTTGTACAACTTAAACGATACTCGCTATACACACAATACTTATGGCCCATTTGTCAGGGTGGAGAACAAACTCATTATCCCAGTCCATGTCAATCACCCGTAAGGAGTAAATTAGGCCTGCCCTGATATGGCCCACAACAGAGAGCAGGTGCGGTGGTGCATGCGTGGTAGAATTACACATAGGACTTTAAAGTACACATATATGTATATATACACTGCCATTGCCACATGTACTTAATATCTTACACCAGACGGGATGGCCGAATGAGTTAGTGTCTGTCTCCTGTGTTGGTAGATCGTGGATTTGAACCCTGGTCGAGTCAAACCAATGACGTTAACAAATTTATACTTGCCTCTTCCTAGCCAGGTGCTCGGCATTATTAGGATATGGCAAGGAGCAGTGGAATGAGGAAGACCAATCGTCTGTGATTGAAATTTTCCCTGCGTAAACAACTAATGTACCAACAAAAATATGATGGCAGGACAAGAGATTCAAACCACATGCTGCAGGGAGGGAATAGTTTGGTTTTTGGTGGGGGTGGGAGAGGGGAGGGGATGGGGCGACAGGAAAGGGACAGATGGAGGTAACCACAGAGGAAAGGATATAGGGTGTCGATTGGGAAAGGCATCAAACTTAACCAGGATTTTAACCGCGTTGGAGTTTAGCCAAGTGAAAACAAAACCCAATTGCCATTTGCAGTCGTGACACTTCGAAACCAGAGTATTCGATATTCGGCTGTGAGTATATGGTTAAAACGGTGTCCGTCCGACCCGGTGCTCTGTTGCAGGTCATATCTGCTGCGAAAACTGTGAAAGCACCCCTAACATAGCCGCCCTTCCATAGGAGATCGAATTCTTATTTCTATTGTGACGTTATTTAATACATATTATAATCTGGCTTCCGTATCTTGGGATAAATGCAATATCCTTGCATCATCGACTCACACTATAAAATGTCTAGATAATTAAATACAACAACAAACAAATTTAAATTTACAAAAAGACTACAACAGTTCATTGGCAGCCGTAATTTCCGTTCCAATACATCAACTAGAAATCGTTGGTATTTCAAAATTAGGGGAAAACCTTTTCTCATCCGGTCACAACAATCTTGGCCACGTCAGTCATACTTTTAAAAAGCGTGAGATTATAAATACACTATCACTCTATTTTATATATCGTCATTTACTTCAGTGTCCTCAACAGGGCATGGCCGTCCTGGCCAACATGCAGCAGTACCCGGCTTTCAGTGACCCTTGTAGGGAAATAAGTTAAACCTCGCCGGCTTATTGTTACCCATTCGTATTCTTCATAACTACATTTTTGGTTGGTAGCTACTCCCATTCTTCACATTGTCCAGATACTTTTCAGCGTCTGGATACTTCACTGCACCCATATTCTTTGTCACACCTGAATTCTTCAGTCCACAGATTCTTCACGGAATCCAGATTCTTTGCAGTATTCAGATTCCCCACCATATTCGGTTATCACGCAGGATTCAGATTCTTTGTCACATGCGGATTCTTCACGGAATCCGGATTCTTTGCAGCATTCAGGTTTTTTGCTGCCCAGATCCATCAGTGCATCCGAATTCTTCCCAATGTTCAGATTCTTCATTCTTTCCAACACTCAAAGGACGACATGTCAGATGTCCCAGAGAGTCGCATTTAAACGAAAATTAAAAAACATGGGATTTCGCGAAATAGCCTGCCTGCGGCTTATGGGGCGTCATGCCCGCAGTGTTCAGATCAGGGGTGGGGGAATTGAGTAGGAAAGCAATGGTGGCACACCGGGATTTGGAAGCCACCAACACTGTCTGTCTGAGTGATGTAGAACAGGTACAGGGTACTACCTAGGTCCTGTGCTGAGGCACACGCACTCATTCCACGCTTCAACATAATCTAACTGTACAAACTACTGACATCAGCGTCACACGTCAACCACCCACAAGACCTAAAAAAAAACCACACCACTTCTGGTAAAAATAATCAGAGCTCGTGGGTAGATAACTCATTCACTGGTTCATTAGCGCTTTAGAAAGAACACGAACCATACACGAGAAATTTCACCCAATTGATATCTATACATTTATTATTAGTTATAGTATCGTTATTATCATAGAATTCTTTACGCCTGTATTGACATTATCATCTTCATCATCATCATCATCACCAAGAATTACTAGTTGTCTCGAATTCCTCACTTTTATACTTATTAGTCTCAAGTGGTGGTCAAAACGCCTTGAGTGGGTCGGTTTGTAGAAGTTGCTGGGTGCTATGTAAGCTACACCAGTACGTACACACGACCGACCCAGATGTGGTTAGAGGTAATTCAGTAGCTGATACAACCAGTTAGGACCCGTAACAGGTCAATCCATTCAATGAATCAGAAGGATGGGGGGGGGGGGGGGGGGGGAAGGGCTTTCCACAACTGAGTAGTTACGGTAATGTACACCAGAAGGCGCCACCGGTGTACCGCAGTACACACGCACTATGATTGTGCAATGGCGCTCAGTTGTCAGTGCCGTGTGCAGATCCACCGGACGCCGACGCGTGGTGGCGCCACCTAGCAGAAACCAGCTGGTGGCGTTGCCGTCAATTGGAGGTAGCGTCCAGTGTGCGGGGATGTGGTCTGGATCCACTGGTGCTGGGCGTCGAGGAGCTCGGCGAATGAGTGGTGAGCGAGTGTTGGCGGTTTCCATGCCATCTCGGGAACAAAGACCTCAATCATGTCAAGAAATGGGATCGGTGTCGTGTTGGATCTTAGCTACCCATCCCACTGCACCAACACAAGACACCCTTCTGTGGCAGTGAAAAACCAGAATTCTGCACAAATAAGTTCATTGTTGTATATTAATATAAATACACTGTCTTTGATTGTCGGTCAGGTTCCATCACTTCCTCTTCTTCTGCCCATTTGACTTGGAGGATGTGGTGGCAGACGCAAACTCGGCTTTGCGCGCCTCATACTTGCGCATGGCGCGTGCCTTTTCCACGTAAGCCGCTATCAGTGTCCGAATTTTGTTTGAGTTTATATCACCGCTCTTACTATGGCAGATCTGCAAAGAAACAAGAATGTCATTATCATCAAGTTGTCAGATTTTCTTAATAACAACTTTCGTACTCAACAAGAAGAGGACGCCATCTTAACTCCAGCAAAAATGGGAAGCGACAGTAAAAATGGAAAGGGACTATTTTAGTGATAACAAAATCAGGAAGTAATCATTTTAGCCAGACAAAATTTGGCTAGAATAGGAAGAATCCATGAATTGGAAAACTTTGGATTCAGATTGTGCATTACATACTGCAATTTATATATATTAAAAACCACCTTTTGAAAAGCAATTCATACACCGATAAAAGAGTGAACAATGGTTGTAAGGTCAATTCAATAACACAATTAACTATTTTAGTGCGAAATAATCCACGACAATTACTTTTAAAACAAGTTAAACTTATAATTAAGATTGATTATTTCATCAAATGCTAACACTACTTGCATCAGAGTCATCACTGTTTGTTTTCAATATACATTTACTTAAAGACTTGCACAATGCATAGAGCAGGGATCTGACTTCGGGTAAATTTGACAGTTCTAAGCATATGAGGGGAAATGACCCATGAGTATGATCCAAGACATTTTTTAAGAAGGTACCAAAAATCCAACATTTCTCATCCCTGTTATTAAGCTGTCTTAAAGCAGTTACCTTAGGGACGGCCTTCCTCAATATTTCCTTATATTCCTCCTTGTCGATCTTTCCGCGTGAGTAATGCGGCTTTATAGCGAGCTTCACTTCCTCGACAACGCGTTCTTGTCGGTTAAGTTTCTTCATGTACTGAAAGCACAACACCAGTCAAGACTTCAATAATTACCAAGTTGTTATCCAACTGATATTAAAAAAATTAATTAATTAATTAATAATTTAAAAAAATCATAATTAAATTTTTAATTTAAAATCTTTAAATATAATTTGTCAGAATTAAATTGTTGCATTCTTGAACCCCCACCCCTTACAAAAAACTCACATAAGTAGATCTTAACCATTTTAATGTGACATTATATAAGATAAATCTTTGTAAACGAGAGATTATATAATAGACAGTTGAAACCACTTTCAGAAACAAAACAACAAAAAACCATTAAAGAAAACCCAGAACAGTGACCCCTGGTTAGCCTATAAATAATATATCAGGAATGCAAGTCCACACCAGTATTCTAAAAATCGGAATTTAGGAACATGGGCAGCCATGTCTGATGGAGCAAGGGCCGGGACAGGGGCTGTCGGGACAACCAATCGAGGCAGATGGGAGACGCAGGGCTGTCTGCCGGGAAAATTGGCGGATGCTCGAGTCGGATAATATTGGGCAATCTTCGTCATTTTAGGGGGGTTGGAAAAAAAAGAGAAGGGAAAAAAGACAATTTTGAACGCTATCTCCAACTCATCTCGAAATCAAGGAGAGAGGGGGATATCTTAGAGATTGATCTTTATTCACATCCTCTGATTAATTTGTTAAAAAAGATTCGTTTTGAACACTATCTCCAATCCATCTCTAATTTAAGGAGTGGGGGAATTCTTATATTGGGCAGGTGGCAGCTTCCACGTCTTTACTGCCATCTTCTGATTGGTAAAAATACCTGAACAACACCCCCCCCCCCCCCCCCCCCGGGAAAGATAGTGCTAGAAGTGTACTGGATGAAACTCAACTTCCGGTATTTTCCCACGATTCACTGCCAATTTTAAGCCAATGAGAAAATTTCTGCATTTTCGCAGAAATCCATGTTCACTCAGTACAACGCTGGCCATCACCCCAACACCGACCGGCTCCTGATCTAACTCGGGTCCTCAGTGATAGCCCGTTACAGAATGAAATGTGTCGTGTCTTTCTGGAATTTTGTGATATTAGGTAGATGAAAAAAACACATTTAATTAGATTGTTTCTGTATTGGAATTTTATATCCTAAATACTTTTGAGACAACACAAATTGCAGATCACCTAAAACTGTTGAAATCCAAGGAATCGGGGAGATTTTTCATCAATGGCTATGCAAGATGATTGTTGTATGTCAATTTAACCGTAACAAGTATAAAGTACTGCATTGGATCATTGAATAAAGTATTTTATAGTGAAACTATAATTTGTTTCTTCACAAGCAGCTACCACGAATGACCCAACAATCTCGTAGTTTTGATAGCTATTGCTGAAACCTATTGTTAATGTGGTTAACGATCTGGTCATGTATTTTATTTTACATGAATATTCGCTAAATCTAGGTAAATCTGTACCAAGTTGCATAGTCCTTTGGTTTTGAGTTTCGGCCATTTTCTGAGATAAATACATTACTAGATTGATCATTATAATCTGTTTTACTTTGAAGTAATTTTTTATTTAAAAGTGAAAACGTCAAATTAATTTTAATGTGCACATACAAATTCTGACACCAAAGCAGTGACGAAGGTGGTGTCCGGCCAAAAAAAAAGAAGCGGAAATCAACCGTGGCGTCAAGGCCACATTACTGCGTAAATCAACGGAAAATGCCTGAAGTCAAATTTCAACTCTGCTTGTTGTGACTATATTATCGCTCATGCCCAACTTTCTTGTTTGGTGTTCTACCAACATCTAAGGTGATATCAGGACCGGGCTGTCATATATATAGATTAGTTAGACGAATCTTACCTGGGTATAGATGATGGATAACTATTGTTTTACCGAGGTAGGAGCCTCGGGTAGACGTGGGCGAGGGAGAAGGAAGCACATCCTGGTCCAGCAATCTTTACCTACTAATTCAGGATAAAATGATTCCAAAAAACCAAAAAACTATGGTAATGTGACCTAATCTTGGTACAAGTGATTTAATAGACGTGGCAGGGCGTGGTGGGTGGGCCCTCGCCCACGTCTACCCAAGGCTCCTACCTCGGTAAAACAATAGTTATCCATCATCTATACCCAGGTAAGATTCGTCTAACTAATCTATTTTACCTCGGTATACCGCCTCTGGCTAGCCGCAGGCTAGGGAGACCTTTACGTAATATCATTTTTATCCTGATATTCCTGTTAGTTACTATTCTATTATCAAGTCTTATTTAAGTATGTTTGTACAATTGTTATGACAAAAAAAGCGAAAAAGTGCACTTTGTCTCACCTGTGTCTTTTAGTTGGTGAGTAGCCTCTGTGCGATAGGTTGAGGCTTCTCTAGTCGCTTGTGATAATGTTTTGCAAACGATCTAGCAGTTTTCCATCCTGCATGAGCCAGGATCCGTTTGACGGAAATGCCAAGTGATCTGGCCTTAGATACCATTGCACCACATGTAGAGTGCGATGAATATCTGTTTGTGTTTACTCCTGAAATTGTTAACACCGTCATGGTCCATCTGGCGAGGGTGTCCCTCGAAATGCCCTTGTGTGGCTTAATATAGCTCACCAAAAGCTGCCTTGAGTTGCGTATTAGTCGTGTCTTGGATATATATGTCCGTATTGCGGAGACTACACATAATTTGCGATCCTCTGTGAAACTAGTGACACTTATTGTCGACAGGGGATCACCTAAACGATTTGATTTAGATCAAACGTTGCTTCCTTGCTATCGATTTCAAGACCATTGAGCGACAGGGCGACTATTGTTTGGCCCCTGTGTCCTGTAACGAGCAGAAGGAGCAAACCTACTTTGAAGCCTAAAAGCTTAACGTCCAGGAATTTATTCTCTGGCCAATCCTTGAAGAGTTTAAACACAAGAGAAACATCCCAAAACCTATTATATTTGGGTTTGGGAGGATTCCTCTGATAAATTGATCGTACGATCCAGCAAATAACATGATGTTTTCCCATTGTTTGTCCATTAATCCTAGGTAGGATAATTGAGAGCGCACATCTGGCTGCATTGATAGCGCCATACCCTAAACCTTCGTCTTCCAAAAAACGTAGGAAACGTCCTACCTGGGATATTGTTGGGTTCATAGGCTTAACTTTCTTAAGTAAGCAATAAATACCCCATTTCTTTAAATACGTGGTATACATTTTCACAGTTCCCTTCCTCCAGGCGTGAGAGACCAAATGTTGTTGTGTAATCTTATCCAAGCCGAATTGTTCCAAATATTTATTTTAAAAAGGAATGCTACCAAAGGAGTCGTCGACACGTTTCCGTGGTGCGCTAACGGTCCCTGATGTTTCAGATTTCCTCGGTATCTTGGGAAGCGTAGCATGCTTTTGGCCGTTGCGACTAGTCTCGCTAGCCAGGGATGAGTGTCCCATTCGGGGACGATGAGGATGGCGTGTGTTTTCTCCATTAGTATCTTTCGGGCGACTTTGCTAATAATGGTAAAAGGGGGGAAAATGTAAAAGAAATGATTTTGCCAAGTTAGCGAGAAGGCATCTATGTGCCAAGCATTTGGTTCTGGGTGCCATGAAACATATTTCTCCAGTTTAAAGTTATTACATGAAGCAAATAAATCTAAATCCGGCCAGCCCCATAATTGACACATGTGTTTGAAAATTGATGGGTTTAGTGACCACTCCAAGTGGTCATGGAAATGGCGACTCATCTTATCGGCAAGGCAATTCTGCGTGCCGGGTATGTGTGTAATTGTTAACCAGACGTCAAACTTTTGCGCCCAATTCCAAATGAGTAGTGCCAACTCGTTACACTTAATAGATTTAGTACCTCCCATATTTCTGACATAAGCCATGGCTGTGGTGTTATCCGTAAGGATACAAACATTATTTTTGGGTACTTTAACAAGGCTGGTTAAACCTAAGTAAATGGCTCGTAATTCTAAAACATTAATATGTTCAGAAATTTCCGAATCTAGCCAGCATCCCCCCGTTGCTACATCATTGCGATGTGCCCCCCAACCTTGGAGTGAGGCGTCAGTCGTAACTGTAGTATTGGGCTCACCCATTCGAATGGGATTGGGGTAGTTATCAAAGTGACTTAGCCACCAAAATATGTCGGCTAGTCCACTTTCAGAGATAAACATTGTCTTTTCAAAGTTTCCCTTAGCGCGGGCCAAAGCTAGATTTTTATCGATTTCCAGCGACTTAATGTGTGCGGCCCCATATAGAATAGCAGGGCTGTATGAAATCATTATACCGATCAAGACTGCGACCTGTCTTTATCTTTGGCCTAGAAATGTCTAACAGCTGTATCGCTGTGTCCCGCAGCTTATCTTTCTTTTGTTGTGTAAGTGACACGGTCATGGCCGTCGTGTCCAAAATGAAGCCTAGACACTTAAGCTGCTTAGTAGGAGAAAACACGGATTTGTTAGCATGGATGAAGAAACCCAAGTTTGAGAAAAGTTTACATAAATCATGAACGGCGAGTTCGCATTGTTCGAAAGATTGTCCCATAATGAAAGAATCATCAATGTATGGAAACATACAATGACCCAGTTTAGCCATGTTTGAAAAAACCGGTTTCAACAACTTAGTAAAAAGTCGTGGCGCACACGCCAAACCATTAGGTAGGCAGGTAAATTCAAAAAGCTGGTCATTCCAAACAAACCGTAAAATGTTTCGAAACCCCTCTTGAATAGGGACGGTATAGTAAGCATCTCTTAAATCAACACTCGCTAGCCAACACTCGGGGGTGATCAGATCGCGAGCTGTTTCTAAAGAAAACATTTTGAAATGTTGGTATTCAATGATTTCATTCAATTTAGTTAAGTCTAAAATCATGCGAATAGACCCATCTGGTTTAGGCGTGGAGAAAATATTGGAAATGAATTCACCTCTAGTATGTTCTACTCGTTCGACAATGCCTTTGGCTTCAAAAACCCCAACCTGTTCATTTAGTTGGAATTTTTCGTGTGAATTGAACTTATATGGAAAAGGTGCTCTTTTCTGTACAGGGAGTTCTGTGAAAGGAATAGCAATGCCTCTAACAATACTAAGAACCTCTGGGTCAGTGGTTAATTGTTGCCATCGTTCTAAACAATTAACAATGTTGCCCGCTTGAAAAAGGCTTACATCAGTTTGAGTTTCCTCTGTGACCATGTCAGGGCCAGGCTGCTGAAAAGTTTGTGTGGCGTTCTCTACTTGTTCCCTGGTTTGGGAAACTGCGGCTTGGGGACAAAGTCCCGTTTGTACCCGCGGTTGTCGTTCCAGCTTGAGGATTGTCTGTCGCCTCGACCTCTTCCCCTCTGGCTGAATGCGAAGGATGGGCCTCCCCGGAACGGCCTTCCTCCTCGGCGGAAGCGAAAATCCGTGCGGCTGCGGCGGAACCCGAGTGGGTTTTGTGACTTACGGCCCTTGAGTTCCGTATTCTTAGCACTCTTAGTGTCCACCTCTACCTGCTTGTACAAATAAGCAAGCTGACCCCCAAACATCTTGGACTTGTCCAGAGGCTTGCCTTTGATGGGGGTAGGTCCGGAATAGACGGTGTATTCCTTGCCGTCATGGTCCGTCATCTTCTTTGACCGGGCGACTTCTTTGCCCGCGTCGGTGGTAACGGATTTAAAGACATTTCCGAAGCGGCGATGTGTCATATAGTTGCTCGCTGCAGCGAGCAAGGCAATGCCCCTATCCATAACCCGAGCTAAGGACGAGAACTTATTCTCGGTCTGCATGCGGTTAGCAATGGGGATTATCGAGGTCAAGGAGCCCAAAACTGCCTTATGGATTACAGAAAGGGCAGTTTCATAGTGGCGCCATTCGTCGGACAGATGGATGCCTGCATCCATCTCCTTACACACCGTAGCCGGAATACCTTTGACGCCGGAAATCTGTTCCGTCAATTTATTAATGACCTCCACCGGTTTGAACGTGGTAAAGTGGCCATTGACGGTATTCCGCATCATGGTTGTGGTACGCACCTTCTTTGCCTTTTTCTTGACAATCTTTTTGCCAACTTTAGCGCCTATTTTGGCGTACACTCCCGCACGTTCCGTATCGGAATCTGATTCCGTGGAAGAGGAGTCGTTTGACGAGTCCGAGGACGAGTCTTTCTTTTTCTTTGATTTCTTAGGACGTTTAGCGTTTGAGGCTTTGGTGAACTCGTCACCTGAGCTGCTCACAGTGCGGCGTTTCTTGCGGCGCGCTTTCGGTTTCGGAACCTCGGGGGCCGAAATCGTGTCCTCCTCGTCATCCGAAAAGTCCTCCCAATCCTCATCAGGGATTTGGGGAGGGTCCGCAAAGGAAAGAGCCTGGAATTGGCGCATCTTATCCTCCATCATGGTTGCCATCTTAGCCTCCCAATCACTTGGTTGAGGTGGCTGGTCACTGTCCCGGTCGGAAACCTGTGCCCCGGGCTGTGGAGACGGCGGAGCCGTAGGCGCTGGTGACGAATCGTAATCCGTAGGGGCAATGCCCTCTGCTGCCGCAGGCTGCTTATTCCGCCGAGTGGCCATCGGTTTCTGTAACGACAAAGGTGTTACTTAACCGGAATCATCTCAACAACACAAAGTGTAGCCAGTAAACTGGGTTGAGGTAAATGGTACAGAATAGCGTGTATTACAACGTTTCACTACAGGCGTGAAGCTAAGTTTTGCCGTAAGGTTATGGTAACGAAACCAACCAAACGGGGGGTATCGATCCGAAGATCGCCCACTCTCTCTGTTCCGTACACTTCTCCCACCCGCGACTACGACACCAGCAAGTTGGAGAAAATATTACGAAACTCGGAGGTTCGCCTTAAAAACCGGTCTGGGGTGTTTATAAAAAACACCCAGAAGCATCCCCAACAACATCCTCTAGGCAGGATCCGGGAGAATTTTCTTAGGAAATGAGCAACTCGGGTTACCATTTCTCCCTGTCTCAAAAACAGGTGTCGATAGAACAAAGGACTATCGGTTTCGTAAGTGCCAGCGGCACGCAGTGTTCTATCCTCAAGTAAAAAACACATACAAATTCCAAATTGGACCTGAGAAAGTTCTGAACTTTCATAATGTGATGCTATAAGGCATCATAAACAGTTTAAACTAAATTTCCATTACTTACTTTGTGATTAAGAAGTAGTTAGTAGATAAATCCTGTTGGAGCAACTCACAAACGTCCTCCCGTTGTCATCCCCGCCAAAAGCTTCCCCATCTAAGTTCTACGCAGCCCCATCTAAGTTCTACGCAGCAACAGATACTTAACAACTGTACAAATATCTACGTTGGATATATAGGATCTAATCTACCTAAGGGATTTGGTTGTGACGCCTTCATCGGACTATGCAATTGAAATCGCTAATTTTAGAAATATTTGGCTCCTGATGACAAAAACGTGGTATTTTTCTTGTTGCTCTACATTTTGTTTTCTGAACTGGGTTGCAGATATATTGTTCTAACAGCTACTCTACTACTAAACAAAATACTGCTTGCTATAGGTATGTGTAGGAGTGTACTTCACCCCAACCATACAACCTGGGGCGTGACTCGTGGCTCGGTGAACATCAACTTTGGTATCTCGGAAATGACGTACTGTGGGTGATTCCCAGAAGGGAGTGTGACCAGTGTCGTGACATATTGCCCCAATAGGGTATATTTCCTCCACGCCCACCTCCAACCAGTCTATGGTGTTTGCGCGTGTGTGTTTATGTGAAAGTTACCACACCACTAGATAAAAGATTCACCCGGTACTTGTAGTACACGGGTCAGACTTATATAAATACGGGCGAAAATAGCGTTAGTATAGAACATCACCTAGAAACTGTGGCTCCAGTATCAAATGGCTACCCATGTAGGCACAGAGTTGGTGAAATGGGAGAGAATGCAAAAAGACAAGATGGCGGCCGCAGAACGCCGTCGATTTCACTTTTAAATCTGATTAAACTAGCTATTATATTATATTTTTCAACTCAAAGGTAGCGGGCTCTCAATAATACATATGTAAAGAATAAATGTTGCTTCTTAGATTGTGAAATTAGGCTCTCAATTCTTTGACCCGCATTTTCGCCACCTTTTACATAGGGTTGGTTTGCACCCCTACTGCAGCAGTACGGGGTGAATCTTGTACCTACCACACCACCAGCTCAACTAGACATATTGTGTGTGTGTAGGGGGGGGGGGGAGGAGGAGTTAATACACAGGGATGAAAGTGGTCTCCGGGAAAAAAAGGGGAAATGCTGATATTCTCCCATAGGTTTAGCATTGTCAGGGAATCGCTGAAAATTCCCGGAAGTCGGGTTTCATACATATTGGTGCGTCGTTTGAAGGATGTATTAGTAGTATACGCTGCTAGTGCTGTGACGTTTGCACCACATATTGGTATACGCTGATAGTGCTGTGGTATTAGAAGCACGTATTAGTATTCGCTGATAGTGCTGCGGCGTTTGAAGGCATTAGTAGTATACGCTGCTGGTGCTGCGGCGTTTGCACCACATATTAGTATACGCTGATGGTGCTGCAGCATGAAAAAACATATTGGTTGTTGGAGTTTTATGTCCTGGCAACATCTAAGGTCATATCAGGACGGGCTCACAGTATTAGTATACACTTATAGCTACAGGAAAAATCCCAGAAATCTGCGAAATCGAGGAGATCTTTCATCCCTGAATATTATATCACATTAGTGGGCGCGTGTTCCACCAGGTGGCGACTGGTCATCAGTGAGAGCCTATTGCAGAATTAAATGCATCACGTTTTTTTCTAGAACGTTGTGATGATATTAGGTAGTAAAACACATTTAATTAGATTTAATTTAATTGTTTCCTTATTGGGATTTTATGTCCTAAATATTTTGATAACACCACAAATCGTAGATCACCCCAACCAAGATGGTTGGGGTATGTAATTAATGAGAATACAGTACTGCATTGGACAACTCAATGAAGTATTTTATAGTGAGTTAATATATAACATTAGTGAGCGCTTATTCCACTAGATGGCGACTGGGCATACTCCCTTCAGCAAATTGCCTGCGACTGGCTGTGCTGCTCTTTTCTTTGGTTGGTAGATGAATTTGATTCATATCAATCTTTTGTCAGTGCCTCAGTACTGGTCTTCCGACCGTGTAAGGTATCTAGCTATTTACACTTTTAAAAAACCTTATTTTTGTACATGGTTTATATAATAAATTGAAGTGTGAAGTACATTCTGAAATTAAAGTTGGGTGTCCACCAAGCCACTAGTCAGCCCAAAGCGATGTTGACCCCCTCCCCCATATAAAAAAAGAAGAAAGGGTAGATTAAAAGAAGACACACACACAAATAGAATATGGCAAGAACAAAAAAGAAACCGTTAATCCACACCCCCCCCCCCCAGATTAAACACTGGGTGGTCACCCATGCACAAAAATGCACGGCTGTTTTTTCACAAAACTTGGCATTATATTTTCAGGTTGGTTAGATGCAACAGAAGGATCCATGAGTGTAGGACATGCACATTGCAATCAGATGCGTCCGGATCTTGCAACCCGCAAAGGAAAGCCATTTGCATCAATCAACAGTCAGCATACGCAGTCAATATGCCATATACTTCTTTGCAATTAATTCTTTGCAATTACACGTTTTCTGTGATGTGCAGGAAGCCAATAATTTCAAGGATTTGGCAGGTAATTTCTAGAACTCATGTAAAATTGCTTCAGTTTAACATTTTAAAAGGGACAATGCCGCTCCAGATTTTCTTGCTGTTTAAAAAAATAAACACAAATCATTGAAGAATAAACAGATTTGATTCCCGATTGTAGAGATTGAATAAATGAATATTTGTCGCATTACGTTTTTGTCAGTAATTCATTTCGAAAGGACCACAATCACAAAAGTGAAAAATGTTCACAAATGAATTTAAGGATTCATTTTTATTGTATTTTTTGCTTGACGAAACGCAACATCGGATACATTGAAATAAAGCCGAAAAAACAAAAAAAAAACATCTGTATTAATATAAACATAAACACCAAGACACCACCTCGCAAGAATTTCCACCCACAAAAATGTAACTAGCAAAGAACTGCTAAATCTATTTTTTCTATCTATAATTTTTAAATGATTTAACATGCAATATAAAAGTTCATATTTACTTCGTGAATAAATCAAACACTTTCTTTTTTGATAATTTGAATTAATAAATGGTGCTTACAGTAAATCTGAAACAAACCAACCTTTTCTCTCTTTAATTTGGTTTAACGCTAACAAATGTTGATAGATCAACAATTTTTAAAAAACATTTAAAAAAAACTACCCAAATGAAACCAACAAGCATGGCTAATTTAAACCTGGAGAGAAAGTGCTTAACGATTTGTAGCAAATTTGTAAGCATGGCAAACCATGCAAATGAAATCATACCAGACATTAACGGGAAAATTGTAAAAATTAAACAGAACTTCAATTATCCTATTTTCTAAATTAAGTAAGTAAAGCTTAATGTAAAACCTTTAACAGTGGCATCACCTGTGATCCATTGCATTCAGAATAGAGTAAACGCAGCCAGGAATTTCAGAGGAGGTCACTAGCCGGCTGCCATCTAGCGGTTTGAATATTCAACTAGCGTCCCTTTCGCTAAACCAGACTCACAATTCACACTTGTTGCTACTGGGGTTCGCAATGGGATAGGGAAGCGACCAGGCTTGGTTCAGTGTCAGGATAATGTGACTCACTGTAATACTGCATCGTAGTGCTGGTTACACGGCATTCCAGTAGGGCAGCACGATAAAGCCTCCAGAAGTGCGCACGGTTGCATGTTAGTACCCATCCTGATGTAAACTCAGATATTGTTTGGGACAAGAAACCACAATCACCCATGCCGCCTCTTCCTGCCTTCCTTCAGGAAAAGGACACCTGACCTCCACAGCCTCTGACCTTGAACTTAAGAACAATCTACTTCCGAGTGAAGCTCGACCTACTAAGAAGGCTTTACAGGGGAGAGAGAGAAGAGGGAGGACGGAGAGGGGAGGGAAGGACGATGGGGGAGAGGAGAGGGGTGGGGAGAGGAGAGGGGTGGGGAGAGGAGAGGGGTGGGGACAGGAGAGGGGTGGGGAGAGGAGAGGAGAGAGATGAGAGAGGGGGAGGGGAGGAGAGAGGAGAGAGAGGAGGGTAAGGTAGGGGTAGAGAGGAAGGAAGGAAGGAAGGAAGGAAGGAAGGAAGGAAGGAAGGAAGGAAGGAAGGAAGGAAGGAAGGAAGGAAGGAAATCTATTTAGATCGCAGCTAACTACTGCGCCCCCTTCCCCTTTAGCTACTGAGACCGCTAGAAGGCAGGTAACTACCTAACCCCTCTATGCCTTCTTTGAATCAATTTTATATAGACTGTTAGATGGCACGAAACTACCAAGCCCCTCTTTATCTTCCTTGACGGAAACCCTATTTAGATCGTTAGATGGCAGTTAACTGCTCCCCCCCCTCCCCCCCATCTACCTGCTTAAAGGAAATCTATTTAAACCGTTAGATGGCAGGTAGGTAGCTCCCCCCCCCCCTCCCGCCTCCCTACTTGGAAGAAACCTAAGATGGGCATGCTCGCCGTCAGTGGCTTGGTATGAATTCACTTGCATGGCGTCAGTGGGCGAAGTAAGAAAAAAGCAGGGTGTGCATATACGCTACCTTCCAACGGTTGTGGCCACCCACCTTCTGCCGTTTGTCAAGCTCTACGGCTGACGTGGGTACATCATCGTCACCACCTGAGCCTCGCTTGCCCAGCTTCTCCTCATCGAGTGGGGGTGGCGAGAATGAGACCAGGTTCTCATCGTCAGACAGCGGTGAGGCGACATCCATGTCAATCATCTCCACATCCGGGTTGTCTCGGCCACTGGACAAGGGCAGTGGAGGCATTGGCATTTTGAAGAGCGACGAATCCTTGCGGCCAGCAGCCGCCATGAGCTGTTGGAGTCCGGCCTTACCAACACGCGCATTGAGCAACTGTGAGATCTGCTGCATCTCCTCAAGCGCCTTGTGGGGCAGTGGCGGTGGCGGTGTGGCCAGGTCGACCGTGTCACTGCTCATCCTTGACATTCCTAGCGTTGGCGGTGGATGCATCCTGGGTGGTATTGGTGGCGGCAGGTGGTCGAAGGCGCCATTTTGTGCAGGCACTATCACATTGGGTGGCCACATGCGGTTCGGTGGAAAGTTGGGCATGAAGTTTGGCACTGGCCCATTGACCACCATGTGGTTCATAAGTACAGGTCTGTTGCTTGGTGGCGGCAGGCCTTGCAGCAATGAAAGGCCACCCACCGGCGGAAGCACCATGTTCTGTGGGGTCGCCATCTGCGGGCCACCCGAAGAACCACTAGCGGGCAGTTCCAGTGGTGGTGCGGCCAGGGGCACCACCGGCGGACTGGGCACAGGATCCAATGCCGGCACTGAGGCAACAGGCAGCGGTGGTGTCTTAGGTGGCTTGGGTTGATCGTGTGGAGGTTCTGTATCTATATTGACCGGGGAGTTTTCTTCGGTACCACCCTGCTTCGCATTCTCTCTATGCTCCCGAATGTCTTCATCATCATCTTCTGCTTCTTCAGGTGCTGGTTCAGGCGGGTTTTCATCCTCGCTGGAACTGGAACTAGACGATGATGACGAGCTATTGCTTGACTTGGGCGATACGGATGGCTCTTTTGGTCTTGATGCTGGAGGACTACTCGATTCGGTTGGGTCGAATGGGTCATAATCGTCATCATCCGAGTCAAATATATCAAGCTTTTTCTTTTTGACAAGATTAGCAGACTTTGTTTTATCGGGTAGTTTGAAGGTAACTTTAGTGTCCTGTTTTTGAGGAGTTTTACTGTGGTGCGGGACAGAGGGTGTCGGGCGTGGTGACCGGCGTGGTGACCGGCGTGGTGACCGGCGAGGTGACCGTGGTTCAGGGCGTGGTGATCGAGAGTGAGGAGACCACGAAGCACTATCTTTATTCTTCTCAGCATTTTTAGATGCCATTGTTGCCGCCACCGTGCTGTTTACACATGCCCCCAAACCCTGGGGATTCGGGGGAGCCGGTGGAATTGTCAAATCAATTTGTACTGCCTTCCCTCCAGGAGCGAACCCCTTGTTCTTTCGCCCTTTGAATTCCACTTTAACAATCTCACAGTCACCTTCGTCACTATCGTACAACTCCTGCACTGCCACTGGTTTTACTACTGCACTCTTCACCTCTGGTCGTTCAGTCCGCCGCTCGTAGGAGCTCTCAGTATCCTCATAACGGTACTTCTTGCCACTGGGATCATGGTTCTCAGAGCCAGTATAAAAGTTCCGTTTGAGTTTGAACCGTCGCCCTGTGTTCTCCACATCTGAAGCCTCCTTCAGCGACTGGCTGAACATCTTCACCGAACCCTTGTAGTCATCAACAACCGATCTCCTCCCAATTCTTCGGTCATCATCACGATCCTTCTCACTGCGGTGTTCATGGTGCTCGTGATGATCATGGTGCTCGTGATGATCATGGTGCTCGTGATGATCATGGTGCTCGTGATGATCATGGTGCTCGTGATGATCATGGTGCTCGTGATGATCATGGTGCTCGTGGTTGCGCACTCGGTGGTGGGGACTCCGCGAGCGCCTCGACCTGCGCTTCCGCTCCGGAGTCTCCTTGGTACGCTTCTTGCGTGATGATGACGAAGTCTTCTCCTCACGCTCACCAGACCGCTCCTCCGAGTGTGAGGGTGCGTGTGTGTGTGTCGGCCGTCCGTGCCCACGTCGGCGTCGGCCACTCCGCTCATGTGACCTCGATCTGGATCGACGCGAGGAGCGCTGTCTCCGCCGTTCCTTGGAGCGAGACCTGCTCCGCTTCTTGTGCTTGTGCCGTGACGAGGTATGGATCACCACCTCCTCGGGGTCTGAACCAAACTCCACAATACGCTCAGGCTTTTCACGCTCCTCTCGATTGCGGTCCCGATCGCGATCCCGATGCTTGCGCCGTCGACGCCGCCGTGACGAGTCCTCGCTCTCCTCCTCTTCAACCACCTCAGAGGAGTCCTTGTGGCGCTTGTGTGGCTTCTCGCTGTCATGGTCGTCACTCCGGTCACGCTCGCGGTAGGCACGCTCACGTTTCTCCCAGCGTGGGAAGGTCTCATGCTTCTCGGACACACTGGACCGCTCCAGGACTGTGCGCGAGGTCTTGTCCCCAGCCTCCTCGCTCGACTCCTTCCGGTGGAGTCTTGGTATTCGTGGCAGTTCTGAGATAGGCACCATCTGGGATTCATCTTCTGAATCCAGCTCATCATCCTGGTCGCCAATGAAGTCCTCCACAACCGCCTCGCGGTCACTCCCAGACTCATCGTCCTCCTCTATATTCTCATCAATATCACAACGACTGTCATGGTTCTCCTCATTCCCGGAGTGTACTGCGTCACGACTGTTGTCATCCTCCTCTTGCGACAGGTTGTCATGTTCATCATGTTGACTAAGTTGTCGCTCAATTTGCTGGTCATCGTCATCATCATCACTGTCCCATTTGTTATCTGCATCGTCATCATTTTTCTCATCGTCATCTTTCGGTGATGCAAAGCTAACCTTATCGATGGCCTCCTTCTCAGACATTCTGCCAGCCAACTCATCACCCTCTGACTTGTCATCGTGGTCCGATGTTGGAGCAAACGGATCATACTCTTCCGCTTTCTCCACTGGCTTTTTGTCCTCCATGTAACGCAAGTGTTTTGGACTGGCCACCTCCAGATCTCCATCTTGCGACTCACTCGGACTGGCTGGGTCATACTCCTTGGACCCCCGTTTCATGTGATCGCTAGCTAACGTTGGCGGCTCCGGGTTCTGTGTATCAGCTGTGTTACTATGGTTACCATTGTCACTACCAGTGCCAGCCTTGTCATTATCACTGTCTGAGTCGTGACCATATAAGTGGTGCGAATCAGTGTAGCGGTTACCATCACCGTACAAGCCGCCCGAACGATCTTCACCGTCATGATATCCTCCACTCGACGAACCAGCACCACCGTCACCATGGCTACCACTCCTATTATTGTTATTATTACTACTCCTGTCTCCACTGTTCCCGGACATGTTCTTAGCCTCGCCACTCCCACCAGACCCCGGTGAATCAGTCGGACTGTTTGGGGCATTGTCACCAATGGCGGTATGCCGACCGCGTGGCACATCACAAAGTCCAGGCAGGCCGGCTGGTGATGTGGCGGCGGTGCGAGTTTTATTATCCGCAGGATGATTATTGTGATGCAAGGAGCCTGCAAATACATAGCCACAGCATAACGCACATATTATCGCAATAAATATCATAAACAATCATTACCTCTTATTTGCTTAGTATATATAATCTGTATTTACTGCACCCAAGAAAATTTGAACGGGAATTTGAAGGAAGAATATTGGTCTAAGAAAAAGGCAAGGATAGGACGGACAACACGAAACTATCCATGAAAGAGGCTATAAGATTTTATTATTTTGTTTAAAATTGTAATTACCATTAATTGAATTTCATATCAAATTTACTTTCTCTACAGTCATCTCCATTTCGATGCCAGTAAGCTTGTTATCAAAATGATCAGAGATGAAAGTAGTGTCCGGGAAAAAAAGCGGAAATGCTGATATTCTCCCATAGGTTTAGCATTGTCAGGGAATCGTGGAAAATTCCCGGAAGTTGGGTATCATATATATTGGTATACGCTGATAGTGCTGCGCTGTTTGAAGCATGTATTAGTAGTATACGCTGATAGTGCTGCGCCATTTGAAGCACGTATTAGTAGTATACACTGATAGTGCTGTGGTGTCTGCACTACACATTAGTATACGCTAATGGTGCTGTAGCGTAAAACAGTAGAGCCTATATGTTAATCGTGCTGTGGGATTGAAAAATCCCGGAAATCCGCAAAATCGCGGAGATCTTTCATCCCTGAATGATATACAGTCTAATATCTCCTCACAGTATTTTTCTGTGGCCATTATTTTCGAATTTCAGCATCCACCTACAAAATTGAAATCCATCGTACAAATAACCCTCAATAAAATTTGGAAAAGCAAAATCCGGATTCTGACTTAGCCAAGTTAATAAGTGTAACTGACTCGGTTTAATATCAGTACACACTGACCTAGATCGGCAGCCCAAAGATGGAATTCCCCAAAGAAATTAATTTAAAAGAATAAATAGCTTAACCGGCCTCTTTCAGTGTAGTGTCCCAGCTCAAATCAGTGCACATTAACCTAATTAAGATCAGGAGTAAGTCTGATTAAAAAACATTTAGATTGGAAGACATTTGAAGCAAGAGCATACAAAATACTGTGTACGCACACACCAGTTAAAACCAAGTGCACTACACGATTTCTCCACAAACTAGGTCACATTGCCACCGTCCAAGGAAAGCTAGCAAAGAACATTATTCGTATGTGGGGGCCCCCGATAAAATAAATGATTTCTGAGTGCACCACAAGTTGGGCACGTCAGCATAAAATCTAGGTAAATGTTTTGGCTTTGGAAATATGTTTTCATTAGATTATGCAACTTTATTTGTGATAGCCAAATACAATTTTCTTTCAAAATAAAAATGAATTAATCCAAACAGATTTTAAATAAATACATTGAAACAACAAAAACAGGGTCCGTACACATGTGAAGATATGGAATTCAAGGCTATTTCAAAGGATTTTCAAGGCTGTTTTTGATAGGAATTCAAGACTATTTTCATTTGTGGATTTCAGGAAATAAACAACAATGGCGAATGGTGAATTCAGTATAATTTAGATCAGTCTGGACAGTTCATTGGAATTCAAAACTTTTCAAGACTAATTACCGAAAATAGGTTAAATTCCATGCTTTTCAAGGCCTTGAAATGGGGAAAATGAAGATCCAACACTTTTTGGGCCCTGTATAGAACAAAAAACCACGAGCCTCACCATCTCGCCGGATGGTGACCTGGTCGCCCTTGACGTGGAGCAGAGTCTGTCCCATGAGGATGTTGCCCAGCAGGTCAAAGGACGACGGCGTGGTGGCGACCGGCGGCGGGATCTCCACCTGGGAGCCGGTCTCTCGCCTGCAGAAAAGTTAGTTAGTTGGTTGGTTGTTGGAGTTTTACGTGCTGGCAACATCTAAGGTCATATCAGGATGGGTACCGACTTGTGACAGTGTGCACTCACGGCAACACCATAGTGTGGCCCCACTGGGAGACCAGGCCACCAGCACCATGACCTGATATCCCACTCAGTCACACTATTATCATGACACTGAGCCAACCAGTTCTTGCCCTATCCTAATAATGCCGAGCGCCTAGCTGGGAAGTGACAAGTATAAATTTGTATGTCATTGGTTTGAGTCGACCAGGGTTCGAATCCCACTATCTACCATAACGGGAGACGGGCACTCAACTCACTTGCATTCTTACTGTTCAATAATTGAGTGATTTCCTGTTGAATTCTGATTTAACTGGCCATGGTCATAGTAGTAGGCCTACTTATTACATAGCTGACCAAGTGTCAGGATTTTTGAAGGAATGTGAATTATTTTATTTCTAAGATGATTTTATACATCTATCAAAGTGTATTTTATCTAAGTCATAATGTAAACAGAAAGAGCATATTGAGAATAATTATCCTGCGTTTTTCTATGCCATTTCAAAATTGCTAAATATTGGACATTTTTACTAGATTTTACTGCAATCATTGTAAAATAAAAGAATTGAAATCTATCAAATGTATTGTGTATAGCATAAACAGAAAGAGCATATTGAGAATAATAAAGCCTGAAAATTTCATGCAATTATCCTGTACAGGTGGTTTTCAGTGCCATTTCAAACTTGTTCAAAATTGGGCATTTATTACCCAATTTGATCACTTGCCAAACTGAGTTCTGGAGCATTTTTGACATATTCCTATAAACCTCCCCTAAGGGTATAAGGTCCTGAAAGTCAACTGGGGTGCCAATTTTTTTCCACAAGCCCACCCCGAAAAGTACCCCAAAACTAAATTTGAAAATTAGCAGATCTTTTTGTATGGACCATAGATTTCCAGGACAAACACATAGAAGTGAAATAGGTTGATGAATTTTAATTTTGGAGACCGTCAAAAACGTTATCTTTTTAGCTTCAGGCAAGATCGATTAAGTAACAACCTAAAAAATCCCATATCTTCTTTATATTAGAGCCATTTTGACAAATGAAGTGTCATTTTGTTTCAAACTAAATATCCTAATAGGTGAAATGCATTAAATCAAACCACAAAATGTTTTTAAAAATCACTTGGGACAAACACTCTTACACTGGTCTATGACACACACACCACTACACTGGTCTATGACTGACACAGACACACAGACAGACAGACAGACACACACTCTTGACTTTTACCTGGCCGTGCCCGGGCGGTGTCTGATCCCAGGTCGGATTATGCGGCACGACTTAACAGAGGCCCGTGAAAAGTGAGAAACACGCGACCGGTGTGCGACTGCTGTACCACTGCCACTACCCGATTCACCGCCAGTCCTGCCCACTCGCATCTCCTCGTCACTGTCACCCCTAGCAGGAACAGAATGGAAACACATTACTGTCGTCAAATCGAAGTGAACATCAAGAAGGATGCAGCAAATTTCTTAAAGCTGCATAGTGCGATGAAACATCAAATTTTCTAAACCAAAACAATTATCTAAAACTGATTCTACAGATCTAACTTATATAATGATGCACTTATTAAACATCTGTTGCCACATAGAAGGGAATACGGAGTCATTTTAATAGAATCTGTTATTGCTGAAGCCTATGGTGTCAAAGCTTCCCAAAACTATTTGCAATTCAAATATCTCAAAACATAGCCATTTAAAATAAAAGTTACTTCAAACTAAAGCAACATAGGTTATAAGAATCAATTTAATATATTTAATTATAAATCACTCTCACAAAATACACTATTCTGAACCTTACGGAAAACAAGTATACTATAGTAGTAGTAATAATAACAATAAATCAGATCAAACGGCTTTTTAGAACCACTACACTAAACTTATTGGATTGTATTATACTTTGATAACATAATAAAATCTCTAAATTAATTTTAAATAGAAAGTTCAAAAACACACAAATGTTCACTACATGTACTTAACAAAAATATTCTTTTAAAAGCAACAATTCCTATTAAATTCCAATTTCTGTGAAGTGACTACTTTTCAACAAAAACCAAAACATACATTTTCCATCTGAAAAGCTGACAGAATTCCTGCACTTTTCCAGATCCACAAGGCACCATTTTGAAGTATTTTAAAAACTATTTATTTGACGTATTCTGCAATATTTTCTGCCGTCCAGAACGCCGACTGGTCAGTGTGATTGCTTTTACTTCTCAATTTGTCCATGACATATTACAATAACATGCGAGTTTAACGTTAATTTATTATTATTTATACTGAACCCCCACCCCATACACTCCCTCTACAATGGGGAGGACGGTCTGACCAGCTGTACTTACATTTATTTGATTTAATCTACACCCCCCCCCCCCCACGACTACCACAACAACTACAGGGTCCGTACACATGTGAAGATATGGAATTTAAGGCTATTTCAAGGCGGTTTTTGATAGGAATTCAAGACTATTTTCATTTGGATTTCAGGAAAAAGACAACAATGGCGATTTCGGACTAATTTAGATCAGTGGGGACAGTTTAATGGAATTCAAGGCTTTTCAAGACTAATTACCAAAAATAGGTTGAAATTCAAGGCTTTTCAAGGCCTTGAAATGGGGGAAATGAAGACTTTTCAAGGCCTGGAAATGGGGCAAATGAGAACCTTTCAAGGCTTTCCAGGCCCTCGTATGGACCCTGCCACTAGAAGGCAGGTCTGACAAACTGCACTCACATTTAATTGATTCATTCTGCACCCCCTCTCCCCTGGCACCACTACTATGACCAGAAAGACGGCCTCAGTGACTATACTCACATGTAAGGGTCCAGCTGGTCACGGTCGCCCATGATGGTGAGGGTGGTGGGGTCGCTGCGCATGCGCTCCAGGAAGCTGGGGGCGCCGGTGCCACCTGCCCCTGCACCGGCGCGCACCGTGGGGATGGTGCGCCCCACCGCGGGACACTTGAGGCCCAGGGCGTCCGCAAGGCGGCGCTTCACCGACTTGGGCGTCACCCGAATGGTGCGTGCCTGAGGAAAGGTACACATGGATATGCTAAGAGGTTTTTTTGTGGGGGGTAGGGGGCTTATTTTTCTATTTTTTCTTTCTGAAATGAATCTTTTGTAGATACATACATACATACATACATACATACATACATACATACACACACACACAGACACAGCAGATACAGTTAGACAATCAAACAGCCAGGATTACCATAAAATAGATGTATTTTTCAAATGTCCAAGCAACATTAAAACCACATGGAGCTAACCAGCCAAATAAGTCAATCAAATGTAGTCAGTCACATAAATAGGTTTGGTTGATTAAAAAATAGATGAGAAAAGAAAAGCCTTAGGAACATCTAAACAACATTCAGTTTACAGGTAAGGGCATAACCAACCAGGCAAAGACGGCAAACCAGTCAGGCAGACAACGAAACAGCCATACACATTTGGCAGTTTTGGAGGTAATTTTTACAACTAACCAGATAGAGGCTTGGTTGGTTGTTGGAGTTTTAAATCCTGGCAACATCTAAGGTCATATAAGGATGGGTACCAACTTGTGACAGTGCACTCTCATGGTGACCTTATAGTGCTGCCCCACTAGGAGACCAGGCCACCAGCAACATGACCTGATATTCCACTCAGCCACATTATCCTGACACTGAGCCAACCAGTCCTTGCTCTAACCTAATGACAAGCGCCTGGCTAGGAAGCGACAAGTATCATTCGTTTGACCCGACCGGGGTTCGCACCCATGGGTTCGAATCCCACGATCTACCTACACGGGAGACGGACACTCAAATCATTCGGCCATCCCGTAGGGTCCGAGATAGATGCAGTCAATGAGTCAGTCAGTCAGACAGAATGAATGTTTGGTAGTTTTAGGGTTAATTTAAAAAAACTACTTTTATACAAATCGCCTAACAACATATAATACACATTCAGTCAACTGCCAAAGAAACGCAGTCAACCAGTTAAATGGTGTCGATGTCACATTCAACTAGATGATGAACAGTCAGACAGACAGGTACAGTCAAACAGACAAGACTCAAACAGTCACACAAACAGATTTGGTTTATTGGGGTTTATGTCTAAGCAACATCTAACACACATGCAGTCAACAGCCAAAAACAGTGTTAAAACAAATGTAAGGATAGGTATATCAAAGGTTACATACATTTCATTCAAGGATAATCTTTAACACAGGAAGCAGCATCAGGAGACATCGAGTAGACCACCGCTACAATTCACACAATTCTGTTGTTGTTGGTCAGCAGAATTTGATTGATTGAGTGATGGATGGTGGGTTAACAATGACTATACTCATACCGAAAGGTTAGTAGAATTTATTGTCACTTTGGTTTCACACAAAAAAGTGTTTATGACATTCATGTTTACATTAAATAAAAAAAAATTTGAAATTGTCAAATGACAGCAAAATTGATCTCGGTGGATTCCAAATACTTTCTCGAATTTATAATGACCCGTCCCAAAAGGAAATCTCTTAAATTCAAATAAGCCACGCCTTTCACTGACCCATTACAACCCCAGAGGTCATTATTCAATCACGCCTCATTTCTAACATTCCAATATTTTATTAAAAATATTTAAAAAAAAAGTTAAACCCCTAAATCATCTATTGATGTGATACAATACCTTTCCCTTCCGCTTGCTTCTCTTCCTTCGAACCTTCCTGCGCTTTCTCGTTTTTGTCTTCCCCTTAGTCCCGGTGGCTGAGCTCTTCTTCTTTGTGGTCTTCTTCTTTGCCGTTGTCTTTCTCTTCACCTTTCTCTTTTTTCGCCGCTTCTTAGCGGGTTTTCTCCGGGTGGTCTTCTTTGGTGCGGCGCGCGGTGGGGCGGAAGTCGACGTGGATGGCACGTCCATGTCGGCCACAGCGTCATCCTGGTAACCGGAAGTGAGTTATTATCACGGGGACAATTTCATTCTGCTTGAATTTTTATTTTTAAATTCAGATTTTTATTTCTCACTCAAAACAAAAGCTTCTTTTAAAATTATTTATTAAATTTTATTTGACTTCTTATTAGTACAAGGAAATTTAATTGGCTAATTTTGTTATTGCAATGTGATTGCGACAGGTGTCATTTTTCTTCTATACAAATTTAATTCTTATTTCTTAATACAAAAGAAGGAATTTACATTTAAATAAATGGGTAGAAATGGACAAGAATTTTTAATTATTTGAAAAGCAAAATGCTTTGAATTTGTATTCCTAGTAATAATTATATTCATTAAAAACAGGAATTTCTTTCTTAAAAGGAAGTTATTTCTAAAAAAAATTGTATTAAAAGAAGTTATTTAAGATGCATAATTTGATGGTTTTTAATTTCTTCTATATTTATTTAGATGCATATACTACGTAGATCAGCATAATCTACTTAACTTTGAAGTGATTTTTATTTTAAAGGGTTACCGTTGGAGATATTTAATATGAACCATGTAAAACAATGTTAGCATGCATGTCAAAAATGTTGGACGGTGCAAACTTCAGCAGTACCAGGTTATATTAAATTTACTTAACAATCCTTTTCTGTAACAATAAATGATTAACAACACCAACCAGCATATTAATTGGAGATGTAGGACAAAATCTAGGTAAGTGATTTTGGTTCCAAAAATTTGGTAGGGTGTCCCTTGGGGGGTAGGCATTCCCAACTACAGAAAATTAGGTTTTACACACCACATGACATGATGTTTTATGGCACATATAATAATAAAGCACACTTGCTTCTATATGTACCCCAACCAATAACCGGAGACTGAATCAACCCAGCTCGTCCCATTCGAAGAAATAAACAAAGTACAGAAATTGATGGAAATCTTTTGGTCGCAGTCCATACCGCGACTATGAAGCTGTCATCTGAGTCTGCGGCTGCTTCTGCTGTCACTTCCTCCTCCTCGTCATCTTCGGAGTCGCTGATGATGCGCCGGCGCCTGCGCCTAGCCCGGATGATCTCGATGCGTGACCTAACGCGTTCCGCCGCCAGGGTGCGCGGAATCTGGCGGTACTGGTGGATGCCTCGAGGGGCGCGCCTCCGAGGCTCCACCAGGGTCTCAGGGACCTCCTGGACTGCATCCGCAACTGAATCGGCCAAGTGAGGACAAGATTATTCGACAGTGCATACGAAAGTCAATTTCACAGGCACAAAGGCATATGTAAGAAGTGTGAAACATATGTTTTGCTTTGTTGGTGTTATATGTCCTAGCAATATCCATGGTCACATTAGGACTGGTACCGACTTGTGACATGGCACACTCATGGCGACTTTATAGTGCTGCCCCACTGTGAGACCAGGTCAATATCCCAGTCACATTATCCTGACACTGAGCTAACCAGTCCTTGCCATATCCTAATAATGCCGAGCACCAGACTGGGAAGGGACAAGTATTAATTTTGTACGTCATTGCTTTGACTCGGTTGGAAATAGAACTCTTGACCTTCCGCACACATGATAGTCCAAGGGGGCAGGCAGTGTGATCTCAGATGGGCCAGTTAAAGACGAAGACCCATTTGAAATTACTGCTCCTGACACCGCTTGAGGACTAATATTTTGGCTAAAAGCATGTTTTATATTTCTATTGCACATAGGCCTAATATCTCCTTCCAGACAGCAACAGATGCTTAAAGTTGCATAGTCCGATGGCTTTGAGTTTTGTCATTTTTCTTAAATAAATATTAAATTGATTGTTATTATCTACCATAATTTAGTTTGAAGTAACTTTTATTTTAAATGGCTAAGTCTTGAGATATTTGAAGTGCAAACAAGTCAAATTAGTTTTGGCAAGCACTCCAAAACTCTGACACCATAGGCTTCAGCAATAACAGTTTTTGTTAAACTGTCTCAGTATTCCTTTCGAGATGGCAACAAATGGTTAATAAGTGCATCAGTATCTAAGTTAGACATCAATTCTAGACAATTGATTTAGTTTTGAAAATATTATGATTCATAAATGCCATAAGTGCACCAGTATCTAAGTTGAATATGTAGGATACAATCTAGAAATTTGATGTCTTCATTGGACTATGCAGCTTTAATAAAAAAACAATAATTAAAAACTGAAAAGCAGCTAAATGGATGCAGTTAAAAAAGCTAAACGCAAGAAACAACTGACAGCGTTCGCCTACCTCCAAAGGCTGCGCAGTCTGGGCAGAACCACTCCCCAACTGGAACACTTCGCAGTGGGGGCACCAGGCATTCGCAGTGGTACCTGTTTTGGAGAAGTGAAACATCAGGCTCACCGGGCTCTCACTCACCACTTTGTCCGACCATAACCACATTTCCAACCAACTCAATAGCAAGGTAGATTTTTGTTGCTATTTTGTTTTAAAATAGATTGTTTCGGTTATGTTTATTGTGATACAAACATAAGTGCAGGGCCTAAATAAAAAGTCTTACAGGGCACCATGTGCCTACATTGGGCTTAGTTGAGATTTAATTTGTAGCAACTGATTTTCAAATGAATGCTATGCAGTACCAACAAGCATTGGTTAATATGCACTGGGATAAACTATGAATGTGGTGATAATTGAAACAAGATATTTTTATGAAATTAATTCATTTGTTATGTAGTACCAATTGAAGTGGGATAAATTTAATTTTAATTCTCACCAATTCCACTTTTCTTGTGATGAAATGATTATGGAGCAATGAACAAAAAATATGAGTGTAAACAAAATGAACCTTTTCAACGTTTGACTCCAATGTTTATCTCAATTTTTGGATTGGTCATTACGGGGATTTGCACATAAACTCCTCATATATACATACACCTATGTATAGATATATATATATATATTTTCCCAAAAGCTTATTTATTTGCAACTTGAACATGACAGCGTCTTTGTGTACTCACGCCAGGTCGCAGCCGTCGCAGAGCAGGAGGCGGTCCTCGCGGTCAGACCGGCCGCAAACTTCGCAGCATGTGTTATCCTCCTCTGGAGGAACGTCCACCTGCAGTGTCTTGTCCTCAATCGTCACCTGTCAATAGTGGGACAATGTCAGTCAACGTTGCTGTCAATGTCAGTCCTGTTTAGCTGGGTGTGGGCAACACAGCAAAGACAGACAGTAAAAAAAAAAAAAGACCCCCAAAAGAATATTGTGGGTTAAATTCCCTTTATCAAGGTCCGGTGACATGGTTTTAACATTATTTGTTGTATCCCTTTATGAAATATTGAAATTGCATAATCCAAATTTTGAGTTTCTGCCATTTTTGTATTATTATAATTGTAAAAGATAAATATATGAGGTTGATTGCGATATCGTACTTGAAGTTGAAATACACTTGGAGGTATTTGAAGGGAAAGTATCACAAATCAAGCTTGCCATGCAGACAGAAATTCTGGACACCACAGGCTTCAACAATGACAGATTCTATTACATTGACTCTAGGTACATGCAAGTGCTTTACATTAAAAAATTGCATACTTTCATTGGACAATGCAGTTTTAAGTCCCCATCCTACCGCTCCTTGCCCATCCCAATTAATGCAAAGCGCCAGGCTAGGTAACAAGTACCAATTATGTAAGCCTTTGGTTTGACCCATGGGAAGCATGCGCTTTTGACCCAGTCAGCTATCCTATCTGTCCCAGCAATACGTTAGAGTGAATAGTGTTGAGATAACACTGCAACAAACTTACGCGCTTGATAACCGGTCCATCCAAGTCATTTCTGACCAGGATCAGATTGTAGACTTGGCGATCCTTCGGGCAGGTGTTAACATTCTGAAACAGTCCGGACAAAAGGTGTGAATAAATAAAATAAACTACCAAGGCACTGCTTTGGCCATAATTGTTAAATTGCGGGTGATTCGGGGAAGGGGCGGTGGTGCCCCACACCGTGGACGCTAAGAACTGGCCACTGTGGCGTATGAACCAGCATCCAGCTTACACCCAGACCCGAACCATTTCCCTGAACTGGTCACTTTAACCTCGAGCATAATGAGTGCTACCCAACACGCATAAAACCAGCTTAGTTTTCTCTCCCAGGATTTATGCGTTGGTTGTTTTTTTTTGCACCCAACTCCATCGGACAAATCTAGTGACACTAATTAAAGAAGCAGATCCATGGCTTTCAATGGAAACTTCTATCTAGGGGTTGATGGCATGTGATCTGTTTGGTATATTCCCTCTCCCTATTCTGGTAGATAGTATCATCAAATCTAGCTCTTATTTTAAAAATGTCTGAGTAGCGAGATTATCGAATAAAGAATTTAAACATAAGATTATTAAATAACTTACAATGCCTTTAATTCCACAAAAACATATCAAGTCAGTATGTGCATTAAGAACCATAAGAATTTCTTGATGTTTGATCTAAAGTCCAGATGGGAAGAATATGTAAACGAACTATACAATGATGACAGAGGGAACCCACCCACAATTGAGAAAGAAGATGGGAATATTATATTAGTATCAGAGGTTGAGAAGGCTATCAATGATCTAAAGGCAGGTAAGGCTCCTGGAAGTGACCAGATAACATCAGAAATGATAAAAAAGGACTAGATGAAGTGGGGATTCAAATCATTCATAAACTAGTAACTGACATCTATGAGACTGGATTTATACCATTGAATATGAATGAATCCATATTTGTACGACTCCCAAAGAAGCTAAAACCAACATTGTGTACTGAGTACAGAACACTAAGCCTGATGAGTCATATGTTGAAGATGATCCTGAAAATAATTTTACTGAGAAACAGACAGAAAATTGAAGAACAAATCAGTAACGTACAAAGTGGGTTTATATCTGGAAGAGGTACACGTGAAGGGATTTTCAATATGAGAATGATTTGTGAACGTTATTGTGAAGTGAACCAGGATGTTTATGCCTGCTTTATTGACTATGAGAAGGCCTTCGACCGAGTCAATCATGAACTGTTAATCAAATGTTTACAAGATATTGGTGTCAATGGCAAAGACATTAAACTAATTGTGAACTTATACTGGACACAACGTGCATTTATAAAAATGGAGCAGGGCCTATCGGATGAAGTTATGATTAAACGAGGAGTTCGACAGGGGTGTGTATTGTCACCATGTCTATTTAACCTGTACACAGAGATGATTTTCAGACACATTGAAGATTGCAAGGGAGTGACAATAGGTGGCATGAACATCAACAATCTTAGATATGCCGATGACAGTGTAATACTAGCAGACAGTGAGAAAAACCTACAAGATATAGTGAATAGAAACAATAAAGCTGGAATACTATTCAACATGAAGATGAATGCCAGGAAGACCAAAACAATGGTTATAAGTAAAAAGACAGATAAACCAAATGTCAATATAACCATAGATGGCACAAACATAGAACAAGTATCCGAATTCATATATCTCGGACAAAAGATTACAAATGATGGGAGATGTGAGGAAGAAATTAAAAGAAGGATAACAATAGCCCGAACAACATTCTCCAAAATGAATAGAGTGTTAACATCAAGTAAGATATTAATACAAACAAGGAAGCGTATTCTTCAGTGTTATGTGTGGTCTACTGTATGGGGCAGAGACATGGACAATCTCTAAGAAAATGTACAAACGTTTAGCAGCATTTGAGATGTGGACTTATCGAAGGATGATGAAAATATCATGGACAAAGAAGATCACCAACAAAGAAGTTCTCAGAAAAATTAAAAATAAGAAAAGCTTGTTTGCCACTATACAGACAAAGAAACTTATTTATTTTGGCCACATCATTCGTCAGAGTTCAATATACCGTACATTGTTGGAAGGGAAGGTGAATGGCAGCAGAGGGAGAGGGAGACCAAGAACATCATGGTTTACAAATATTTCACAGTGGACAGGCTTGAATTATTCACAGTCTATCAGGACAGCACAACATCGGGACAAGTGGAGAACCATTGCATCCAACCCTCGACTAGAGGATGGAACTATTGATTGATTGATTGATCTATGTAAGTAAATTTTAAGATCAGATCGGAAGAAATACAATTATTAATAATAATTTGTAATTGTATTTAGTCAGACGCGGGACGAGAAACAGATGCCATGTATGTCAGAATACAGTGACCACTTTACTACATAATCATTCTGATGACATTTTACAGCATTTCCGCAATCAGTAATGAATAGAGTATGACTTGTTTTCAATGGATAAATCTGTATCCACACCAATGTTGTCCTGTCTGTTTGTTTGTTGTTGTCCTAGCAACATCTAAGGTAATATCAGGGTGGGTACTTGTTGTGACAGTGCACACTCATTGTGACTTTATAGTGCTGCCCCATTGGGAAATCAGGCCGCCAGCACCATGACACTGAGCTAACTAGTGCTCGCACTATCCTATTAATGAAGAACGCCAGGCTCGGAAGCGACAAGTATCAATTTTAAAGTCATCTGATTGACTCGACCGGGAAACGAACTCCCGACCTTCCACACGCAAGGCCCGCGCTCTACCAATTAGGCCACCGCGCCCAGCTGAACATGAGTGTTGTCCTGACACAGCAAGTGTCATGTCATCGGAGGGACATTAAAAAAAAAACTGAATACAAAAGAATGTTATCCTGACATAACGGGTGGCATGTCATTGAAAGGACACTCAAATATACCAAAACACAGTTACTACATAGAGAAATTGTCCGCATTATGACAGCAGTTCGCCGATAAAGGGATCACTGAAGACAGGTACCACTGTAGAGCAATTTCTGGATAAGCGGGACAAAATGATCGGGATGTGGACTGGGGGAATCTAGTCTATGAATTTATTTTAATCCGATAAGTGAGACGAGCCCAGATTTAAGGCGGGTAGGATTAACGAGCGTTCACTGTACTCACCTTGGACCACTCCATGATGCAGTCCAGACAGAAGGCGTGGTCGCAGGTCTCGGGCATGCCGATGCGCTGCCCGACGAAACGGCTCAGGCACACCGGGCAGCGCTCACTCTCGCCATCGCTAAGGTCACTGATATCATCCATTATAGGTTGAGTGGTTGAGGACCCCGTGCTGGTCTGTCCTTCGAGACGCGGGGTGCCAGAACCTGACTTGTGCTCGCTCTCCTCAGCATCCCCCACCTCATCCTCAGAGGTTTCAGACTCTGAGGTCTCGCTTGATGTCTCCCAGTCCTCGCCATCATCACCACCACCTTCTTCTGCAACAAAAGCACACGCCAACATTCATAAGTTACAGCATTGAACAAAGATCTTAAAAGAGACACATTTTGCTGAAGGTCAACTTCTCACTGTCAACTTTTTCTGTGACGGAGTACGCACAAACAATTGATGGATCACAATTAATTAATGCCTTCTACTCCTCACCAACATCAATGTGATGCAACAAAGCCTACGCCAACAATCAACTAGCTACAGCATTGAACAATATCTATAAGTATAATGGGCACTGGCAGATTGGTTGGTTGTTGTCCTGGCAGGGCGGGTACCGACTTGCGACAGTGCCCACTCATGGTGACTTTATAGTGCTGCCCCACTGTGAAATCAGGCCGCCAGCACCAGCACCGCATTATCCTGACACTGAGCTAACTAGTCCTCACCCTATCCTATTAATGAAGAGCACCAAGCTAGGAAGCAACAAGTATCAATTTTTAAGTCGTTGGTTTAACTTGACCGGGTATCAAACTCCCAATCTCCCACCCAGGAGGCCTGCACTCTACCAATTCGGCCATCGCGCCCAGTGGCACTGACAGAAGATAACACACATGACCAAATATTCTCCTAACATAGTTTGCAAAAATCGGTCATAGGCATCATGCAACGACACCGCTCAGAGAGGACGGGATGAAACTGCCCCCCCCCCCCGCCCAACGCCAGATTCCATGACAATGCTAAACCGCCCACGTTTTTGCAGGAATTCGAACCAGACAGTGGCATGATAAAAAATATCCCTGACATTTTGCGAGATTTAAATAATAGCTAATCAGTAAAATATTATTCCTTTTTTTAAATTTAGAAATAACACAAATAGCAAATTACAAAAAATAAATACACATTTGGGAGTCCACTAAATCGTAATGATCAACCCGGACAATTTTTTTTTGTATTTAGAGTTAGTCCAAACATTAGGATATTGCCACAGCATACAGGCCACTCCTGAAAACTGGCCAGAAGTGTCACATGGAGAGCTAAAAGCCATTATTTGATTTTTTTTAAAACAAACTTTTTTCTGGTTGCAAATGAAAGCTGGAAATCTCACCTTTACATCTATGTAAAATATAAATTGATGAGATACAAAATAAAGGTGTAGTCCATAATTAAGCTATCTCATATGGCAGTATAACATGTGTTGCTCAGATGTACCAAATGTCTAGGACACCACACAGTTGGCTTAATAAAAATCTAAGTAGAATTAAATAATTACATACTGAGAAGCCAATTAATCATGGCATAATATACAGAAATATGTAATGCTTATAATATTGATACAAAAAAGTAATTCCCAGCTATGCTTTATTCATTGAATAAATAGTGTACAATATTTGTGTGGCATCCAGACACCACAGGTTATATCTGTGATGGAAATTTGTAATGTTATTTCTGAAGACATCAAATAATTCTTTTCAAAATTTAAGCATGCATACATGCTAATAAATACTTCCCTTTGATTTGGGAACTGTTTAAAAAAATTATCAATGAAATACAAGGATCCAACCATGTCCCATATGTCATGTTACAAATGGCTGACTGTAAAATGGTTTTTTTTTTGGTACAAAAACACTTCATAACTAAAAAGACCAAAGTTGCATGCGGTTTATTTTATTTCCCTTATTTCTTACAACAAATCTGAACATGAATATGAAAATGTTTTAAAATCCCATCCCATGCTGACCAGTTTTCAGGAGAGTGACCCATATACTTTCACCCAATTAATTAAACCAGCTGGGGAACGTGTCCACTGCGAGAGTAGACAAGTAAAGCCAAATGCCACCACTAACCACTCTCTTGCTCTTCGTCGTCAGTGCCATCCTCGTCTGTGTCCTCAGTCTCGGATGTCCCGCTCTCTTCCTCCTGTCCTTCCTCTTCGCTTGAGCTGCTCTGCTCCTCCTTAAACCGTTCCGCCTCGTCACTCAGTCCCTCCCCGCTCTCCATGGTGAGCCGGGGAAGCAAGGCTTTAAACCCTCACCAACACGTCTTATGATACCTGCAACGTAGAGTTTCACGCTTGAATCATGTAGTGTTTGTACCAAGGAAGAAATAAAAATCCTACCTTTGTGCAAACAAAATCTTAGTTTTCCTCCAGTTCTTAAAATTGACATTCCAAGGAATTTATGACATTCAAGTTAAAGTTGCATAGTTCGATGATTTTGAATTTCTGTATTTTTTCTGAGATAAATATATTAGATCGATACCTAGTATCTACATTACATTAGTTCAAAGTTACTTTTATTTTAAATGGTAAACCTTTGAGATATTTTGAATGCAAAATTAGTTTTGGCAAGCTTGCCAAAACTCTGACGCCATAGACTTCTGCAGTAACAGGGTCTGTTAAATTGACTCAGTATTGCCTTCTACGCAAAAATAAATGCTTAATAAGTGCATCAGTATCTAAGTTACAGGGATGAAAGTGATCTCTGGGAAAAAAAAGGGGAAATGCTGATATTCTCCCATAGGTTTAACACGGTCAGGGAATCGCGGAAAATTTCCCGAAGTCGGGTTTCATATATATTGGTATACGTTGATAGTGCTGCACCGTTTGAAGGATGTATAGCAGTAGTATATGTTGATAGGGCTGCGGTGTATGGGAGCATTTATCAGTGGTATACGCTGATAGTGCTGCGGTGTTTGCACCACATATTAGTATAAATCTAAGCTGATAATGCTGCGGGATTGAAAAATCCCGGAAATCTTTCATCCCTGAAGTTAGATATATAAAATCATATTTAGATAAATGGTTTGGTTTTGAAAATTTGATATTTCATCGGACTATGCAGCTTTAAGTTTTGAACAAGAAATGTAAGCAAAGCCCAACAGATTCATGCAGAAATAATGCAAAACCATCGAAAAACTGACATTATCCAATAAATTATACGTGAATATCTGATGAAAGATGGATAATCTGACTCTGTACAAACATTTGCATGTATGCAAATACTGTATGCTGCTAACCCCCTCCCCCAATATGTTTGAATGGCATCACATGGGTTTCGACGGACGGGAGTCACCTCCAATAAAATAACGCAGAAACTGACTTCCGGTGAAATCTGACAGCGCTAAATATACAAATAATAATCGATTTTTTTCTCACTCCTGCTTTTATCGTCGGGTAACAGCTGGACCTGTCCACCTTATATATCGATGAGCTATTGAACATACCACACTGCATGTATGATCATAAACGAAAGAAATGATATTTTTTTCCATGTGTACTTCTAAAGCTTGGTGGGCAGAGTGATTTCAAATGGGGCCGAATCCTAAGGTTGAAGCCCATTTGAAATCACTTCATCCACTGAGGAACAGCGTTCGAAATAAGAGCTTGTCCATTCGTCGGGGACAAGTGAAAATTCAGACGGACAAGTGAAAATCACACCAGACTTGTCGGTGGACAAGTGAATTTTCTGGGGAGTATTTCTAATTCTATTACTGACAAAGACTATCATGGTGTCCTTAACTTGGCACAAGTGGGTACAGCCAATTATATAGAAAATTAATCATTTTAATTGCACACGTAAAAAACCCCACTATTTTCACTACTAGCCGTGATTATATAAATATGATCACTAAAAATATGTTAGTGACAAGAACTTTTTGGTTTCCACTATTATTGGTTTAAATCCAGAGTTCAAAAGTGCGCCCCCTTCCATCCTTTTAAAGCTACAAAACGACGTATGGTGAGAATAAAAATATTTCAGAAAATGACATCACATGCAATGCAATACGACAACAGGCCAATGCTGATTACTGTTACAAATACAATATATATAAAAATCTCAAGAGAACAGAAAATGCATCCTGGACCGTGTTGTGCGTAATGGACTAATGCTAATAACTAAATAAGTTACGGCATTCTGCAGTAAAAGAAAAACATAGTTATCCTGAGAATATTATTTTGCAATGTTTAATTATGTTATAGCCATATATTGCCAGTTGTGTATACGGTGACAGCTATTGAATAGCTGTTCTGTGTAATCTAACCTGTATGAAGATAATACCATTAGTTGTGACCGTGTGTGGTCCATCATTATGGACAAAGATTCAGCATGATGCTTGACGTTTAGCTTGCATAGGCCATAGTGACGCTCCATCATTCTGAGGCGATCATTCATCTTGTTAACATCCATGTTAGCAAGTATCATCATGATATTTGATGATAAGGCAGTGAAAGTTACCCACCGTGACCTAGTCCTACTCCTAGAATTATTACACTCACAGCCATGGATCTAATACGATCAGTAGATTCTTGCCATTTATTGTGAATTCCAAGTTTACGCAGATTCTTGGTTTGCAACGTGAACAAGCTGGTTCAGTAGTTTGGGCTTTGGCCATCATCTACACTAAATTGAGGAAGCCTAAGCGGAGCAGTGCCAGACCCGCCTAGCGTCATTCTACTCACTCAGTCTCAGTCATGATTGTTGTTTGTTGCTGTTAGCTCAGCATGAATGATAGTTTGGCTCGGATTAAATGTAGCTTGCTCAATTCATTGCGAATCATTACATTGGCCACTTATTATGAACATACTATAAGTACATTTATTGCTTGGAATCGGAAGCACAATATCCTATTTGGACACCTTCTTTATCAAGACTAGATACATACACGGGTCGCAGACCTCGTCCCATCTAGTTACCGTAGAAGCACTAGTAAAGACTAAAGTAGTATTACTACCTCCCCCCCCCACCCCCCTTACTTACACACACACACTTCTTCCCCACGCAAACTGTACATCCGCACAAATGACCTCCATCAACTCTGGTTCGTTGGGAGTTATTTACCAACCAATACTGGGCACTTTCTAGTTGTAGATCTAGGCGTATGTTGAGAACACAAATCGCCTAGTTTGGGAGGGGGGTGACTACGGCGTCAGTGCGAGAGGGCCAACACGGGGCCACATAAAGAACACGGAGCCGGTGAAACCAGCCCGTAGACCTACGCTACGGCTACGCGTTGCCTTCTGTCAAGCTCACTACATCCAATCGCTGCACACGCCATTTGCACCAACCGCACTGGTTAAAAGTCAGCGCAACGATCCGATTATATCTGAAAACGATCCGATCGGCGATTCCATTTCTTGCGTCGTTAATAGGACAAGGAATCACGGCACAATCGGAGCTCTGTCGGCCACTATTCCGTCACATGTCGCCTGTGTTGTCTGAATACACCAAGCCGCACACTTACTAGGGGTCCAGGGGAGTGACACTTCGCCTGCTTGTTCTGAGTAACTCCGCCATGTTTCTCCTCCTGTCGATACTAAATTATGTTCATTCAGATTCCTACCAGCTGCTGTGGTAATGATTAGTTTACTGGAAGTGGGTGAATGAGCATATTTATCTCTGGTATACACTCACCTGAGCGAAAAGGTTCACTCTCGCATCCGACATATTGATTATAGAACCCGGATGACAAGTAGGAAGTGACGTCAAACAGCGCGCAATTTGACGCATGTAGTTGCATCGGGTTTATCGACTTAATATTATCAAACGCCGGTCACATCCCTTACTACATGCTGAATATTGCAAAGTCGTGCGCTAATGGTGCATGATATGACTGTAGCTCACCAGCAAGCAGTTGGCATGCAGGCACTATGTCTAAAGCAGAGAATATTTGGACAAACGGAAATGTTGCACCGTTTTTGTGTCCGGCAGGTGCGCGCTGGTGCAGGCGGATTGTGGGCAGAGAATGATCAAAGTTTATCCAGCACCACACTGGACCAGACACTCACACTGTGAGAAGCTGTTGATCATCAGACGAGGTTGTTCATTCTGAAACTTATGTTTCTGTTCACAAGAACGTCATAACCAATCATGGAAGCCATCTTTAAGTGAGTATAACCTTTGACGAGATTTCATTACTTCCGAAAGTAATTGAATCAAGTAAACACAGCCACAGCCACAGCCACAGGAGGCTCAGGAGAACTATTTCTAGTTATGCTACTGTAGTACGGGTAACTGTATGATATCAAACGATTTCTCCTTTCTGTTTCGGTCCACACTGTATGTGTGTTGTTCCTAGCAGCGGCTAGAATCAAGGTAATACACTGGTGACACTCTGAAGCTCACTGGTAGGGAAAACTGAGAGTGAATAATGGGTGTTTGTTCCTAATGCATTTATTATCAGGATCCAAGACCAGATAACGGTGCGCCAAGTTCCCTTCACTCCTCAGTGCGCTTAATCTAGCCCCCCCCCCCCCTCCTCATTCCACTTAAATCTATTCTAGAACACCAAGCAATCCGGTTCATGTCAGTGGACTTATTTCGCTCTAGTTCTTCTTGGAGTTCTTGACCGTTATAGTCCTGGTTGATATTCGGATATCAGATGTACGTCTTCCACTAATAAACAGTGCTTGTATAGTAGGTATGTAACAAAAAATTTCAAATTTAACAGATTCCAACATAAAATATAGTTGTGACACTTTATAAAGTGTTTTTTATGGGTAATTTTGGTCCATTGGTTCAATGGAAAACCAGTTGAATTCTGTGACCCATCTCATGACTCATGAGGCTTGGCATGTGTGGAAAAAACGGTTATAAAGTGTCACAACTTCCTTGATAATTGGCACAGGATGATGATTTATGTATCATTAGAAAGGACTTTCCAATACCCTTGCAATGATATATTTTGTGTTGGAATCTGTTGAGTTTGAAATTTTTTTGTCACATACTTATTACCAGACACACCTTTTTATCTGCCCTCAAAATCAATGTTCCGGTGCTCAAATTGACACCAAATTACACCCTAATATGGAGAAGTATATAAAGAAACAAAATAAACTAGTTTAAAAAATATCAAAACTTACCTTCAGGTATTATTCCAGTGACTTTAAAGTTGCATGGTCCGATGGCCTTTGAATTTTTGTCTTATTTTTTAGATAACTATATCAAATTGATCGTTACAAGCTACTAATCATTAGTCCGGAGTGATTTTGATTAAAGATGATTAGTTTTTAAGTAATCTGAGCTGAAAGAACCAAAAATAATTTCGACAAGCTTGTCAAAAGTCCTGTGGCTATGACCCAGATTGTCATCTCGCAGTGACCACGTGATGTGAGATGACCTGGAACCTGATAGGACTGTAGGTAGGTATTTCTGGTTGGGTGGGGCACATTCTGGGAACGGATGAGTGCCATAGGCCCATGGCACTAGGGTTTTTAACAAAATATAATGTGTGTGTGTTGTCTGCTTATGTTTGTCTGTCTATGTATGTATCTGTGTGTGTGTATGTCTGTGTGTGTGTTTCTGTGTATGTGTGGGAGTGTATGTGTCTGTGTGTGTCTGTCTCTGTCTGTCTGTTTCTATGTGTATGTATGTATATGTCTGTATGTGTATGGGTGTGTTGGTATGTGTGTCTGTATGTGTGTGTGTCTGTGTATGTATGTGTGTGAATGTATGTGTGTGTATCTGCCTCTGTATGTGGGTGTCTGTGTGTGTCTCTCTGCAAAGTCAGGTTGGGTGTATGTGTGTCTGTGTATGTCAGGTGTGTGCATGTCTGTGTGTTTCTGTGTCTGTGTGTGCTGTCTATGCATGTATGTCTGTGTGTGTCTATCTATGTGTGTCTGTCTGTGTGTGTCTGTGTGTATATATGTGTGTGTGTGTATGTATGTGTGTGTCTGTGTATGTCTGTCTGTGTGGGTATCTGTGTGTGTATGTATGTGTGTCTGCCTATGAGTGTGTGTGTGTCTGTCTATGTGTCTCTGTCTGTGTGTGTGTGTCTCTCTCTGCAAAGTCAGGTCGGATGTATGTGTGTCTGTGTATGTCAGTTGTGTGCATGTCTGTGTATTTCTGTGTCTGTGTGTGGTGTATGTGCATGTCTGTCTGTGTGTGTCTATCTATGTGTGTCTGTGTGCCTGTGTGTATGTCTGTGTATGTGTGTCTGTCTGTGTATGTATGTGTGGGCATGTATGTATGTGTGTGTCTGCCTCTGTCTGTGTGCGGCTGTCTATGTGTCTGTGTGTGTGTCTCTCTCTCTGCAAAGTCAGGTCGGGTGTATGTGTGTCTGTGCGTCTGTGTATTTTGGGTGTGTGCATGTCTGTGTATTTCTGTGACTGTGTGTGCTGTCTGTGCATGTCTGTTTGTGTGTGTCTATCTATGTGTGTATGTCTGTCTGTGTATGTGTGTGTATGTCTGTGTGCATATCTGTCTGTGTGTGTATGTTTGTGTGTATGTCTGTTTCTGTGTCTCTGTAAAGTCAGGCCAGGAAACACAGACACATAAACACACACAGACACATCCACCTCATTTCCCCTTCCCCTCTATGGCCCTGCACAGCAGGCCTACTTGGTTGGGGGGAGGCTAATGAGGTCATGAGATTGGCCTAGTTGGTTAATGGCCTCCCTGCATAATGGGTGTTTCAAAGTGAGTGTCTAAAGGGGTGAGTTTATAAATTCACTGGTTATTCTGTATACACTGTCCCAAATCATTAGCTATTACACCAGTATCTAAGTTGGATATATAGGATCAAATGTAAGTAGTTGTTTTAATTTTGACAAAATTATATTTCATCGGACCATGCAACTTTAACAGACATCAATTTGAATAAAGATTCTTTTTCACTTCTATAAATCGGACAGCAAATATTTTTGGATGTAACAGAGGAGCAAAATGTGAACTATATCATCCATATGGTTGCAGTCATGGTAGTCCTAAAATAAAGGTTGCAAGTGTCATGGAAAAACATAGTCACGCGTGCACAGCGCAGTGCTCCGCGCACATACCGTGGAACAAGCGAGTAGTGTGAAAGCGGCACGTTTTTCGCATACCTATGTATAGATTTATTCAATAAATGCTTGAATTAAAGCTTCGATTAAAGGGATATCAAAATGATAAAGGTTTATGTCACTTTCAATGCTTTCAAATGAGTCGACGCGCACAGGGTAGGACAGTACCTTTTTCCCCCCGACTTGCCCGATCGGGCAAGTGGCTGAATTTTCTACTTGCCTGAGTGGCAAGTCTACTAGCCCAAGCCCAACTTAGTCATTGAAACTGAAATCTGCTACTGCAGATCAGAAAAATACTGACTTGCCCAGTGAGAACTTCACCTGCCCGACCGAGTAAACTAGGCGCCCCAGTGTCGCGGTTTCAGTTCTCGCCAGTTTCAGTTCTCCGCATCGCTTCTGCGCACGCGTCAGAATCGAACAGCATCATCAAGGCATTGTCAATGGTCGTGAGCAATCTTCATACAGAAAAAGTGAAATATCTCTAAAACCAGACCACCTAGAAACAAATCGCTTGGTACACATATAGAAAACATGTTTACCAAAAAGATTATATTAAATTGATATGGTATGGGTTCTGGATTTCTATTTTGAATAATGGTTTGCACTGCGCGTACCTGCAAACTCAAGGCATTGTCAATGGTCGTGAGCAATCTTCATACAGAAAAAGTGAAATATCTCTAAAACCACACCACCTAGAAACAAATCGCTTGGTACACATATAGAAAACATCTCTACCAAAAAGATTATATCAAATTTATAAGGTATGGGTTCTTGATTTCTATTAATTTCGAATAAAACTAATGTTTTGCACTGCACGTACTGTCAAACTCAAGGCATTGTCAATGGTTGTGAGCAATCTTCATACAGAAAATACAGAAAAAGTGAAATATCTCTAAAACCACACCACCAAGAAACAAATCGCTTGGCACACATATAGAAAACATGTTTACCAAAAAGATTATATTAAATTTATAAGGTTAGTGACACTGACACTATAGTGACAGTATGAGTGCGGCAATCGGCAACGGTTTGAATCTGGCTCGATGTTGACACATGCGCAGACAATGCTGTTCGATTTTGACCTATGCGCAGAAGCGATGTGGAGAACTGAAACTGGGCAACCGGGCAGTCCTTATATTCCTACCCTGGCACGCTGCCAGCGTCGTCAACATGCTCATCTGCGACCTGTACCCTTTCCACAACACTTTGCTTCATAGTCTTTCCAAGACCCTATATAAACCATGTTTTAACAAAAACTAAAAATTGTGTAAATACCAAGATACCTGTAGCACTTATGGCGGGAAGACCAGTGTTATGGCGCTGACAAAAGATTTACATGAATAAAATTCATTTACCAGACGGGATGGCTGAATGAGTGAGAGCGTCCGTCTCCTGTGTTGGTAGACCATGGGATCGTGGGTTTGAACCCTGGTCGAGTCAAACCAATGACTTAAAAATTTGATACTTGTCGCTTACTAGCCAGGTGTTCGGCATTTTTAGGATAGGGCAAGGACCGGTTGGCTCAGTGTCAGGATAATGTGACTGAGTGTGATATCAAGTCATGGCGCTTGTCTCCCAGTGGGGCAGCACTATAAAGTTGCCATGAGTGCACACTGTCACAAGTTGGTACCCGTCCTGATAGGACTTTAGATGTTGCTAGGATGTAAAACAACAAACAAATCAAATTTTATGTGAAACACATTTTGGTTTCGCACCCAAGGCTCATAGCAACCCATCGGTAATACATTTTCTGTTTCATGAAACAGATGATACATTGATAGGAACCAAACACTTATGGGAACCAACATTTTGGTCCCATTGTTTTTCCAGCATGTAACATGTTAGCGGAAATGGTTGTTACTGTGAAATCCTATAGGTTGATCTAGGTATGTGTTTTGGATCAGAAAATTGGAGCTTTCCTAGCATTATGCAGCTTTAAATGTTTCTTCTTTTCATGTCTTAGCTGTTTTAATTACATAAAAAGAGGCTGAAATGAGGATGGAAGTAAAAACTTAGTCGGGTAATTTATAAGTCATTGGTTAGGCTCGGCCAGGGTTCAAACCTACGGCCTGCCACATAGGCCATATCGTCTGGTCATTAATATAATCAAATATAATATAATATTATTAGTATGGTTAATAGAAATGCGGGGGGGGGGGGTTATTCAGAAAAGAAATAACCCTTTGCTGGTCACTATGATTAAGCTGTAATATAATTATGTTAATAAATAGAAGCCAGACAAAACGGAATTAATCAAAAAAATATATATCGCCTTTCACTAGTTCTTACTTCATCTTCCGAATACCGGAAGTTAAGTATCCAGGGAGAGGACAAGCTCGCGCATGTCTGGAAGTAGCCTCAGTACGCAACTCGGCAGCGGAGGAAGCAACAGCGAGTTGAGGAGGAACATTAAAAAGGTAAGTTGTTGATAAATTGAACAGATTATTATTACAAATATTGGTACAAAGTTGACAGACTGTGCATGCTTTGACTTGCTGAAAGTTCTCTGTGAACTTATACGATTCTAACACTGTCGTTACAGATCGTACTGACTGCGAGTGTGCGTGCCCTGAGCACACACTCGGCCGAACACGAAAGCCCAATCTAACCGTGGCGAGTAAGCGGTGTGGTTGCTATATTGAAGCACAAGTCTGGTGGTGTGACGAAGTTAATGGCACGTATGATGTCTACGGATGAGCCCACACCCCAATTGTCAAGCACTCAAGGGTTGAGTGAGAATGATTCTGAGGCGGTGGAAGCGCGTACAAAAGCAAAAGGGAAGAAAATGGCTGCGGGCGAGGTGAAGCCAAAATCGCGCGGGAAAGTGACGGATGTAGGTCAGACAAGCCAAACGCAGTGCGGTGCTCAAGCTTCGGAGATGGATGAATTTAAAAAGATGTACCAAGAAATGTTAGAGATGAGAGACGAATCAAAGAGGGAAAAAGAGGAATTAGTGCGCCTGAGAGAGGAGGAAAAGTCATGGAGAGATAGCCAAGATGGAGGCGAGGAGTCCTATGTGGGTCATCACGATGACGCGCAAGAGACGTATGTAGGTCAACAAAGCGGCGCGTGTCGGGACGTTTGGGATTACGATGACGAGGAGGAAGCACACAATATTTACGGTGCAGATGAAGACGACAGTGATTTTGAGTCGATAACTTCTATGAACATGGTGGACCAATTAGCGGCTTTGAAGGCAAAATTTGAGAAAAACTCATCAAAGCAGGGTGCTAAGGTGGACATTGCTAGTCAGGGCACTGTAACAACAAAACAAGTTACGGCATCGCCGTTCAGCGGTTTTAAAGCACCAGTAAAACCAAAGCAGGTAGAAACGACGACTGTTTCAAAAGAAAAACAAAGCGATGGGGCAATAAGTAACACCACGACAAATCCAAAGAGAAGGGAGTTTAAACTGGATACGGGACTCCATGAGGGAGCTCTGTTGACTAATGCCCAGTGCACACTGCCCGTATACGACGTAAAACTGGCCGTTTCGCCCATAAAACTGGGTTTTAGTCGTTAGGTGTGCGACCCCCGCGCACACTAGACGCATGCGATTCGCGTATAAAACTCAGTTTTATGGCTTAAAACTCGAGTCGCAAGCGATTAGAAAAATGAATCGGGCCGTTCGAGAAACGCTAGATGTGAGCGGGCAGTCGCGTCGTATACGGTATATGTGTGCTAGCCGGCAACCGGTCGTGTCAGGGTTTTAGCGATAAGCGAATCAGAGGGGCGGAATCGGGTCATGTGACTTTGTCCGTACACAGAGGAAAAAAATGGCGGACTGGACGAACGAAGCCGAGAATTGTATGGTAGAAATGTGGAGAGATCGCCCGTGTCTCTTCGACGTGTGTAGTCCCGAGTACTCCAATCGAGTAAAGAGGATTACTGCATTGTCCGAAATCACCGCAGAGGTCGGGCAGTCAGGTAAGCATGTTTTTCCGATAGTTTTCACTGTTTTGTTTCGTCAACATGGGTCGTAGTGGGTCGTAAATAACCTACGCTACCTGTGCACCGGTGTTTTAAAGTCTGTTGTATCTGTATTTGTGTTGTGCGTTTCCCGATTCCCGATTCCCGTTTCCCGATTATGATTCATGCGGTTTCTTGTAGTACATGGGTGTCATGAGAGCATCTATAGCCTGTTATCTAGCACGTTTACGTAACTTAATCGTGAAACTTTAGCATGAAACTTGGTAGAGAATGCTACATGACAAGATGGCGACCGCAGAATGCCGCCGAATGTGGCAATCTGTACAATCTGTACAACCGTGTTCTATATAGAAATTTTAATATATTCTAGCGATATCACACATGTAGAAATTTTGCACAATGTAAACATTTATTATATACAAATTTTGCACAATGTATACATTTATTATATACAAAATTTACAACTTTTGCACACTGTCAACATTTATTATATACAATCTGTACAACCGTCTTCTATATGTATTTACAGCCGCTTCTATACAGAAACGGATGACTAACCTACGCACGCAATATACGCGTCTCCGCAAACAACAGCCGTCGGGCTCGGGGGCCAAGCCAATGACAACACGACAGACCTGGATTCACACGTCGTTGTCTTTCCTCGCACCCCACGTCCAGAAACGCCAAAGTTTGAGCAACCACCAGCTCCCCGCCCCAAGCTTCAGCCACGAACCTGATGAGGTAACGATACCTAACAAACACTAATATAATACAGGAATACAGTAATACAATAATATATACAATACTACAGTAATAATAATACAATACGATTGTTCAGCCATCTATATCATGGCCGCCTGCCACGGCACAGATCCGGTCGGCGAGTTGACGTACTCGACCAAGTATTCCCTTTGCGTTTTTGCGCGCTGCGTCGAGTTGGTTCCTGACGGTAGGGGGGCCTGGGTGAGCACTCTGTCTGATCTCCACGCGCCGGGAATTACAGCATGCGTCCTGGGATCCTCGTAGTCAATATTGCAGGTGGTGCCGATCTTCTCGCGCAGAAAGTTGTGCAGTGCACAACTGGCCATCACTATGCGCTCCACCTTATCTGGGGAGAGGGCAATGTTTGTCAGGAAAACCCGGAAGCGGTTCGTCAGAATACCGAAGGCGTTCTCTACAACCCGACGTGCGCGCGACAGGCGATAGTTGTAGATCCTGTGATCTAAGCGGAGGTCCTTGTGGCTGAACGGTTTCATGAGGTATTCCTTCAGCGGAAACGCGTCGTCGGCCACAATGAAGTGGCCCAGGGGCCGATCGTCTCCGGGGACAGGCCTGGGGGGTGGGAATGCATCTGCATGATTCTCCAGTTGTTGCTGTAGGGTGCAGCCAGCAAAGACTCCTCCGTCACTGACGCGCCCATTGCAACCCACATCGACGTACAGGAAACGGTAGTCGGCGTCCACCAGAGCCATCAGCACGATGCTGAACGTGTTCTTGTAGTTGTAGAACGACGATCCCGAGTGTGGAGGTGGCTTGATGTGGATGTGTTTCCCGTCCAAGGCGCCGATGCAGTTCGGGAAAATTCCATCGTGTGCTGAACAGATCCGCTACCTTGCTCCACTCGTCGTGGGTTGACGGGGTCTGCAAAAACAAAAAGACTAAATTGTTATGTTTGTTTAAAAAATATTGTGTTTCTATTTTGTATATCAGCACATGGATGCGGAGATCGACGAACACTAAATTGTTATGTTTGTTTAAAAAATATTGTGTTTCTATTCTGTTTCTCAGCACGTGGCTGAGATCGACGACGATGGTGAAACGGAAAGCCTCACATCGGCGCAAGCTGTGGCAACGACTGAAGACGAACCGGAAGACGAAACGGACACTATCACGAGCACCCCAAAGTCCATCCAGGATTTTAGGAAAGCCAACAAACGCAAGCGCGCGGACGCAGACAGCCGAGAGAACGAGCTGATGGAGCTCGTTCTGCAGAATCTAAAAGAAACGCGGGCCGAGCCGGACGATGCCATCGCAGTGTTCACTAAAAGCATCGCCATGAAGTTGCGAAAGATCAGTGATCCGCGCGTTCTGCTTCTTACCCAGAACGACATAGAGCAGGCGTGCTTTCGCGGCAGTATGAAAATGCTGGAGATTAAAAACCAACAACAGGACATCGCCCAAGCAAGAGGCACCGCTGGGACAGATGGCGCCGCTTCCTCCTTCTCGTATTTACATATGTTAGGATCAGATGACTGTAGCGACACTACACATTAATTTGGTTTATTGGTCACAGACAACAGCGGCTGGACATAGTCGTGGTCAGTTTTAGTTTTGCTATGGTTCCCCATAGCAGTTTCAGGATTTGTTTTGTTGTTTTAGTATCAATCGTATTGAACAGTTACTGAATAGAAATAAGATATAATAATTACTGTTTTTGGTTTGTTGTTTTAGGCAGAATCAAAAGGAAAAGTCACCGACAACATATTTACATATGTTCGGATCTGATGACTGTAGCGACATTCAACATTAAATTGGTTTTTTGGTCTTGATCATTGTGACATTCCCATAACATTTAATAATTACTGTTTTTGGTTTTTGGTAGGAATCTTATTGAACAGAAATGAAAAGTCACCGACAACATATTTACATTTGTTAGGATCTGATGACTGTATCGATATTCAACTTGATCATAGTGACATTCCCATAAGATTTGATAATTACTGTTTTTGGTTTCCAATTTACAAGTTTCAAGCGTTGTGCATATCATGTTTATCATGTTTATCATGTTCATGTTTTTGTGTGAAACCCAATAAAAAGAAAATTAACACAAGCACTGTTACCTTGAAGTAGTCATCCTTCAGTGCTGCGTAGATGGCGTCACACGTCTCGGGGACAAGCTGCCCGATGGTCGTCGCACCCACCCGAAACTGGTAGCTCAAGGCCCTGTCACACTACGACGTTTCCGCCGGCGCGCCGGCAACGCGCAAAATATTTGCAACCCGTCGGCACGCGGTCAACTCTTCGGCGCTTTGGGAGAAAGTTTGACGCGGCGCAGCGTGTTAGTGGCGGGTTGGAGGCGCGTTGACGGCGCGTTGGTGTCGCGTTTTTACCGTGTCAACGCGTACATACCCGCCAGCAACACGTTAGGACGCGCCCACCGCGTGGCCAACGCGTCTAGGCGCGCCGGCAACACGTCCAACGCGCCGAGAAACGCTGGAGCAACGCCAATGGCGCGCCCACAACACGTCGATGGGACGTTCCCGACGCGCCGACAGAATGCTCGGATTTTGGGGGGAAAAAAACCAACGTTAACCGACGTTGATCAACGTCCTGCCAGCGTTCCGCCGGCGCGCCGCCAACGCGTGTCGACGTGTTAGTAACGCGTCCGTAACGCGCCCTGGAACACGCTGCCGCGCGTTGCGGCCCGTCGAAAATTTTGTGCAAGCACAAAACCTAGACGCGTCCCGACGCGCGCCGACGTGTCCATTCACAAGTTGCTATGTACCGACGCGCCGGTAACGTACCGGACGTGTACCGACGTTTCGACCAAAAAGGCAACACGTCGACGCGCGTTGGTGGGAAACGTTGTAGTGTGACAGGGCCTTTATGCTCTTGAACGACTCACCTAGAAAAAGGGTTGTTAATGTGAGCTCATATCGTCGAACACAAAGTCAGAAAAAAACACCACAGTACAAAATAAACAAAATAAACGATATCGTCGAAGAGATAGTCAATCGGAATGTAAATAATGTATAAGACAAAGTAAATTATTACCTGTCGCCAGGAAGCGTAGGGTGATCGCAAGCCTCTCTGCAGCCGAGATCGACGCCCGAAACGTTGTGTTCTGACGCTCGATCCGAGGTTTGACCAGCTCAAGCAACTGATCAAACTGTGGCGCTGGCATCCGGCTATAGTTGGTGAACGCTTGCGGTTCATCGGCACGTAATCCAGCTACCAGGGTGTTGAACGCTCCAAGCTGAGCATGCTGAGCAATGTGGGGACGAATCCACACTTGCCGACCTATCCTTCGACGTCGCACATGACGGATCGCAAGCACTGCAAGTGCCTCAGCGATTTTTCTTCTTTGCTCTGGTGTATGTGGCACCATTTTTGAATTTGAATTTTTAATCCCTCAGCGACTGCTCACGATACGATAGTTCGCCCCACATCCGCCAGTTGTGTGCAGTGAAACACACATGGCGCCATCTTGCGTTGGACCACACCAGCTGCTAGGAGGCGCTGATGCTCATGTAGTTCGCGCTAAAAACACCAGGTGCGTAGGTGGCAGTCGCGAATCGGGACGGTATATGTGCGCGCCCAGTCGCGCTCCAGTCGGTAGATGTGTACACCCCCAGTCGTAAGTTTTAGTCGGGAAACGGGTCGTGATGAGTCGCGTCGGCCAGTCAGTTTTAGTGCGCGAATCGTATACGGTATGTGTGTACCTGGCATAAGTTGCAGGAAGAATACAAAAATGTCAAGAAACCAGTGGCAGCGCGCATTACAATAAGCGAGAGTATGGCTGGGATTATCCACCACTACTATGAAGGCGGTGATGGAGGCCCCAAAACTTTAAAAACATTAAGGGAAATTTTGCGTCAGTATACATGCTTAGCAGATGTCCCAGGGGCCAGGGTTCAGGCCTTGAACGAGGAGATCAGATTCGCTGAGGGTCGAAGAGACGGCGAAAGTTCGCTGCTTACGGCGACGAAAGGAGTTGTGGGAGCACTGACAGCTATTGCTCCGGTAATGGACATAATCTTACAACGAGGATCTGCAGATCCGGAACTTAATGATCATGCACTACATATGTTAAATGCGATACGTATGTTAGTTAACACGCATGGGCAGATGCGAGTCGACAGAAAGCAAAGTGTGAACAAAGTCGTGCATTCCCGCCTAGGGAAGGAACTCATGAAACAGAAACGAGACATTTATGGAGATCTGCCGGAACCAACGGGGAAAATCTAGGTGAACGTAACAAACAACTCATGAAGTCGGTCCGAGCTGCAGACAACTGTATGTATGCGAATACGGGATATAAAGGAAAGAGGCGTCAGGACTTCTTCCACCAAAACCGTGGAAACGATGGAAACCATAGCTCCCCATACAACAGGTTATGGGGAACTGGACGGGCAAGGGGATTTCGCGGCAGGGCGACTTCCACATGGGGATCTAGGCAGGCACCACCAGAGAAGCGCTTTGGCAGGTCAACTGAGGACTACGCCCAGTACGGGAACACCCCAAGTGCGAGTAAGGGGCGTGGCCAGGGAAACCCCAGCAGAGGAGGGGGTTTTCAGAAGTGAGCCATCCTATCCAGGTGGGTGACTCAGAGACTTTGAAGCCTGGTAAGGAGCACTTGTTAAATGACCAAATATTTACTGCAGGCAATATTGTAAACTATATACATAACTGGTCATATCTGACGTCAGATAATTGGATATTAAATTGTGTAAAAGGAATTCTAATAAAATTCATAGAGCCTCCAGTACAGGAGAGGGAACCATTCCCCTTTAGGATGGATAAACGAGAAAAAGAGTTTGTAACTAATAAGGTAAAATTGTTAATTGAAAAGAAAGTGGTAAAAGAAGTGGAGGAGGACCCTGAACAATGGGTGTCGAACATATTTCTTAGGCCTAAATCTAATGGCAAATTTAGAATGATCCTGGATCTAACAGAACTAAACAAACGTATAGAGTATAAACACTTCAAAATGTTTAATTTAAAAACAGCACTAGACCTGTTGGAACCAGGCATGTGGATGGCGAGCGCTGACCTCACAGATGCTTACTATTCAGTCCCAATTGATAAAAGACAAAGAAAATTGCTTAGGTTCCGACTAGGGAATAAACTACTCGAGTACCAGGTGTTGCCTAATGGACTATCGCCAGGGCCCCGTATCTTTACAAAATTGTTAAAACCCATCTATGCACAATGGGGAGAGAACGGACATGTGGGGTTCCCGTACCTAGATGATAGTTTTGTCATAGGAAAAACTAGAGAAAAATGTCAGAAAGCCATTGAGGAACTCACGAGAACATTCACCAATTTAGGATTCAGAGTGAATAGAGAAAAATCGGTTTTGACGCCGGTGCAATGCCTTACATTCTTAGGATTTGACATTGACTCTGTAAATATGTGGGTATCATTAACGGATGAGAAAAAACAAAAAATTTTATCAGTTATAGATGAAGTAGAAAAAGCACCACAGAATAATCTGACCATACGCCAAGTAGCGGGATTAATAGGATTGATGGTATCATATGCACCAGCAGTTGAGTATGCGGGAATCCATTTTAAGACTTTAGAAAGGGATAAAATTAAGGCGTTAAAAAGAAGTAAAGGAAATTTTGAAAGTACAATGTGGTTCTCAGACGGAGGTTATAAAGATATGGAATGGTGGAGAACAAATTTAAAGAACCAACGACTAATCAGGAGAGCAGAACCAGACTTAGAATTGTTTACAGATGCTTCGCACCAGGGGTGGGGAGCGCACACGGATGAACAAACGGGGGGAAGATGGCATCCGAATGAGTTGACACATATTAATGCATTAGAACTGAGAGCTATAGCCTTTGGCCTAAAAAGCCTATGTAAAAGAAGAAATATTCATATTAGAGTCAGAACAGATAGTACCACAGCGCTGGCATATGTCAAAAACATGGGGGGCACAAATTCAGAGGATTGCCTAAGGGAGGCACTGATAATTTGGGAATGGGCCCAAGAAAAGGGGAATTGGTTAACAATTACTCATATCCCGGGAGTAGATAATGTGCTGGCGGATCTTAGATCAAGAAAATTTAAGGACCACCTCGAATGGGAATTAAATCCAAAGATTTTCGAAGCTATCTGTGACCAGTGGGGAACACCAGAGGTAGACATGTTTGCATCACGTTTAAATAGGAAAATAGACAAATATGTGAGCTGGGAACCAGAGCCAGATAATTGGAGAACAGACGCTTTCTCAATGAGCTGGTCAAATATGTACGTTTATTGTTTTCCACCTTTCAGCCTCCTCCCCAGGGTGATAAGGAAGATCCAAAGGGACGGGGCCAGGGCGATAGTGGTGGCTCCTCACTGGGCCGCACAACCGTGGCATCCATTACTACAAGGAGAAGCCAGGGACAGAATCGAGTTCCAAAAAGGGGAGTGGAACCTCTATGGAGTCAGCGACCAGAAAAACTACGCAGCTTGGCTAGGTCTAACAACATCAAGGTTAACGGCGTACCGCTTCTAGGTCGAACGTTAGAAGGGTACAATTTTGATAGAAAGTCATTACAGTTTTTTAGTCATACGTGGAGACTGTCAACAAGAAAGAACTATACTACTCATATAAATAAATGGGCCCTTTGGGCCATAGAGAATAATGTTAGCGTTATGAACCCCACGTTGGCGGGAATAATTAAGTTTTTGAGAACTAATTTTAAGAGTGGGGTAGGATATGGGGCAATTAATACAGCCAGATGTGCGCTGAGCTTGATCTTGCCCAGAAGGATAGATGGAACTACAGTAGGGGGAACACTACATAGTGAGGTGGTTCTGCAAAAGTTGCCATGAGCAACGACCATCGCAACCTAGATATGATAGTTTTTGGAAAGTGCAGGTGGTCCTAAATTGGATAGAAAAACTAGGATACAATGCTGCAATGAGTTTAAAACTTTTGTCTTATAAGGTAACAATGTTATTATTACTGGTGTCCTCTCAGAGGGGACAAACTATTCTCAACCTATCTACTGATAGGATGAGGATAGAAGAGGATTCAGTTGTATTCAAAATGAAGTGTCTGTTGAAGCATAACCAGCTGGGTCAACCGCTGGATGCCATAAGGTTTTATGAATATAAAGAAAATCGCAAACTGTGTGTAGTAACAGCTTTAAAGAGGTATCTAAAAAGGACGGTGAAAGTAAGGAAGTACTCTACCCAGCTGTTGTTGTCCTACATTGGACCACATGGACCCATATCAAGAGCCACTTTGGCAAGATGGACTTTGGGTGCGCTAGAAAACGCTGGAATTGATACGTCAAAATACAAAGGACACAGCACACGAGGAGCGTCAGCGTCCTCAGCTAAAGCTCTGGGGGCTAGCCTAAATGCCATAATGAGGAACGCGTCATGGCGGGACAGCGCAAGCTTTGCCAGGTTCTATCACAAATCATTAGAAGATCCGGGTGAAGTGCAGAGACTGATATTGAAAAGACATTAAAACACAATATGGAAATGACTAACTATGATAAGAGTGGTTATAAAAGATTTTAAAACTGTAAGAGAAAATACACTGTGAAGGCATGAATAAGTATGTTAAATGGAAGTTATAACTACCACATTTAAAATAAACACTTGAAAAAAGAAAAGTTGTGTTTTTTAACAAAACTTAGAAAAAGCCAGAAGTTCAGAGGGTGTTATAGAGGAGTGAGAGGAAGAAAGTATAAGGAGGAGAGGTCGGAAAGCAAAAAACCAAGCTATGAAGACTCTCCCCGGATATTTAACTTCCGGTATTCGGAAGATGAAGTAAGAATATTTTAGTATTGCTAGACTTACTTGTAAGTTGAAGTATTACTAAGATTCTTACGAATCTACGAATACGAAGGTAAGGATCAGGGGCCCGCCCACCCACGCCTTGTTAAAGAAATAGAACCGCAAATACTCATAGTATAAATATCAAATAAGGTTCTGTGAACAGGGTGATGGGACAGGGGGGGGGGGGGGTTACTGATCCAAGTGAATAGGTTTTTTGTTCCCTCCAACTACGAAAACTGAGGCTACTTCCGGACATGCGCGAGCTTGTCCTCTCCCCTGATCCTTACCTTCGTATTCGTAGATTCGTAAGAATCTTAGTAATACTTCAACTTACAAGTAAGTCTAGCAATACTAAAATATCATTTTAAACATACCCTTATCACTATAACTATAATATAATTGATAATAAATAGAAATTAAAAAATAGTAACATAACATGTTGATGTAGTCCTTTAATACTCATAGTTGATATAATTATAATATATTAATAAAACAATTAGAGGAATAGGTCAGTACATATATGCAAGCCGTTTTACTAGTAATAATGAATTATTAATAATGCAAGGGGAAAAAGAATAAATATTCAGTAAAGACATTACCTTTTAGTTTTACTGGTCTTTCTAAATGATAAAATATAATATATTAAAATTATATTAATACAATTAATAATAATAGAAATAAAGCCAACAAAACCAGAAAGGAATTATTCAATAATACAGGCAAATTAAGCCCTTTAATTAATCCAATAAAATATAATTATATCAACAATAATAAAGCAAACTAAAAGAAATAGTTGATGTAAATGTATGCGAATACACCCTTTTACTAGGAGATCACCATTCTGACTACGCATGCGCTGAAAACTGCGTTGAGAGCAAAGGCGTAGGGCCATTGAATTTGCCGATACACATGGGGCAAAACTTCGATTTTATTCAAAATGAATAGAAACACATAACAATTTGCATAAACATGTATGCCCACATGCAATATGATTAATCCTACTCATTTTCTAGTTCTACATATGTCAATAACCATAGGATATAAATAAAAACATGAATAAAATAAGTATAACTGACTCTGGTTATGGCTCTAACACTAGTCTGAGTGCCCAGATTTGTCTAAATCTAAATGCACATGGCATAAGATGTGCTGATTATATTGATGTAAATGCAATGCTGGTTAAAAGATTAATATCTTAATTTATTATATATATTTTTTTAGTTGGTATTCTATGTTTCAAACAAGAGCTGAAACTAGCACATTTCACAGCTGCACCCAGTGTGTTAGCATGTGCTTCTTGTGAGTTTCTTTTTCTTCCACGCATTCCACAATGCACAGCACGGCTCCTAGTCTATTAAGGCCGTCTAGTATGTCCTAGGTTTGCTAATCACGTGCCTGTTCTGTCGGCAGGTACATCGATGATAATGAGGCTGTGTACATCAAGCGTCTTGCTGAGGTGGTCGCGATTAAGAGTGTGTCTGCCTGGACAGACACCCGCCCCGACTGTATCCGACAAGTGAAACACACTGCAAAGGTAAAGGGTGCTTCCCCCTTTCTTTTATTTATTTCTTTTTCTGTTCAATGCCACCTGGTTTATTCGTTGAGAAAATACCACTTTATGTATCATGGTGTTTGTGTATTCACCACCTCCCAAACATTCTGGCATGTGTGCTGTAGTTACGCATATATTATGTATTTTACCTCGGTACTAAGCCTCTGGCTACTCGTAGCCCAGGGAGAAGGAAGCACATCCGGGTCCAGCAATTAGCATAATCAACCCACAACGGGAGGATGTTTGTTGAGTTGCTCTGGCAGTTTTCTACTTGAAACAACAGTCTAACGAGTAAATATTGGTTACTTGATGCCATTTACGATGGATTGTTGGTTGTCGCCATTGTTCTTTGTTACTTTTTGCCGCCCGTTGCCGAACGGAGAGATGTGTGGTTGTAGCCATACATCGTCAGGATTTATTCCTGGGTTTCTTTTTAGATTCCCCGAATTTAATTGTTATTAGGCATACCTCCGAATTTCATGGCATTTTCTCCAACTTGTTGGCACATTGCGCCACAGGTGAGAGAAGTGTACGGGATAGAGAGTGTGGGAGGTTACCGCTAACTACCCCTCGTATGGTTTTGGTTTCATTACCATTAACCTACGACACTCACATTTTTTCTCTCACACCTGTGTTGAAACGGTTTAAACACGTTTTTCAACACCAGTAGATGCACAATTTGGGCTTTGTTTACCCCTTTTGGGACATTTTGGTTGAGTGTTCCCTAACTTTTGTTTTTCGATTGTTTTAGGGTTCCAATGGCTACGAAGCGTAGTAAGGCAGAGGCTCCCAGTCTGATTACGGATGATGAGCCATCACCGCAATCGCATGTCCAAGGGTCGCCTGATCAAGCAGCCTCTGACGAGTTGAGCAGGCCAGAACCGTGCCCATCTGACTTAGATGCACGTTTGACACGCCTTCTCCAAACCAAACTGGAGATGCGCCTGGGAAGATCGCATCGCAAGACTAAGATCCAGGAATCAGAAGAGGATTACTCTGGAGAAGATTCTTCAGAGGAAGATTCCTCACTGGAAAGGATCCCGGGATCAAAGGGATCCCAGACTCGGTGGTCAAAGAGATGGACAGTGATGTCAAGCTCAGTGAGGATCGAAAGAAATTTGAGGGGGTGCTCCACACTGTCCACAAGGCAGTGTTAGGAGCCTTGACTGCGATTGCACCTGTTGTGAATCGCATGCATGCTGAGAACAAGTTCTCCTCACTGTGCAGCCAGATGGATGGAGGAATTGCTTTGTTGACTGCGGCAAGCAATTTCCTCTCGTACAGGCCTTTTGAGAACGTCTTCAAGGCAGTATGCACTGATGCAGGAAAGGAGGTGGCAGGTCCAAGAAAGTAGTGGACAATGATGGGAAGGAGTATACTCTGTTTCTTCCTCCCAAGCCCATTAAGGGGAAGCCACTGGATAAATCCAAAATGTTTGGTGGACGCCTCCAATATCTGTTCAAACAGATGGAGACAGGCAGCAAGTGTGGAAAGCACATGGATGCTGATAAGAAGAATGCTAGTGATGGCAATTCTGCACTGTTCAAGAAAGCCAGGCAGGATTTTCAGAACCGGCGAACCGGACGAGGAGGCCGGTCGGGGACGGGGTACGGCTACCAGTCCAGAGGACGGGGGCAGCAAGTCCTTCGGGTGGAACGACACAAACAGGCCGTTCAAGAGGGAGTTCGTCCAGGGAACAAGTAGAAGTTTCCACTCAAACTCCCATCTCCACACAAACTCCTGTAAGCATTTTTGAGGCAGGAAATATTAAAAATTATTTGAGTGTATTTGCATTGGATCCCGTCAAACCATTAATGCTCAGGCCCGGCTGATGTGGCCAGCAAAGAACACCTGCTGCATTAGCTAATACAAAAGATCTGAAAGTCAAAATCTTTCAAATGCACATATCTCACTCAGATTTTGGAATATAATAAAAATTCAAAAAGCATATTGCTTCTGATTCATTGGGATGAGTAGGGAGGTCCAAACATGTGCAACAACCACTATCAAAAGCAACTATCTGTTAGGAAGCAGTCTCCATATATTCGAAGTACATTAGGAATACGTAATGCATCCGTTGGCAGTACGCTGACTGCGCGTTCACACCGGCTGAACGTGCATCAATGTATGCCAACGTATCCTTAACATACTCCCAACATACGCTGACGTATCCCGAATGTACACACAGCGTTCAACGTACGAGACACGTCGACAATTTTGAGCATGCACAACATTTTTTCGGCGCATCAACGTAAGGCAACGTATTCAGAACGTATACGGCGTATGCCCGACATACGCCGACGTGTTGGTAGAAAATCACATACGTTGGGGCACGTTGAGGCGATATGTCGTAGTGTGACAGCCCCTTTAGTATAAATCCAAGCACAGCTGGCACACCCTGTGTTGTTCAAGGTAAGCTTTTGCTTCTTTTCATGTCATTAAGCGCTTTAATGACATCTCGTTGCATATTAATGAGTCCCAACAATACCATTGTATGGATATTCTAACTCTAAACCGACCACCTCCCTAAATGGACCACTTAAAGTCGGACCCATGGTCGGTCGATTTAGAGAGGTTTTACTGTATATGAAATAGTAATCACGAAAAACATATATTAATTAATATACATTTTTTTTCATTTAAAAAAAAAAAAAAAAAAATGATGAATTTGTCGTGGGGGTGATGAAAATGGGAAATACTGCACCTAGAGCGGGACTCGAACCCACATCTCTTTGCATTCCGGGCCAGTGTGCTAACCATTACACCACCTAGGCTCCCTGATATCAACACACTCCCCACGCCTACCTGTCTATGTGGTTACTTGCCTGAGAGGTCAGTGCAGACCACTACACTCGTCCCCCTGGAATTGTAAGTCTTGTAATGCTTACAATTACATACATACAGGCAATGTACTAACAGTAACACATACATACACAGGGTAGGTTCAACAACCATACAGCGCAAAGCTTGTACAGGATCCTGATCACGGCAACCAGTGTCGTGGGGGTGATGAAAATGGGAAATATTGCGCCTAGAGCGGGACTCGAACCCACATCTCTTTGCATTCCGGGCCAGTGTGCTAACCATTACACCACCTAGGCTCCCTGATATCAACACACTCCCCACGCCTACCTGTCTATGTGGTTACTTGCCTGAGAGGTCAGTGCAGACCACTACAAATTACTATCTGATATTCTGATTTCTGTGAACAGCGAATAACACGGTCAGTTGGGACCAGATGGGGTGGCCAAGTGATTTGAGCATCAGTCTCCTGTTTTGGGAAGTCGGGTGATCCGAACCCATGGGTTTGTGGGTTCAAACCCTGGTAGAGTCAAACCAATGACTTAAAAATGTATTCTTGTCGCTTCCTAGCCAGGTACTCTGCATTATTAAGATAGGGCAATGACTGGTTGGCTCAGTATCAGGATAATGTGACTGAGTGGGATATCAGGTCATGGTGCTGGCGGCCTAGTCTCCCAGTGGGGCAGCACCTCAAAGTCACCATGAGTGTGCACTGTTGCAAGTCGGTACCCATTCTGATATGACCTTACATGTTGCTAGAATGTAAAACAACAACAACAAAAAACACAAACACAGTGACTGGGTGTCCTGTTTGCAGGTGCTGGAGTCGATGGGTGCGACCGTGGAGCTGTGTGACGTGGGCACCCAGGTGATGCCGGAAGGAGAGACGATCCCTCTGCCGCCCGTCATCCTTGGTCAGCTGGGCACGAACCCCACCAAGAAGACCGTTCTCATCTACGGGCACCTGGACGTCCAGCCCGCCGCCAAGGTAGGAGTAGCAAGGCGCCCTCACCTCCCCACATGAGATGTACTAAGTAATAGATCAGGGGTAAACCGTATGTAAGCCATAGAACCAAACCAATAGGAGACACCAACACCATGCTAAGCAACTATTGATCATGTAAGCGCCAGGCAAGACGTGCAGTTGATATAATTGGAGGTATCTCTTAAAGCAAGCAAGTGAGCTGAAAACAATAACGAAAATGGAGTACCTGAAACCCGGACAAATTATGCACAAACCTAACCTTCAAATGTGTGATAAAAACTAGCCCTTTATCTAGATTAAGACACTAATCTCATGGGTACAATGTTCTATTACAAATGTTGACTATGTACAAAATATAGACGAAACCCAAAAACAAATATTAAACAATTGGGAACTCCTTGATTTTACACCACAAACAAGTTTGCAGTAATTTTTGAAGGAAATCAATATGTATGGATTATGACTACTACTGCACAGTGGGGAAAACAAGTTCATGCACTTAACTGTTATGAACAGAATAAACAAACAATCACAAAAAAAGAAGATTTAAAGGTCACATATATACGGGGAGATTTGTTGCATCAGGAGACCTATGTTTCTCATTGTTAGGACGCTCTCCCCCGAATGGCAGTAATGTGGGTTCGAATTCCATTGTAGACATGTTCCTGTTTGTTGCAAATTATGCAATGTAATTGTACTAACACATATTTTACATTAAAGCAAATATATTTCCTGTTTGAACTACTCTAAAGAAAATTGAAAATACATCAGTTTTAACCTCCCTTCTCTCCACTCACCCAGCCATTTTCACAACAGCTGTCACATGACCAATCTAGGTCACCCTACACCACCAAGTGGGAAAGTTCAGTACTAAGCATGCATCGCCTTATGGCACAAATTAGAACTATTCCGAGTTTGTTTGTTTTCCTGGCAAGGTATATCTGCCCACTTTAATTCACACATTCGCACAGGCATACAATGAAGGACGATAAGCAATAAGAACGTTTAATGGTTATTTATTTAATAGAAATTTATAAAAATTAATCTAGGCTGACGTATCAGCTGCAGCAAGTTGAGGGCCAGGCACTGAGACCCAGACGCCCTGAGCAATTCAGATCAGTTAGCAGATTTGTGAGAAGCTCGTGTAGAGCGCAGCAGAGATGTTGGAATGGCATCAGGACAGCGCTCAAACCACTTGATAAGTGGGTGGGTGGGTGGGTGGGTGATCGAACCGGTGTGGAGAGGAGCCAGGAGCGAAGTGCGGGGGTAGCGTCAGGCGATCTACGAAGAAAACTAAAAATAAAACAGTCTCGTGTGCAAATTACCCATGTTAGCCTGCAGCCAACATGTTTAACTCTACTTCAATTTAAATAAACACCGGATGATTGAACCAGGATCTCCACATCCTATTTACAGTTGATTCACACCAAATCAGTTTTTGCTCGGCTTTAGACATATTTGTCATTTACCTCTACTGTGGGTAGGGGTGAATATTTTATCTAGGAGTGCCCGGATTTAGGCTGCTAATTTCGTTGCAGGCCGATGGCTGGGACACGGAACCATTCGTTCTGACTGAGAAGGACGGCAAGTTGTTCGGGCGCGGCTCCACCGACGATAAGGTCAGTTCGAGGCTGGCGCTGCATGCTTTGGTAGTGGTGTCAATGACGGTATCGTGCACTGAGTAAGAACCGACACTCGCGTAAACTCAAGCTGGTAAGACGTGATAGTTGACATTCTATGAAACGTGCTTTCAGTATTATCAGAGTGCTTATAACGGGGTTTGTATGGGTCCTTGAAAAGTCATGGAATCTGATAATTCAGGATTCCAGGCCTGAAAAGTCATGGAATTTGTCTAAAAATCTTGGAAAATTGAAAATCGTGACTATATATTTTTTTTTTAAGTTGACATGGCAAACTTTAATCAGTGATGTTTTATGGTTAAAATGACTTTTGTGTGTTTTATTATCCTGCCTCTCGATTTTTATATTAAAACTATACACCCGTTTGTTGTTATTTTTTAATGGTTTTTGACACTTCACATCTTACATAGTGAATTGACTATGAATACAGCTGTGTTTCGGGGTACTTTAATTTAATAAACATCTTAAAAAGATGTGGCGTTCTCTGTGGCGGATTGGTTAGAGTGTCTAACTTTTTTCTAGGTCAGACTCCTAATCTGAGGGTCGGTGGTTCGATTCCCCATGCCCCCCAGCTGTGCCAATTTGGATTTCCACCGCTGTGTATAACTTACAGCGTCATCAAAGGCTGGTTGCTCTCATACCATGTCTATATGGTGTGGGAGGTTAAAAATCCCTTGGGTCGGTAAAAGTGTAGGCTCGGGCTTTCTATCGACCAGCAGTGGGATGAGGAAGACCAGTCGTCTATGACTGAAATTTCCCCTGCTTAAACAACTAATGGACCAAAAAAAAAACACAAAAAACATCCTGGAATTTTGCATGGAAAGTCATGGAATTTGATATGTCAAAATGGGTATGAACTATGTATAAATAACTAAAGGTTTATTACATTTCGATCATGTTTTACATGACTTTGGCTCGCCGTGAATATGGCCTATGCTGCCGACACGGCGTGAAGCAACCATCAATCAATCAATGACTTTGAATTAGGTTGGCCTCATTTGGGCTTTGATAATACCGGTGTTAATGTTATGACCTTGGCTTCGTGGTGACCTTGGCTTCTGACCTTGACCCCGCAGGGCCCCGTGCTGTGCGTGATGCACGCCTTGGAGGCCTTCCAGAAGTGTGGAAAGGAAATCCCCATCAATATAAAGGTTGGTGATGTCATCGATTTATACGAAGATTGATAATCTCAAGTAACTCTTGTGGACAAGTGTGTCTTATGGAGTAACCTATCTGATGGGGGCGGGGTAGGGGGGGGGGGGAGACCTTATCATTTCAATGTTGTAATCTCACACCCAGTGTTTGACAAATTGTTTATTTCTGACCAACGGGAGGGCACACACCGACTTCAATGCCATTCATGATATATCAAATGAAAGGCTATTATTTTCCGAGTTAGATTGATGAGTTGTATTCACTTGTTAGTGTCATTATTAAAGTATCGCTAAGATGGAGACAGTGCAGATCTAGTTTGGATCGAGTGTCATGGCTCTGACCCGCCCAAAAGACCTACCACTTATTTATTTAAAACACATTTTTAATCGACCAGACGGGATGGCTGAATGAGTTGAACGCCCGTCTCCAGTTTTGGTAGATTGTGCGATTCGAACAGGTTCGAACCCTGGTCGAGTCAAACCAATGACTTAAAGATTTATACTTGTCACTTCATAGCCTGGTGCTCGGCATTAATAGGATAATGCAAGGACTGGTTGGCTCCGTGTCAGGATAATGTGACTGAATGCCGGCCAAAGTTATAAGGTGGATGTTCAAATGTGTTGTTTTTGTGTCAGGGATTTTCCGCGATTTTTGTGGGTGAATATTTGCAGATTAATGGTAAGCAGCAAAATTTCAAGGAATCTGGATGAATATGACAATTGGTTAGTTCTAATCCCGTCGTATATACCCTTAGATGTTGCTAGAACATAAAACCCTAACAATAACGAGTTAGGTATGGGCCATAATATAGGAAAAACAAGGACAGTTGTAACCTGACTTCCAGCATTTTCATGTGATTCCCTGACAGTGCTGATCGTATGGGGGGGGGGGGGGCAGAGGATCCGCATTTTCGTGGAAATTCGCCGTCGATGTAAATTTTCTCGGTTTGATTTCCGTGTTTTTTGCCTGAGACCACTTTCATCCTTGGTGTGTGCTAACCCTGGTGTAAACTCTGATTCTATGCTTTTACATTATATGTATTAGTTAGAGCGTCCTTCTCCTGTGTTGGTAGGTCGTGGGTTCGAACCCTGGTCGAGTCAAACCAATGACGTAGAAATTGACACTTGTTGCTTCCTAGCCTGGCGCTCGGCATTATTAGGATAGGGCAATGACTGGTTGGATCAGTATCAGCATAATGTGACTGAGTGGGATATCAGGTCACGGTGCTGGCAGCCTGGTCATCCAGTGGGGCAGCACTATAAAGTCACCATGAGTGCGCACTGTCACAAGTCGGTACACGTCCTGATATGACCTTAGATGTTGCGACGTAAAACAACAACAAACAAAGAAACATATGTAAAAGCGATGGTTGAATTAAAAATGCTGTGAATATGGCTGATGCTGCCGACACGGCGTAAAGAAACTACCAATCAATCAATCAAGCTGTAAATCCTACTGTGCCTGACGTCACATTGTCACGCTCCAGTTCTGCTTCGAGGGGATGGAGGAGTCTGGATCCGAAGGGCTCGATGAGCTGCTGGCCAAGCGGAAGGACGACTTCCTGCAAGTGAGTTCCGTCTGTCTGTTTGTCTTGTGTGCAGTGTCGTCTGCGCTGATTAATATACGAGTTCGTAATTCCAGCCGCGCGGTGCATTGTGGGATATGTAAATGCAAAACAAACCACACGCGATAATACAGTCACAATATGGGCGATAATACAGTCACAACAAGGACAGTGGAAAGCTCTCCAAGGATAGTCTGTACTGACTGATCAATGAAATGGAGCTAGGATAGTGATTGGAGAGTACTCGATGAAACCTGACTTCCGTGAATATTCTGCGATTCCCTGATTGTGCTAAGCCTGAAATTTCATGATATTCCACAATGTAAGACAATAATTACTAGGATAAGGGTACTATTATTGAAGCAACATTCTGTTTTCAGTATTCTCGATTATTTACAGGTTCCTCGTTTTTCTTGGGCCAGATATCACTTTCATCCCTGCCTTAGATGTTGCTAGGATGTAAAACCCCAACAACCAAGCTATTTATGCTATGTTTTAATGACCCCGTATAGTGCTCCCCCCCCCCTGAAATTCAAATGAAAATAGTTTTGAATTCCTATCAAAAACCGCCCTAATTTCTCTATCTTCTCATGTGTACGGACCCTGAAATTAAAAGTAGTACCAGCTGTCGGTCATCGGATTGATCCTTCTCACTGGATCCATTTGTAGTTTGGGTTAGTTTCATTTCCAACTAGTGGTCCACAACTGGTTCATCAAAGGCTGTGGTATGCGCTGTTTTGTCTGTGGACAAGTACATATAAAATACCCATTGCTGCTTATCGGAAAGAGTAGCCTATATGGCAGCTGCGGGTTTCCTCCAAAAGAAGTATGTCAGAATGACCATATGTTTGACATCCAATAGCCAATGATAAAAATCAACACGCTCTAGAGGCGTCATTAAATAAAATAAGCTTTACTTTGAAAGTAATACTGGTATGCGGTTATGAGCACTGCAAGGAGAGATTGACTGACAACCTTGCGGGGCACTGAACCCGGCTCCGTTCAGCATTAGCGGTGTATATCATTACATCTATATATATTATTCTGTACTGTACAGGACGTGGATTACGTGATGATCTCGGACAACTACTGGCTCGGCAAAAATAAGCCCTGCATCACGTACGGTCTGAGGTGGGTGAACTTACCGACAAAAACTGCGTGTGGACAGCTAGTTACTGACCTGGTCTTACCTTTGATTACTGATGTTTTGTATTTAACATGATTTTTTTAGTATTTGTTGTCCTGCCTCTTGATTTTTATGTTAAATCTATACATATGTTTGTTGTTATTTTTTATGTTTATTTACACTTCACATCTTACACAGTGAATTGACTATGAACACCGTGGTGTTTTGAAGCACTTTAATTTAATAAACGTCTTAAAGACGTCCTGGAATTTTGCTTGGAAAGTCCGGGAATTTGATTCGTCAAAATGGGTATGAAGTTTGTAGGTCCTGAGGGACCTGATTGGGCAGTGGGGGAGTGAACCCGGAAGTGACGTACTGTAGTTTTATCCGAGGAGTGCATTTGCATAAGTTAGCCTGTACTTGAATGTCTGTAGAACTGACTTTGACTTGTTTTTTTCCTGACACAGAGGGATTTGCTACTTCTTCCTGGAGGTGGAGTGTGCCTGCAAAGACCTGCACTCGGGTGTCTTCGGAGGATCAGTGTAAGTGCCAGGACACAAGGGACACTCTAAGGGCGGAAGTGATATACAGTAAAACCTCTAACCGACCACCTCCACAGATCAACCACTCCCTATATCGATCACTTTATTTGGATCCCAAACGATCGCCCATACAATACCATTGTAATGATAAAAAAAAACTACCTCAACTAACCACCTCCTTAAATGGGCCATTTAAAGTTGGTCCTATGGTCGGTCGATTTAGAGAAGTTTTACTTTAATGATATAGTACATCCCCGTCCTGATATGACCTTAGATGTTGCTAGGACGTAAAACAACAAACAAACAAACAAACAACAGCTATTCCAAGATACCGACGTCGGAACCCAGCAGGCCACTAATCAGGCTCCTTGTCCTGCCCTGGTGGGGCGGAAGCACGCCGCATCCATCAAGAAAACTGGTCCTACCTTCTGCTCTATCGATTTGGATACCGCGTCCGGTAAACAGTCTTAAATAAACTGGGGAATTCCAAATAACATTTCTTTATGTATTTATGGAGCTAATGTTACTACTGGCATATCTAGAAAAACATAAGGAAAACGATTTTTTTATAGATTGGCAAATACACTGAATATAGTAAATTACTGTTTGCTGTGTTTTGTCATAATCTATATATTTGTATTTGTGGTCTATAATCTATTATGGGAATATAAACAAGGACACTACCACTTATCAGTTCCATTCTCTATATTAGTTATCCATTTTCGGCCTGTCACAGCAGTTAGTTCCTGCTTCTGCCACACCGGCGTCAACTACAAGTGGCTCCTATCCACCGTGATACCCGTACCGGGCGCGGTGCCCGAATTGGTAGAACGCGGGACTCGAGTGCGGGAGATGGGGAGTTTGGTTCCCGGTCGAGTCAAATCAATGACTTAAAAAATTGATACTTGTCGCTTCCTAGCCCGGTGTGGTGGTTTCAGCGGGTTCCCGTGCTCAGAGGTGTCCCTCGCTTCTGCGCATGCGCGGATTTCGCATCAACGGGCCGTAATCGATTAACACGACCCGGGCGACTCGGGTCATCCGAGTCGTCAGAAATTCAAATAGAACACGGCGAGTGGGGTCGACAAATACACGTGCCATGTGCATAAAAAGAATAACTTAGATTAATTAAATGGAAATATAGGTAAACTGGGCCATCATAAAATACTTTAAATCCTATTTTGCTGTATTTTTATCGGTTATTAAAAAAAAAAAAAAAGATTGTCCACCCGAGCGCGGAGAAGCGTATTCGATTATTCGACCCGAGTTTGTAGGATATGCGCATGCGCCAATAAGTGGCTCAGGTGACCCGAGTTGATGCGAAATCCGCGCATGCGCAGAAGCAGCGCAGAAGCAGCGCAGAAGCGAGGGACACCTCTGAGCACGGGAACCCGCTGAAACCACCACACCGGCGCTCGGCATTAATAGGATAGGGCAAGGACTGGTAAGCTTATTGTCTGGATATTGTGACAGTGGGATATCGATCGGGTCATGGTGCTGGCGGCCTCATTTCCCAGTGGGGCTCCCCTATAAAGTCGCCATTAGTGTGCACTGTCACAAGTCAGTAGCCGTCCTGATATGACCTTAGATGTTACCAACCAACAACCAACCCGGATACCAGCTGCGTCTGGTCACTACTGCCTCCAGACCTGTGCGGACGTCAGATTAAAAATATATATATATATAGTAAAACCTCTCTCACCGACCACCTCCACAGATCGACCACTCCCCTATATCGATTGATTTATTTAGGTCCCAAACCATCGCCCATTCAATACCATTGTGACGATAAAAGAAAATCCGTAACCTGACCACTTCTTTAAAGTCTGTCCCATGGTCGGTCGATTTAAAGAGGTTTTTCTGTGTGTGTGTGTGCGTGTGTGTGTGTGTGTATATATATATATATATTTTTATACATGCAGGCACGAGGCAATGAACGACCTGGTCGCACTGATGGGGTCGATGACTGACGCCAAAGGAAACATCCTCATCCCAGGCATCCAGGACTCAGTGTTGCCAGTAACGAAGGATGAGGAGGAGCTGTACTCCAACATTGACTTTGACATGGAGGACTACCGCGCAGACATGAAGCATGCCATGCTCACCAAGTCCACGAAGGAGGAGTTGCTCATGAACCGCTGGAGGTTCCCCTCCCTCTCGCTTCATGGTCAGTATACGCAGTGTTCGTATGGGTCCTCGAAAACCTTGAAAGATCTGGAATTTGATAATTCAGAATTCCAAGCCTCGATAGTTCTGGAATTTGATCATTCAGAATTCCAGGCCTCGATAGTCTTGGAATTTGCCTAAAGATCCTTGAAAGTCCCTGAAAATGGAAAATCATCACCATATTTATTTTAAAGCTTATTTTCGCCGACATGACCAAACATCAAGTTCAGTCAGTGATGTTTTGTATTAAAGGTGATTTTTGTGGGTTTGTTATCCTGCCTCTTGATTTTTATATTAAAACCATAAATATAGTCATTGTTATTTCTCCTGCTTATTCACAATTCACATCTCACCCAGTGAATCGACTATGAATAGAGCTGTGTTTTGGGCAATTTAATTTAATAAGGGTTTTAAAAACATCCTAGAATTTTGCACTGAATGGTCCTGGAAAGTCCTGCAATCTGATGTCAAAATGGGTGTGAACCCTCAGACGCTCATACCCAATGTTGGTCCTTAGAGGATCTATATATTAATGTAAATAGCATGGGAGACCTCTTTACCAATATCAAACACAAACAAATCTTATGAGTTCCTAAAAATAAATATCACCACCTGTAAGTTTGGTTCTTTTTTTTGTGAGTTAGATTTCACTGTCAGTCGATACAAGTCCAACCACTCCGAAATTGCATCAGAGTTGGTCTTCGCTATCAATATCATGTGAGAGGGATCTGAACATTTTGGAATTTCATGTACATTTTCAATGTAGACATGTGAATATGATTGACAAGACTGACAGAATAGCTACCGCTAGCTTCTCACCATGAATATTACCCTTTCTGCCAACATCGCGTTAAACCATCAGCAAGCAATCAAGCAATCAATCATATCTAAAAACAAACGACTAAATGTTAATGTCTCTGCTCCCTGCGCCTAGGTGTGGAAGGGGCTTTTGACGGTCCGGGCGCCAAGACCGTCATCCCCAGGAAGGTGATTGGAAAGTTCTCAGTTCGCATTGTACCCAACATGACCCCGGACGAGGTCGAGGCCAAGGTCAAGGCCCACCTGGAGAAGGTGCACAAGGACCGAGGCGCCTGCAACCCGATGAAGTAAGTAGGAGGTTGTTGGATTAGGTTAGGCTATGTTATGAGTAATCTGGAAACTCATGAATTTAATAGCCTGGATTGTAATAGTCTTGGGGATTGGGGAGGGTTGTTTTTTTATCCTGGCAACATCTAAGGTCATAACAGGATGGGTGCCGACTTGTGACAGTGCGCACTCATGGCGACTATGTAGTGCTGCCCACACTGGAATATGGAGCCGCCAGCACCATGATCCAATATCCCACTCAGTCACATTATCCTGATACTATGCTAACCAGTCCTTGCGCTATCCTAGTAAGACTTGACTGCCAGGCTAAGTAGCGGCAAATATCAATTTTGTAAGTCATTGGTTTTGATTAGGCCGGGCTTCGAACCCACGACCTCCCGTACAGGAAGCCAGCAAGCGCTCTTACCTGTTCGGCCATCCCATCCAGTGGGTATGGGGGGGGGGGGGGCCGGGGGATGTGCTGTTGAGTAGTATATATATATAGATTATATAGATTTCAATTAAAATACTAAAATTGTTTATAAGTTGAAAAAGCAAAAACCTACTTTTAAAATAATGCTACGGGAAAAAAAGGCCTTTTTACCTTCTACTGCAATACTACCTGTCTTGAGCGACCCTTGTGATCGCCGAACTCTTGACATGTATGGATAATGTTTCAATGTTCAAACTGTTATTTATCTCATTTGACTGTCCCTCCAAGTGATAGGACATAACATTGGTCTAGATGCAGAGTTGTCTGCAAAAGACTGTTATTACCGATAACGTACCTCCTCCAGTGCCACCTCTAACTCCACAGTGTCACCTGCAATGTCGGCCAGTGTCAGTGTCACCTGCAATGTCGGCCACTGTCAGTGTCAGTGTCACCTGCAATGTCGGCCACTGTCAGTGTCACCTGGTCTCCTAGCTCACCCTGTGCTGTAGCCGTAGATGGCCGAATGAGTTGAGCGTCTGTCTCCGGTTTTGGTCGCTCGTGTGATTCGAACCCTGGCTGAGTCGAACCAATTACGTAAACATCAAAACTTGTCGCTTCCTAGCCAGGCACTTGGCATTATTAGAATAGGACATGGACTGGTTGGCTCAGTGTCAGGATAATGTGACTGAGTGGGATATCATGTCGTGGTGCTGGTGGTCTGGTCTCCCAGTGGGGCAGCACTATAAAATCACAATTTGGGATACTGTCCTGATATGACCTTAGATGTTACCAGGATGTAAAACTCCAATAACCAACCAGTCATAAAAAGGTTCATGAGACAAATGGTTCTTACCCACCGCTGCATTTGCCACTCTTGACTAACAGACTTGTTTTTACTAAAGAGGGAACCATCCTCCGAGCGTCGGTGTCAGTGTGCACTAACATCCAAACACATTTTACTTTATTGTAGATTTTATGACATTACACCAACAATTAAAAAAATATATATAAATAGCAAACAAGACCTCTTTACCAAGCAAGACCTCTTTACCAGTGTCAAGCATGAACAAATTTGAGACTTCCTTGGGACAGCTGGACTGTATTGCCTCTTTACAAACAAATTACCTTTATCTTTTAATGTAAATTTGAACAAGTTAATTTAAAAGGAAATTAAAACAACAAAATTTATTTTTGCCATTAATATGGCCTTCACTGCTGACAGGGCGTAAATCACCATCGATCAGAAGCAACCAATCAAAATCACCCACTCAAAGTCGATCCATCAAAAACGATCAATCAAAACCAGCAAATCTACTGAAACCAATTGATCAATATCAACTAAAACCAATCGATCAAAATCAAATAAAACCACCAAAATTGACCAAAAACAATCGATCAAAATCAATCTAATTAAACCTACCAATTAAAACAAACCAATCAATCAATCAAGATCAATTCCCTTGAGAAACGTGGAGCCGAGCGGCAGTGATGGTGGGTGGTGGTGGCTCGATCCTTGTGCTTCCACCCCAGTGAACTATTGGATACCACACAAGTCCATTCAGTCCATTTTTCGTGGATTTCCGGCTCTTTTTTTGGGGTCCTCTCACGCTTAGCAGTTTCAAATTTCCCGGGAATCAAATGTTTGCTTTCTTTTTCCTGGTTGGAGGCAACAGACTGCTGCAAAGTGCTCTTCATATCGTCTGGGTCCGTTCTTTAAAACAGCGATATGACGAACCTTGGACTACTAGTGCAGCTTGGTTCTTGATCATGGTATGCCAGGGTTGCCAACCCTTACGGCTTCGTATTTCATGTCCCATCATCACCTCGCCATAACGTGTACGATATTGTAAAATCTAATGCCCGGATCTGTGGCTGTGTACGTGAGGAAAATAATAAAGGAAGGAAAGGAAGAGAGCAAAGAATAATAGGGGAGAAGAGAGAGTACATCCCTCTGGTTTATTGCTTATATAGTTACATAGGTTCATTGTAGAGTATCACCCCACCTCCTTCCTCCAATGGGAATTTAACATTCTTGGCCCTGCCAATAGGGATCCAGCATTCCTGGTCTCATGGATACCAGTGGTCTGCCAACCACCAGTATTTGTATGGCCACCACCAACCTTGACCTTTTGAGTGTGGTGACCCCTACCCAAGCAGAAGGGCTAGGCCCTGAGTGCAATCACACCCAGACCTGCCAGCACCACCATGTCTATTTACATCCCACTCAGGCACCACCAACCCATATATATATATATACATGCGCCAGGGGCCATATGCATGATGCAGTGTTAGCGTCGCTTGGTGTTAAAGCCTGACACCGTTTAGCTATCTCCGAGATGGGGAATTAGGTCACACGGTATGTAGAGGAACCTAAAACTTTCATTATAGCTAAACGTGAAATTATTTATAGATTTGGGAAATCTCTTGCCTTCTCCACCCACCGGCAACCAGCAAGCCTTGTTACTGGTGAGCTGTTCCCGGCGAGCGCTGCTATTTTCCAATATCGCCGCCGATTTGGCGGCCGGGAACCAGCAACCTTGTTACTGGTGAGCCTGTTGCCGGCGAGCACCGGTATTCCACAATATCGCCGCCGATTCGGCGGCCGGGAACCAGCAGCCTTGTTATTGCTGAGCCTGTTCCCGGCGAGCACCGCTATTTGTTTTGTGTACATTCGTCGATTCGACAATATTAATATCGCCGCCGATGTAGCTGCTACGTTAATATCGCTTCGAATTTAGGGTTAATTTCATGAAATTTCACTTATTACGTATGTAATTCTGTTAAATATGATAGCATTGAATAGATTTGGCCCTAACCTAACACTAACACCACTGTAAACCTGCTATGTATCTGTTTTAGCGTAACCTAGATTAAGCTTGTGGTGTTAGGCCTATCACTTACTCTTGCATGCCACTTTTCGTCGCTAAACGGGGGATTCCCGTCAAACACCGTTTTGGCTCGCTAACACCGACCCATGCATATGGCCCCTGGTCACGTACACCGATCAGTAATAGAACATTTGCATTCCCCCCTCGCTGAGTATCGGAATATTTTACAATATGTTATGTCCCATCATCACCTTATGCCATACAATACCATTAATATAGTAATATTATATCAATCTTATGGATTATTGCTGAGAACATAGAAAAGAATGTAGAAATCTTTCACGGATGTATCCAAAATGCACCACAGAACATCTAAGATTTTAACATTTAAAAAATATAACATCCCTTAGGATTTTCTCGATTTTCATTTTCCAATGTTGGCAACCCTGGTATGCGCTATCAATGTAAGCTTTTCGAATGTCTGGTTTCCATATCACTGCTCGACTTGGTTATGGGTAGTTTGTGCAGTGCTACAGATACGTTTCATAAACAAAATCTAAAGTAACTGAACAGGGAAAATCTTGCAACGTCGCCAGCGTTATAAAAACAAAAATTGACGAAAAGAAGAGGAATATTCTAACAGGTAATTAATTATCTCCTAAGCGACCCTTCCTGTTGTATCTATTTTTGTATTTTAAAGTTACATAGTCTGATGGTATTTGAGTATATATATTATTAGATTGATCATTACCTCCCTTTAGTTTGAAGTAACTTTTATTACAAATGGCTAACTTTGGAGATATTCGAAGTGTAAACATGCTAAATTAATTTTGGTGTGCACGTTGAAATGCTGGATATGATAGGCTTCAGTAGTAACATGTTTTGATTAAATTGATTTAGTATCCCCTTTTTATGCATGAACCTGTTTTTATAAGCGCACCAGTATCTAACTTATTCTAAGTTGGATACGTAGGGTCAAATCTAGGTGAGCGTTTTGGTTTAGAAAATTTGATTTTGTATGATTGCACTTTGAATATTTTTCAAAGTTAGCCAATGATCACAATAGTTACTCCGAACTAAACCAGAATAGGTTATAACTGTCAGTGATAGAAATAATCAAAAATTAATTTCACTTGTCCATAAGACAAGTCTGGTGTGATTTTCACTTGTCCGTCAACCTTTATTATCTCAGTTAATCTCCATGGTTATGGGAATAAACATGCACAAATAAATCAAAACACCAAAACAAATGTCATAAATAATGTAAATTTTCACTTGTCCCACGGAACAACTCAGGCCTACTCTCATCTCACTTGGTGTGGACAAGCTCTTATTTCGAAGGGTGATTGTAAATAAATATATTTACCTAAACAATTTCAAAACCAACGGATTATGAATCTTTAAGCAAGTTTCCGTCCATTCTTTTTCATGTGGAGTTTTCCTGCTGCGACACACCCCTATCCTCTTTTTTCTCTCATTGCTCTAGGGTGTCGATGGGTCACGGGGGCAAACCGTGGGTCTCTGACTTCACACATCCACACTTCCAGGCCGGCATCAGAGCCATCGAGACTGGTGAGATAACAATTTTACATGTACCTCGGTAGTCTAGTGGTCAGGACGCGAGCCCCCAACTCCCATGACATTGGTGCAATGACCCAAATTCTGGATGTGCTTAGTACTGGATGGTGTTGAACCTACCCTGCATATATATATGTGTAAGCTGTAACCACTGCCTTGTGGTACAGGTTCTTGACAGAACCGAAGGCTAAGGGAGCAAACCCTAAACAGAAAACCATGTCACTGTGGCAGCATTAAGGGCGGTTGATGTATGGAACTCCCAATATCTCCCACCCAGCCACTGCAGGGACAAATAGTTTTGCGCCTGTCTTGACATGTTCTTGCTGGTGTGAAACCTCTATTTGCTCACCGAGAGTGTGCCGCTGGTAACTTGCAAAAGCCAGCAGCACTTCAACACTTTTGCAGGCAGCTTTCATGAAATGACACTCTCACAGCAGAGAGCTAAATGGAGAGCGGCAGTCAAGTAATGAAAGCAGTCTTTGTCACATCGCGACCAACAGCATGATGATGATGAAGCTGTAACCATGCATATTAAATCATTTAATAAATGGCCTATGAACGTAAACTATTCACAAGACTTAATTCCAGGGGGGAGGGGCGAGTGTAGTAGTAGTAGGATGCAAGTAGTTCTCTCGGACAAGGTCCGTCCTGACATAACCTTAGATGTTGCCAGGACGTCAAGCTCCAACAAACAAACTTCTGCAAGGAGCTACATAGACAAGCGGGCGTCCATGTGGTGATTGTATCAGGGAGCAGGATAGTCTAATGGTTAGGATACTCACCCTTAAATGGCAGAACTGTTGGTTCGAGTTCCGTTTGTTTTCAACACCCCGATATTATTATAATTGTTATTGTCTTGTGCGTTCTTTTATTTGTTTAATTCGTTGTTAACAATTTCGTTGGTAGCAGATGCTTCAGTTTAAAAGGGGTCGCAATATCTTGCTTGTTCTAATGTGTTAGTGATGAGTACTTCCTCTTCAAGGTTCTTCCAGTGTGTGAGTTATTTAAGATAACCATTAAGCTGAAAACATACGCATCCTTTTGTTTAATTTAAAGAGCTGTATTATTAAACACATGGATACACGTGAATTATAGCAGTGGTTACACCAGTAGTCGTCATGTCTAGGGCCCCCCCCCCCTCCCTTAGCCCGAGTTTACAGAAAACCTTTAGACTGACTCCTACGTAATTCTTCATTGTCACACATAATTTCTCTAATATTAATATAAGTTTCATTTGTATTACTTGTATAACTCTGGTTTTTATTTGCAGTGTTCGGTTGCACACCTGACTTGACACGGGAAGGTGGTAGCATTCCTGTGACCTTGACCTTCCAAGAGCTGACAGGAAAGAATGTGATGCTGCTTCCAGTAGGTGCGTGCGATGATGGCGCGCACTCACAGAACGAGAAGCTGAACAAACTGAACTATCTCAAAGGGGTATGTACATAGCACAAACATCGAACACCATCCACACGCATTAGGGTTTGCGACAGTGGGAAAAAAAAAAATAAACCCCAGAGCCCTTTATTTAAAGTTGCATTGTCCGATGGTTTTGAGTTTCTGTTAATTTTTTTAGATAAATATATTTAATTGATCGTTATTATATACATTACTTTAGTTTGAAGTAACTTATTTTAAATGGGTATGTTTGGATATATTTGACGTGCAAATATCTCAAATTAGTTTTGGCAAGCACGCAATAGCTCTGACACCATAAGCTTTAACGGTAACAGATTCTATTAAATTGCCTCAGTATTCCTTTCTATGTGGCAGAAAATGCTTAATATGTGCACCAGTATCTAAGTTAAATATGTAGAATCAATTCTAGATAATTGTTTTGGTTTAGAAAATTGTATGCTTCATCGGATTATGCATTTTGATAGAAATTGTCTTCCGCTTAATATAATGGCATTTTGTTTCGTCACATAAAAAAGACACATTTACGCACTGAATCCGTTCTGAAAATTCATTTAATATATAATGTGATGTTGCTACTAACCATAATCAGTCCAATGTTTGTGTGGGGTGTAATGTATGTAACACATGGTATGCATGGAATGTCCTGGTCGCCGGGCACTGACCTGTAAGGAGATACACACGCGTCCAATAAAGCAGTTGTCACACAGAACCTGAGTTGAGCAGACGTGTCTTTACACGGGGAGGTCACTACTACACGACCCCAGATCAAGAATACCTAACTTTCAGGTCAAAGTTAGCTGAACTCCTGATCAATCATACGGAACCCTCAGACCAATAGTACATGACATTCAGTTCAGTAGTACATGACCTTGAGGTCAATAATGCATGACGTTCAATGAAATACTGCACGACTAGGGCAATAGTATCTAACGATCACGTCAATAATACACGACCTTCAGGACATTAGTACATTACATTTAGGTTTATAGTAGGCCTACATTAAATTTAAGTCAATACTGCAGGACATTCAGGTTAATCATATGACAGACAATAATACACGACTTCAGGGCAGCAGTACATGACCTTAAGGGCAACAGTACGTGACCTTTCGGTGATTAGAACATGACCTTTAGTATATGAATTCCAAATAAATAGTGAGTTCAGCGTTCGTCCCTCGTTTTGGCAGATCATGGGATTCGAACCTACGGGTTCGAACCCTAGTCGAGTCAAACCAATGACTTAAAAATGTATGCTTGTCACTTCCTAGCCAGGCACTCGGCATTATTAGAATAGGGCAAAGACTGGTTGGCTCAGTGTCAGAATAATGTGACTGAGGAGTGGGATATCAGGTCATGGTGCTGGTGGCCTAGTCTCCCAGAGGGGCAGTTGCCATGAGTGCACACTGTCACAAGTTGGTAGCTGCCCTAATATGACCTTAGATGTTGCCAGGACATAAAACGCCAACAACCAACCATGTCAATAGTGTATGAATTTCAGGTCAATAGCACATGAATTTAATGTCGGTGGTAAATGATCTTCAGGGCAATAGGTCATGCATCTAAGGTTATGTTATGAATTTCAGGACAGGGGTATATGAATTGTTGTGTAAACGGGGAAAGTATTTGGAAATATAATTTTCGATTCTAGGCTTCCAATAATCCTTGAGCTTCCCTGAAGGTTATCGTAAATCGTCCACAACCTGTGTATCAATAGTGACGCTGACCACAGTTTGAATGTAAGGTCAAGAACACACATGCACACACACCTCAACACACACACACACCTCAACACACACACACACACCTCAACACTGCGCACATGCACACAACACACAAACACACCTCAAAACACTGCGCACATGCACACAACACACACACACACAACAGGAAACACTTTTCAGCATCCAAACCACAGGTATGAAACATCACCGCGTATGTCAACGATTTTTGTTAATCTGCGGCTTGTGTTTGTAAAATATCTAGGATGTAAAAATCCCAACAAATGAACAATCTATTTAACCGTCATCCCGTCCTGATATGACCTTAGATGTTATCAGGACGTAAAACTTGAACAACCAATTAACCAACCAACATTATTGTATTCATTAATCCTTTTGGTGTTTTTTTCCAGACCAAGATGATTGCGGCCTACATTGACGAAATGGGAAAACTCTAAACCCTGAAGGATTTCAAGGATACAGCGAAGAACCATCTCTTGCCCTTATGTCCCATGCAGAGGATTGATGCGGGGCGAATATTTTTGTGGTTTTTGTGTGTTTTGTTAAAATGGTTATTGGGCTAGTCATGAAATAGGTCCAGTTGTATTGTAATATCTAAGCTTTCCACAAGGGTCCAATTATTAAACATGGATTAAAGGTATCCGCGATTTCCGCGATTTTTTAAATATTTACTAATGTTAAGCAAAATGCCAAGGAATCAGGATGTATGTGATAACAGCTTGTTTGTTCGAATCCCGTTCTTATATGACCTGTAATGTAACTAGAACATTAAACCCAAATAAGAAAATTAGGCATGGGCGATACCATAGTTCCAATAAGGATAGTTTAAACCTGACTTCCGGCGTTTTCCCGCGATTCCCTGACGATGCTAATCCTGTAGGGAGGAAATCCGCGTTTTCGAGGAAATTAACAATCGGTTTAATAATCTTGACTTGATATCCGGGGGTTTTCGCCGGAGACCATTTTCATCCCTGAATAAAAAGGACACCTCCTTCATGTGCACTATCACTAGTATAATGGTTGTATGGTTCAACTGCTGCCTATTGCATAGCCAAGATAAATTACAACATGTAGTGTATAATTCCCCTACTCTTTATGAGCTTATATTGCTGCTGACGTATCTGAGGCCTGCTAATTTTCAAATTTTGTTTTCAACCAGCTCAAGTATAAAAAAGTATGTGAATAAAATAAAAGTAACTTTTGAATCTAAATCTAGACTTGTTAATTCTTTTTCTAAATTTAAGCGCAGAAGGTGTCAAATGTGCTGATGAGTCCTTATGTTCATACAATGGTAGATACAGGATTCGCATGTTAATCTATATTTTCAAGTTTTGGTATTCTAATTTTCAAACTGAACCTGATGTGTCTTATCAAACCAGTGGGGCGGCACTATTAAGTCGTCATGAGTGCGCACTGTCACAAGTTCGGACCCATCCTGATATGACCATAACTGTTGCTAGGACGTAAAACCCCAACCACTAACTGACCTCGTATGCCCTCCCCCCACCCCCTCATTCAAGGCCCGTCCTGATATGACCGTAGATGTTGCTAGGACTTAAAACCCTAGCTAACTGACCTCGTATGCTCACCACCAGCCATCACCCTTCCCCTCCACAAATGTTTGTGAATTTGGTCACAATCTGTCAGTGATGATAGATCGCATCTTCTCTAATTTCGTCTGTTTTACTTGAAAATAAAAGTTTGAGAGGATTACTACTCTTGTCATAGGCGACTTACATTTCTGAACAATTACATTATTTTTTATGGATTATCCCTACTTTTTTTTTCATTCGCAATTTGGGGTGTTTGTGATCCGGTATTGTTGAATGAATTAGGCAACAAAATAACCTGTCTTATATAGCTATATATATATAGGGTCGTCTGTGATGTTCCCCCACTACCACATCGTGATGGTCTCAACTATGCAACAGTTGGCAGAATGCTAACAGGAAAAATCACTATGGTCCGGTAGCCAAGGGTGCATATTTTGCCTAACCTTGCTTTGTCTGATACAGTGGGTTTTTTTCGGCTAAAAATTCATGTCTGGCACACCCATAACAATATCCAGACGGTTGTGGAAATTTTTTCATGAAATCATAAAATCCAATATGGCCACCATCACCATTTGGGCATTTATTGAAAATGTTATATCTCCTGACGTAATAGAGCTAGAGACTTCATGTTGGTGTCAAATGAATCATTACTAGGCTGGAGGTCACGTATTACTTACTATTCTGACCGTGGTAGCATAAAGCAGGGAGCGCCTTGGGCCCGTATGCATGGGCTGGTGCTAGCGCCCTAACCGCGGCTAGGGTGGCACCACACGGCTAACATTGGAAAATCCGCATGCATGAGCCGGTGCCAGCGCTAGCCGCCGACCGTAGCCTAGGCTAAGCTACCCTGCTTTCAAGTCAAATTTAACAGCAAGGTGCGCCGGTTAGTGTGCCGGCCGCCGATATATTAGAGCCAAATCTATTCAATGCTATCATATTTAACAGAATTACATACTCAATAAGTGAAATTTGATCAAATTAACCCTAAAATCGAACCGATATTAAGGGCGCCGCTACATCGGTGGCGATATTCATATTGTCGAATGACAACAAATCGCCGCTGCCGACGCCGCCATCGAATATAAACAAAATAAATCGGCGGCGATATTGGTAAATAGCGGTTTAGAAACAATTAAATTTGTTCAAATTAAACCAGAAATCGAACCGATAATAACGCCGCCGCCGAATTTTGGTCAAATTAAACCAATAATCGAAGCGATATTAACGCCGCCGCAACATCAGCGGTGATATTCAGACTGTCAAATCTAAACAACACAAATCGACGCTCACCGGGAACAGGCTCACCCATAACAAGCGCGCTGGTTCCCGGGAGGTGGAGAAGGCAATATTTTAGGCCCAACCAGGTGCTCGCCGGCAACAGGCTCAGAGGGATTTCCCAAATCTTTAAATAACTACACGGTTAGCTATCCGCACCGGTTTGGACATCGGTGCATACGGCTTGACCTAATTCACCAAGCCGCTCCTAGCCGCGTGTAGCACCGGCTACGCGTAGCACCATCCCATGCATACCGCCCCAGGTGTGTGAAGATACCTCAGTGTTACTCCATTTATTCCTTAAAGTTGCATAGTCCGATGGTTTTGAGTTTCTATCATTTTCTGAGATAACTATATTAGGTTGATCATTATAATCTACCTTATTTTACTTTGAAGTAAGTTTGATTTAAAATGGCTAGCTTTTGAGATATTTGAAGTGCAACCATGCAGAATTAATTTTGGCAAGCACACCAAAACTCTGACACCATAGGCTTCTGCAGTAACAAGTTCTATTAAATTGCTAAGTGTTCCCTTCTATATGGTGACAAATGTTTGATCAGTGTACCAGTATCTAAGTCAGATATGTATAATCAAATCTAGATAATTGGTTTGGTTTTGAAAGTTTGATGTCTTCATCGGACTATGCAGCTGTAAGTGGTGTAAGACGCAGTTCTGTGTGACGTCCATTGCTGGTAGTTTACACCACCTGTGGGAGAACTGGGAACTACCAGAACCTGTCATGCACCACTTGGTGTAGAAATGAGCATCATGTTTAGGTTCAAGACTGCATGGCTTGTGACAGAATTTTCTTAGTTTTTGTTTGTTATAGTAGTAATTGGATAGGAAGTTTGGAATTTTAGTTCATCTAGGTTTCTGCGTGTGTTTTCAGAGTGTCCATGCAGCATGGCGCCAAACCTTGGGTAGCAGACGTCGAACACCCACACTTTCGGGCCGGGAGACGCGCCATTAAAACCGGTAAAAGTCGTCTGCTTTAGCAAAATCTGGTGAAATGCACTTCATTCTACAAATCTTCGCATGGAGCTTATTTTCTACGATTTCATTTGTTACAAGTAAAACCAAAAGTAACACCAAAAAAGCGTTAAACCTGCACTTCCATATATGATGTTAATTGTTATATATATTAATTTGATATATATATATATAATTTGATATATATATATAATTCTATTCAGTACAGAATTCTTTTTGCACATCCATTTTGTAGAGAGATGAATAGAGGCTATTTAAAATATGTATCTTTTTAAACCAAGCACTATTTTTCTTGTTATGCACTTCTAATGAAATGGCTTGACAAAATAGTTTGTTTGTGGTGGTTTTTTGTGTGTTTTTTTCAAGTACTTTTGGTGTCATATGACAATAGTAAAATGGTTATTTGATTTTGGTTGAATAGTATAGGCCTACTACTTTTTCACAATTGTCACCATTGTGAGCATAGACTTGCAATAAATTACCCATACCGGGTGCAGTGGCCACATCCGTAGAGCGCGGTCCTCGCGTGCGGAAGGTCGGGAGTTCGATTCCTGATCGAGTCAAACCAATGGCTTATCAAATTGATAGTTCCACTTCCTAGCCTTAATAGAGTAGGGAAAAGACTGGTTAGCTCATTGTCAGGATAATGTCACAGTGGAATATTGGGTCATGGTGCTGGTGGCCTGATTTCCCAGTGGGGCAGCACTATAAAGTCACCATGAGTGCACACGGTCACAAATCGGTACCTGTCCTGATATGACCTTAGATGTTGCCAGGACGTAAAACTCCAACAACCAACCAACCCACACCCACAAAGTCGATCTGTTCTCATCCAGACATTTTTTATTAATCTATTTGTTATCCCCTTCAGTGTTCGGAATTGAACCTGACCTAACACGTGACGGCTGCAGCATTCCTGTGACCTTGACCTTTCAAGACCTGACCGGAAAGAACGTGATGCTGCTTCCAATCGGTGCTTGTGATGATGGCGCACATTCACAGAATGAGAAGATAAACAAACTGAACTACATTCGTGGTGTAAGTTAGTTTTTTAAAATCTATTTTATTTGATTACATTAGCTGAATAAGTGGAGAAATTTCGCAGACAATAGAATTGGCCTTCCTCATTTCACTACTCACTGCACTGGGAAGTGGTGGTTCAGTGTCAGTAGCCTGCCTAGTTACTCCAGCAGCCCTGTCTCCAGGACAGAGATGTTGAACAACTATAAGCACAATACGTACAGCAACGAGGAAAATCCAATGAGCACATACTTATTCGGTTCACACAATTTCTGGGAACAACCCAGTGAGCCCTTCTCTAGCCTGGTGCCCTGGCCTTTGTTATAGAAGCATACATGCGCACATGAGGATCATTAGATCGACTGACCTGGGCCGCGTTCAGGGTATGTCTCCAAGACGTCTCCGCGATGCTTTTTGGCTTATTTCCGTTCAGGATGCTTCCCATTTCAGACAGGAGATGAAAAGTGCCTCGAAAATGGCTGCCGTATTCAGTGGTTTCAGCCAATCAGAGCGGTTCCTTTTCATTGCAAATGGCTGCTGCCTATGGGTGCGGCCATTTTTGAGGCGACCAACTGCTTTTGCCGTTCAGACTAGCGTGACGTCAGGGATTTCCCCGAGACGTCTCAAAGGCATACCCTGAACATGGCCCTGGTCCCTTAGCCTTTGTTTACATGGACATTTCCACATGGTCAATTAACAGTAACAGTAGTTTTGTCTTATGTGTTTGAAGTATTTTTGAAATTTACTATGCTTCTACATGTGTTTGAATCACACCATAGCTATAGTATAAAGAATGAGAGAATTACTGTGCAAATATAAATGCTTGTTAAAGCTGTATAGTCCGATGAAAACATCAAATTTTCAAAGCCAAAGCAATTATCTAGATTATATTCTACATATCCAACTAGATACGGATGTACATATTATTCATTTGTTACCACATAGAAGAGAATATTGAATCAATTTAATAGAATATATTACCGCATAATCCTATGGTGTCAGAGTTGTGGTGTGCTTGCCAAAATTATTTTTGTATGTTTGCACTTCAAATATCTCAAAAGTTATCCATTTAAGGTAAAAGTTACTTCAAACTAAACTAAGGTAGATTATAACGATCAACCTAATATATTTATCTGAGAAAATGACAGAATTCAAAACCATCGGACTATGCAACCTTAAATTGACCCAATAGCTCGATGGGTCTGCTCTTTCAGAAGAGTTTTCAGTCATAACAATGAAATAAACCAGATGTTTGCAAACCATGGAGTTGTCTTCAGTAACACGAACAAGTTCTAATGTAACTATTTCAACTAGTGTCAGTTTCTTTGTTTCAGACAAAGATGATTGCTGCCTACATCGACGAGATGGAAAGAGTATAATTACTCCCACAGCTCAACAATCCCAGACTGTTCCGTGGACAGAACTGCAAAAGTACTGTCAGATTGCGGGTTGTGAACATATTCAAACCAACTCCCAATCTAAAAACCAAAATATATTGCTAACATAATTATCCTTCGTAACCTAATACGTTTGGAGTGCATAACTGATGAAATCATGACTTTGTAGATTAATAGACTTTAATAAAAGTTGAATAAAGTGATTCCAATGGTTGCCATCTTGGCTAGACAGCATTGTCTTTTAGCTCAACAATTCTATGCCAATATAGAGAAATTATGCATACCCGAAACCAGTACCTTAGTTCTTGTGGGTTTTTTGTTTTTGAAATTTTGGGGAGGCAGGGGGTTGAGGATTCAACGTTATTCTCCCGGTTTGATAGGTCCTGGAATTCGAACATGGTCGAGTCAAACCAATGACTTAAAAATTGATATTTATCGCTACCGAGCCTGGCGCTCTGCATTACTAGGATAGGGCAAGGAGCAGTGGAATAAGAACAATTTTTTTCGATTGAAATTTCCCCCGCTTAATCAACTAATGTACAAAACAAAAATTGGTTTCCAGTGTGGGTTATAGTAAAACCGAGCTAACAACTATTCTGCCCCAGTGGAAGACCAGGTCGCCAGCACCATGACCTGATATCCCAATCAGTCACATTATCCTGACACTGAGCCAACCAGTCCTTGTCCTATCCTAATAATGCCAAGTGCCAGGCTAGGAAGCGACAAGTATCAATTTTTAAGTCATTGGTTTGACTCGACCAGGGTTCGAACCCACGATCTACCAACACGGGAGACGGACGCTCTAACTCATTCGGCCATCCCGTCTGGTGACGTATTGCTATGTCATGTAGAAATAAACAAATAAGATGCGTGTTATTTCAAAGTGTTTATTGACAAGAACAAGGCGCAACTTATCCTTGGTTGGCAATTTCAGGTGTGGTAAGCCACTGCTTATTTTCTGACCACCTAGTTTAGTTTGGTATCAACTTACACATATAAGTATCACAGTATAAAATAGTGTACAGTCATCCACCAGTGAGCCACACTAAACTAGCAAATGTAAAATACAATTCTAAATATGCATTAGTATGTGTTACCATGATGACACTTTAAAAATAATAATTAAATAAATAATAAAAATAGCAATGCCATACCATTAATACGTGTTCTGAGTTCCGCTGGTCCCTCAGGAAGGATTAAAGCTGCGTTCTAGCACACCAGGTCACAGCTTCAGCTAATATGGTGGAAGTTGGGGGGAGGAGGTGAATACATAAAACACCAGGGCCACATTCAGGGTCCATCTCCGAGACATCTCCGCGATGCTTTTTGGCTTATTTCCGTTCAGGGTCTGTCTCCGAGACGTCTCCCTTTATAGATAGGAGACAAAAAGCGACTCGAAAATGGCCGCCGTATTCAGTGGTTTCAGCCAATCAGAGCACTTCTTTTTCATTGCAACGGCCATTTACGAGGTGACCAAATGCTTTTGCCGTTCAGACTAGCGTGATGTCAGGGATTTCCCCCGAGACGTCTCGGAGGCGTACCCTGAACGCGGCCCATGATACATGGTGTGGTATTTTATCCAATCTAAAATATTTGCCAGGATAATTTCACTGAGTTAGAAAAAGATGTATGGCAAGAAGCCTACAAAGCTTGCTCCTGACGAGCCATGTGCTTATATATGCAAAGGAATTTAAAGTATAGGGCCTATAGTGAAGGATAGTGCTGGGAGCGGGCCAACACCTGCCTACCGCCATGTAAGCTGTGGGTGTGACCCAGCATACCGGCTCGCAGCTTCAGTCATTGAGGGACCAGCGGAACTTGGAATACACATACTTGATGTGAATATATATTACAGAACAATCCCTATCTGCAGTAAGAGTAACATTATTCAGGGAAATCTGTATTACATTTATGTGATAAATTAAATTCTCCAGATATATCACAAAACCTCCACTATAAGACTCACCCCCAAGCCCTCCTCCTCTTTCAGCGTAGGCCGCACATTTATTAAATCCGTTATAACTATAAGACGCACCTTCATTTTGTGATTTTTCTCTCAATCACTGAGTGATTTCTCGATTAAAAAAACGTCAACAAAACGCTGATTATGGTGGAGGATTTACAGTCATACATAATGTAGGTCTACCCTCAAGAGATGCACATACTAAAAACCCACGTGAATCCATCGACTATTAGGCCTAGGCCTACTAGAGTAAAATCACCACTGACGAGGCAGTGACTCCTCCTCCCCCCCCCCCCCCCCCCGCTTTCTTCAAATTGTTTGTGCAACTGAAGTTGGAAAAGATTGGGCATGGAAACAATCAACTTATGGTGTGTGTAAAAGATCTGAGAAAGAGAGGCTTCAGACACAGTTTTTTATGGTAACTTGAGTGTCAATAGCAGCAGTCATTTCATTGGATGAAACAGCGCAGGAGCCTGGCTTGGCATTTCCAGGTGGTACGCAGACTTTTTCGGTGATGGAATGAAACGCTACTCGAATAAAACGCGATCGAATAAAACGCTATAAAACATGATATATTTTAATTACAGTAAAACCTCTCTATACCGTCCCCTTCACAGATCGACCACTCCCCTATATCGATCTCTTTATTTGGGTCCCAACAATAACATTGTAAAGATATTCTAACTCTAAATCGACCACCCCCCTAAATGGACCACTTAAAGTCGGTCCCATGGTTGGTCGATTTAGAGAGGCTTTACTGTAGTTTTAAATGTTTGTAATCTCACGTAGTGCGCAGCTGCGTACCTGTGTTTATGGAAACTAGGTCCCTGCAATGCTTATCAGTTTCCAGGGATACAGAGAGTCAACGATACACCAATCTGGTTGGTTGGTTGTTGGAGCTTTACGTCCTGGCAACAGCTAAGGTCATATCTGAGATTACAATTATATAAATGGTTTGAGCGGCATGGAGAGCGGGTAACCTACACTAAGGCAGGGCAAGCCCGGCTACTTCCGGTTCCGCTTCTATACTCACTCCTTTGTCCCATTCCGTGTGTCCAATCATGGACATTTTCATTTTGTTTAAAGTTGCATAGTCCGATGGTTTCGAGTTTCTATCATTTTCTGAGATAAATATATTAGGTTGACATATATTAATCTTGTTTAGTTTGAAGTCACTTTTATTTTAAATGGCTAACCTTTGAGATATTTGAAGTGTAAACATGCCAAATTAATTTAGGCAAGCATGCATAAATTGTATGGCTTCTGTAGTAACAGGTTTGATTAAATTGCCTCATTATTCCATTCTGTGTGGCGATAAATGTTTGATAAGTGCACTAGTATCTAAGTTAGACAACTAGAATCACATTTAGATAATTGTTTTAGTTTTGAAAATTGTATGTCTTCATCGGACTATCCAGTTTTAAATTAAAATACTAAAACTCATCATGTGAATGATCAGCAGCAAATACATGATGTATAAATAGAACCACATTAAATACACATGTTACTACAAATATATATAGTCATGATCACTTCACACTTACCCCGTTATTGACAAATGACATACCTGATTTTACACTGAGGTCAGGGAGTGAGTATTTACTCACGGTCTGTGTATTCATACGCGACAACAACTAGGGTCAACATCGAGCAATAGTTCGATGGCTGCCCACGAGAGGGAAGCACTATAGAGTAGAGGCAGTACTGTGCTGCCAGTGTGGTGTGTGTTATATCAATATCACAGGCTGACGTAACATACACTTGGAAGCATAACACTTACTATAACTATGGTGTGCGTTTTTGTACGTGTGTCGTTTAAAACAACACATTGTGGTGAATGTTCTTGTGACAATGCGTTTTAATTTGTTTCTACATGTTTAACCTTGATTATTTACAAGCCGGCAAGGTTTTTAGCATTTACAAATTTGCATTATCATAGTACATGCTATATACACACAATATGTATAGTGTGCTTAGATGAATATGCACAATGTAATACGTTTCTTCTATGCATATGTTATACATATAAGCTTACATGCATAATATATATATATACGTGTGCTGACATGTACATATATATATATATATATATATATATATATATATATGTGTAATATATATTCTGACATATATATATGTAATACATATGCTTACATGTATATATAATATGGTATATGTATATATGCCGACATATATGTAATATGTATGCTTATATGCATATATATGTGATATGCATTTAAATAATGTTTATGTACGGTATATAGATATATTATATATATGCTGATACTATATATATATATGTATATATACGCATATATACTGTATATTATAAACTTATAATTCAGAAAGTCGTGGGTAGAGATCAGGTTCCACAGTAATCTCATCAAATTTACTCTAGGCTTAGATTTCAGCTAAAGGAATTGGATATGGACTAGGCTGGCAAGTTCTCCCCCCTGGCAAGTTATTAGGCAAGAAGGGGGAAATAATTATGATTAGGTTACTTAGCTCGGTAGTACAAATCTATCATGCTATCTCACAGAATAGCAAAAAAATGCAAAGGGTAATTAACTACATTTTCAGAGTGTGGATTTGGTGTTTTCATCGTGACAATATATATATATACATACACATATATATATATATACTGTACAACTTACATCCAGTTACATATATAAAGTACAACCTACTTCATACCCAGTGCCATTACCTATAGTTATATAAATATATATATATATGTAATATATATATTTATATAACTATAGGTTAATGGCACTGGGTATATATAATACAAACTACTTTATATCCAGTGTCTTTAGCATATGTATATATAAATATATCCGATACAACCTACTTCATATCCAGTTATAGATAACATATATATTATATATATTAAATATATATATAGTCCACAAAATTCGCACAAGTCGTCATATAGAAGATGGCATAACTCACGGGGGAATTGTGTTCTAAGTCTTTTAATGGAGGAGGGTAGTATAGGCTTTTTCTTATGTTACCACTTATGGATATTGCTGTGCTGCATAGAGTACCGGGTGTAGTTCCCACTGCTGCCATAAGCGGTGCAAGCGGAGGTTTAAAGTTTTAAGTAAAATCTATTTGCGATTCACCGGAACGCCGCATCCGTCACCCTATACTTGCTTGAGAATAGCACCTTTATAAAAAATAAATTAATAATACAGATCAGCTGTTCATTACCATAATCTAGCCTTATTGACAACCCGTCATGGCACGTTACATAGGGGAGATGCACCTAATATCGCCCCCCTAAAAGGGTAGATTGGGAAGCTGTACCTTATATCGCCCACATAAAAAGGCTACACTGGGGGGTGGGGGGTGGGGGTACACATAATATAACTCACTTAAAAGCATAGAACAGGAAGATGCACCTAATACTACATCAGGGAGTTGCATCTATTATCACTTACATAGAAGGCTAGATTGAGGAAATTCACTTAATATCGCCCACTTAAAAGCCTCGATCAGTAAAATGCACCTAATATCACTCATTTAAAGGCTAGATTTGGGACACATCTAATATTTACGATTTAAAAAGGTAGACTGCGGAGATGCGCCTAATATTACTCACTTCAAAGGCTCACGGAGATGCACCTAATATTACCCACTTAAAACGTCTCATTTATAGTACTACCTGTGTTTAAAAACAACTCTGAATTCAGAAATTTTTTGTCCTGACAAAGCAGCTGTCCTCTCATCAAAGGGACAGTTCAATGCTACAAAAACAGGTTTACATGAAAAAATACACTTTTTCCACAAAGCATGCACACAGTAAGCTGCTACCCACACCATTATTTCTTGTCACTGCCCTCAGAGGGCAGGTTTTTGGTGGAAATCCATTATAACACCTTTTCCACAGAACATTTTGCATTGTGAACTACCATTAGCATTAGTTCTTTCAACTGCCATCACAGGGCAGGTTGGTGGTGGAAATCGTCTATAAAACCTTTTCCACAAAGCATATTGTACTGCGAAGTGCTACCCACAACGTTAGTTCTTGCCACTGCCATCAGAGGGCGGGCTGTCAATGGAAGTTCTCCTTAAGTCCTTTTCCACAAAGCATATTGTACTGTGAGTGTGAGCTGTTACCCACAGCATTGGTTCATCCCACTTCCATCAGAGGGCGGCTGGTGGTGGTGGAAATCGTCTATTGTCCACCGATCACTGATACTATACATGCATAGCCTAAAGATGAGTGTTGTGTAGAAAGGCAACCGGTGCTTTCCTACCTCAAGGTCCAGAAGCTCATCGACCTAAGACAACCATGAAACGACAGCGGGGTCATGGAAGGGCCATGGACCCTACAACAGGTTGCAGCCACAGATGACTGTCCCAGTTAGTGAGACAAACACCAGCAGCCGAAATAGCAGCAGGCAGCGACAGTCGATCACTTCTTCCTCTTGCGTCTGACAAAGTCGTGCTTGAGAAGCTCGGGCGCGGAGGGTCTCAGGTTTTGGTCACGTGTCATGCACTTGGACACAAAGTCTCGCGCGTTGAGTGAGAACTTCTCAGGAAGTCCCGTCGTTTCGCGCTCTGTCCCGATAGCAAAGATGGCCGCCATTGGTGGGACATCAGCCCTGAAGTAGAGAGTGCGATTGTTGAGTGTGTCAACAAATTAATTATTTCATGAAAGCAAGCGAAATTTCAATCACTGGCGATTGGTGTTCCTCATTCTACTGCTTCTTGTCCCAATCATAGTAATGCCGACTGTCAAGCTAGATAGTGATTGGTATAAACTTTCAAGTCATTGTTTTGACTGGTTGGGGTTTGGTTTGATTGTGGGGGTTTCTGGTGGGAGGGTGTATGTGGGAGGGGGTTATGGCCTAGCAACATATATGGTTCACATCAGGATGAGTGGCAACTTAATTGTGACAGTGTGCACTCATAGCGACTTAATGTGAAACTAATTTAGGCGAAATGCAAAGTAATGTTGATGAAATGCAAATGAATTTTGATAAAATGCAATATTGTGGTTGTCGATTCTCTGACAATATTTGATGGGAGAAGGGAAGGGGCGAAGGAAGAGGCATGGGATGGGGAGGGGAGAGGGATGGGGAACAAGAGGAAGGTTGCAGGAAGAGAGAGGGATTGGGAAGAAGGGAGAGGGAGTGGGGTGGTGGTAAGGAGGCAGAGAGGGAGAGTGGGTGAGGGAAAGAGGAAGGAAGATGGGATGGAGGCAAGGAGGGAAGAAGGCTAAGAAAGAGGAGTGGAAGGACAGGTGAAATGGAGGCGGGGAGGAATCGGAGAGGGGCGGTGGGAGGGAAGAGACAGGGAGTGGAGAAGGCTAAGAGAGGGGAGAGGGAGGGAGGAGGGGAGAGGGAGGGAGGGGGGAAGACGGAGGGTGGAATGGAGGCAGAGATGGGAGAAAGCGAAATGAGAGGAGAGGGAGGGAGTGTGGAGGGAGGGAGGAGTGGGGAAGGGGAGAGGGGGTGGGGAGGGAGTGGGGAGGGAGGAGAAGGAGGGGTGGGGATAGGGAGGGAGATCGGGTGAGAGGTGAGGGGAGGGTGAGAGAGGAAGAGGGAGTCAGGGAATGAGGGGAGAGAGGGGCGGCTGGGTGGTCACTAACAACACACTGGAGTAGACTTCTAAACTGGATGCTCACCAAGGTGGCTTCCTGGTGGCCATCTCGAACACGGTGCACCCGACGCTCCAAATGTCGGACTTGGTGCCATATCCGGTCTCGCGCACCACTTCCGGTGCCATCCAGTAGGGCGTGCCACGCATCGACTTAAGCAGGCCTTTGTTGCTGTTGTTGAGCGAGTTGATGTTGAGGCAGAGTCGCTTGGCGCAGCCGAAGTCGATGAGCTTGATGATGGCATTGTGCATGAGCATCACGTTGCCGCCCTTCAGATCCCTGAGGAACAGCGGCCGAATGATTAATTCAAGTTTCATAAATAGATGAACGCATAATATTCATATAGCCAGAGCAGGGCCCTCGTTTCCATATATGTAGGTGCGCAGCTGCATACCACCTGAGATTACAAGTATATATTGTTTAATTAATTAAAATATATGATGTATTATAGCGTTTTTTTATCATCACGTTTTATTCCAATAACATTTTATTCCATCTGCGTACCATCTGAAAAAACATTAAAGGTTGGTTGGTTGAGTTTCACGTCCTGGCAACATCTAAGGTCATATCAGGACGGGTACCGACTTGTGATAGTGCGCACTCATGGCAACTTTATAGTGCTACCCCACTGGCAGACCAGGCCGCCACCTTGACTCGATATCCTACTCAGTCACATTAATCCTGACACTGACCTAACCAGTCCTTGCCCGATCCTATTAATACTGAGTGCCAGACTAGGAAGCGACAAGCATAGATTTGATAAGTCATTGGTTTGACTTGATCTAGGCCCGCACTCTACTGATTCGGCCACCGCGCCCGGTTTTACAGTAGGTTGCTTACCTGTGGATGACGTTGTTCTGGTGGAGGTAGGTGACTCCCTCCAGTATCTGGCGGGTGTAGTGACTGAATACCTCCTCCTCCAGGGCCCCAAAGCGCGCGAGCAGGTTGGCGATGGAGCCGCCCGGGATGAACTGCATGAAGATGGACACCATGTTGTCCTCCAGTGAGGTGCCCAGGTACCTGTGGGTGAGGCAGGGCTTTTGTTAATGACATAAGGGGGCGGGGTGTAATTGGGAATTAGAGCTGCCTTAGTATCTGTTGGTAAAGCAGAGTTTTGTTATTGACATAAGGGGGAGGGGTGTAATTGGAAATTATAGCTGCCTTAGTATCTGTTGGTAAAGTGGAGTTTTGTTATTGACACAAGGGGCGGGGTGTAATTGGGAATTATAGCTGCCTTAGTATCTGTCGGTAACGTGGAGTTTTGTTATTGACATAAGGGGCAGAGGTGTAATTGGGAATTATAGCTGCCTTAGTATCTCTTGGGTAAAGCGGAGTTTTGTTATTGACATAAGGGGTGGGGTGTAATTGAGTTCATAGCTGCCTTAGTATCTATGGGTAAAACAGAGTTTTGTTATTGACATAAGGGGTGGGGTGTAATTGGGAATTTTAGCTGCCTTAGGATCTGTGGCTAAAGCAGAGTTCTGTTATTAACATAAGGGTGGAGTATGATTGGGAATTACAGCTGCCTTAGTATTTCTTGGTAAAGGCCCAATCACACCTTACCGGACTGGGGAACCGGACATGAACCGGACACTGTCCGGTGAAATACGGCAATGTCCGGTACCCATCCGGCGGTGTCCGGTGGTGTCCGGTACAAGTTTTGAACATGCACAAAACTTCTACCGGACACTGCCGGACTGAAGTGGGGGTGTAGGTGGGGGTGTCGGTGTCTGGTGGGGGTGTAGGTGTGTGTGTGATTGAGGTGTAGGTGCATGTGGTGAGGGTGTAGGTGTGTTTTTTGTCAGTTTTCGGCGCGTCCGGTACGTGTCCGGTTTTCGTCCGGCGAATAGCGCAACATGTCAGTACATTTCGATACAATTTGATACCGGACACCACCGGACTAGAAAATTCTTTGTCCAGTGGTGTCCGGTACTCAATCCGGTAAGGTGTGACAGGCGCTTAAGATACCCCACAATATTGAATTATCTAGCTACCTTGAGCAGTTCTTACTTCACAATATCTATATGTTTAGGTGTCCCTAGCAGTTCTTACCCTTCAATGTTGATCTGTTTGTGTGTCCCTAGCAGTTCTTACCCTTCAATGTTGATCTGTTTGTGTGTCCCTAGCAGTTCTTACCCCTCAATGTTGATCTGTTTGTGTGTCCGTAGCAGTTTGTACCTCACAATGTTATTCTGCATACATGTCCTGAGCAGTTCTTACCCAAAAATGTTGGCCTGTTTACGTGTCCATAGCAGTTCTTACCCCACAAAGTTGGGATGTTTATGTGTCCCTAGCAGTTTGTACCCCACAATGTTGGTCTGTTTACATGTTCTGAGCAGTTCTTACCCCAAAATGTTAGCGTGTTTGCATGTCCATAGCAGTTTGTACCCCACAATGTTGGTCTGTTTAGTGTCCTGAGCAGTTCTTAATCCACAATGTTGGTATGTTTACATATCCCGAGCAGTTCCTACCCCACAATGTTAGTCTGTTTATGTGTCCTGAGCAGTTCTTACCCGACAATGTTGGTATGCTTTAGAGTCTTCAACAGCTCCACTTCCTCTTGGATCTTTTCGTATTCCAGCTCCGCCTGCTCCATGTCGTTGATGTTGAGCTCAATCTGCTTCACCGCAATCAGCTCACCAATGTTGGTGAGTCCGCACCACACCTTGCCATATGCTCCCTTCCCCAGCATATTTCCACGCTTCCACTGGATTGTTTCGACGCTGTCCTCGTGACATGACTCGTGGTTCGAGAGGGCGCTTGTTCGTCCAGCCACGCTCCTTCTCCCAATACAACTAGTCACAACCTTTGAAAGGACACCACATCTGCATTAGCTTATCATGTCTTGATTGCAAATGGTAATAACATTTCCTTTAAAATGAGTAAGGTTAATTTGGGTTGTCGGGGGGAATAGAGGGTTGCCTGCTCTGGCAAGTGAAGCAAGCTTCTCCAGCTAGGGGGTTTGGAGCGCTGTAAGGCCCATAATGCCTCAGTCATTCCACGGAAACCTGCACCTACTATTTAATTAAAGTTGCATAGACCGATGGTTTTGAGTTTTTGTCATTTTCTGAGATAAATATATTAGGTTGATCATTAAATTCTATCTTACTTTAGTTTGAAGTAACTTTTGTTGTAAATGGCTAACTTTCTGAGATATTTGAATTGCAATTAATTTAGGAAAACCACGTAAAAACTCTAACACCATAGGCTTCTGCAGCGACAGATTCTATTGAATTGACTTGGTGCTCTCCCTCCTATGTGGCAACAAATGCTTAATAAGTACATGAGTATCTAAGTTAGATATGTAGAATCAAATCTATGTCAGTGTTTTTGTTTTGAAAATTTGATGCTTTCATCGGACTATACGAGTTTAGCATCAAAGGTCAGAAAGGAATTATGGGATTAACATGTTAGTGAACTGTAGCAGTGGTTGAGCTGTTGACCCTTGACAGGCATAAAGAGAGAGAGAGAGAGAGAGAGAGAGAAAGAATGAGAGAGAGACAAAGACAGAGAGAGAGACAAAGACAGAGAGAAAGAAAGAGAGAAGAATAAGATCAGATAAGATAATAAGATAATACTTTCTTTCTCATATTTCTTTTATGAGTGGAAATTTAAAATGTCATTCCTGAGAAGCTTATTTGTAAGTTTGGATTCATTTCAAATAGTGACGGAACGCCGTTCCCCTTCCCAAACAAAGTCAATCTATGGCTTCTCCCCTGAGTGAATGAGTTGAGCGTCCATCTCCAGTTTTGGAAGGTCGTGGGATTCGAACCCCTAGGTTCGAATCGTTGCTGAGTCAAACCAATGACATAACAATTTATACTTGTTGCTACGATTGAAATTTCCCTTGCTTAATCAATTAATGTACCAAAACAAAAACAAAAAGTAAACTGTTGATACTAACCCTGCCATCTTTCGGTATGATGCTTTCGTCGTGCTCACTGAAGGTTGACACAGCGCTTAGCACATCCGAGTTGAACTCAGACTTCGGTAAGGAATCATCATCCTGGAACCCCAAATAAGACTGCGTATGTAAGTATATGAGCCTACATGGTTTGTTTTTCTATGAGGTACAAAACGAGGCCTTTCTCAGGAAAAAAAGGAAGAAATTCATAAATGATCTATTAAACAAAAGATGATTGATAAATACTAAGTGATTATTATGAACACCATGAAATATGAAGGTGTATATTGATTATATTTCTGTAAGGTGCAAAACAAGCCTTTTGCACGAGACAAAAGGAAGAAACCCTTAGATGAATTATTAAATAAAAGTTATCTATAAACAGAAAGTAATTATTAAGGACACAGTGAAACTTGAAGATGTTGATATATTGAAAATCATCCAAATTGTACATTCAAAAAAAGAATTTAGGAAGAGAATGTAATATTATATACAATGATGGGATGACTTACTGAGTTGCTGTCGTCAGTATCATTATGGCTTGGTGGTGGCTGCTCAGGGGTGTTGCCATCCTTCCACGAATCCAACTTGCGAACAAACCGTGGAGACTTGCCCGCCCCATTATGAGTTGATGCGCATGAGTTGGCAGTGCAAGTTGTATGTTGAGGTGGCAGTGGTGGCTTTCGCGTTTCGCCATCAGTGAGACTTATCTTGGCTGAAGAGTTGTGCGAGTCATCCGCAGAGCTCACTTTTGCGCTGTCATTTGGTGCATTGTGATTCTCATCTTGATCCTTTGATGAGATGGTCAACTCCATCTTTCGAAAGCTGTTCATCAGCTTCTGCAGCTCATGTTGCTCCTTCAGTGAAATCTGCACGTCCTGCTCATCCTCATCCTCCTCAACCACTTCCTCGGTCTGCATTAGCTGCTGTACAGGCACCTGGGAGAAGATCTTTCCATTCTCACTCCTGTTCAGCTCTGATTCAAGTCTGTTGCGGGCTTTGATTGAGATTTGTATGATTTCTGCCGGAGTTCTCTGGACACTGTTGTGACTAGACTTGTTTGACTTTAGCGACAGTGACATTGACTGGTGTGGAGTACTTTTAAGGATTTCGTCAATCATCTCATCAATTTCTGTATCTTCATCTTTGCTGATCATCTGTTTGAGCTTTGGCGTATCCTGCTGCTTATCATCCGGGTTCTCTTCCTTTTCACAAATAGGACTTTGTTGTTGATCCACCTCAATGGCTTCTCCTTGAGTTGTCTGACCAGCAGGTCTTTTCTGTTCTTTTTCTCTCGCATCCTCTTCCCCTGACTTCGCAATGACATCAGCTTCTTCCTTTGCTGATGTTTCCTCCTCTTCAGGATTTTCCTGCACATCTGCTTCGCTTTGTCGAGTTGTGCTCGAATTCCTCTTTGTGGTTGGTTTCTGTGCTGTGCTTGTCACCACAGTAGTTTTACTGACCTTTGATTTTTTGGATGGCGCTTGTGGCACAGCCGCAGGAGTTGTACTGGACGAGAGCAGTTTCTTCATTGACTTTGGTCTGTTGTTACCTGGTGCTTGCTTTGATGTAGCTGATGGCGCAAGTTTCAGGGTTGCCCCATGTGTTTGCTTTGGTGTCCTCGGTGTGAACTTTGGCACCTTGTTTGGAGTGCGCTTTGTGGATGAGGTAGAACTGGCGTTAGAGGAAACCTTATTTCTGTTCTGTGCTGAAGTAACTTCGTCACGTTTTCCAGGTTTTCTCTTTCCCATCAAGCCCTTTTTATCAAAAGGTTTCAAAGGCTCTTGTCCCTTAGAAACTGGTTCCTTAGTCATTTCATCAATTAGCTTGTCTTCCTCCTTCCTTTCCTTTTCTTCCTTTTCCTCCTCTTTCTCTACTTTCTCATCCTCTTCCTCAGCGAATTTCTTCACCTGATCATCTTCTACCACACTGGAAGACTTTATTGAGCTGTTGTCATTCTCTACTGGTGCAATCTCTTCTAACATGACAGTTACGCCACGTTTTAATATATTCTTGGGAGGTAACACTTTATTTCTCGGGGACTCAATGAGAACTCCATTGGCGATTTGTGGTGTCAAATTAAAGATAGCCTCATTGACAGCGACCTCGGTGTCTGGTAACAAGTATGCAAGGTCCTCAGTGTCTGGTAACAAGTAGGCAATGTCATCATCGTCACTCTCTGTGTCTGTATCTTCGCCATACATCATTTGACCTGGAAGCTGCAGATATTGGTCAGTCAAATCCTCAACATCACTGAGCACCATGTCTGCTATCGAAGGGTGTTGAGTCACATAGTTAGGCACCACAATTAATATGTCTTCATCCTCGTCTGTATCGGACGAGAGAGGCAGTCGACTATGTCTGACTTCATGTAAGGTTTCTTTGTCATCACACGCGGATACTTGCCATCCAAGTCCACCAATATAAGCTGTGTCCTCCATCAGGTCAGGGTGGTCGGGGATCAACACTTCCACCTTGTTATTACTCTTCTTGTCTTTCTTCTTCTTGGTCTTCTTATTTGTTGCAGGTCGTGGACTCTTTGACCTTGTAAGGGGACTCTTTGGTCGACCTCGAGGACTCTTTGGTCGCACTCCTCTTTTAGTGTCATGTGACTTAATTACTTCTCTGCTCTTTGATACAGACCTTGATTGAACTCCTGATGGCTGCCTATCCGAAACCTTTCGCTTTGTCCCTGACTTGACTATTCTAGATGTTTTTGGCCTTCCTTCATTCTGATTTAGTTTCGCAGCTCTTTCAGCTTTGATTTTTTCAAATGGATCCCATATCACAGGCCCATTATATTCACTCTGAGTTGGTCTTTCGCTAAGTTTGACATCTGATATGCTTGTTCCTAAGGACTTATTCAAAACTGCTGTTGGAGTTTTCGGTTTGGCACTGGGGTTTTGGTCCGAAGCCTCCTTCTCTTCCGGTGGTGGTGAGGCCTCCTTCACTTGTATTTGCCTGACCTGTGGCACTACAACTAAAACAGGCTCATTATCGTCTGGTGGCTGTGTGGTAAGCACATCCGGTATGGCACTGAGGTCAATCTGCGTCTGACTCTGACTTGTCAAGATGATAGTAGGCGATGGGAAAACCTTTGCCTGGGGTGACATCAATTCCTTGTTAGCATCACTCAAGTTCACTGTCACTGTGGATTCTTTGGCCAAATTATAGCTACACATAGCCTCCTTCTCGGCTAAGTATGTTGACAGTCTTTGTGTAGTTTCTGGGGTTACTGACGGTGGTCTTGTAAAGAGTTCCCCTGTAGCGGAAAGTTTGGCACTTTTCGGACCCAATATGGGTGCCTTTTTAGGAGTAATAAAACTGGGCTTTGCTGGGGCTGCTCTAACAGGCGGAGAGCTGTGCTTTGGAGGGGGTGGCCGAGGCGGAGCCTCCTTTCCTGACCCCGAACTCGACACACTAGATGCTGACGGTGTCCGTGACCTTGGTGGTGCAGTTGGGCGTGGAGGCGCTTGCTTTCTAACGGATTGTGGTGCCTGCGCAGCACCAGCAGCACCATCTGTCGTCAACTTCTTCCCTGCGTCATCCACAGGACTCTGGCCAAGAGCTGCCAGATCATCCGCCATTTTGTTTGACACAAGTTTGATCTTCAATATGCCATGCAGTGGATTTGAAGGTTCTGGTTTAATGGAGGCGCTGCTCTTTTCAGTGACAGTCACGGGACAAGTGAGTGGAGCGCAAACACCGGGTTGTGAGGATGGTGAGCTGTCAGATATCAAGAGGCACTTTGGGGGCTGTGTACTATCGCTACTGTTCATTTTCGCTATAGGAGCACCAGAAGGCACTGTCACTTTGTTCATGGCAGCGGTCACATGGAGATTCTCTGACAGCTCTCCTGTTGACAGCACTTTCTTGACAGCTGCGTTCTCATTGACAACACTTACCCGTGACTTGACACGGCGGTCACTACTACTACCACTACCACTACTACCACTACTACCACTACTACCACTACTACCACTACTACAACGACTGCTATTAGACGTATTCACGCCTCTCTGACACTTAGCACCACCAGTCGCAGTAACTGTCTTTTTGTGGTATGGTGTTGTGAGGGCCGCACTGTCACCAGCGGGATTGACACTGCTGGGTGACACTGTCACTCGAGGACGGCTGCTGCTGTCACTTGTGACGCGAGAATCCTCTATGATGAATGCCCCCTGGTTGAGCACTGACTTAGGCCGCACCGCCAACTCACTGACGTCAGTGACAGCCAACCGAAATGGTTCGTTGACAGTCTGATGGTTGACAGTCAAGCGATCCATTTCATCTTCCGAACGCGGGGAGGTTTCCTGGAATGACACCAGTGATATGATATGATATATGATATGATGTAATATGATATGATTCATAAACATAGGGTCACAATGATGACAAAAAGAGATCATTTTTGTGTCAAATTGAATTTAGATATTGTTTCATTCAGATTTCTGAACCCAATTTGATCTTACATATCCAACTAAGATATTGGTGCACCCATTAAACATGTATTGCTGCATCTAAGGAATATTATGTCAATTTAATAGAACCTGTCACTACTGAAGCTTATGTCTGGCATTTTGATGTGCATGACAAATTTAATTTCACATCAAATATCTCCAAAGTTAACCCTTTTTAGGACAAAAGTTACTTAAAAATAAGGTAAAGTAGGTTGGAATGATCAACCGAGTGTATTTATCTGAAACAAATATGGCAGAAACTCAAACCTATTGGATTATGTAACTTTAATATAATGCAATTGTTAAACCATTTTGAGCTCACACTTGTTAATGATAATAATGTCAATTTAATACTGCCACCTCGTTAGCAGGAGCTATTCTAAGGTGATACAATAAAACAACTAGAGTATGACATAATTAATAAAACACGTTTATCTATGGATGTAAAACCTCAACGTCCAACCGACTCCTCATTCCCATTTTCGCATCTGGCAAAGATCGCCCGCTGAGTCAAACTCAAAGCAATGACTTACAAAACTGATACTTGTCACTACCTAGCTTGACGCTTGGCATTAATAAGATAGGGCAAGGTCTGGTTTGCTCAGTATCTGGATAATGTGACTGTGTGGGATATCGATCGGGTCATGGTCCCATGGCGGCAGAACTATAAGGTCACATGAGTATGCACTATCACAAGTCAGTACCCACCATGATGTGGCCTTATATGTTGCTAGGACGTAAAACAGACAAAGCTGACGTACCTTTGAGCTGCCAGAGAGAGGCCCGTCCGAGTCTTGTCGTCTGTCTAGGCCGTAACCATGGTCACTGTTGGTCATGTAGACGAGGGTTGGCGGGAGCAGATGCTGCGAGTTGAGATGCTGGCCAAGTGCGCCATCACCAAGCACCGGCGACAGATTAGCGTTGGTCACGCGCATCTGGTCTGTAACCATGGCAACAGCACGTTTTCAACAATTGGGCATTGTGAGTTTGCAAAGGGTATGTATGCACATTGCATTCATGAAAAACAGATGATGTTTAAATGGATTCACAGAAAGTATAGTGAAAGCTGGATTTTTGGACTGTTTGCAATCTACAAACAGTTAGAAGCCATAAACAAGAAGCAAGAAAACCGACATTATTACTCAAACAAAATTCAAAATATTTGAATCAAATTGGACTAGTGCTCTCCCAATGGTGAAAACAAGTGTTAACCCACTTATCCCTTGTCACCAGGGTAAATAAATTCATCACACAAAATAGAATCTTGGCCATTTCCAACATAGAGACAGACCATGATGGATAAGTAGTCCTACAGTAAAAGTGTCAGTTGATAATTGGTCATTGCATTGAGGGCATTACTTGTCTACTAATGATTTGGTAGGCTATATAATAAGCCTGTATCAGGATGTCTATGGCGCCTTGCGTTCCCAGGAGGTCACCCACCCAAGTACTGATGAGGCTCAATACCTAACTTTAGCGTTCAGACAAGAACAGGTGTTTCCAATGTGATATTGTGATTATCCTAAACTCCCATTAATTGTTTAAGGAAAATGCTGCATAAATACTGTGTACCAAAGTTCATAACATATCGCCTATGACATAACAATGATAGGAATATAAAAAAAACGATGATCTTAAGAACGATTGAAAAGATAATAACATTAATGATGAAGAATAGTAATAATAATTTTAATGAAGATAAACATGTTAATGTGGTGGAGGTGGTCTCGGATGGTGATGATGATGACGATGATGGTGCTGATCAGAATGGTCATGAATATGGTGATGGTGACAACAATGGCAGAGATGGTGATGGCGGCAGTGGATGAGGTGATGATGATGATGATGATGGTGATGGTGATGATGGTCATGAATGTGGTGACGGTGACAAAGATGGCAGAGACAATGATGATGGCAGTGGCAAAGGATGAGGTGACGACGACGAGGATAATAAAACAAAAATTTAAGGGAAAGCTATTAAACATGCATAGTGATACCTAGATCGAGGATGATGTGGTGCCTGGTCTCGGAGGTGGTGCTGCGCTCCTCTATAGTGGTGAGGCGTCCCAGGGAGGAAGCGGAAGGAGTGCGCGCAGGCGCAAGGTGGGACGGTGAGTCGGTGAGTCGGGTGTGGTCATCCAGGTCAGGGTTAGTCGAAAGCGAGGTTCGCGAAGACGAATAACCTGGCAGTTGAACAGCTTTGTGTGAGTTAACGAAGGATTGCCATGGGGGGCATTTATAGTCAGACACTGGGTAATCATCATCTGTGAACAATGTATTTCTTCTTCCTGTTCTTGAATGTAGTTTGCAATCAAATCCAAATTGTTAATTGTAAGGATAACTGTACTCCTGAATTGCTTGAGATGATTGTTGCGCTCACATAGTGGTGATTCGAACACAGGAAGCCTGAGACTGAGGTGGGAGAAAGGGGGTTTTATTAGGTACATATAAAGAGGTTACAAAATGTTATGACGAGGTTATATGTTGCTCGTTGGAAGAGTTCAGTCCATCTGGTCAATGTCTGCTGATGGGAGAAGGAGGACCTGGGAGCCCGAGGAGGTAGGCCCGGGAGCCGACCCAAAGCACAAGGCCAAGGCTCTCGGGGTGTCCGCAGGCATGACCTTGGGCACGTATGTGTATACTGCGTTGGACTCCCAGGTCCCCTAGGCCATTATGGCGGATAGGTCGACCCCCCTGGAGGAGCAGGCCTGGGCGGTGCCCCTGCGAAGGCCGTGTAGGGTTACCTGGATGCCTCCGCGATGCCAGAGGCCTCCAGTGCCGCTCGGAACAGGGGGGTGACGTCGTGGGCGGTTAGCGGCGTGCGGGCGCTGGCGAGGAATGCAGGGTGTCGGCAATCGCCCGAGCCCACGCGGGCACGGGGCACAAGGGCGACCCAGGAAGCACGGGGACGAACAGTGAGACCACCTGCGCCTGGGAGCGGACAGTCTTGGAAGAGGAGATCCGGATGCGAAGGCCACCGCTGGACATCGTCCTGACAGAGCATGTGCGGAGTGGCCCAAGGGGTGTGAATTGGCGAAAGCAGGTTGGTCTGCCTTATGAATGTAAAGTAGGCGATGATGATGGCTGCCCAGGAGGCGACCCCGAGGTGCCCCAGGGAATGCAGGTACGCGAAGATCTAAAGGATCATCTCGTGTGTGATGGCAGGCGCCCTCCTAACTGGGACGGCGAAGAGTTTTTTAGCGCCCTTCCTCACCTTCTCCGCGAATGGGGTGTCAAAGGGGGCAAGGTCCCCACCCGCCTCCCGGACTCAGGAGCGGCCACGCGAGAGGGCGTTCGTGACTGACGCGGGAGAGGGGAGTTTGCGGTGGAGGTGGGCGTATGGGGCGGGTGCCAGATGTTCGATGCCTCGCTTGAGCATGAACTCCAGGTACCTCCTTGCGTGGCGATTGCGGTTGCGCCAGGTCCGTGGCACGAGGGCGGCACGGTGGAGGGTCATGAGGTGCTCATGCGCCCGCCGATCGTAATCTGGGGAAGAGAAAGTCATAGGTCTGGGGTGAACATATGGGGGGAGTGCGTGGTTCTTATGCGTGCGATTACCCTTATGCAGCACTGCTCATTAACAATATCGAGGACGACCCAAGAGTAATGTGCATGGCTAAGAGCATCAGCGAGGACCAGCTCGATCCCAGGCTTGTGCTGGACTGTTATCGTGAATGAGCCGAGTGCCGCGATCATCCAGATCTCGAGGGCGCAAGCGCCCAGCGTGGGGTCCGTGGCCCAGCCTGACTAGAGTGCCAAGGCGGGCACCACGTTGTCCGTGTTGACGATAACCTTGTACCCGCCCGTGGCCTCCGGCCTGAGGAGCTGCACCGCGAGGACGACATCCTTGGCCTCGAGCTCGCGCATGGTGGAGTATGCAGCCACCATTTCCTCGTAGTAGGCCTCTGAGAAGGAGCGGTACCAGGAGAACACGCCGTTTCCTCTGGCCGCGAAGTCGCGAAACCAGTGGACCTTGCGCCTGAGGTCATAGGCTGCGGAGGATGCGACACATGAACTTCCTGGCAGGTGCAATGCAGGTGCTGGAGCGCCTTCCTGTTGAGGGTCGGACGACTGGCCAGGACACGGTGCAGTTATCCTGGGCTACCATCTCCTGGTGGCGGGAGAGGGCCGCCAGGGTGCTTGCGGGAAAGCGCGCTGGTACTCGAGGTGCTTTAGGCCCAGCGTGAACTCTTCTCGGGTCGCCTCCCCTTTTTTGGTAGACTTGTCTTCGTCCGCCCTCTCGACCAAATCGTAGGGAAATAGATACTTAGTGGAAATACCTTTCTTCCTGGTGTTTGCCTTGCCATCCGCCACCGTGATGATCAACAGCACCGCTTCCTCGGCCGAAGAGCAGGCCCCCCTGCCGTATGCGTCGTCATTGGTCCGGCGTTGTCGGCGTCCTGTAGCGCCGTAGCCGGGGTAGCGGCCCTCACGGATTTCTCGGTGTGTCCGCAATTGGCGCTCGCTTCAGTGTTGGGGTGAGGGGGACAGTGAGGACCAGAGGCTCACCCCGCTTGCGTGTCGGACGTCCCGGCTTGCTTGGGAGCTGGTCCGACCTCTACATGTTATCGCCATCGGAGAGGTTGGCGACAGCGTCCTGGCACGGTGGGGGCAGCGCATGTCTGTGGATATGGCGCGGTGCTGTGTCGGTGGCGTGCAGGGCACGGACAGAGAACGGGTGGCTTTGTGGTGGCATATGTTATCGGTAGCGGCCGCCAGGGCAGCGGTTGCTTCTGCGAGCACCTTGCTCTGCTCTACCATTTCTTTACATAGTTGAGCGGCGTGGGTCTGAAGCGCATCCCATCACTTCTCGATCATGTCGATGAATACCTGCATCTTTATAATGCCATCGGCTCGCTTCGCTTTTGCCGCCGGCTTCTTCGTGCGGGCGGATTGTCTCAGAGGCGGCGATGCCGCCGGCGTGGGGTTCGTCCCACCATCTTGCGACGTAAACGAGTCGCTCGGGTCGGCTTTGGACGCTGCTATTGTCCTTTTTGTGACGCGCTTCGCCAGTCGGCCTCTGGGGTGTGTGACTCAGCGTGTCCGCTGCATCTTTCTTTTTGACATGAGTGCCTTTTATGGGCCAATGTGGGTGTTTATTGCGCATGTGTTAATGTGATAGTGTCGGTGCCATACGAAGCCACTGGAATTAATTCCATAGTGAATATATTAGATATTTCAGAAAGTATAAATATGAAATTATGAGTAGCATACAATAGCATATTCAGATCAATGTGCAATGAGGATTTCCGCCACCAACCTGTCATCTGACGGCAGGGGCAAGAACTAATGTTCTTTGTCACTGCTCAGCGGAAAAGGTTTTATTCTAGAGGATTATCACCACCAACATTACTTTTGACAGCAGTGGCAAGAACTGATGTTCTAGGTCACTGCTCAGTGGAAAAGGTTTTATAGAGGATTTCCACCACCAACCTTCCCTCTGACAGCAGTGGCAAGAACTAATGTTCCGCGTAAAAGGGCTATCATACTATGACGTAAGAGCCAACGTAAGCCTGGCGTAGGTGACTTTTCATCATTACGTTGAGGTACATTGGATTACGTTATGATGACGTTAGAATGACGTTAGACTGACGTCAAGCTACGACACGTTACATCGTGTTACGTCGGCACGCGTCAAGGTTTTCAACATGTCTAAAACTTTTGACGTAGCTCGACGTGATGCTCTGATGTTCGGGTGATGTCACACTCATGTTACGCCGACGTTAGATGTGCGGGAGGGATGCGTCAGCTACGTTAGATGAACGGTGGTTGTTTGGTTGTTGTTTGTTGGTTGATTGTTGGTTGGTTGGTTGTTGGTTGGTTGTTGGTTAGTTGTGGATTGGTTGTTGGTTGGTTGTTGGTTGGTTGTTGGTTGGTTGTTGGTTGGTTGTGGATTGGTTGTTGGTTGGTTGTTGGTTGGTTGTTGGTTGATGGTTGGTTGGTTGTTGGTTGGTTGTGGATTGGTTGTTGGTTGGTTGTTGGTTGGTTGTTGGTTGATTGTTGGTTGGTTGTGGATTCGTTGTTGGTTGGTTGGTTGGTTGTTGGTTGGTTGTGGATTGGTTGTTGGTTGTTGGTTGGTTGGTTGTTGGTTGGTTGGTTGTTGGTTGGTTGGTTGGTTGTTGGTTGGTTGTTGGTTTGTTGGCACGACGCTAGACCGATGTTACGACCACGTCGGCTACGCTGCGGTGTTGTCCATCTTGGGCACGTATTTGCATATCATGTCGGGAATTTCGATACATTTCACGTTGTCCCTATGCTGACGTCTTTACGTTGTAGTGTGACAGGGCCTTAACAGCTCACGGTGCAGCCTGCTCGGTGGAAAAGCTCTTCTAGAGGATTTCCACCACAAACCTGTGATCTGAAGGCAGTGGCAAGAACTACTGTTGTGGACAGCAGCTCACTGGGCAGTAGTATGCCGAGGGAGAAAAGGTTTATTACATCAAAAGCTGTGTTCTGTGACCTTGAATTACCTCTGAGTTGAAGGTCATCGCTCGCATCAAACGAAGCCTCACTGGAGAAGCTGCGGCAAATGACCCCCTTCTTGGACAGCACCTGCCCGCTCGGACCCAGCCTTGTCCTGGGAAGGTGAAAAGAACAAGCACATACAGTAAAACCTCTCTAACCGACCACCTCCACAGATCGACCACTCCCCTATAGCGATCATTTTATTTGTGTCCCAAACGTTCGTCCATACAATATCATTATAATGATATAAAAAAAACCGCTCTAAACCAACCACCTCCCTAAATGGACCATTTAAAGTCGACCCCATGATCGGTGGATTTAGAGAGGTTTTACTGTACAAGCACATACACAGACCGATACAACCAGCACAGGCGCCCTCTCCGGTTTCAAATTCTGGGAAGCATTCCCTCCCTGTCTAGGTGGGCTCTTGTTGGATATAGTCATTAAGATTGTTGTGGTCTTGTCAATTCTGTTTACAAATTTCCCCACTTAATATTTTCAAGTTATATCATTACTTGATCTGCTTCATTATAACCGCACTAAATTGCATTGTATATTGCTGTGTAACTATATTCATGTGTGATATATAAGTATTATGCGAGTATAAAGGCATGGAAGGGAACTGTATTATTATTGTCGTTATTGATACTGTACATACTACTCTGGTGCATCCTGACCCCACGCTCGGACCGGTGGCGCCGCCACCGGTCACATCCGTTCCTAAAGGACGCACTTCACTGTCATTCGCAACGGAAAATTATACTACATATTGCTACAGTGGACAATGGAAGGCCCATTTGTAGTAATGGAATGGTTTCCTCTGTGAATAAACTATTTCTTCTTTTTTTTTAACAAAAGAAAACTAGGCTTATTTTAATTAATTAAAATGTTTTATGTTATCTAGTTTTATTTCTGCCTCATCTTTTTACCAATGTAGAACAAGACAAAATGTTAGCATTTTTTTAGGACAGCAGGTCTGTACCACCTCATATAGCTTAATAATAATAAATAAATCAAACAATTTAGGAAGAATTGAATTTTACCATGGATCTTGTTTTGCTTGGCCAGAATTTGTATGATTGTGCATCACTGTTAACTTCATAATTTCATTTGACACATACTTGACTGTATGATTTTACATTCTATGTACGATGATGATTGAATAATGTAGTGGTCTGCACTGACCTCTCAGACAAGGAGCCCATGACATTGGTGCTGTGACCAGGATCCTTTACAAGCTACGCGCTGTATGGTTGTTGAACCTACCCTGTGTATGCATTGTCTGTAGGTATGTATGTATGTAATTGTAAGCATTAAAAGACTTACAATTCCAGGGGGACGAGTGTAGTGGCCTGCACTGACCTCTCAGGCAAGGAGCTGCATACACAGGTAGGTGTGGGTAGTATGGTGATATCAGGGAGACTAGGTGGTATAATGGTTAGCACGCTGGCCCAGAATGCAAAGATATGTGGGTTCGAGTCCCGCTCTAGGCACAATATTTCCCATTTTCATCACCCCCATGACAATAATAATACAACAGAATACAAGTTCAACACCTTTTGACATGAGTATGGCGTTAAACAACTGCCAATCAATCAAATATTATTTTAATTAATTCTCACGCAAATTTGGGAATTAATTATAGGTTCGTTGGGATTTTACTTCATAGTAAAATTTGAGGTGATATCAGGATAGGTACTGACTGTGACAGTGCACACGCAGCTCGGTTTCATAGTGCTGTCTCACTGGGATTCCGTTCCGTCGGCACCATGATCACTCAGTCACACTATCCACTCCTTGGCCTTATCCTATTAATGGCGAGCACCAGCCAAAGTAGTGACAACTATCAATTTTGAAAGTTTTTGGTTTGACTCTGCCAGGGATAGAACTCACGACATGCTAGATAGTTTGCTTATAAATTAGGTGTTTAATGGAGATTTTACGGTACCTAGAATCATGGATGTTGTTGTCCGAGTCAAATCCCAGCATCGTCACTGGGATTGAACACTCTCGTTGTAACATCGAAACTTGGTCTGAAATATTAATATTAATATGACTTAAATGTTTGTTTATAATAATCTTAAATTATCTTCAAGTAAAAAAATGCACCGTTTATTGAATCAATTTGGCTAAGCATTGATGCTGAATGATTGGTAATAAATAACCACATTTAATTTTAATTATTTTTAAATTTGCTGCCTATGTACCAATAATGATGGTGGTGGTGGTGATGCTGATGCTAATGATTGATTGACTAATTGCTGATAGTTTAATGCCGCGTCAGTAGCATTGGCCATATACATGGTGAAAAGTTAGTGGTATTTGTTCTGTCAGTTTTGTTAATCACATTTACACGTCAACATTGAAATTTACACAAAAATCTGAAATGGTCAAATTTGTGTTAAATGACAGCAAAAATTATCTCTGATGCAATTTAATTCTTATTTAATTATGTCAAATGACAGCCACATTCAACTTTAGAAAGAGATAGCTAAAAATTACACAAGGCAATGCAGTCTAGTTGTTAGAAGGAACTCTAAAGTTTATCTGTGCTTTATGCACCTGTCACACCTTACCGGACTGAGTACCGGACACCACCAGACAAAGAATTGTCCAGTCCCGTGCTCTCCGGTACACAAAATGTATCGAAATGAAGTGTAATTGGGTCAATTGCCACGGGACAACCAGATAAGTACCATACATGTACCGGACGAGAACCGGACGAGAACCGGAGACGTAACGGATGGGTACCGGACATGTACCGGACAAACGGGACACCAACGGATGGGTACTGGACATGTACGGATGGGTACCGGATGGGTATCGGACGGACATGTACCGGACAAACCAGACACCAACTGGACACCTCAGTCCGGTAAAAGTTTTGTTCATGTTCAAAACTTGTACCGGACACCACCGGACACTGCCGGATGGGTAACGGACATGTACCGGATATCGCCATACAGTACCGGACAGTGTCCGGTTCTCGTCCGGTTCCCCAGTCCGGTAAGGTGTGACTGGGCCTTTATATTGGTGAAGAGAACTTGCATGCTATATATATTAAAGCATTGTTGGCAGAAGGCCATGGAATCTACACTCGAGCAGAATGTGTCTGAATTCACTCAAGTGTTGTTCCCCTTGAGTAAAAATGCATGAGTCAACCAAGAGTGACAATTATGGTTGTTGTTATGGGTTTTCTTTTTGTGTTTTTTTTTTTTCTTTTGGCCCCAATGGGAAAGCCCCCACCGAACAATCAAGTTTGCCTACCGGGCGGTCGGTGCCAGCCCGCCGGGCCGGCAGTGCCGCTCCTCCCTCCGTCGTAGTCCTTGGTGCCGGCGCCGAACTTGATTTCCCGCTTGGCAGGGGACATATTGCGGAGGGGGGAGAGACGCTGCCCAGAGGTGCTGCGTGGGGTCTTGGCACTTGGTGTTCGGCTTCGTGATCGTCTGCAATAAACAGACAATATATCATTTACGCGCGTTACTTTGATACAAGGGTGTTTTCTACTCTCCGGAATGACACCAGCAGGCCTACCATATGACGTCACTAGAAATAGTAGAATATGGTTCCAGAGTGCACAGTAAAAATAGCTGCGAATATGTGCAATAAAAACCAAAAGATATTGTAGTAGTCTGCACTGACCTCTCAGGCAAGGAGCCACATATACAGGTAGGCGTGGGTAGGGTGATTGTGCTAGGGAGCCTAGGTCGTGTAATGGTTAACACGCTAGCCCAGGGATGGCAAGAAGTGTGGGTTCGAAAACCTGTTCTATGGACAACATTTTCGATTTACATCACCCCCATGATAATATGATCGTACATATTTGTAGACATCAAAAGGGTTCTCGTTGGGTGGGTGTAATGGCGGTACTGCTTTCAAATGGGCCTCAGCTATCAGCTTTGACCGATCTAAAATCACGCTGGCATTATTTATAAGCTGCATAGACCGGTGAAAACATCAATTTTTCTAAACCAAAACAAATATCTAGATTTGATTCGACATATCTAACTTAGATACTAGTGCACTTATTAAACATTTGTTGCCACATAGAAGGGAATATTGATGCAATTCAATAGAACCCGTTACTGCAGAAGCTTATGGTGTCAGAGTTTGTATGAACTTTGGCATGTTTGCACTTCAAATATCTCAATGCCCATTTAAAATAAAAGTTACTTCCAATGTAAAGTAAGGTAAATTATAAGGATCAACCTAATGTATTTATCTCAGAAAATAACAGAAACTCAAAACCATCGGACTATGCAGCTTTAATAGAGGGCTGCTTTCTGCTCGACTAAATGACGCGAGTGCCATATGAAGTTCATATAATTAGAAAATTAATAGCAAAATCGCTCTGTATATGTGCCGTCAAAGAGGAAACCCAATAATCCTCATAAAGGGATAATTCAACTGGAATTTAACACATACAAACAACACACACACAAATGTAATCCAGTATATATATATGCAGTGAGCAGGTAGGAGTGTCACTTCTTATGTTACTCACAGTGATGTCGTGCTGATGACGTCACGCATCCGGCGGTCATCGGCGTTCCGCAGTCTCTCTGCTTCAGTCACCTGGCGCTGGAGTAACGTCACAGCTGCCTCTACACAAGGTAAACAGTATCTGTTAAAGGTCTGGTCAGCTGATCGTACTGTGTATTCCTTGCATGACTATTTGATAGATCTGATCAAAATATTCATATTCCAGAAAGATCAACTGCACTGCACTTACGATATGCTATTTGAGCTTTAACCCTAGTAGATAAAAGATTCACCCGGTACTTGTAGTACACAGGTGAATGACAACGTAGTCTAAATACGGGCAAAAATAGCATTAGTATGGAACATGACCTAGAAAATGTGGCTCCAGTATCAAATGGCTATCCATATTATGCATATAGGCACATAGTTGGTGAAATGGGAGAGAATGCAAAAAGACAAGATGGCGGCCGCAGAACGCCGTCGATTTCACTTTTAAATCTTATTAAACTAGATATTATATTATATTTTTCAACTCAAAGGTAGCGGGCTATCAATAAGGCATATGTAAAGAATAAATGTTGCTTCTTAGATTGTGAAATTAGGCTCTCAATTCATTGACCCGTTTTTTCGACAGCTTTTACATAGGGTTGGTTTGCACCACTACTGCAGCAGTACGGGGTGAATCTTGTATCTATAACCCTAGTAGCTAGGGACTGATCTGTTCAACACCATTAGACCGAGTACTGCTTACAGTTTATGTAACATCAGACAAGGAAGAGGAAACTGAAATTACATAGGCCCTAACCAATCGTGTAGTGCTAAAAAGAAAATAAATTAAACTGAAGAAAAGCAGGTTTGGATTTATCGGAACGCCGTTTGCCCTCCCAAAGTTTTTTTTTTTTTTAAAGCCGTCTAGACTTGAGGAAACACAGCTTCAGCCACAGGATTGTGGATGGATGGAACTCCCTCCTTGAATCCGTTGTCTTCGCCCAACTGCCTTGTTTAATTAAGTCTTGACTCGACACATTTTGGATACAAGAACGATACAGATTACCATAACCGTCCATAGTAAAAGTTATTTATTGTAGGACTGGAATAACAACATACAATCAACCTACACAATTATGTACGTTTGGTATCAAGGTATTAAGGGAGCGCCCCCCCCCCCCCCCCCTCTTCTCACAGAACTACACCACTGGCGTTAAGGCATGGCCAATTTATATATTATAGTATTAATGATAGAAGGGTCTACACTACCTTCCTCCGTAAAATCAGTGGCAGTGAATTGCTTGTTTATAGACCTTCCTAACACAAGTGCCTATGTTGTGTGTGTGCATGTGCATGTGTTTTTAATGATTTATTTTCATTTATTTATTTTAGAAAAGGAACAATGAAAAGTGTAATAGGCCATTTAGACTTGACGGCGCTTGACCGCATCAGACGGCACAAGCAAACGCTCCCATTTAGACTGATGCTTGACGGCGTTAGACGGCCCAACATGGCGCAAGCGTTGGCCAGAGTTCAACTAGTTCAACTATGTTGAACTTTCAAGGTCAGCGCTTCCACACGTCGGCAGTTCAGCCAATCAGAAGTGGTCAGCTAATGTTTGCCAAAGGTGTTAATCTGAATAAATAGTGCACCCTCCTCTATACTACAGAGATGCTCCCTGCCACCCCCCACCCCCACCCCATCTCCACCTCCACCACCTTCCATTCACATCTATTATTATGGGGATGGGTATTCTATTGTAGTCCGAGGGAAACAAATACAAATACTCTGAACGCTATTAAAGTTTGTCCGTCTTGATATGACCTTAGATGTTGCCAGGAGGTAAAACTCCAACAACCAACCACCGAGTCTGGAAAATAGGTCGACGTTAGCGACCGTGTCCGTCAAAGCATTCAGACTTTCACGGCGACTTACACTCGTAGCACTCCCCACCGTTTTGCGCCGTCAGACGGCGCTAATTGGCATAAAGTTTACGCTCTTACACGCCGTCAAAAGTCTAAACATCCTTACTTTTCGGCATTATTCTTTATAGTTACTATAAAACTTTAAATAATAGAAATAAATCAATTCTGAAGATGTAATTCACAAGTTAATTGACAAAGGTTTTAATCAATTAAATGTTATTTTCTTTGCGTGTTAAACAAAGCAACGGACCGGTTAGGTCATGATCCTTCACCGTTTTTTCCCCGGGGTTTTCCCGGGGTTTTTCTGGGGTTTTTTTAAGAGACAAAAACAATATGATTCAAGACGAGAAACTGAAACTTGTTAGTTAGATAGTTGCTTGAAAACAACTTCATACACTTCTTCTTAGTTTATCAATCGCGAGCTTCAAACAACTATTTCCTCGTGATAGCACATTTTGTGACGGTTCAATCGTTTAAATCTTAAAATGTAGTGAACCTGAATGTTTGCAATGTGCGTAACTACACTGACATCACAGAAAGTGCTAATGTAGGACATCGGATATTGCATCGCTTGTAATTACATCGATAGTTAAGTATACTCTAGCTACCTCAGTATGTATTACCGGTACACAGCAAGTATTTCTATATAATAAGTGGTTATTTCTCGATATGGCTTTCAGACCCGAAGGCTTTTAGGACCCGAAAACCTATGTGATCAATATTTCTTGGACGGGATGCCCGAATGAGTACAGTATAACCCCGTTAAACCAATCTCGGTTAAACCAAACGATCGGTTAATCCAAACTTTTTCGGGGGACAGCAAAATACTACCATTTATCATATAAAAAAGTTGGTTAAACCAAAGTCGGTTAATCCAAATTATCGGTTAATCCAAACAAAATTGTCGGACCCCAGGCCACTTCCGGTAAAGTTAAACCAAACTTTCATGTGGTTATAAGGTCATCTGAGACCCCTCCTACCCACCCCCAGCCTCATCACCCACCCACCCATCTCACACCCACCCCAACCCCCATCTCCCACCCACCCCCACCACCATCTCCCACCCACCCCCACCCCCATTTGCCATGCACCCTATCTCCCACGCACCCCCACCACCAAATCCTACCCCACCACCATCTCCCACGCACCCCTGTCTGCCACGCACCTCCACCTCCCACCCCCAGACCCCACACTACCCCCATCTCCCACCCCACTCCCATCTCACACTCTCCAATTCCCACCCCACCCCATTTCCCACCCAACTCCCATCTCCCACTCTCCAACTCCCATCACACCCCATTTCCCACCCCTTTCCAATCTCCCCCCCCCCCCCCAATTTCACACCCCCCAACTCCATCCCCGCCAAGTCAAAGTCGAAGCCAAAGCTCGGTTAAACCAATGACCGGTTAATCCAGACAAATTTGTAGGGTCCTTTTAAGTTTGGTTTAACGGGGTTATACTGTATAACGCTGGCTTCCCATATGGGAGGTCATGGGTTCAATCCTGGGGAGAGTAAAACCTTACAAGACTTATACGCTTACAATTCCAGGGGGGGGGGGGGGGGGGCAAGTGTAGTGAGGTGCACTGACTTCCCCATGTAAAATGCCACATGCACAGGTAAGGGTGGGTAGGTTGAATGCATCAGGGGGCTCAGATAGGCTTGTGGTTAGGACGGTAGTGCCGGAATGGCATAAATGTGGGTTTGAATCCCACTTCAGGTGCAATTTTTCTTATTTGCAAAAATACCTTCCATAATAGATGCAATATTTCGGAATACAAGTTATTTAAACTGAAAGCATTTAGCTTACTACTATTTCTGAACAATTTTAATTTTTCCTCATCATCATTTCATAAATATTATATAGTGCAATTATTTTGTGAACAAATGAGCGAGCTGTGCAAGTGTTGTTTGCCATAAAACGTGAACGTGGTGTGTGTCCTGAGTGTATTTCCAGTTTATCCATAACTGACAACTTATGTTTACAGTTACTGCAACAACAGTCATAACTGTAACACTAGTTATAACTGTAACAACAAATATAACTGTAATAGTCACAACTGCAACAATAGTCATAACTGTAACAGGAGTCATAACTGTAACATCAATCATAACTGTAACAGCAATTATAACTGTAACAGGCATAGCTGTAGCAAGTCATAATTGTAACAATAGTTATAACTGTAACAACAAATATAACTGTAGCAGTCACAACTGCAACAATAGTCATAACTGTAACAGCAGTCATAACTGTAACCACAGTCATACCTATAACAGCAATTATAACTGTAACATAAACAACAGTCATACCTGTAACAGTCATACCTGTAACAACAAATATAACTGTAACAGTATTACCTGTAACAATTATACTGTAATAACAGTCATAACTGTAACAGCAGTCATAACTGTAACAGCAGTCATACCTGTTACAGCAATCATAACTGTAACAACAGTCATACCTGTAACAACAGTCATAACTGTAACAGCAGGCATAGCTGTAACAAGTTATACCTGCAACAAGTCATAACTGTAACAGCAGGCATAACTGTAACAACAATTACAACTGCAACAACAATTAAAAATGTTAGAAGCGTCATACCTGTCACACCCAATAAAATGGGCCAATCCACATTTCATGCACAAGCCAAGGAGAATAAAGAACTTTGTGCTTACTTTTATGTTTCACTATAACAACAGCGATGGAAATGATATGAGACAAATTTACTATTGCATCATGTTACAAACAACATGGGTAATTTAGAGATAAGGAATTACAGTGGTGACCCCTTACTGGAAAACCGGAACTGGAACTCTGACCACCCACTGCAACTCTCCTCATTCAGTACCAGGACGCAAACTGGACAACATTGCTTTCCCTCCCCACCCCCCATTAGAAATTAGGGTCTGAATACTTCTCAAACAAGCAATGCAAGATAGCGTAATATAATGCTTCGATTTTCCTACATCATACCCCACTATTTTTCCAGGATGTTATGATGTTCTTTTCACATACACATGACTATCTCATTCATGTAACTTACTTCCTTACTTGTGCTGACTTTCATTACCCCATGAAGCCTATTGTAAAATATTCCGATATATAGCATAGGGGGAATGCAAATGTTCTATTACTGATCAGTGTACGTGACCAGGCGCATGTAAGTATATATATATATATATGTATGGGTTGGTGGTGCCTGAGTGGGATGTAAATAGACATAGTGGTGCTGGGAGGTCTGGGTGTGAGTGCACTCAGGGCCTACCCCCTCTGCTGGGATAGGGATCACACTCAAAGGTCACGGTTGGTGGTGGCCATGGGGCCATACAGCTTGGTGGTGGTGGGCAGACCACTGGTATCCATGGGGACCAGGAATGCTGGATCCCTATTGGTAGGGCCAAGAATGCTTGTTTTCCATTGGGGGAAAGGGGTGGGGTGTTACTCTACAATGAACCCATGTAACCATATAAATAATAAACCAGAGAGCTTGACTCTCTCTCTTCTTCTTTACACTTTATACTCTTCCTTTCTCTTTGTCTCTATTGATTTCATCATAGCCTGCCTACACAGCCACCGAGTCGAGCCTTAGCTTTTACACTATGATGTACAGCATTTTGATGGCCATGGCAACATCATTTTTCCATTTCTTTCTTTTACTTCAAATATCTAAAAAAGTTACCATTTAAAATAAAAGTTGTTTCAAAGTATGTTAAAATGATCAACCTATTATATATATATGCTATATATAGTATGGCAGAAACTTAAAAGCACTGAGCCTATGAAACCTTAATTGTTACGTGAAGTCTGTACATTTGATCTAACTAATTTTAATTGGTGTATTTATATAAAAGAGAGAGAGAAAATAGTCCACTTACGTCTTGGTGTGAGTGCGTCCAGGCTACTTGAAGAAGAGGTCGGAAGTGTCTACAGATGAACAGAAATCAAATATATATTTAAAATTGGTTTTAAGGTATTTCTTTTTAACTCGAGTACATATTTTCTACAACTGAATAATATGCTTTTCTTAACAACCTGGTCTCCTAGCCGTTTTACACTTAACATATCTAGACTATTCAGTCAAAAATTAAATATCAAAGTTAATTAAATATTCGTTTTTCATAAATGTAAAAAGAAAACACCAATGGTTCTTTGCATGCTCAAAGTTGCATAGTCCGATGAAAATATTAAATTTTCAAAACCAAAACAATTATCTTGATTTGATTCTACATATCTAACTTAGATACTGGTGCACTTATTAAACATTTGTCATCACACTGAATGGAATACAGATGCAATTTAAGAGAACCTGTTACTGCAGACCCCTATGGTGTCAATGTTTTGGTGTGCTTGCCAAAATTAATTTTGCATGGTTGTACTTCAAGTCTCCAAAGTTAACCATCTAAAATAAAAGTTACTTCAAACTAAAGTAAGGTACCATAAAGCGATCAATCTAATGTATTTATCTCAGAAAATGACAGAAACTCTAAACTATCGGACTAGGCAGCTTTAATAACGAGCCAATGCAATATAATCTAAATTGGGACTGAATATTTTATGATAGAATAATCTGGAGCTTAGATTATTTATAGATATGCACTTCAAGCTCTTCTCGAGACGAATCCAAATACCATCAAGAGTAATATGATTTAGGTTCCAACAACTATGCACATTTAAAAAGGGGCTAAGCTCTGGCTTAGCTGTGTTTTTATTGCTCACATGCAAACCTGCATATAAAATTAAAACCTTAGCGAATCGAATCCAAATATGTTATTCACAATTTAAGCAAGTCTAATTTTTGGTGAATAGGTTAGGGGTGTTTCTAGTTTTAGAGGGGTGTTATGTGCAGGGGATGGGTAACTTGTAGGACATAGGTGGGTGTGGTGAAGTGTGGCACTGGTGACGACAACACATGCTGGGCAATCATTTACCGACACAACTTCAGTGCAGATCCTAACTAACTAATTCAGCAAGTGCACACACACACACTGCCATCATATATATACTAGGTTGTTGTCGACATGACAATGTAATAAAGCCAATCAACCAAATGATGCAGTCTCTTTTGCATAAACAACTTGTGGATGTAAACAACACGTGTAGACGGCGTGATCGAATGAGGTCTCCCGTTTTCAGGTGGCAGGTCGTGGGATTTGAACTCGCGGGTTATTGTATTATTGTTGCTACCTAGCCTGGCTCTCTGCATTACTAGGATAGGGCAAGAAGCAGTGGAATGGGGAAGACCAATTGTCCGCGATTGAAATTCCTCCTGATTAATCAACTAATGTACGCAGAAAACACACACAACTTACATACTCCATAGATGTCTGTATATATGCATCATATATTCACATTCTATATAAACTAAACGCTAGTACATGTCTTCAAAGGACAACTGTGTATCCAGTGGTGGTGGTTTGTTGTCGGAGTTTTACGTCCTGGCAACATCTTTATAGTGCTGCCCCACATTTCCTGATACTGAGGCAACCAGTCCTTCTTGCTGTATCCTAATTATGCCTAGCGCCTGGTTAGGAAGCAACAAGTATAAATTATTAAGTCATTGGTTTGACTCGACCAGGGTTCGAACCCATGGGTTCGAATCCCACGATCTACCAAAACGGGAGTAGGACGCTTAACTCATTTGGCCATCCCGTCTGGTCATGGTGGTGGTGGTGGTATTTGGGGGAGTGGGCGGTAATGTAGATAAAAGATTCACCCCGTACTACAGTAGCATGAGTAGGGGTGAAGAACAACCCTATAGAAAAAGTGGAGAAAATTGGTTAAATGAAATGAGCACATAAATTCTTAATCTAAAAAGCAAAATATATTCTTCACATACCTTGATATATTTAGCCTCAACTTTTGAACTGATTAGTAGATGAGTCCAGTAGATCATTGAACTTTAAAGTTTTAATTGACAGAGCCCACATGTCAACATGGCAGCCATTGGCAGGAAGTTGAGAGGTTCCTTGGTAATAATCCAATCTAGGTCAGGAAGTAGTCATTCTCATTGGCTGAGCTAATCAGGTGGTACAACCAGTTCATTCAATCATGGAGGATTTACTTCATGGATTCAATCACTTCAAACTATCCTAGTTCTGTACATATTAGCACATGTGTATTTATTATATTAGTGTTGACGTCCAATGGCCTTGATATTATGTGATTTGAACACTCTGGCGAGTATATGTTCAGGGAAAACATATACAATCGGATTGTAGCAGTTGGATTTTAATCAACATAAGGTAGGAATGCCAAACTAAGACCATCAACAGTGAGGCACATTTTCTCCAACTTTTACATAGGGTTGTAATTCACCTCTGAGTCTGAACCGAGTCAGAGGTGAATCTTTTATCTATAGGCACCCAGTGGTGGTGGTGGTTGGGGGAGTGGGGTGTAATGATGATGGGGATGTGCCTACCAGATCGATGGCGGAGGTGGTGAGAGGGCTATGAGGGCTGAGAGGACTGAGTGTTCGCCCCAGCCCAGAGGCGCTCAGCTCGGACGGAGTCGGCGAGCACAAATAGCCAGCTCTAATCAGACTCAGCTTCAAGAGAAACGCAACAAAAACAACAATACTCAGCCACGCCTTCTGAACCAAGCACGCAGTCGGTCACCGAAAGCAGCATCGGTTATACAGGGAATTAGGTCAAGGTCATTGATAGATAAAAAATTCACCCCATACTTGCAGTAGGGGTGAAGAACAATCAATTATAAAAAAGTGGCGAAAGGCTGGGTAAATGAAATGAGCAGATAAATTCTTAATTTAAGAATCAACATATATTCTTCATATATATCTTAATTTTTACCCGCTACTCTTGATTTGAAAAATATTATAAAATATGTAGTTTAATAGGCTTTAAAAGTCAAATCGACTGCATTCTATGGTTGCCATCTTATCCTTTTGCTTTCTCTCCCATTTCACCAACTCTGTGCCGATATAGGCAGCCATTGGATACTGGAACCAGGAATTCCACTTCCCGTTCCATACTTAAAGAAATCTTCGCCCATATTTAGACTAAATTGTCATTCACCCCCTACTGCAAGTATGTGGGTGAATCTGTTATCTATATTTTAGTATGCATGCTATGTGTCACTTCAAACTCCAAAGTTACTCCTTCTTCAAACAAAAAATAAAGTAGAATACATTAATTATCAACCTAATGAATGCATAGATGATAATCTGGATTTATCCACAATTCCGGACTTTTTATCTGCCCAATATTTTCCGGTCATGGTCAAAATTTGCGACAATTCCAGCTTCTCCTGTCACTATAGAAGTCCCAAAAATTCAATAAATATTTTCCAGATTTTTCTTTGTCATGCCATTCTCAACTATGTGTATGTAAACATAATAAGGCAGAACCCTAGGATTGTGCAACTTTTAACCTTGTCAGCATATATTTTTGGGGCTCATTACATATTCATTCAGAGGACTCGTCTGTGCTAATATTGTAACCCGCAATCTGGTGCGCATAGCTTGAACAATTTTTTCAGAACCAGCGCAATGTTAACATGATTCTTTTTTTTGGGGGGGGGGTGGATATTTTTTTCAAACATTGGTCAGAATGACAATTGAATTCGTCCACCCCTACAGATTGTTGAGACCATGTTCCGGATCGTGACCTAAACTGTTCATACCTGGCTGCCATGACCTTCGGAAATGGTCAATCTTAGGCCTTGGTAAATAAAAGATCTGCATCTTTGGGTTTACAAAAACCCAGATTTCTAGCCATTTATTTATTTATTCGTGTTTTCTTATCACTAATCATCATTATTAGAATTTTGTCATTCATGTAATTAATTATGGTCTTTCATTCTTCCTAATATAATACTAGCATTGCCTTATGGGAGCTGTAGATGTTTTATAATCACATTCTTAAGACTAGTTAATGTGAGTATAAGAAAGCAACTATGGGAAAGAGTAACTGTGGGGAAACGTGTTTTTTTCTAAACATAAGTAAGACACACAAACAGAGCTCTCTTGTTTTATAACCTATATTAAGATTTGATTACATTATTAACTAGAAAAGCAATTCATATAGAACTATTGGTTGAAATTCAAACCGTTAGTGGAGTTCTATTAACTTACACCTAAAGCACAGGCTACATTGGGCGACATGAGATGTTAGTGGTAACTATTAGTTATGACACTGACACACACTGGCACCAGTTAGTCGCTTAGTGTAGCCTATACTTGCAGAGAACAGTGCAAAGTTTTAAAGTATCCACCCACAAGTTTTTTGCTTTGTTTAAAACTCCTTCTTCAAGGAAATTATAATTATGCACATTATTCAAATATGATCGAAAACGAGGCCTGGATAATCTTCACATTTTTACTCATAGCGAAATGGGCCTACGTGATATGCATACATGAATTTATTCAAAGAAAATAGCAGGGTGATCGGGTGGAATGTTCTGTGGTAAACTGTTGATGTGTACCACTTTGTGGGGAAGTGTGGAGGGGGGGGGGGCGGGGGTTATGAAAAGCAGTAGGCCCTACGCTTAGTTCAAATTTGAACATTATCATAGTTCTATAAAAATGTTGACAACGCACACCCGAAGTTAGATACTATTTATGCCAAAGCGATGTTGCAGAAGATACTTTGCATGAACTCAGGACTAATCTACCAGATGAATCTACACCGCAGTGACTTGGTAGTGGAACGTAGTGAAAACTTACGTCAAATATCACCTGCCCTCCCCTTTTGGGACTTTTTGGCGGTGGTGGCGCTTTTGGCGCTGCGATGGCGCCATCGATCGACATCCGGCTGCAACTACTCGGGGGTCGCACCGGCCCGAGGTTCTCTTTGACCTTGACCTGTGTGACCTCGGCCCAGGCCTGCTTCAGCGTCTGCTTGACCTTCTTTGTCTTGGCGACGTCGACTGCCGTCAGCCCACTGTCGTCAACAATCGTCACGTCAGCGCCCCGCTCCAATAACTTGATCACAACTTTGTCGTGTCCGTTGATGGCCTGTGGGTTTGTAAACGACGCGTTCATACTCAGACTCAGAGCACCGGCGGTTCTGTACATATTAGCACATGTGTATTTATTATATTAGGGTTGACGTCCAATGGCCGATGATAAAAATCAGTGTGCTCTAGAGGCGTCGTTAAATAAAACAAACTTAAACAAAATTATATTAGTGTTATAAGGAGACTGCTTTTCCGGGCGCCCGCTGTTGTTCCACCTGCTTTGGCTGGGCTGGGCTGGGCTTAGATAAAAGATTCACCCGGTACTTAAGTTATAGTACATGGGTGAAGACCAGCCTTATGGGCTGGGCTGGGCTGGGCCTGGGCCTGGGCCTGGGGCTGGGGCTGGGGCTGGGGCTGGGGCTGGGGCTGGGGCTGGGGCTGGGGCTGGGGCTGGGGCTGGGGCTGGGGCTGGGGCTGGGGCTGGGCTGGGCCGGGCTAGGGCTGGGGCTGGGCTGGGCCGGGCCGGGCCGGGCAGCCACGACTTCATGCAAAGGAAGCGAGAGCTCAACTCATTTGTGCGTCCCGTCTCGCCCGCTAAAATCAATGACTGAAGGATATTGGTTGTTGGAGCTTTATGTCCTGGCAATCAGGACGGGTATCGACTTGTGACAGTGCGCACTCATGGCAACATTTTAGTGCTGCCCCACTGGGAGACCAGGCCATCAGCACCATGACCTGATATCCCACTCAGGCACATTATCCTGACACTGAGCCAACCAGTCCTTGCCCTATCCTAATAATGCCGAGCGCATGGCTAGGAAGCGACACGTATCAATTTTTACGCCATTGGTTTGACTCGACCAGGGTTCGAACCCCTGGGTTCGAATCCCACGATCTACCAAAACGGGAGATGTGGACGCTCAACTCATTCGGTCACACCGTCTGGTGATGAGAGAAGGAACTGAAGCACAGACTCACTGATATGTGCAGCGGGGTGGTCCCTGCATAGCTGCGGGCGTTCGCCTCCGCCCCGCCGTTAAGTAGAGCAACGACGATGCCGACGTTCCCCGTCTGGGAGGCGCAGTGGATCGGCGTGAAGAGGCGCCTGTCCCGGCAGTCTGTGACGGACAGTGAAACACTCACTTAAAGGGCATGACCATGGAGTGCTGACCTTAAAGTTGCATAGTCCGATGGTTTTGAGTTGCTGTCTTTTTCTGAGATAAATATATTAGGTTGATGGTTATAATCTACCTTGCTTTAGTTTGAAACAACTTTCATTTTAAATGGCTAACTTTGTAGATATTTGAAGTGCAAACATTCAAAAATAATTTTGGCAAGTACGCTAAAACTCTGACACCATAGGCTTCAGCAGTAGCAGGTTCTATTAAATTGGCCCAGTATTCTCTGCTATGTGGCAACAAATGGTTAGTATGTGCATCAGTATTTAAGTTAGATATGTAGGATCAAATATAGGTCATTGTTTTGGTTTTGAAAATGTGATGCTTTTATCGGACTATGCAGCTTGAAAGGGGCACCAAAATGGAGTAGTCATGTTAAAGGTGCACGAACATGGAGTGCTGGCCATAAAGGTGCACCAACATGGAGTAGTCACGTTAAAGGTGCACCTACATGGAGTTCTCACATTCTATTTAAAGTGCAGGTAGCAGTCGTCAGGCTCGGGGCGAATGGATCTCACCCGCACAGCAAATGGTTTGAACCAGATCGAACCTGAATAACAAACAACCTAAGTGGAGTTTCTGCCTATCTATACTTGTATAATAACTAATTAAGCATCTTATACTTAGCGATTTAAATATTTCCTTAGTAGATATTCTAGTTGTGCTGGATTCGAGGTCCGGTTGTTGGTTATACTTATACTATTAGGGATCCATTGTGATTTAGGGTGAGGGTGAGACGGCTATACTTACGGACATCAGATCCATCTCGTAGCAGCATCTTAACCAGGTCAGAGCCCTGGTACGCCTTGGAGCTGCTCACGTAGTGAAGAGGGGTCCTGCCCTCCTCGTCCACCGCGTTAGGATCACTGACCATAAGACACAACACACCCATCTAAGACTACCGTAACTGTAAAACACCACTGCCAGGGCTGTGTATTCTGAAGGGGGCGGGGGGCGGGAGGGGGGAAGGGGTGGGGGGATAAGCCCTCCTCCCCTCCCGCTTCCTATGCAAACTTGCTGCCTGAACTCACACCCCAACCTTAGATGTCCCTCCCCCCAACACACACACACACACAGTCCCCAGACCCCGACCCCCAGACATCTAACTTCTAAGGCACTTTGTGTCCTCGGTGAAGATACTTTTATTTGTACCTTCCTTACTAGCCATAAACCATTTGATAGCATAACGTTCCCCACCCAACACTAGGAATTATGGTCAGCATACAACCCTGGTAGACATATGCAATAGTCCGAATAGTTGGGCGAAGCAATTTCAAATCCTTCGGAGTGAAAATATGAGGCCCATTTGAAATCACTCCGCCCACCCTCAAGAACTTTTATGATGCCTCCAAGTATGTATGATCTGGTATTTAATGGGAGGCTTTTTAACAGCACATGCACAAAGCAATCTTTCGCTATTCATTTTCCAATTATATTCTAATAACTTCATATGGCACTAGTGTCATTTGGACAAGCGGAAAGTACATTTGTACCTGAAGTATTATGCCTACATCAAAGATACTACTACATTGTAGTACAGTGGTCCCCCTCTTAAACGACCACCCTTACTGCAGAGAGAATGTGATCGCATGACGGAGGTGGTCGCTGGTGAGAGGGTTCGGGTTCCGGTGAGAGGGAGTGACACATTTAAATATCATATAATCATACTTGTTGGTTTAAAAAAACATATTAAGTAATTAAAACATCACATAATCACACTGGTTTTAAAATGTCCATTTAAATATCACATAATGATACTTGGTTTTAAAATAGCACAGTAAGTAATTATATGGTCGCATAAAGGAGGAAAATGGTGGTCGTTGGTCGCGTTAGGTGGGTGGTGAGGGGTAATTTGTAGTTGAAATATGTTGCTGCATTGGAATTCTGGCAACCAACAGAACTTGTTCATCAAAACCTGGCCCAAAACCTGGCACTGCAAATATATAATACGACCTGGTGAACGACCCATTGACTTCTCCCTCTCTCATGCCTGCTCTCTCCCTGCGTGTCCGCCCCCCCCCCCTACCCATGGACCCCTCCCCCCCCATCCACATTTGACAAACAACTATTATAACTCAATGACTCGAGACCCACTACCCCTACTTTAGACCCATTACCACCACTGAATAACTACATCTTCAACCAGCAATGCACACAATATAAACCACTATACATGCACAACATGGCACTATTTAAAGACTAACCGTTATTAAAACCAAATCTAACTGATATACAAACACAGCATATGATTTAACCACTAGTGTACATTTTACTGCACACTCTATCTTGATGCATATACCTTGCACTATGGTGAGTACATATGCTGTACACTATGCAGCATAGGCTGCTCCCCCACTTTCTTTTATGTTCAGAATGGGTTGTGCTGCACACAATGCAACACATTCCACTTCCACTATGTACAGATGAAATGCAACCACTCCGACGGCTGGAAGACCAGTGCCCCGGCGCTGACAAAATATGTATTCAGATGAATAAAAATATTTACAAAAAAAAAAAAAATTAAAAAAAAATGCTGTGGTATGTGCTGTCTTATCAGTGGGAAAGTGTATATAAAAGACCCCTTGCTGCTTATCGGAAAGAGTAGCCTATTTATCCGCAGCAGGCTTCCTCCAAAGATATATGTTTGACATCCAATAGCCGATGATAAAGATCAATGTGCTCTAGAGGTGTCGTGAAAGCTGCATAGTCCGATGAAATATCAAATTTTCAAAACCAAACCAATTATCTAGATTTGATTTTACATATCTAACTTAGATACTGATGCGCTTATTAAGCATTTGTTTCTGCGTAGAAGGCAATACTGAGTCAATTTAACAGAACCTGTTACTGCAGAAGTCTATGGCATCAGAGTTTTGGCAAGCTTGCCAAAACTAATTGTCCATGCTTGCACTCAAAATATCTCAAAAGTTTACCATTTAAAATAAAAGTAACTTTGAACTAAAGTAAAGTAGATACTACTGATCGATCTAATATATTTATCGCAGAAAAAATACAAAAATTCAAAACCATCGGACTATGCAACTTTAAATAAAACAAGCTTTTGGAATTCTGCCCGTATATGGCGGGTGGTCGTTCAAGAGTGGGACCACTGTGGTATCTTTGCGTGTAATAACAATCTGACTGATTGACACTGACAGCCCCAGTCGTAGTGGGACACTGTGTCACTCACGCTCGGGACGTCAGTAGCTCACTGAGGACTTGTTGCGGTTCAAACTCGCGACCTCGACTCCGGAACTTCTCGAAGAGCTGGACATCTCGCGTGACCAGCAGCAGCGGGGTGAGACCATCTGCGTTCCGACAGTTGATATCCACACGCACCTCAGACTGTAAGGGCATAAGCGTAAACATGTGAGAATTAAGGAGATATATATTCAACAGTGGAATGTATGTTATAAGTCAAATCCCCTACCATATAATTAAGTTAAATAAGTTTGGAATTTCCATAATAAAATCCTAAATATTCGGCTGAAACATCGGAGCATGCAAAAACACGTCCGATGGGTCTGGGTCCGAACGCCCGACCTTCTATCGTTGCTAGGATAGTCACAATCGACGTATCCAAGCAACGCTTTACAGCAGGGAACCCTGCCTCGCAAAATGCGCGCCCGTGCAAAATGCGCGCCCGTGCAAAATGCGCACCCGCGCAAAATGCGGTCGAGTAGTCCCGCCCACTTCATATATATATATATTGGAGAACCATATACAGTAAAACCTCTCTAAATCGACCGACCATGGGACCGACTTTAAATGGTCCATCGGAGGTGGTTGGCTTTGGGAGTTCTTTTATCGTTACAATGGTATTGTATGGATGATCGTTTGGGACATGAAAAAAGCAAATTTCATACCACGCCACATCCGGTATCGTCCGATATTGGCCACACTGCAGTGACTAGCAAGTGTAGTGAGGTGCACTCACCTCCACACGTGAAATATTACATACATAGGAAGGATGGAAAAGTTTATTGCAGCAGGGAACCTAGATAGGCTAATGACTAGGACACTAGCACCTGAATCACAGAAGTGTGGGTTGACACACCACTCGTGCAAAGGGACTAGCAAAGCACATCTCTCATCTCATCAATTGTAGAACTAACAAACTCACGTAGGGTTGGGGTGTGTGGGAGAATGCTTACAAACAGAGAAAGAATGCGTTTTGTTTGTTTAACGACCCCCCCAGCACAAAAAGTAGACATCGGCTATTGGAGGGGGCACTCGAAAGAAGGCATGCAGTAGGTAGCTACACAACAACTGAAAGTGATCAAATAAGGGGAATCACAAAACTACTACTGTCTAGCTACGAAAACAAGTCATTAGACTTAACCGTTACAGGCAGCATAGATACACCCATCACTAACAAAAAATCCCAATTGTAAGTCTGAGGAGTTTTCAATTACCAGATTGGCAAATCCTTTGCAGAAAAGAAGTATTAAAAAAAGTACTTACACCTAAAATTACAAAAACTATGAAAAATATAAGACATATTTTTTCTAAAGTATAGAAAAGTAGTTTTTCCTTGAAAAAAGTATATTTACAACAACAACAACAAAGTATAGAGTGGCAGCAGATGCTGGGGACTCACGAGGATCTTCTTGACGAGCCGGGCGTTGCCCTGCCAGGCGGCCTGCAGCAGGTTGCGGTGAGCCCCGCCCCTATCGGCCGAGTCGAGCAGCTGCGTGCGGATGGCCGGGGACGCCACCTCGACGGCAGTTGCGCCCTCATAGTTACGTAGCGTCACGTCGGCACCGTGCCGCAGCAGCTGCTGCACGATCTGCGGCGCACAAAACGTCAGTCTCAATGGATTTTTGTTTTTTGTGTGTGTTTTTTTTTTTGGGGGGGGGGTTCTTTTTCGGTGGCGGGGGTGTTTGATTTAATATTAATTAATTAAAGTTGCATAGTCCGATGGATTTTGATTTTCTGTCATTTTCTAAGATAAACATATTAGTGTGATCATTATAATCTACCTTACTTTAGCTTGAAGTAACTTCTATTTGAAATGGCTAACTTTTAAGATATTTGAAGTGCAAACAATGCCAATTTAATTTTGGCAAGCTTGCCAAAACTCTGACACCATAGCCTTCTGAGGTAATAGGTTCTATTAAATTGCTTCAGTGTTCCCTTCTATGTGGTGACAAATGTTTAATAAGCGCTGTGACCAGTTTACATGTATAAGTTAAATATGTAGAATCAAATCGAGATACTTGTTTTGGTTTTCAAAATTTGACGTTTTTCATCGGACTATGCAGCTTTAATGAATTAATTAAATGGGGCAGTAACATGATCAACAGCAACTTTATTAATATATATATTGAATATCATGATGAGATTGGACGCAGTGGCTGAATTGGTAAGAGCACTGGATTCTTGGGCGGAAGGTCAGGGAATTGAAATCTCAGGCCGAGTTCAAACTGTTGACTTACAAAATTGCTACTTGTTACACGATCTAGCCTGGTGCTCGGTATTCATATGATAGAGCAATGACTGGTAGCTTAGGATCACGATAATGTGACTTAGTGGGATAATGGGTCATGGTGCCGACGGCCTGTTCTCCCAGTGGGACAGCACTATATAGAAAGTATCCATGAGTGTGCGCTGTCATATGTTGGTATCCATCGTGATATGATGCTAAATGTTGTTAAGACCTTAAAACCCCAACAAACAAAACAAATAAAGAATTATCTCGATCGAATATGTCTATTCATAACTTGCATAACCTTTAAACTACCTACCTATTCTTTGGGTGTTACTGATTAATTGATTGATTGATTGATTGATTGATTGATTTGGGGGTTTCTTTACGCCGTGTCGGCAGCATATGCCATATTCACGGCGATTGGGAGTTACTAGAACCTAATCAAGTCTGTACGCTATACTGGGGGACTCTGTAATGTAAAGTGGACTCGTCCACCTCCAGCTAGCAGCTACCTACCCCTCCCCCCCCCCCCCCCTCATCCAAGCAAAAACATGTGCTGGAGGTTATATCAGTGCCTGGATATGCAGTAGGTCACTAAGTGTCGTGCCTACCACTAATGTTAAAAGAAAAAGACTAACGTTGGAAATATTAGAAGTGAAAACATGGAAACATAATATTGGTGTACACCGAAATTGTGAACATTATAGGCTTACAGATCTGGTCACCAGATTTCATCATGGTTTAACAATTTTTTTTTTTACATGAAGTAACCCTAACCCTAACTCTAATCCTAACCCTGCACACATCATTACCCTGATATCCCACTTAGTCACATGACCAATGAACTAACTGAGCAGCCAGTCCGTGTCCTATAGCAGCAACTGCCATACACATGCCCTTTAATTAAAGTTCGATAGCCCGATGCTTGTGAGTTATTTTGTCTCTTTTTTAAAATAAATATAATCGGTTAATCATTATAATCTAACTTATTTTAGATTGAAGTAACTTATATTTAAAATGGCTAACTTAAATTCAAATGTCCAAAATAACTTTTGGCATGCACATTGAAACGCTGATACCATAGGCTCAGCTATAACAGTTTCTATTAAATTGAATCAGTATTTATGTCCTTGTATACAGCAACACCTATTTATTAAACCTGCAGTCCGATGAAGCATCAAATTTGCAAACCCAAAACAATTATCTAGATTTGATCTGACATATCTAACTTATACCCCTGTCACACTACGACGTAAGGAGCCAACGTAAGCCTGGTGTGCTCAGGTTTCGTCATTGTGCATGTTACTAGTAACATGAGTAATTCGTTACCCTGGAGACAGCGCTAGTGTAACAGGATAATTACGCCGCTGGTTAAACAGTCCGCTTAAGCTGGGATGGTTGGCTTCTGTTAGATTCATGTTATGGGAGACAGTGGCTAGGCACCAGGATAGACTAGTTACGTTACCAGGGTAGCTTTTGCTTACTGCGTAGGCGCGTCTGCTCACCTTGGGAACAGAACGTTCTGACACACCTTTTCAAAAGGCTAGTCGTGGAAGGATCATCTTGGAGTACGGTCATAATATCCCTGCTAGTCGTTTATCAGGAACCTCTGCCCTGAGTGTGAGCGTAATGATGTTGTCCTCTCTCGTGGAATGATGCTATCACTACGCTTTACCGACGTTACGCTCTCGTCAACTATGCTGCATCCACGTTCAACTTGTCCCCAAATTTGCATACTATGACGTTCGACGTTTTTCACGTTCTCCCTACGCTGACGTCGTTATGTCGTAGTGTGACAGGGCCTTTAGATACTGATCTATTTGTTGCCACATATAAGGGAATACTGAGTCAATTTAATAGAACCTGTTACTGCAGAAGCCTATAGTGTCAGAGTTTTGGCATGCTTGCCGAAACTAATTTTACATGTGTACACCTCAAATATCTCAAAAGTTAGCCATTTAAAATAAAAGTTACTATAAATTAGAATAAAATAGATTATAAGAATTAATTGGGTACATTTATCTCAGAAAGAAATGACAGAAACTCAAAACCATTGGACTACACACAACTTTAAGCGTGCCAATATTTAAGTTAGATATAAACAATCAAATCTAGATAAGCGTTTTGGTTTAGAAAAGTTGATGCTTTCATCTGAGTGTGTAGCTTTAAGGTCACAAAGGTCACAGCCATGAGCTACAATCCTCTCAGTCTCAGTGTGGCCTACCTTCCCGTGGCCACGCTTGGCTGCCCAGATGAGTGGCGTGTTTCCGGTAATGCGGTCTCGCGCATCAATGTCGATGATTGTCTCGTTCCTTCTCCGGAGCAGCTCGAGGATCCTCTCATAATTGCCATCCTATATGCATGCGCAGCAGGGTGGTAAGCACAGTGTCAATGTGATGGTAAGCACAATGTAAATAAGATAGTAAGCACAGTGTCAATAAGATGGTAAGCACAGTGTCAATAAAATGGTAAGCACAGTGTCAATAAGATGGTAATCACAGTGTCGAGGAGATGCTAAGCACAGTGTCAATAAGATGGTAAGCATAGTGTCAATGTAATGATAAGCAGAGTGTCAATGAGATGGGAAGCACGGTGTAAATAAAATGGTAATCACAGTGCCAAAAAATGGTAAACGTAGTGTCAATAAAATGGTAAGCACAGTGTAAATAAGGTGGTAAGCACAATGTAAATAAGATGGTAAGCATAGCGTCAATAAGCTGGTAAGCACATTGTTAATATGGTGGTAAGATGTGGTATGGTGGTACAGTGTCAACAGGATGGTAAGTGATGTGTTAATAAGATGGCAAGCACAGTGTCAATAAGATGGTAGACATAGTGTCAATACGATGGTAAGCAGTGTCAATAAGTTGGTAGGCATAGTGTCAATAAGATGGTAAGCATAGTGTCAATATGGTGGTAAGATGGTAAGTACAGTGTCAATATGTTGGTATGTGATGTGCTGATAAGATGGTAAGCACAGTGTCAATAAGATGGTAGGCACAGTGCCAAAAAATGGTAAGCACAATTGGCAATAATATGTTAAGAACAGTGTCAATATGGTGGTAAGCACCGTGACAATAAGATGGTAAGCATAGTGTCAATAAGATGGTAAGAAGTGTGCCAATATGGTGGTAAGCACAGTGTCAATAAGATGGGAAGCAGTGTCCATAAGATGGCAAACACGGTATCAATAAGATGGCAAGCACAGTGTCAGTAAGATGGTAATCTGCGGTCCATCACAATGCATATCCTTAGCAGGTTGAAGCACAATAAATGCGGTATTCAAGAAACATGACTATTTCACTAACTTATAACTAACAAGGGGAGGATCGAGGGAAAGGGGAGGGAGAGAGAAAAGAAGTTTAAATTAGCTCACCAACATTCTTAAAGCAAAAAGAAAACGGAGAGAGGTGAATGAAATGAACAGGAAACACCAGCACCCACCTTGGAGGCGGTGAGGAAAATGTCGTCCAGATCGGTTCCTTTGCCAACCGAGAAGATGGAGGACGCGATGTCGTGGTACGGCTCCAGCATCGAGGGGTTCCTGGTGCTACGCCGCGCCGGGCTGTTGGGCGCGGCGAGCGGCATGTAGGGGTCCCGCGGCGGGGGTGGGGGTACTTCCGGTGATCTACTTCCGGTGACCTGCCCGTGCTCGGCGACTCCTCCGGCATCAGCAGTCTGTCACCATGCAAGTCCTGCAATGCGCCTGCGCAAAGGGGAGAGGAACGAGTAGGTCATGTATCATCTTTTGGAGAACAAAACAATGTTTATTGTCTTAAAAGTTTAAACCAAAGCGATTGCATAGGTTTGATCCGACATCCAACTTAGATACTGGTGCGCTTGTCAAATATTTATTGGTGCACAGATGAAATAGTTAATAAGTCAATTTAATAGAAGTTGTCACTCCTGCAAGCCAGTGATGTCCTGCATTTTGGTGTGCACACTAAATCTATGTTCAATGTTTTCACTTCAAATATCTCATTTATAATGTCAAATAGTCATTCATAATAAATTACTCCGAACTAAAGGAAAGTTGATAACAAAGACCAACCTAATATGGTATAGTAATAAGAATAGAACAAAAATCCAATGCCAAGAGGGCCCAAAAAAACTAACATAGGCTACTAAACGTACCAACAGATCTATCTGCTACTGAAATGCAGACAATCAAATAAGTTATCAGCAGCTACTGCTTGGTAAGACAACACCAACACTACAGCTGGCCAGCATTGAAAACAAGCCTGGGTACCTGGGCTTACATGCTATGGACAGTATAAATAAAGCCTCAATAAAAAAAAAAAAAGAATTTTAAAATGGTTATTTTTCAAATAGAGCAGACAGTAAAACCACAGGAGTGTGAACCTTTTTCTTTCTGGTAAGTGAAATTTCTGTATCCTTTCAACATTTTTAATGAGGTTTCATCAGGGTCCATATACATGTAAAGATATGGAATTCAAGGCTCTTTTTTTATAGGAATTCAAGACTATTTTCATTTGGATTTCAGAAAAAACAAAACAATATTGAATGGCGATTTCGGACTAATTTAGATCACCGGGGAATTCAAGGCCTTTCAAGACTAATTACCCAAAATAGGTTATTCTCAAGGCCTTGAAATGGGGGAAATGACTTCCCAGACCCGTATGGTTTTATTGTATAGCAAATATATGTAATAGTCTGTATAGGTAGACGATGGTAGAAGATAAATGCATTCCTTACTTAAAGGGACAAATCCACCCCACCATGCTCAATGGGTGAATAAAATAAAATAAATTCTAGGTCGGACTCCTATATCTGAAGGTCGGTGGTTCGATTCCCCGTGCCCCCACCTCTGCCAATTTGGATTTCCACCACTGTGTATAACTTACAGCGTCATCAAAGGCCAGTTGCTCTCAGACCATGTCTATGTGCTGGGTGAGGTTAAGAAATCCCTTGGGTCAGTAAAATTGTAGGCTCTGGCTTTCTATCGACAAACTGTCTAATGGTGAAAACAAGTCTATTCAGACTTATCCATGATAGGCAGTATAAATCTTCAAGAAAAAAAGAAGAAAAAAGAAACCAAATCAAACTCAGGTGATCAGCTCTTTAATAATATGTGCTGTAATATGTATGATATACATTACATAACTCCTTATATATGAATTTATGCAGACACGGAAGGCAGCGCTATTGTATTGTCGCACCTTTTTATAATACAGTGGGGGAAGTTGGTCATCCGGCCTGGAGCAGTTTGGTTCAGAGTTCACACAGTGCTTTAAAGTGAATAGTACTAAAGTTGCATAGTCAGATGGTTTTGATTTTTTTTTAAATAAAAAATTTATAGATAAATACATCAGGTTGATTGCTATAATCTATCTTACTTTAAGTTTGAAGTGACTTTTATTTTAAATGGCTAACTTTACAAATATTGCTAAATTAATATTGGTGCGCACGTAACAATTCTGACACGATATGCTTCAGCAGGAACAGGATCTATTAAATTGACCTAACATTCCCATCTATGGGAGGAGAATGTGACTGAATGGGATATTGAGTCATGCTGTCAATGGCCCAGTCCTATTTCATCATCATCATCATGCTGTTGGTCACGATGCGACAAAGACTGCTTTCATTACTTCACTGCCGCTCTCCTTTTGTGCGGTTGTACATTTCATGAAAGCTGCCTGCAAAAGTGTTGAAGTGCTGCTGGCTTTTGGAAGTTACCAGCGGCACTCTCTCGGGGAGCAAATAGAGGTTTAACACCGGCAAGAACATGTCAAGACAGGCACAAAATTATTTGTCCCTGCAGTGGCTGGTCAGGAGATGTTGGGAGTTCCATACATCAACCGCCCTTAATGCTGCCACAGTGACATGGTTTTCTGTTTAGGGTTTGCTCCCTTAGCCTTCGGTTCTGTCAAGAACCTGTACCACAAAGCAGTGGTTTACAACTCTGCAAGGCAGGGGCATCAAACTCCCTGAGGTATTGCTATACCTGCAATACCTGCATACCAATCCCATTTATGGGGCAAAGATAATGTGACTGAGTGGGATATTGAGCCATGGTGCTAGAGGCCCGATCCCTGAGAGGGGCAGTATATGTACTCGTCCTGATATGACGTTAGATATTGCTAAGACCTAAGACACCAACAAGCAACCACTGGAAAATGATCTTACAGTGGATTTCCGCCACAACCACGCCCCCTGACGGCAGTGGGAGATGTAAAGGTGTGGCTAGGAGCTCTCCTGCTCTGGAGGAAATGTTATAACAACTCTTTCCACCACCTCCTGCTCTTCACACCGAAGATCGGCCGGTGCACCTTGATTGATTATTGATACCTTATTGATTGATAGTGACCTGGGTCTATATGCAATCAATATAACAGACTCTAAAACCCCTATACGTAGTCATTGAAAATACATCATCCAAACCTCCATAATAGTGGTGGTGGTGATGATGTAGGTGCTAAAATACCTCAGGGAGTTTGACGCCCCTGCCTTGCAAAGTTGTATACCACTGCCTTGTGGTACAAGTTCTGGTTCTTGATAGAATCAAAGGCTAAGGGAGCAAACCCTAACAGAAAACCATGTTACCGTGGCAGCATTAAGGGCGGTGATGAATGGAACTCCCAACATCTCCCGACCAGCCACTGCAGGGACAAATAGTTTGCGCTTGTTTTGACATGTTCTTGCCGGTGTGAGACCTCTATTTTCTCCCTGAGAGAGTGCCGCTAGTAACTTGCAAAAGCCAGCAGCACTTCAACACTTTGCAAGCAGCTTTTATGAAATGTACAACCGCAGAAAGCGGCAGTTAAGTAATGAAGGCGGTCTTTGTCGCATTGCGACTGACAGCATGATGATGATGATGGTGATGATAATGATGCTAATTTGTTTAATAATATCATATAACCCCCAAAAAGATGTGCATAATACTATTTGTATTGCATAAATAAGCAAAACCGCAAAGATGCATACGAAATATGATAAACTTAAAGGTGCCCACCATAATTAGCTATAAAATAATGAAAGGATTGAAACAAGCATGACAATACATTTATTGTATATATATAATTAGAAGCAATTAGTAAAATTTGGCGCTCAACTCACTATTACCCCACAGGACATAAAGATAAAAACACTGTATAACACATTATGTCAGTATAAATAATGGAAGGTCAGTTACTCCTATTTGGTACTCAACTACCAAATGTAGCTGACTCTGCATGTGCTGTACTGGTGGTCAATATATTAGGTTAAATATTATAATCATCTGTACCTTATTACATTACTCTAGCTTGAATTAACTTTTCTTTTAAATACTTAACTTGGCAGATATTTGAGATGAAAAGATACCAAATTAATTTCGCTGTACAAGCCGAAATGGAAAACATCATAGGCTTCTATTAAATCCACTTAGTATTCCTTCTATGGGGCAATAAAGTATTAATGAGTGCACCAGTATCTAAGTTCGATATGTAGGATCAAATCTGGGTAAATATTTTGGTTTTCTAAATGTGATGCTTTTATCAGATTGTATAGATTTAATATGAGCTATACCTGCTTTGGTTGCACTGAAATATTTTGTCTTTTTTTGTAGGGGGGAAGGGTTGGGTATGTTTCTTTTTGGGGAGATGGGGGGGGGGGGAGGTTCTGGTAGATTAGTTGATTAAGCAGGGGAGATTTTATATGTAATGCTTTTGCATATCCTAGTTATTCACCTTTTATCGTGTCTGTTTGAAAAAGGATTTCCGATTCTATGCTTTGAGAAAAAAAACCACCCATGAATGGACTTTTGAATAAATTACACTCAAAGACTAGCTCAACAACCCTGACCTTCCAGTTCCACACATTAGTTTAATGGATTCTTTATGGAGACACCTTCTGGGAGTAAGTGGGGTTTAACCTCCTAGAAACATCTGATAATATCAAGCATTGCATTGACTTGTGACAGCGTGCACTCTTGATGATTTCATAGTGCTGCCTGACTGGAATACCATGCTGCTGGCACCATCACCCAGTATCCCACTCAGCCACATTATCTTGAAACTGAGCCAACCAATCCTTGCCTTGCGCTGATAATGCCGAGCTCCATGTAGGCAGCAGCAGCATGTATCAAATTGGAAAGTATTCACCTTAACTTGACAAAGGATCGAACCCACAACCTCCCACATGACCATCTATTATCACCTAATATACTTTTTTTTAGTGACTTTTATTATAAATGTCTAACTTTGGAGATATTTGAAGTGAAAGCATGCCAAATAATTTCAGCAAGCACACCAAAATCCTGTGCTTCAAAACAAGCTATGGCCCAAATTCTCATCTCACCATGATCACATGATCCACTGACCTAGTAATAATCTAATGTAGTCTGAGATCGAGTACTTGGAAAGAGACCAAGCTTGCTGAGAGGTCACATGATTAGCCAATTTTGTGAGCCCCTTCCCTGACGTAGTGCTCACTAAAAAAATAGTTAGCAAAACATATATGTTCTCACAAATTCACTTATTGTTCTTTCTGTGAAGCCATGGATCATTTGTGAGTGCACTGGTATCTGAGTTCCATATACATCATCAAATCTACGTAAGTGTTTTGGTTTTGAAAATTTAACCTGAGTGAAGCTGCCCACTGCCTCTGGCCCGTTGTAGTGCACAACCTTGTTAGATGTGGTGTGTGAGGGAACTTTAAGTGAAGGCTTTACTGTTCGATACCCAGACATCAGTCGGAGCTGGGTGCCGGGCCACACTCAATCTATGTCTAGCTGTCACCAGGCTGACTGCCCAATAAGCTCAGAAGCTCACCTTATTCATCACCAGACCGGGCGCGGTGGCCGAATCGGTAGAGCGCGGGCCTCGCGTGCGGGAGGTCGGGAGTTCGGTTCCCGGTCGAGTCAAACCAATGACTTATCAAATTGATACTTGTCAATTCCTAAGCCTGGCGCTTAGCATTACTAGGATAGGGCAAGGACTGGTTACCTCAGTGTCAGGATAATGCAAATTAGTGGGATATCGCATCACGATGCTGGTGTCCTGATTTCCTAGTGGGGCAGCACTATAAAGCCACTGTGAGTGTGCACTGTCACAAGTCAGTACCCGTCCTGATATGACCTTAGATGTTGCCAGACTCCACATCCACCGTTTCCTTGGATAGGTCATGGATGACCTTCAAATTCCTGTTAGAATTGACTTAGAAAGGGATGTCACGTGACCTAAAACGATTTTACTCATTCACGTTGTAATGCTCGAATTAACTAGCGCAGTTTGGCATATCTTAGGATCGGACAAGAGCAGTTGTTGAATGAGACATTTAGGGCCCAATTGTCTGTAATTGAAATCCCCTCCTTAATCAACTCGATAGGTACACTCCCCCCCCCACCCCCCTGACACAACATTAGAGTGATGAAGCCCAAAATACCAGTGTACCATAAGATTTCAGTTCATCTGAGTTGGAAAACATATGATCAAATGTAAGTATATGCTTTGGCATTAAAAAGAAATTATGCTTCATAAGACAATGCAACTTTAAAACGGTTCAGGCTATGGTGCCATCAAACTTCCAGCGGGACATCCTGGAACCTGACTAGGTTACATATGGTACTTGGAATGAGAGCTTAGCTAATGAGGCCACGAGATTGACCTAATTGCTTAATGAGTATTCCTGCATAATGGCTGCCTCAAGTAGGTGTCCAAGGGGATGAGGTAATAAATTCACTGATTATTCGGAATAGGCTGTCCCCAATCCTTAGCTAATGCACTAGTATCTAAGTTGGGTATGTCGAATTCAATTTAGATAAGTGTTTTGCTTTTGAAAAAAATACGTTTCATCGGACCATGCAACTTTAAGCATTTGTTACTTCATAGAAGGGCATCATCAGTCAATTTAATAGAACTTGTTATTGCTGAAGCCTATGGGGTTGCATGTTTATGTTTACACCTCAAATATCTTCTAAGTTGGTCATTTTAAAGCACAGTTACTCTAAACTAAAGTAAGGTAGATTAAAGTTGCATAGTCCGATGGCTTTGAGTTTCTGTCATTTTCTGAGATAAATACATTAAATTGATCATTATAAGCTACTTCACTTTAGGTTGAAGTAACTTTTAGTTTAAATGGCTTACTTTGGAGATATTTGAAGTGACAACATGCCAAATTAATTTTGGCAAGCACACCAAAACTGTGACACCGTAGGGTTATGTAGTAACAGGTTCTAATAAATTTACCCCCTATGCCCTTTTATATGACAACAAATGCTTAATCACTGTACCAGTATCTAAGATAAATATGTAGAATCAAATCTAGGTAAGTGTTTTGGTTTTGAAAATTTGATGCTCTATCGGACTATGCAACTTTAAAATGATCAACCAAATATATTTATTTCCGAAAATCACAGAAACTCAAAACCATCGGACTATGCAATAAAAGTGACCGGGTCTTAGGCTCTTGTCCTGAGGCACTGAAGCACCAGTTTTGGGGGAATGTGGAATACCATCTTGAACATGTGGCATCCAACCACAGGCATGTAGATAATGTATCACTCACCAATAACTGGTCAATAAAAGTGTCGACCCATAGAGCATTAACAAATACCATTAAAGAATAAAGGACTAAGAAAAATAGTATTCAGTAAAACCTCTCTATACCGACCCCTCCACAGATCGACCACCCCCTATATCGATCGCTTTATTTGGGTCCCAACAATATCATTGTAACCATATTCTAACTCCCTAAACCGACCACCTCCCTAAATCGACCACTTAAATTCGGTCCCAAGGTCGGTCGATTTAGAGAGGTTTTACTGTATACTATGTTGTTGTACCGTAGTAGTCAGGTAAGCCATGCCTATATAGATCATTTATGCAGCGATTTTATTCCTCTTTTAGATTTGTTTAAAAACCCTTTGGGGCAAGGACTGCCGGATACGCCCGCAAGTTCCACCCACTTACAGCCTGGGTGCATTTGTAGTTGAATTGAATTTCTCGAAATGTATTCCTGGCAATTTGTAGATCATATCAGAAATACAGTGCTACCCAATTGCAGGTGCATCCAGGCGCTCCCGAGTGTTAAGCGCACCATACCCAAATACACCTGGGCCCAACGTGTTAAGGGAGAAAGAGAGAGACAGAGCAAAGGGTGTGGGGCGATAGAGAGAAGGGGGATACGGGGAGCGAGAGAGGGTGAAAGAGAGGGAGAGGGAGGAGAGCGAGGAGGGGAAGGAGAGGGAGGGGAGAGAGAGCGGAGAGAGGGCGAGAGGGTGAGAGAGAGAGGAGATGGAGGAGGAGAGGGATGAGGAGAGGGAGGAGAGGGAGGGAGGGAGGAGAGGGAAGGAGGAGAGGGAGGAGAGGGAGGAGAGGGAGGGAGCGGAGAGAGTGTGAGAGAGGGAGGAGATGGAGGGGAGAGGGCATGGAGAGGGAGAGTGTGAGAGAGAGGGAGAGGGAGGGGAGAGAGAGGAGAGAGTGTGAGAGAGAGGGAGAGGGGGAGAGGGACGAGAGGGAGAGCGGAGAGAAGGAGAGTGTGAGAGAGACGGAGAGGGAGGAGAGAGCGCGGAGAGAGGGAGAGTGTGAGAGAGAGAGGGAGAGAGAGGGGGTGGAGAGGGAGGAGAGGGGGAAAGGGAGGAAAGAGAGGAGAGGGAGGAGAGGGGTGGGAGAGAGCGGAGAGAGCGGAGAGAGGGAGAAAGAGAGAGAGAGGGATGTGATAGGCCTACATATTACTATTATTAGTGATGGCTTGGTAAGAATACTAATGCATACACAGTACCGTTTTATATTACAGTATGGTACCATTGTGCACCATGTTCTACTCCTACTCCAAATGAACCAAAACTCCCGTAAATTTGATGGACATAAACACAACCACAACTCATGTACTCAGTATTAAACTTCTAACTCACTCACCAATGATACCAAACGTCACTTCTTATGCGCTTAGTAAATAAACGTTGCTATTCTGAGCTGGCGTTTTCCGTCGTAAACACTCGGACCTTCTTCGGCCCGCATGTGGAGCACATTATACCCAGCTGCAGCTGAACCAGACATGCCGAGTCAATCAAGGCCATATTTCTTTCTCACACATCTAGAACCGAGCTCTCAGGTACATCTAAACAGTTCCCCGATTTATCAAGCTTTACACCAGTGCCAATTTGGGGTTTCCGCGGCACGCCAGTTTGCGAGGGATACATCGCTTGTGCGCATGCGTCAAAATCGAACAGCATCGTCACTAACCTTATACGTCTAATATAATGTTTTTGGTAAAGATGTTTTCTATATGTGTACCAAGCTATTTGTTCCTAGGTGGTGTGGCTTTAGAGATATTTCACTTTTGCTGTATTTTCTGTATGCAGATTGCTTACGACCATTGACAATGCCTTGAGTTTGACGGTACGCGCAGTGCAAAACATTAGTTTTATTCAAAGTTAATAGAAATCAAGAACCCTATCCTTATAAATTTAATATAATGTTTTTGGTAAAGATGTTTTCTATATGTGTACCAAGCGGTTTGTTTCTAGGTGGTGTAATTTGAGAGATATTTGACTTTTTCTGTATGAAGATCACTACGGCCATTGACAATGCATTTGAATGGATGTGTCCCTCGCAAACTGGTGTGCCGCGGAAACTGCAACACCGGTGTCGTATTCTCAGCGCCCGGTCATTCTCAGCGGCCTGTCGTGGCTTCTGCGCATGCGCGGATTTTCGAACGTTGCCGCGAGCACTGCTATTTGTTTTGTTTACACTCGGCCATTCGACGCTGATCGAGCTGCTACGTTAATATCGCTTGGAATTTAAGGTTAATTTAATTAAATTTCATTATTTGAGTATGTAATTCTGTTAAATATGATCGCATTCAATAGATTTCGGCGTAATCGGTCCCTAACACTGCCGGGCACCAGCTGAGCTTGTAGCCGGCGATGCCACGGGTCTTTTGACCACGACGGGCCGCTGAGAATGACGGGCCGCTGAAAATACGACACCGGAGTCGGAGGGATTCGGGGCGGTGTTATGTGAGAATCGCCTGTGTGCAAATAGGTCACGTGTTTCGATTATGAACCAATCAGAGAAGCGCTAGGTCAAAAACCAGAATCACTATTTTCCTTTGTTTTCAGCAGGTCAAATAGGTAGCAATCAAATAGTCTTGAATTCCTATCAAAAACAGCATTGGAAAACCTTGAAATAGCCTTTATTTCCATATGTTCACATGTGTAGGGCGACGGACCGTGCTTTAAAAGTTTAATCAGAATTTCTGAACATTGACAAATCTCACATATAAAAAGAATATTTCTTCAGCTACAAATTAAACTAAAGTTGTGATAAATGTGTCACAATTGTCTGTGACCGCGTGCAAAAGGTACCGGCGTCCAGTTGATGAACTTGGAGAGAATGCACAAAAACCAAGATGCTGGCAACTGGATGTCCTTGATTCGACTTTTAAAGTGTGTTAATCTCCATGATTTCGTAACTAACGCAAATAGCGGGATATGATAGATAAGTACTGTAGGCCTAGTTGAACAATGTGTCTGTCATATTAAGCTGTGTTCACACGGGCAAAGTTTATGTCGACTTAGACAAGTCGATTTATATGAATCGATTTAGTGTCGTGTCCACACACGGATCAGTGCTGCAGATTTGCAGCCTTCAGCGCACCAATGCGACTGAAAACTCCCCAAAACAACAACACACAAGGAGCGGAAATCGATATCTGCGCATGGGCAAGTACCGACATCTGTATCTGGCAAGCACTGCTATTTGTTTAGTTTTCACTGTCAATTCGACAATATGAATAACGACGCCGATGTAGCTGCTACGTTAATATCGCTTGGAATTTAGGGTTAATTTAATTAAATTTCATTATTTGAGGATGTAATTCTGTTAAATATGATCGCATTCAATAGATTTCAGCCTAATCGGGCCCTAACACTGCCGGGCAGCAGCAATAGTTACACCTGAGCCTGTATCTGGCAAGCACTGCTCTTTTACACTATCACTGCCCAGGAACCAGTTAAATCGCTTCATCTATACTACCTCCGGAGGTGGTTTATTTGAAGCGAACTAGATGCATCGATTCAGCCCTAAATCGCATTAGAGTAGCGTCCACACGGCGAATCTGAGTCGAACTAGGCAAGTCGATTCATATGAATCGAATTAACTGCCCAGTGTGAACGGGGCTTTAGAATGCGAATGCACATGGTTATGTCCACAGCTAGCTTAGCCTTCCAAGAAATAATAGCCGTCCTTGAAACATATATAGGCCTATAGGCCTATTAAATTGATCGTTATAACCTGCTTTAACTTACTTTGAAATAAATGGTTAACTTTTGAGATATTAAAAGTAAAAACCTGCCAAATTAATTTTGGCTTTGAATCTACACTTCAAAATTCTGCCTCCATATGATTTAAAGCTCTGTCACACATCACCGGATTGGGGAAATGGAAAGAAACCAAACAAAGTCCGTTGATATCCGGCAAAGTCTGGTTTGTGTCCATTGCATATCCGTTGCATATCCATTGATATCTGGCCTGATACATTACAAGTTTTGAACATGCACAAAACTTGGAACGGATGCCGCCGGAGTGACTTCAACGGTTCTTGTTCGGTTTGAGTTCATTTAGTCCGCGCCCATTGGCTATCTGTTCATGTCCGTTTAATGTTCGTTCGTCCGGCGGCCTTTGACCCGATATCGCAACATTTTGACACATTTTGATACTTATCACGCCCGAATACCACCGGACTAGAAAATTCTGTCCGTTGCTCAATCCGGCATAGTGTGACAGGCACTTTATCTTCAGCAGGAACAGGTTCTATTAAATTGACTCAGTATTCCCTTCTAAGCAGCAACAAATGCTTTATAAGTGCACTAGAGTCTAATTAAGTTTGATATGTGAGATCAAATCTAGATAAGTGTTTTTGTTTCCTAAATTGTACACTCCCATCGGACTATACAGCTTTAGGATATTCATGTAGCTGATTTGAATACTGTCATTTCCAGAAACTACCCGACCAGGTGGGATGGGTGGAGCGTCCATCTCCCGTTTTGGTAGATCATGGGATTCGAACCCTGGTCGAGTGAAGCCAATGACTTAAAAATGTATGCTTGTCACTACATAGCCATGCGCTCGGCATTATTAGGATAGGGCAAGGACTGGTTGGCTCAGTGTCAGGATAATGTGACAGTGGGATATCAGGTCATGGTGCTGATGGCCTGATTTCCCAGTGGGGCAGCACTATAAAGTCACCATGAGTGTGCACTGTCACAAGTCGGTACCCATCCTGATATGACCTTAGATGTTGCCAGGATGTAAAACTCCAACAACCAAACAACCAGAAACTGTTGTCGGTGCATGGCACACCGCCCTTCTGGTAGTGGTTGCGTATAACAAAGCCCGCCCACCACACCCAAACAATACCGTCTCAGCCGCCATTGCCACTCCCACCTAGTGTCAAATTATTTATCACAACCAACCCGCTCTGCCAGGGTCCCACGGTACTAACACCTCGACCCTCTTTTTGTTTTTCTTTCTTTATTTGGTTGTTTGAGGTATCGATTGAATTTAGTTCACCTCATGGGAACTAGACGCCCTATGTGTGTATGTATAGATTGTATATATATGTATATAATGTTCTATATATGTGAATAAAAATGCATAAACATATAACTTACATATATATATATATATATATAAAACTCCAACAACCAACCAACCAATCTGGCGGAAATATATTTAAAGCTGCATAGTCTGATAAAAAAGATCAAATGTTAGAAACACACACCAAATCACACACCAATCACTACCATACAGATCACATATGGGAGGTAACTCACATGCACACAGCAAATCATGCACCAATCACTACCATACAGATCACATTTGGGAGGTAACTCGCATGCACACAGCAAATCACGCACCAATCACTATCATACAGATCACATCTGGGAGGTAACTCACAATCACATGCACACAGCAAATCATGCACCAATCACTATCATACAGATCACATTTGGGAGGTAACTCGCATGCACACCATATCACGCACCAATCACTATCATACAGATCACATCTGGGAAGTAACTCACATGCACACACCAAATCAAGCGCCAATCACTATAATACAGATCACATCTGGGAGTTAACTCACATGTACACACTGAACCATACACCAATCACGATCAGTAGCAGTACCATATCATACATCTGGGAGGTAACTCACATGCACATACCAAATCCTGCACCAACCATTATCATACAGATCACATCTGGGAGGTAACTCACATGTACACACTGAACCATACACCAATCACTATCAGTATCAGTACCGTAGCATACATCTGGGAGGTAACTCACAATCAGGCACCAATCACAATCGCACATATCGCTTCCAGGAGCTAAACCTGTCATACACTCAATCTTGACTGTAGCCAGGCTAATCTGGTGACATGAATGCCTCCGTATCTATATAATTATAATACACTCTGGATGAGCTCACTGATATATTCAGCTAGTCAACCCTGTTCGTACACGCACGTGGAGTTTGTATCGTGGATTTTGCTCTTGTTTTTGTTTTTTCTTTAGTACGAAATTGCCATCATAGACAATGTTCCAATGGAGAATATTCCAGTATAGCAAATAAATAGCAACTTTGAAAAGTTGAATTTGCTATGTACTTCTGTTCTACTTCTAACTTCTATCACGTGTTTTGTGATGGGGTGGGGGCAGGGATTTCGTTGGGCTTCGTCCGATGGTTTGGGGTTTCTGAGCTTTGTATAGTGCTGCACTACTGGAAGACCATGCCATCAGCACCATGACCCCATATCCCACTCAGTCATATTGTCCTGAAACTGAGCAAGCCTGTCCTGGCCCTATCCTTGTAATGCTGAGCGTCAGGCTAGGTAGCAACAATCATCAGTTTTGTAAGTCATTGGTTTGACTGCGTTCGGATTTCAAACCCCTATAGTTTTACTGGGGTACTCGGCCGCTCAGAGCCCCAGAAAATACCATAAAACTCTTCCCCTTCATATCACCTGTGATGCCTCCCTTAATCAACCTTTAATCAACCCACATAACAAACTCATGAGGAAGAAAGGTAAGACGAGTCACACAAGATTAACAGTGAAGAAGTTGTGCTTTATTGGCATCAACTCCTGTACACCTACTTGTGACCTATCACCCTCACCCCTTACCTTCTGTCCACACAGAATCTCATTACCTCTTTAGCCTGTCTATGAATCAGTGCCTAAAGCCCCTGTCAGACCTTGCCGGACTGGGGAACCGGACACTGTCCGGTACTGTACGGCGATGTTCGAGTACCGTCCGGTACCCATCCGGCGATGTCCGGTGGTGTCCGGCGGTCTCCGGTACAAGTTTTGAACATTTTCAAAACTTCGGCCGGACACCACCGGACTGACATGTCCGGTTGGTGTCCGGTATGTCCGGTACCCATCCTTACATGTCCGGTACCCATCCGTTGGTGTCCAGTTTGTCCGTTTTGTCCGGTACATGTCCGGTACCCATCCGTTATGTGTCCAGTTCTCGTCCGGTTCTCGTCCGGTACATGTACGGTACATGTATGGTACTTATCTGGTTGTCCGGCGGCAATTAACCCAATTTTACTCTCCATTTCGATACATTTCGATAGATTTCTTCACCGTCCAACACTGGACTAGAAAATTCTTTGTCCGGTGGTCTCCGGTACTCAGTCCGGTATGGTGTGACAATAACTTACAGCCCATTGAACCGGAGTTCCTTGGTTGTTGCACTCAACTTAATTTGGATATATGAATTTTGGTAGCATCAGACAGAGTGTCTGGGGTCCTGCTTTAGAGTAGGTGTGTCTCACTCAAGAGCCATGAGTAGAGTGATCCCTCTCCAGTGTGCCTGAAGCAGGGTCTTGAATAATTAATTAAATCTCAAAGTGAGGCTAGTGTGGTCAGAGGGCCAAGTGAGTGTAGGTGACTGGGCATTCCCACAGCCAGCCAATCAGGTACCCCCACAGTCTGGGTGGGTGGCACCCCCCAGTAGTGGTGGCTGTCACTCAACCCAGCTGCAGGTGGTGTTCTGTGTGTATATGCAGATTAGGCTGGTGTGCCCGCCCAGTGGTCATGTAGGGACAGGTAGCTGCAGACAGTTACAATAGATCTCTGTTAAAATGGCCTTTTCTCCATTTGCACTCTTTATGGATGCATAGAGAAACATTTCAACGATCATGTACTGTTTCTTATATAGGAACATCTCTTCATTAATCTCAGTCATCATTTTTGAACATATATTTCACATAGCTTATATCATGTCACAATGGGAGTGAGATAGTATTACTTTTAGATTACATATCCTTGTCCCCAGTCCATTGCCCGAGAATAATAATGCTCTCTGACAATATATAATAATGCTCTCTGGCAACTTGTGGAGTACCCCAAGGGTCAGTCATGGGGCCACTTCTCTTCCTCATATATATTAACGATCTAGGCAACTGGCTAGAAGTTGAAAACATCCAACTATATGCAGATGATACGGTGGTATATGCCACAGGCAAAACAACTGAAGAAATAGAAATGAAACTGAATCTAACCCTAAAAAAACTAATCGAGTGGTGCCAATAAACAACCATAAACAACAGCGGGTCAAAAACAGTACTATTTGGTACCAGGCTAACAACAAAATAAAGTGTCTTCTGGGAAACACCGAACTGGAACAAGTAGACAACTACCGATGTATGGGAGTGTATCTAGACAGACACCTAAATTATGACCTCTGCATAACAAATACTATCAAAAAAGTAAACCATAAAATATGGCTAGTGGCTAAACTGAGATACTACATGACTGAAAACATGGCAATTAAAATATATAAAGGCATGATCCTCCCCTACTTTGACTATGGCGATGTAGTATACATGGGAGGAAATACAAAACTATTAACAAACTACAGGTGCTACAAAATAGAGCCCTCAAAGTATGCCTTCAGGTGCACAAAAGATATCCCACAATCGAATTACACAGAAAATGCAATGCAACACTACTAACGAGTAGAAGGGAAACGCACCTCCAAATACTAGCACAATACACCACAAAACCAGGCTACACAGCAACCCCCCCCCCCCCCTTAGGGACAGCAGGCAAATGGCGGCCCCAGTACTACTAACAGCAATAAGTAACACACAAATTTATGAGAGAAGTGTACTGGCCATGGCAGCACATGCCTGGAATAATCAACCCACACAACAACGGACAATCAAAAGCCTGGACTACTATAAAAGGTTCTTAAAGAAAACATAATACACAACCACCTACTGAAGGAACAATATCTCACCTGACCATGGGCGCAGTCACCGCTTGCTGTGTTCTGGCACAAAAAGCAAAAGACAGGCCAGAAAAGATGGTAGATATTACAAATATGGAAACTAGCCCTACTAAGTACAAAGGAATTGGAAATGACTATCACCATAGGGCCAGTCCGTCTGGGTATGTGTACTGGCACAAACCAAAGCAGAACCAGGCAGGCCACGGTCATGCATCCGATTCACCCTGAAATACAAAATGGCTAACCACACAACACAACCATCCCACCTAGTCGCAGTCCTGAAGGGTCCAGGGGTGTTATGGCACACTGGTGTACTATCTAAGGACAGGGCATGGGTGAAAGGATGCTGTAACAAACCACAATGGGGTGGGATCCTCTCCCGCAGGCCTGTATGTCATCTGCGTAGATGTACATAGTAGGCTAAGTTATCATATACAGGTTAGGAAAAAACTTTGAAAATTATAAAAAAATAATATAGAAACTACTAACACCCAAAACCGCAAAAGGTTGGCCCGGGAAAGATCAGGTAAACACTCCTGAGTGCGGGACCAGACCAATCCAGTACAGCTGTCCAGCGCTGAAAACAAGCAACCTTACGGGAGCTTATACGTTATGGGCAGAATAAAAAACTTGTCACAAAAAAACAAAAACAAAATATATATAATTCTGAACCGAAAATCCGTATATTTTTACACCCCGACATTCAACGCGGAGCCAGAGTATTACCGATTCGGTCACTGTGTCCAGTCAATTTGAAAATAACTATTATCTTGGAGTCATAATCTAGGTCTGGCCATAGCGATCAAGTTATAATCGTTATAAGATCAAGCAGCACCAATTCGAAACCCAAAACTGGCACATCCTAGATGCTTTTACATAATCACAAGTATTATGATCGAGTATAACTAATCATAAGTTGCATATTTAGAAAATACCTATTCACTGGAAATTAGTTATGGTAAACGTAGGTCAGGAGAAGTGTTTTTGATTCCAGTGATCTGAGTGAAATGATCTAGTAGAATGATGTATACCAGGGCCGCGTTCAGGCTCCGTCTCGGAGGCGCCTCAGCGACGAGCCTGACGTCATGCTAGTCTGAACGGCAAAGGCAGTTTGTTGTCTCGAAAATGGCCACCCCCATATGCAGCAGCCATTTGCAATGGAAAAGCTGTGCTGTAATTGGCTGAAACCACTGGACACGGCGGCCATTTTCGAGGCGCTTTTCACCTCCAGTCTGGAAAGAGAGGCATCTCCGAGACATCGCCGAGACGCACTCTGAACGGAAATAAGCCAAAAAGCATCGCCGAGACGTCGCCAAGGCGCCTCCAAGGCGGACCTTGAACGTGGCCCAGGAACCCTTGCAACGGCGGGTGTCCGCTGGTTAGTACAGCTTGAGGCTGTAACCCAGTATGTCGGGTCACAGCTTCAGCTTACATGGCAGAAGATCGGAGAGGTGGTGAATACACATACACCACGATACAACAAGACGTGGTATTTTATCGCATGTAAAATAATTGCAAAGACAGTTTCACTGCAATCTATAGTAGAAACAAATGTATGGCAAGAACCTTAACAAATCTGGTTATCAGTCGGCATGTGGTTGTAGATGCAAAATTAATTTAAAGGATAGGATTTATCACGAAGGATAACGCTGGGAGGGGGACCACCCCCCACCTTTTGGCATGCAAGCTGTAACTGTGAACCGGCATGCTGGGTCTCAGCTTCAGTCCTAATTGAGGTTCCAGCGGAACTGGGAGCACACATAAGAAAGTAGAACTTCATGAGACATATTTAGTTCACGAAATTCAGAGGTTTGCATGTTTGCTTGTTTGTTGTTGTTTTACGTCCTAGCAACAACTAAGGTCATATCAGGACGGGTACCGACTTGTGACAGTGCGTACTCATGGCGACTTTATAGTGCTGCCCCACTAGGATACCAGGCCACCAGCACCATGACCTGATATCCCACTCAGTCTCATTATCCTGACACTGAGCCAACCAGTCCTTGTACCTATCCTAATAATGCCGAGCGCCTGGCTAGGAAGCAACAAGTATCAATTTTTAAGTCATTGGTTTGACTCGACCAGGGTTCGAACCCACGATCCCATGGTCTACCAACACGGGAGATGGACGCTCTAACTCATTCGGCCATCCCGTCTGGTTAAACTACAGAGGAGTATTAACTATTATATTATAAACAAGCACTGCAATACAATTATATAAACACGTCACAAAGCCCCTGAAGGGAAGTGGGTGACAGGCCAAAGTCTTGAATAATTGTGAAGTGGGGGCCTTTTCCCTATACCTTATAACCTATGTGATTGCATAGATCTATGCCTTTCATTCGTCAATATGTCACTTCCGAGATACCAATGTTGGTGTCTATCAAGTTCTAGTAAGTACCTAATACTAAGTAATAGGCATGTCACACTACAACGTAACGAGCTAACGTGAGCCGACGTAGGTGAATTTTGGTCATTACGTTGAGGTACGGCGGGTTACGTCATGCATACGTTAGGCAGACGTTGAGTTACGTCGAGATACGTCAGGTTACGTCGAGTTACGCCAGAGCGTGTCAAGGTTTTGGACATGTCCAAAACTTTCGACGTAGGCTCAACGTAAGACAATGTGTGGCTTATACGTTAGCATACGCTATGTATACGTTAGACATATGTTGAGTATGCTAGACATACGTTAACATACAAAATTAAAGCTGGCAGAAACATACAGTCCGCGTATTGACAACGTATTGAAAATGTATGCATAACATACATCTAACATATGTCTAATGTACGTTTGCCGTTTCTCCACCATGTTTTGATGTATTTAATGTATAAATGCGTACTTCTGGTGATCGAATAACATATATAATGTTCACCGGCGTTCTGCAAGTGTACCGTGAGCATTTTTTTAATGTTCTCATGCGTTACCACTATGTTGGATTGACATTTCACATACGTCCACTACGTTGCACTGATGTCCAACTTGGCCCTGAAACACCAAGAATTTTGATGTATCTCGACATAAATAAGTGATTTCTACGTTCCCCACTCGCTGGCCTGTTACGTCGGAGTGTGACAGGGCCATAAAAGCTGCATATTCGATCAAAATATCATCATTTTTAAACCGGAACACTTGCATAAATGTTATCCTAGATATTCAACTTAGATATTGATGCACTTATTAAACATGTGTTGCTGCATAGAAGGGATTTTAAGTGAGCTTAATCCTATAGCTTGGAGTTTTTGTCATATTTTTGTTTTATAGATAAATATATTAGGTTGGTCGTTATTACCTACTTTACTTTAACATGAAGTAATTTATATTTTAAAGAGCTAACTATGTAGATATTTGAAGTGAAAACATGGCGAATTAATTTAGGTATCCACACGAAATTGCCTAGGTTTTTTTACCCGTTTTTGAGCATCACTAAAGTGCAAATTCACTTTTAGCGACAGTATGGTATGCACTAGATAAAGGATTCACCCGGTACTCGCAGTACACGGGTGAATACCAACCCTATATAAAAACGGTCGAAAAAGCGGGTTAATGAAATGAGAGCCTAATTTCACAATCTAAGAAGCAACATTTATTCTTTACATACGTCTTATTGATAGCCCGCTACCTTTGAGTTGAAAAATATCATATAATATCTAGTTTAATCAGATTTTAAAGTGAAATCGACGGCGTTCTCTGGCCGCCATCTTGTCTTTTTGCATTCTCTCTCATTCACCAACTCTGTTCTGATATAAGTAACCATTTGACACTGGTGCCAGGCATTCTACTTCTTGTTCCATACTAACGCTATTTTCGCCCGTATTTATATAAGGCTGGGCTTCACCCGTGTACTACAAGTACCGGGTGAATCTTTTATCTAGGTATGCACTAGGTAATATACCCTAGCCTACCGCATCGAGAACAGTCATTAGGCCTGTATGACACTAATAGCGACAGTTTTACCAGAGATATCCTCAAACCATGGTTAGTCCCTGAATAAATCCTATATGTAGAACAGGTTGTTTCAAGCTATACAAATTATGACGTCATATTTGATCATAATAATTGTTAATAAGTGGAATTGTTTTGGTAATGTTACCACCCATTTAAAAACTAGGGCTGGGAGAGAACCTTCACCCCACTTCCGGCTCCGCAAACACGCCAGGTTCCAGCTGTAGTCCTTACTAAGACATTAGCGGACCCTATCGCTGAAGTGGCTCATTGATCCCTCTTGGGAGTGCTATAATAAATAATATATGAACATGGCTATCAGTTCCAAGTGCAGTAGTGTTGATGTGTCGGGAGTATGAGTGTGTAGTTCATGTACAGTGACTATTCGTGTACAGAACACATGTTCAGAACACATGTTCGGCCTCTCTTCAACACCGTGTTTCAGATCAATGGCTCATCATCATCATCATGCTGTCGGTCGCGATGCAACAAAGACTTCTTTCATTACTTGACTGCCGCTCTCCATTTAGCTCTCTGCTGTGAGAGTTGCGTCCATGAGTCGGTCTTAATGTCTCTCAGCTTCAGGTTTCTCTTGATGGTATCCTTGAACCGGAGACGAGGGCACCCTCTCTTTCTGTAGCCAGAAGACAGTTGAGAATAGAGGATCTGCTTTGGTAGCCTGTCTGATGACATTCTCATGAGGTGTCCAGTCCACTGGAGATTCTTTTTGATCAGAAGATCTTCCATAGAGGGCAGCCCCGTCCGTTCGAGTATTTCCTTATTTGTCACTTTGTCCTTCCCGGTTAGCCTCATGATTGAACGCAGATGTCGCATCATGAAGGCATGCAGCTTTTTAACCTGTCGTCTGTACACTGTCCAGGCCTCGGCTCCGTATAGTAGGGTGGATAGCACGATTGCACGGTAGATCTTGCCTTTGACCCAAATGGACACATGGTGGTTGTTCCAGAGTCTCTGGCGTAGTCAGCCAAAAGATACGCTAGCCTTGGCCATCCTCCTCTGTATTTCAGCATCAATGTGTCCATCACTTGATATAGTGCTTCCGAGGTAGGTGAATTCCGGAACAGAGTTCAGCTTGTTTCCATCAACCATGATCTCCTCCTCTCGGGTTTTTGTAGAGTTGGGTTGGTACAGCACCTCCGTCTTCTTGATGTTAATCTTCAGGCCAAACTTCTTTGATGCATCGGAGAAAGCGTCCACTATTTTCTGGATCTCTTCAGCACAGTGGGCAACCAGTGCACTGTCATCTGCGAATAGTAGCTCTCTCAGCAGTATCTGAGTAGTCTTGGTCTTCGCTCTGAAGTGTCCGACATTGAATAGGTCAGCGCTCTGTCTGGACTGTATATAGATGCCATCCCCCATGTCTCGGAATGCCTCATCGAGCATTGCTGATAGGAAGATGGAGAAGAGCTTGGGGGCCAGTACACAACCTTGCTTGACCCCATTGGTAACCCCGAACGATTCCGAGACTTCCGCTCCAACACTAACGTTCGCCATCATTCCTGTATGTAGAGCCTCGATCATAGTTGTGAACTTCTCTGGGCATCCGTACTTCCTCAGTAGCTGCCATAGCCCGGTCCTCCCGACTGTATCAAATGCCTTAGTGAAATCGACAAATACCATGTACAGTGGTCGGTCCTGCTCAATGCACTTTTCTTGTAGCTGTCGGAGACAAAATATCATATCCACGGTGCTCCGGTTACCTCTGAAGCCACACTGTGACTCCGGAACTGTACATTTCATGAAAGCTGCCTGCAAAAGTGTTGAAGTGCTGCTGGCTTTTGCAAGTTACCAGCGGCACTCTCTCGGGGAGCAAATGGAGGTTTCACACCAGCAAGAACATGTCAAGACAGGCGCAAAACTATTTGTCCCTGCAGTGGCTGGTCGGGAGATGTTGGGAGTTCCATACATCAACCGCCCTTAATGCTGCCAGTGACATGGTTTTCTGTTTAGGGTTTGCTCCCTTAGCCTTCGGTTCTGTCAAGAACCTGTACCACAAGGCAGTGGTTTACAACTCTGCAGGGCAGGGGCGTCAAACTCCCTGAGGTATTGCTATACCTGCAGATCAATGGCTACCCTGATATTAATTAGCTAGTGAGATGCAAATTTTGTTGATCCTCGGTGGCATCAGTAGGCTGAGAGTGGATGTGCTTTCAGGAGAACCCGGATGGTGGCGATGGATGCTGCCACCAGGTGGCGTGGTGGTGGGGGAGCAGCAAGCTTTTGGGACTGCTTGGGGTTTTACCTCCTTGCACCAACTGAGATGATAATTGATTTGTGGTACTGATGTGTGGCAGTGCACACTCATAGTCGCTTTGTAGTGTTGCCTCTACTTCTTAATACATACTTCTTAATGCCTCTATTTATTAAAGCACTGCATGTCAGAGCATTTGAAGCTAACCAATGAGTGTTTGTTTGTTGGGCTTTTAAATTCTGGCAACATATAAGGTCATATCAGGATAGGTACCAACTTGCAACAGTCCACATTCATGACAACTGGATAGTACTGTCCCACTGAAAGACCAGGCCACAAGCACCATGACATGATATCCCACTCAGTTACATTATCCTGTTACTGAGCTAACCAGTCCTTGCCCTATCCTAATAATGCCAAGCACCAGGCTAGGTAGTGATAAGCATAAATCTTGCAAGTCATTGGTTTGACTCGGCCAGAATTTGAACTCCCGACCATCCGCACGGGAAGTCAGCGCTCTTACTAATTTGGCCACCTAGTCCAGTCCTAACCAATGAAGCTAAATGTCAGTGTCTACCAACACTGGGCAAATCGTTGTGTGGCTAACTTCTGCACTTCTACAATAACATCGTCAATCAAAATGTGTCAATAACAGGGTCCGTACACATGTGAAGATATAGAATTCAATGCTATTCCAGGGCTTTTCAAGGCTGTTTTTGATAGCAATTCAAGACTATTTTCATTTGGATTTCATGAGGGGGGGGTCAATGGCGAATGACAATTTCGGACTAATTTAGATCAGTGGGGACAGTTTAATGGAATTCAAGGCTTTTCAAGACTAATTACCCAAAATAGGTTAATTCAAGGCCATTCAAGGCTTTGAAATAGGGCAAATGAAGGTCAAGGCTTTTCAAGACTTTCCATGCCCCGTACGGACCCTGCAATAAGTATCAATGTACAACATTCACATCAATACTGTGTACAACATTCACCATCACTCATTGCATTCTCATATCACTAGTTCCATCGCCATTAAAAGGATGTCTGTCAATATCTGCCAGCATCCACAGCTGGAACACCAACAATGCCTTGGTGCTGACAAATGTGTAATTCTGAAGAATAAAATATTCACCATTTTATACAAATCCAGTACCACCGGCACCAAAACCTGATATCTTACTCAGTCACATTATTCTGATATGCCAATCACTCCCTTCTCCATCCTAGTATTGCCGAGTTCAATGCAATTTGACTCAGCCGGGGATTAAACCCACGACCTTCCACACCAGAAGCAGGCGCCCTACTCACTCAGCCATCCTGTTCGGTTGCAGACATTGGAACTTCTTTGGTTCGGTTTAGATGTGCTACATGGTAGGGAAAGTAATGGCTACCCAACAAGCGACGAGCAGTTCATTTGACGATACCAATGAGCAAGTCACAATCAATAGGATTTGGATAATTTAGTAGGAAACAAACACACAAAGGTGGCAGCCTCTTTGTAGAGTTTACAATTAGTGTGGTTGTTGGTGTGGGGACTAAATGGACAGTCTATTAGTGTTAGTAAGTTTATATAACACATGAGGTATACACACGTGTGATGTGTAATAGATTAATTATTACACCACCAATGCTAAACGCCGTGAGTGCGCACTGTCACAAGTCAGTACCCATCCTGATATGACCTGAGATGTTGCTAGGACGTAAACCAACAATAAACAAACTTGACTCATGGCGACTTTATAGTACTGCCGCACTGGAAGACCAGGCTGCCAGCACCATGACCTGATATCCCACTCAGTCACATTATGCTGACACTGAGCCAACCAGTCCATGCCCTATCCTAATAATGCCAAGCACCTGGCTAGGAAGCGAGAAGTATCAAATTTTAAGTCATTGGTTTGACTTTACCAGGGTTCGAACCCATGGGTTTGAATCCCACGATCTACCAAAGCGGAAGACGGATGCTAAGCTCATTCGGCCATTCCGTCTGGTCTTTTGTAATATTATTCATACTACTATTACTGTAATTATTATTTCAATTATATCTTTGTGAACTTGGTGGCTTAATCATTAATGTAAGACTTGTTTTCGCTAGTTTATATCCAGACATGACATATCTACAAAGAATTGAAAATATCTGGTTTGCAAATGGGGGAGGGGGGGGGGGGGGGGGGTGACTCAAAACTAGATATTACCATCACAATCTCCAGGCACATATTTGGTTATATTGCAAATTGGAATCCATGCACAGTTGTAAAGTAGGCTGCAGATTTGTTGTCGGAGCACAGTTCCAGTCCATATCAATCACCTTTAATATTGAATATAATATTAGAAAGCTACACCTGCCATCATCCATCCAAATCAAATTAGTGAATTTATTTATGTATTATAGCATATTGCAGTCGACGAGGTCTACCTTTCCTAATTGCGCATTGCTCTATAGATAGCAATGATCCACTGACGTTGAGTCACATCAAAACATCGATTTAATTTCGGGGTCTGACAGTGGGGTCTTTCTGGGGTTTTCTATGGCAGACTGAGATCTTGTGCCAAGTTTATTCTGTATTAACGATTATCTCATCGATAACATCCAGTGTGCTTCCTGCACAGATTTAAGCTCTATAGTACAATGGGGTAAGGTGCTCTAACTTCTAAGGGCTGGAGTTACTACATTGCTATACTATAAGAAATATGTTGGAATTGTATTGTGGCATTCACATAGAATTGCTGGAAATCATAAGGTTCACCAGTGGCAAGTTCCAATAAATTGACTAGATATTCCTTATCTGTATCAATACATTTTTTTCTTTCTTTTTTGATGGGGTGTTTATTCTATCCACAACATACATATACGCTCGGATAATCGGGCTTGTTTTCAATGGTGGGCAGTTATCGGTTTGAATTTCTTATAGTTATTATTTGTGATTAGTAATCTATGTTAGTTTGTTGTCTCTTTCTTGATAATATTAATAGTTTTTCTTCTACACTATTTCTAGACTAGCCTACTCTAATTTACATATTATAGGCTTGTACGCAATAGTTGCTTGGTATGTGTTTGGTGTGTGGTTTTGGTGGGATCCTATTAATGTATGGCCTGGGCCCCTCCCAGTAGATGTCCAACTGGTGGGCCGTGACATATCACATGTCCCGTTGGGGCACAACTTAGTGGGGCTTTCCTGGCTTTATTTTGCACACATATTTTTTGTATGTATTTAGGTCAGGGATTGCAATAGTCCACACTCATGACAACTGCATAGTACTGTCCCACTGAAAGACCAGGCCACAAGCACCATGACCTGATATATTTAACAAATGAGACTGTCTCAAAACGTGATCACTAATTTTTGTTTGTCCGGTGTAATGTTTGACACAAAACAGCACAGAAACGGTTACACTGAAAACACAAGGACATTTGCTTCAAATCAATATGTATTCTATTGGGATTATGAAACACCATGTAAAAAAACAAATCAGTTTATCCTGAGCAAATGCATATGTTGATCATTACAATGGACAAAGTTTTGTCCCATATTACTTATCACCTTTTGAGACAGGCTCATATACACCTGTATCTAAGTTGGATATGTAGGATCACATCTAGGTAAGTGTCTTAGTTTCAAAAATTTGATCCTTTCATCGAGCTATGCGGCTTTAGTCATCCCAGTCGGATTTTTGGATCGTAGAGCCACCTCCCTCCACCCCGGCAACCAGATGAACATTTTAACTATATATTTAGCACATTAGATTGTAAATTCATGTGATTATGTCAATAACCCAGCCTTCCAGCATTATAGAGTTCTGTTTACTAACCCTGTCCTGGAGACAGTGCTGCGGGAGTAACAGGGTCAGGGCCCCTATGCATGGGGTGGTGGTAGCGCTCCAAACCTGTGGGTAGAGGCGATCTCCGGGTTGGCGGCAAAAAGTCGGTATGCATGGACCAGTGTTATGCAAACCCCAGGAGTTAAAAGTCGGCTAAGCTAACCCCATTCCGTAGCAGGTATAAAGGTAGTGGTAGGGACCGACTCGGGCCAAATCTATTGAATGCGATCATATTTAACAGAATTACATACGCAATAAGTGAAATTTCATCAATTTAACCCTAAATTCGAACCGTTATTAAGGCTACCGCCGCATTGGCGGCGATATTAACAGTGTTGAATCGACGAATGTAAAGTAAACAAATCGCCGCCGCCGCGACATCGATATTCATACTGGCATAACGCCAGCGGCAATGTTTTACGCCCAAATCTATTCAATGACTGCTAGGGTAGCTAACGCCTCCACGCTTTGGCTCCGCGCATACCCCGTGACCCATTTCTCACCACCGGCGATAGCTACCCTGAACTCGGTCCTTACCACCGGAGCCGATAAATAATTCTTCATGCATACGATCTGACTAGTGTGTGGGTAAACACTAACTTTGGAATCTCGGAAGTGACATTGCCGGTACATAACTACCTGAACCGGCCAGTAACCAGAAGGGCAATTGGCCTATTTTATTTTAAAAGCTGACCTACAGGGGATTGGTTGTTGGTATTTTATGTCCTGGCAACACCTAAGGTCATATTAGGACGGGTACCGACTTGTGACAGCCCGCACTCATGGCAACTTTATAGTACTGTCCCACTGGGAAATTAGGCCACCAGGACAATGACCCGATATCCCACTCAATCACATTATCCTGACACTCAGCTAACCAGTCCTTGCTATATCCTATTATAATGCCAAGCACCAAGCTAGGAAGCGACAAGTATCAATGTTGTAAGTCATTGGTTTGACTCGAGCGGGAATCGAACTCCTGATCTCCCGCACGGGAGGTATGCGCTCTATCGATTCGGCCATCGCGTCCAGTCCCTACAGGGGAAGTATACTCGTGTCAAATTTGGATTAATATTTTTATCACTGAACAGGCTTCACTCTCCTTTCACCGGACACGCCACCTACCGCCATGTCTTAACAACGCATTAAAAAAAAACCCACTAAGTCTCTGTTGTGACGACCCACTCACTACCAAGCAATGGAAAGGTGCACTACATATTAAAGCTGCATAGTCCGATGAAGTCATACAATTTTCAAAACCAAAACCATGATCTAAATTTGATTCTATACATCTAGCGTAGATACTGATGCAGTTATTAAGCATTTGTCGCCACACAGAAGGGAATAGTGAGGCAATTGAATAGATCATGTTACTGCAAAATGCTATGGTGTCAGAGTTTTGGCAAGCTTGCCAAAATTAATTAGCCACTTCAAATAAAAGTTACTTCAATCTAAAGTAAGGTACATTATAATGATCAACCTAATGTATTTATCTCAGAAAATGTCTTAAACTCAAAACCATCGGACTATGCAACTTTAAACAGACGCATAGTCATAAGTGACACAACAAATACTACTTCTCAAAAAAGAAAAGAAAAAAGGGGGGGGGGGGGAGTTTATGCAATCTGTTATGGTCACACTAAAACCTGGATTCAATATCCGCCTCCAGTAGGGCTGAACGACGACCGTGTTTTAGATCCAAGCAAAAATACCATTTGGTAAGGGTCCACTGTAAACAACTTGTGCAGACACTCGTTCCAGGCAGCATTATTTATGTCGACATAGGTGTAGAGTTGCTGAACTGGGAGAGAATGTCACCATACCAAAATGGCAGTCATTAGATCCTCTCCATTCAACGTTTAAACTGTATTAATTTACATGATTTATTAAATTCTGCCTCCTAAATGTGATGTACTATGAAAGATGAGTATGTGACTATTATATCAAACTGGTTAGATTGTGGGTTGGAATGATTATGTCTTTAACTGACAGTTTTCTCTATAATTTATAAAAGGTAGTGTATCAGACTTGTTCATGGGCTGGTTGTGGGAGTAACTAATTAAAATTAATTCATGGTTAATTGCTATAATTATCTGATCCATATAAGAAATCATTGTACGATTCGTTCAGAATTTATTGGGGTTTTGTTGGTGTATTAAATCCTTTATTTGAAGTATAAATACCTGTACCACCAAGTATGGTCAAAAGTCCAGTGAGGTGAGGCGGAAGCTTTCTCGACTCTTTGTTCAGAAGAATAAATAACTAACTATATCTACACTATAATCCGATGAAACCATACACTTTTCAAAACCAAATCACTTGCTTAGATTTTATCCTATATACACGTGTTCAACTTCGATACGTGTGCACTCATTAAACGTCACATATTTAAGGAAATTAAGTCTCTTTAATAGAACATGTGTCATGTAAGTTGCAAGTCATGCAAGCGTATGATGGCCAGCATTTCAGTGTGAACGCCAACATTACTTAGCAAGTTTTCATTTTAAATACACCCAAAGTCAACTATTATTTCTTTTTCTTAAACAAAATAAATAGCTCCAACAACATAAATTAAGGCATACCATAGCAATCAACATAACATATTATCTAATACTATGGCAAAAACTCTAAAACATCGGACAGTCCAACTTTAACTCAGAATCATCACAAATTAAATTCCTGATATGACCGTAGATGTTGCCAGGATGCAAAACTCCAACAATCAAGCAAATCACAAATTAAACTTAAATACAATTTTGGAGAGAGCAGAAAAGTCCAAACACAACAAACCATCTGGTAGAACAAATATATACAAGCCTGTACCTTCAGGGGTTTTCGTTTAGATGTGTAAATCCGCGCGATGCGATACTCTGATAGTGATACTCCCGTTGAACATATAGTCACGTACAGAGAGGTCCAGGTGCTGGCGAGTTCCAAATCCGGGCTTCGCTAAGGACCCAGGCAACCAGTACACAGCCGCATATTTACTCCCGCTGTCCCATGCCACCGGCACACACAGGGACGTGGCACGCCCAGCCTCATGCCTCGTCTTGGCATTGACTACATGTACGTGTGGTGGTGTGTGGAAGGGGTGGTGGTGGGACGGAGGGTGGGGGGGGGCATGGGGGATTGATTGTTAGTTTTACGTCCTGACAACATATAATGTCATATCAGGACTGTTACCGACTTGTGATAGTATGCACTCATAGTCATAGCGACTTTATAAATTATAGTGCTGCCACAGGGAGACCAGGCGGCTAGCACCATATTATCCTGACACCGAGCAAGCCAGTCCTTGCCCGATCCTAATAATGCCAAGCGCCTGGCTAGGAAGCAACAATTATAAATTCTGGAAGTCATTGGTTTGACTCGACCTGAAATTGAACCTCTGACTTTCCGCACGGGAGGCCTGCGCTCTACCGATTCGGCCACCGCGTCCTGTGGGGAAGTAGCGGTGAAGGCGTCAGTGTGCGTTGGGTCGAACGAGATATATCGGTTAGCAAACCGATCAGTCACTAAGAACCTGTAGACGCACTTTAGCATTAAGGTCCTATTGTGGTGTATCGTCAGGTCCCCCCCCCCCCCCCCCGCCCGCACACCCACCCGCCACATTAAAATGCCACTAAACCACGCCACCAGGGGACGCCCCGTCACGCCTCCTTGTGGGCGCGTTCTGCTGCTGTGGCGCTATTCAAGCCGAGTTCTGGCTGCTTGTACCGGCTGGAATATGGGATTTCTGTGTGAGAGTGTGTGTGTGGGGGGGGGGGGTGCGTCTGTGTGTGTGTGTGTGCGTCTTGTGTGGGTGGGTGGGTGGGTGTGGGTGGGTGTCTGTGTGTGTGTGTGTTGGTGTATGTGTGTGAAGGAGAAAGACAGAAATAGAGAAAGAGAAAGACAGGGGGAGAGAGGAACAGAGAGGAACAGAGAGGAACAGAGAGGAACAGAGACAGAGACAAAGATAGAAACAGAGAGAGATTAAAGCTGCATATACAGGAACATTACAGCAATTTATTAAAAACCTGTCATTGCTGAAGTCCATGACCGACATTTTGGTGTGCCCATCAAAACTAATTTGTCATGTTTTCAATATAAATATCTCCATAGTCAACATTTAAAAATAAAAGTTACTTTAAACTAATCTGAAATAGATAACGCACAAACCAATATATTTATCAAACGAATATGGCAGAAACTCAAAATTATGGGATTATGCCACACAAAGCCTTAAGGGGCAAGACTTTCAAAGAACGAAGGAAGATCTAAGAGGGAAGATCAATTGTCCGCGATTGAAATTTGCCCTGCTTAATTAAGTAATGTACCAATATATATCAAATCTAGGAATCAAATCTAGGTGCATTTTTTATTTTGAAAATATGCTTTCATCGAATTATGCAACCGAAAGCAGTTATTGCCCGACATGGAGTTTGAGACCCCGTGACTGCTGGATGAGCACCCGAGGTAGAAAAGAATTCCAGGCATCCAAACCACAGAGTGATGACTGTAGCTCTCAAAATTAGGACATTCTATTAAGTAGGAGCTGGAACTTCACTGCATTTCAACATGTAACCAAAGACCCTATAATACTAAGACGGCTCACTCAGCCTGTACTGTGTAATCAAAATGATAAAATCCACCACTTGGTGCGCTGGTTGTTCTCTTGGTTAAACAGGTGCTATATTATATGTATAAATGTATATATGAATGTGAAAGATGTGTGATGATGGTGATGCTGCTGATGATGCTGCTGATGATGATGCTGATGATGATTTCATATTAGTGTGTATTTATACTTACCTATCTCATGTATAATATAATTGTATGTGTTTACATGTGAAACACCAACCAGCAGCCGGGCTGATCAAACCCACCACAAGGTGGCACTGCGAAATTTACATTACCATGGGAGAGATAGGGAGTGAGCCGTCTTAGTATTATAGGGTCTTTGATGTAACTAACCCCAGCAAAATGTCTAAAGACAGAGCAAATAGGCCAGTCTGATATCAGTTTTATCACGATGGACAGATCACCATTGAGGGAGGAAGAACAGAAAGACAAAGAGAAAGCAGAAAGAGAAAGGGGAGATGAGAAAAAGAGCATGAAGTGAGACAGAGCAGAAGAGATCAGCAAGAGAGCAACAATAGAGCAGAAAGAAAGAACAGAGAGAGCAGAAAGATAGGGTAGAGAGCAGGGACGAGAGAGGGAGCAGTCTGTGAGTGTGAGTGTGTGTATGTATGTGTGTGTGTGGTGTGACCTAAACACTTACTACGCAGAACAGGGCTGTGGGAGTAACTAGCCCTAATCCTACCGGCCAAAAGGACGCCATTGTTTCTGATAGGACCGTCCATTAAGTACCACATGCGGGTACAGTTAATGTTAATAAAACAAAGTCTGTATTCAAAGTGCCTGTAAGAATGGTAGGACTTATAATCATATTTCTCTTGATTCTGGGATGAGAGTCCTAAACCATTGCACTATTTAAGCTTCCCCTGGAATTGGAAGGCCTATAGTTTACAATTAGGAATATTCAGATAACGCACTTCCAATACATATATAGTGCAGGTTCAACACCATACAGCATGTACAGCATCATGGTCACAACACCAGTATCACAGGAATGAATGAATGAATGAATGAATAAATGCTTAACGGCATACCAGCACACTAAGGGCTATACAATGCCATCAAAATGTCTTAAAACCGGTTAAACAGTCCAATGTGCTTTAAAAACGATAAAACTAAGGCAGTACTAACAGTGTCAAATAAACATTCCATACTTGCTACATTAAAATATTGTGCAAAGTCAATGCATTCAATCAAAATATGTTTCACAGTCAGAGGCACTCCACATGGTATGCATTCTGGCTGGTCTTCTGCTTTAAAAAGGTAACTATGAGTCAAATATCCATGTCCAATTCGCATACGTGCAACAACAGTCTCTTTGAGTCTATTTCTATGACAAGCACCTGAAAATTTGCCAAGGGTGGGCTGAATTGCATGAAGCTTGTTCATGACAGCTTCATCCCATTGTAATTGCCACTTTTTCCTTATGAGTACACTGATATGCCTTTTGAGGTTTGTGTGAGGAATGGGAAGAGGTGTAATGCGTTTGTCGAGAGCTTCTTTGGCAGCCATATCTGCAGCCTCATTTCCTCGAATGCCAACATGACTCAGTACCCAATAAAAGAGCACAGTTTTGTGAAGTTCTGAACATAAATAATGTAACCTTTCTAAAATCTTGCGGATCAGAGGATTCTTCAAATCCTTACTCTGAATAGCTTGTAGGCATGATTTTGAATCCGAACATGTCACAAATTTTCTATGGGAAGAGGTTTCTACATGGTCCATTGCTAAGAATATGGCATCAAGCTCTGCTGAATATATCAAAGCACCCTTTGGTAATCACTCTGAGAAGGTGCGCTTGCCCATGACAGCTGCTGCTGCAGCCTTGTCATCCTTGTAAGAACCATCGATGTAGATGAACTTATGATCAGAATGTATCTCTTTAACCTCCCTGAACATACTGTTGTAGATCAGAGGGTCAGTTGAATCTTTCTTTCCTTGCTTCAGAGATTGCCAAGTTCACATTGACAGCGTATATCCAAGGTGGTGTGTCTGGATATTGAAATTTTGCAATGTTATCTACATCAAACTTGAGTGTTTCTAATGATTCCTTAATATGTATACCAAAAGTTGGAATGGCCTTGGGTTTATTGGCAAAGAGTGTTTCATGAGGTGTTGCAAAGAAATGGGATAGAGGTGAAGTGACAAGTTCAATTATATTTCACTTTAATTAGATTCTCTAACCCGCAAACCTTTTCCCAATTCAAATTTAATCAATAATATGTATGTTTATAGATTCATTCAATAAAGACTTGTTGCCACCTAGCCTGGCGCCTGGCATTACTAGGATATGGCAAGGAGCAGTGGAATGAGGACGACCTGCAATTGAAATTCCCCATGCTTAACCAATGAATATAAAATATGTCTTTGTGATGCAACATTACAAACAAAATCCAATGTAGTTAATCACTAGTATAACATCAAATAGAACATTAGTGCAATGTTACATCTTTGGGTGATCCTACCTTAGAAAAATGCAAACATTTAAACCTATTGTAGTTTGTTTACAAGAGCCAAACCAATGATGTACCAAATGGATAATTGTCGCTTCCTAGCCAGCCGCTCTGCATTATTAGAATAGGACAAAGACTGGTTGGTGTGGTGTCAAGATAATGTGAATGAGTGGGATATCAGGTCATGGTGCTGGTGCCTGTCTTCCAGTGGGGCAGCACTATAAAGTTGCCATGAGTGCGCACTGTCACAAGTCGGTACCCAGCCTGATATGACCTTAGATGTTGCTGGGACGTAAAACAACAACAAGCAACAAACAAACAAAGTCACCTTACTTGGAGTTATATATAATATACAGATATCTATGGATAGATACAAAGAACGAAAGACAGATAGCTAGATAGATATACACAACAATACACATATACTTATGTGTTTGTGGGTGTGTGTGTGTACAAAATGGGACCTCATCTAATGAAAAATATTGGTTATGACAATTTCACTGCAATCTACATTACAAAGACCTTCATCAAGTTTTGTCACCAGGAGGCGTGTGGCTGTAGGCCTAGGTATTTATAGTCATTTACATTTTCCAGTGTTTGGTTTCCTAGCTTGCACTGTAGGTTTCTTTCTGGAATTGCTTCATGTGAGAAGAGTACTGTTTTAGATGTATGAGTGAGTTTAAAGCATAGGGTCTAAAGCGAAGGATATGGGTGGCCAGGGCACAATCACCACATCCCAGTGTGTACGCTAAAGTGGTGGCTATAGACATGCTGGGTCCCAGCTTCAGGCCTTCCTGAGGGACCAGTGGAAGTTGGAATACTCGTATGGGTCCGCAGGTTCAAGTACTATTTATATAGCCGAACTGGCAGTCAGTCGACCCAGAAAAGCTGGACATATTATAGATACAGTGGGACCTCGATAAAGTAGTTTTCCTCTCGAATAATTATTTTTAAAATACATCCTCTCTCGAATAGTCTGCCCTCCAGTACCCTCTACCCCTGTAGAGTTTAAAATATGCAGATAACAACTCACAAAAACCTCTTTCGATTTGTATCTAATGGTTTCAACCATCAAACAATGGCTCAAAATAAAGAAAACAAAACACCCGCTGCATTTGCTAACTGTCAATATTTGTTCACATTGGGTACATTAATTTCCTAAAAATTGAGAAATTGCAATCTTCCTTATTCCACTGCTCCTTGCCCTATCCTAGAAATGCCAAATTGTTATATGTGCAGGGAACACGGCCATCTTGCCTGAACTCGAACCCAGACCCCACACACCAAAAAAATGCCCGGCTAGGTAGCGACCAATATCAATTTTTAAGTCATTGGTTTGATTTGGCCATGATTAGAACATGGTGGTTCGAATCCCACGGCCTACCAAAACGGGAGGCCGACGCTCAACTCATTCGGACATCCCTTCTGGTTTCTTGATGAGAAAATACGACAAGTATAATACATCTACTCTCCATACATAAATTAGACGTGGTGACCGAATCAGTAAGAGCATCAACTGTTTGTTTGTTGTTTTACGTCCTAGCAACATCTAAGGTCATATCAAGACGGGGAGAGCATCAGCTTCCCATGAGGAAGGTTGGAAGTTCAAAAGCCAGCCAAGTCAAACCAATGCTGTACAAAATGCATACTTGCCGCTACCTAGCCTGGTGCTCAACATTAATAGGATTGGGCATGGACTGGTTAGCCCAGTATCAGGATAATATGACTGAGTGGGATATCGGGTCATAATAGTCCAGTCTCACAGTGGGGCAGCACTATAAAGTCACCATGAGTGCGTACTCTCACAAGTTGGTACCCGTCCTGATATGACCTTATATGTTGCCAGGATATACAAAAATAATTTGAAACGAACTCCATACATAAATAGGCCTACCTGTCTGTGAAAATGTACTTTCATTTAATCAAAATATCATTCAATGCCCATTGCCCAACACACACATTTTGTTCACGCTGAACATGTAGATCCAGTAATATTGTACTAGAGATCTCATGTGCTGGCAGCTCCACGCTGGGTTATCAGATTAAAAAGCAAGGCCTGTTGGCATCCAGCGGGTAGGTTTAATCTAAGCCACATCCGGGCAACGCGGGCATCTAACCTAATGCACTTTTATATTTGAACCTGTCATACAATGTAAACACAAACCATATCTAGCCAATCAGGCCGTAATGAGTGAAGTCCCTATAAGTGTATATGTATGTATATATATATATATATATATATATATATATATATATATATATATTACCGATTATGGCTACCGTTGCTGGTGGCACCCGCAACCAACGTCTAGCCTCACTACAATTTTTCTGCCACTGTGTCAGTCGCAGCAAGTATAGTTATAATAGATCGCTATATGTATTAATGTATGTACACATGTATGTGTATATGTACACATGTATGCATGTATATATATATATATATATATATATATATATATATATATATAAGCCTAGGTATGCATATATGAATACATGCATGCATATACACATGCATACATGCATATATATATATATATATATATATATATGTGTGTATGCATGCATGTTGCATGTATGTATGTATGTATGTATGTATGTACGTACGTATGTATGTATGTATGTATGTATGTATGTATGTATGTATGTATGTATAAATGCATTATGTATGTGTATGTACGTATATACTTATCAAATACCCTAATGTTGTTGATTACACATTTATTAATGATGATTTCAACCGTGAATGGGCAGTGTAAGTGCGCAACTAACAACCTGTGTTAAACGGCCGTGCCATACAACATTAACAGATAATTATTGTTCAAGTCAGGCTAGGAAATGCGCACACGTTGAGTAAATAGTTTGCTGCCGAATATGAGTTTAGGTACTCACTATGAGGTATCCGTTATCAATATAAAAATTTTAAAAAATAAACAAATATCTAAGCTCACAAGCTCGCTCTGATATTGCACGGCTATTCCCTTGTTGTGCCTAGAACCGATATTCTACTATAAACATATATTTAACATATAATAAAATAATCTAATATATAATAAAGTATATCTATTATATAATATAAATATATATCTATTAATTAATAATATATATCTATTATATAATAATATATATCTATTATATAATAATATATCTATTATATAATAATATATTTATTATATAATAATATATCTATTATATAATAATATATATCTATTACATAATACAATTATCTAATATAATAATATATATTGTATCATATATAGATATATATTATATATTATATAACAAAACATAATATATTTAATATAAAATGTATATAATATAAAATATACCAAATAGATATATATATATATATATATAGTCTACATTATTATATACGTCCATTGATATAGATTAATATACGCCTAGCATTAACAGGTGAAATTGGCATTATGACAATTTAATAATAATCCCAATGTGACTAAGTTGGGATAGATTTCGCTCGTTAAAGCAGTCTAGTCAGGAGTTAGTAGACACCATTTTTGTAGAACTTTCAGCGTTGGCTTATAACAGATATAACTGTATAAGAGTCACTAAATGGTACGCTTTTACATGTGTGTGGTGGGAAACATAATTGAAATGCGTTGGTGTTGGACGTTGAAAAGAAAATTCTTATTATTTTAATCAGATATACTTTTTTTAAATGAATTCTGTTATTTATCTATGCCGACCGATACACTACGGTTCGCGGCGGAGGAGGAGTGCCCCCCCCCCCCCCCTTTCCTCCTGCCTGCCGCGGCCGCTGGGTTAAGTAATGCCTCCCCCCTCCGGCCTTTATAACCCGGTGTGGCGTGCTCAGCCGTGACCCGTGCTCACCCGTGTCGTTAGACTCAAGCTCAAGGCATTGTCAATGGTCGTGAGTAATCTCCATACAGAAAATACAGAACAAGTGAAATATCTCTAAAACCACACCACCTATTAACAAATCGCTTGGTACACATATAGAAAACATCTTCACCAAAAAGATTATATTAGATTATATTAAATGTATAAGGTTATGGTTCTTGATTTCTATTAATTTTGATTAAAACTAATGTTTTGCACTGCGTGTACTGTCAAACTCAAGGCATTGTCAATGGTGGTGAGCAATCTTCATACAGAAAATCCAGGAAAAGTGAAATATCTCTAAAACCTCACCACCTAGAAACAAATCGCTTGGTACACATATAGAAAACATCTTTACCAAAAACAGTATATTCAATTTATAAGGTTAGTGACTCACGACCATTGACAATGCCTTGAGTTTGAGTCTAACGACACGGCTGAGCACGGGCCAGGGCTGAGCACGCCACACCGGGCCTGCTGCTGCCTCCAGCCACTCCGCCTCCAGCAGCCTCCAGTAGCGCTCCCCTGCCACATTTCTGATATCCTGGAGCGGGGGGGGGGGGGGGGGGCAATGCAAACACTACGACCAATTCTACCAAATATCTATACAATTATATATTTCCGCTGCATTTGCTTACTGTCAATATTTGTTCAAATTTGTTCCTCATTTACTAAGCTAATCCATCTAAAAGAAAAACAATCCATTCGATATAATATTTATAGGAAGTGTAATAATCATAAGATTAAATAAGGGGTGGTGAAATATTATTTTTAAGGTTTTTTTTTAATGGCGTTGTACCTGTGGTAAAATAATATGTAAGTGGTAGGGGTGAACAACAGAAACTGCATCCTGCCCTTCCTACAAACAGATAACTAATACACACGATCTGCTTATTTTGTGTAATGCAGGCCTTGGCCTTTTTGTCACTACCACACATTGTTGATTGACACTCACCCATTTAACAGGATTTCTGCACATTTTAAATTAAATTATATGGTTAGTCATAGTAATTACAAAATTCCATGGCATATTTATATAAAAATAACCACATCCTCATGATTTTGTTTATGACTGAGACAGTTAATAGAAGTTATCATCTCATGTGTTCCCTCCAACTATATACATACAAAGCCAAGTTTGGTCAAAGACCCTATAATACTAAGATGGCTCACCCAGCCTGTACTGTGTAATCAAAATGATCAAACCCACCACTTGGTGCGCTGGTTAAACAGGTGCTATATTATATGCATAAATGTATATATGAATGTGAAAGATGTGTGATGATGGTGATGATGATGATGATGATGATGTGTATTTGTTCATAGCAATTGCATATTGATGTGTATTCATAATTACCTATCTCATGTATAATATAATTGCATGTGTTTAAATGTGAAATACCAACCAGCAGCTGGGCTGATCAAACCCACCACAAGGTGGCACTGCAAAATTTACATTACCATTGGAGAGATAGGGAGTGAGCCATCTTAGTATTATAGGGTCTTTGGTTTGATAATGTATATAGCCTACCTGTCCTGTAATTGGATTGCGGTGACTAGTAGCCCTACGCCGTTACGGCTACGAGTGCAAATATTAGTGTGGTGCATACACATTTAAATATCAAGTCCATTAGTCCGTTACCAACAAAAATAAATAAATAAATTTAAATATGTTTTTAATGGGAGTGAACTGAATGCAAATGCATTCTACAATTTTAAAATTGTTAAAATGACAAAAGTCAAATATCTATAATCTGTAACAAGTTATGGAAAATGTGTGGGTCTCTTTGATGGGTCGGTCGTATGTGTTTGTGTGAGAGAGAGGGAGAGATGGGGGGGGGGGGGGAGAGAGAGTGTGTGTGTGTGTGTGTTTAATCCGTAATATTTGATTGTTTTCAAGAGCCACAGGAATACCCTTTTGCAGTATGTTGGGTCAAATCTGCCGCCTATTGTGATAATTTTCATTTCGGACCATAGCCTACATGTATAGTACATGGTCAATGTTCAGTATATAAATATAATCGAAAACTAAACTTAGATTTGCAGTTATCTTGGACTTAATAAACTAATGCAATGTGTACGCAAAGGTTTATTTCTACATAGACATAGTCTTCTAGATTCTGCTGTTGCAGTTGACCCTTTCTCCAGCTAGAGTTCTTAACCACATAGACACACAAAGGAAACGGGATTAGAGTAGACCTATACTTAATATTATAGCCTAGGTTAAGGTTTGGCTTGCTCGAAGGAAATGGTTCTTAATTGACGAGATCACCGTTCTGACTGTGCATGCACTGAAAACAGCGTTGGCAGCAAAGCAAATGCGTCTGGCCATTGAGTTTGCCGATATGCGTAGGGCAAAACTTCGATTTTATTCAAAATGAATAGAAATACATAATAATTTGGCATAAACATGTATGCACACATGCAATATAATGATCTGATGAATATAGCTAAGACACAACTAGCCATAGTTAAACATTTTGAGCCAAGAAACATACAATTCCACACAAAACAATCAGTCACTTTAAGGCTGACATCCACATCACCCTTATTAATTCTTTTTCTAAATATTAAAATGCCAAATGTGTCAACATACACTTGTTTCAGAGAAATATATAACCAATATCTGATTAACACTACTCATTTTCTAGTTATACATGTCATTAACCATAGGATATAAATAAAAACATTAATAAAATAAGTAAAACTAACTCTGGCTATGGCTCTAACACTAGTCTGAGTGCCCAGATTTGTCTAAGTCTAAATGCACATGGCATAAGATGTGCTGATTATATTGATGTAATTTATGCAATGCTGGATAAAAGATTAATATCTTAATTTAATATATATATTTTTTTGTTAGTTGGTATTCTATGTTTCAAACAAGAGCTGAGATGAGCTGAAACTATCACATTTCATAGCTGACCCAGTGTATTAGCATGTGCCATGTGCTTCTCGCGGGTTTGTTTTTCTTCTACGCATCCCACAATGCACCGCGCGGCTGGAATGGTGATGTAGTCTATTCCCAAACGATACCATGATTCATATGGATTGTGATTTCTAGCCATACAACCTTGTCCTTGATGTAACTGCTTCAGCTGCCCATAAATAACATGCATATTTCACACATACGGCACCTGCTACCAGATTTATTTTTGCTACTCTTAATGGGAATTGTGCAAGATCTAGGTGATCGAATGAAACATTCACGGGAGTCGATGCCTGGACAGGCTACACAGCCTGAGGCTAGGCAGGTCCCAACGGGCACCTGCTAGCGCTACAGTAGGCCTACCTAGTAAAGGCTAGTTTTCTTAATCACAAGCTCAAGCGCACACGCAACGCACAACAACTCCAAGGGAAACGCCCGCAATTATGTTAACTAATAGCGAAAGTTAAACAATATTTCAGGCGCTGCTTACTAAACTTCTCATCGAAGTCAATAATTAAGTTTCTTACCTCATTTTTCTGATAGATCCTTCATTGTTTACCCGTTACATGGTTACAGTGACAGCCATCTTGCATACATGTGTTGTGTTTATCCCCTGGTGTTGAATTGTTGAACTGAAGGAGAGGTGTCAAGTAAGACAGTTTACATAACCATGTAAGAAGCGTCACTCCAATCATTTACTCCGTCCGGAGATGGCGAATAACTTCCAGCTCTCAGAGTAAAATTTGATAAGCACATTCGTCCACTCTCCAACATTCAGTAATATAAATTCACACGCTTTAATTCATCCTGTTGCATGTTGCCTTGCCACATTTATGCATCTACAATTATATAGTGATGCCTAGATCACACAGGTAATAGAACTAATGTGGAATACTAAAAACCCAAAGAAAGATGCCCAGATCGAAACCATATGCATATATTTAGTATATATTACTATTAGTATTACTAGTATTAGTACAGAAACACGTATATATTATATATCAGTACCGAGCTGGCATCTGCGTGCTATGTAAATAAAAATCATCGATGAATCACTGAGTACCATCCAATTGAATAATAAACATTCATATGAATTCACTGGAGAGAACACATTTACTGAAATAATAAGCAATATGATATATGATATATTCATCATGGGCGTTAAGAAATCTAAGCCGCCTTAGGCTAAGGCTTAGCTTTTGATTCCGTATCTGCATCGGTGGGTTTAGATCAAAGATTATGGTGGGTTAGGATTGAGGAGTTGGCTTGGATAGTTTATGGACTCATGATTAGTAGCGTTGTAAATGTAGTGTTGGCAAAAATCGTATACGGTGTCAGTCAGTTCCAACATTAAATTCGGGAAAACATTATGGGTAAAATGATAACTTCAATATATTAGATAACACCCAATTTTCCTTCTCTAAACCAGTTTATTATGGAACACCCCTCCGGAGAAGGCGTTGTGATGTAAGCCCTGTTCACACGGGGCAGTTAATTCGACTCATATAAATCGCCTTGCCTAGTTCGGCTCACATTTGGCGTGGTTTAGGGCTGATTCGAATCATATTATTCGGATTTTATAAACCACTTGTGTAGGTGGTTTATATGAACCAAATTTTATGATTCGACTTATATCGCCCGTGTGAACGCAAGTGGATTTTATGAGGCGACTTATGACATCACACGCATGCGCACTCGAGCGATTCTTTTGTTTTCTTCCGGTTACTTACGCTAAAGTTGCCATTGTTGTTGGTCCAAACGGTCATGCGCAGATATCCACTTCCGCCTTAAACCGACTCAAGCACTGCCCGTGTGAACGTGACACACTTTCAAACACTTTCAAACTCAGTCCGTGTGAACGGGCCTCTAAATTGATTCATATTATTCGTCTTGTCTAAAGCCATGTTCACACGGGCAATGTAAATCGATTCATAGGATTCGACTTGCCTAGTTCGGCTCACATTTCGCGTGTGAACGGGCATCTGAGTCGAATTAGGGCTGAGTCGATTCCTGTGATCCGCATAAGCTAAACCACTTGTAGAGGTCGATTACGTAAATCGATTTGTGTGAATCGATTTATTTTGCCCGTGTGGACGCACTGAGGCGGATTAAGCAGGTCACACTTTCCAGTCGCATATAATATAATTTAGTCTATGAAACCACTAGCTGGGCACAGATATTTTTTTCATCATTTATTTTTAGAGTTTCACTTCCCAGCAGAAGTTTTGACCGTTCCAAACCAATACGATTCAGTACATACATATCTAGGTCGAACCCACTCTCTCATGGTGACGTCGCCTAACCGAAAACTGGTGCTGGTCAGACTGGACTTGCTCATGCGCAGATATCGATTTCCGGCCCAAGTACTGCCCGTGTGAACGGACGTCTAAATCGATTCATATGATTCGCCTTGGCTGAATCGCTTTAGATTTTGCCCATGTGAACACGGCTTATATCGCTTTAAACTTTTCCCGTGTGAACACGGCTGTAGACTCCAACTCGCCGTAAGATGGCGGCATTGTCCCATTACTCCTGAAATTATCGTACTACTTTCATGTTTGTATACAGTTGTATCACTATCTTCATATGTTATTTAATCTACTAGAAAATGATGGCTAATATATCAGTCATACATGATACACGTGAATATTGTTAACGAAAACAAGAAAGGTGATGCGGCCAGAGCAAAGATTCAGTCGGAAATAGTTAATAGGGATTTGTTGAATGGTAAAGTCTGCCGACCGAAGAATTTACATTCGAACTTGTCAATCTAGGAAGCTAAAATAAAAAAATGCTAAGTCCACATATTTGGAACTACTAACCATTGCTAATTTGTTATATGGTGTGCACAAACTTGAATTATAAATTGACCTGTTTTCACAACCTTCTCACACAAACCCTTCCGAGGGTAAGGATATTGGTTACGAGAAAACGGTCAAAATGAGAAAAACAACTATTATAGCCAAGGCGTCGGGTTAACCAGTGACTAATGGAGTTGGGCCAGAGAGCGTGTATATAAACAGATGAGAGGGACAACTCCCGCGAAAAACGGTAACAGAGGCTACAGTGGCGTTCCTGGCGGTTAGTGTTGAACAAGCCTTGAGTTTGACGGTACGCTCAGTGCAAATCATTTTTTTTAAAAGTTATTAACCTTAATTTAGAAAACCCAGTTATTTCATTTGGCTCCTGATTAACCAAGTAATTCTATTACATAGTGTGACGTATTCCAAATAACTGGTTTGGGGTTACAAGTAATCTAATGGATAACTGGTTAAACTCATATTCTGGAGATACTGTTATGATAACATATAAAAAGGGAATATATAAAAATGTCATAAACTATGAAATTAATTAATATAAGTTGATCTCCAACTGCTAGTGGATTTCTCAATGAATTTGAATTCCCAGTTCTATATATGCATGTTATATAACTCTTCAGTAAATTCTAGACTAGGATTTTATTCATCTCTATTGTTCTCTTGTAAACTCACAAATGGATGAAAACTTAGATGAAGTTCTATCTACTAATTAGATTGAGCTTCTAAGCAAAAATAATAGATAAACTGGGTTAACTCATATTCTGTAGATAGTGGTTTTATAGTTTCAAATGAAATCAATTACCTTGCAGATATGTATCTACTAAAATTTCTTAAACAAGAACTTAAATGATTTTAAATTGATCTCCAACGTTTAAATGGACAATCTCAAAGAATTAGAACTCCCAGTTATATCTGCATGTTATATAATTCATCAGTAATTTTAGACTAGGATTTATTCCTTCTTTGTTCTGTTGTAAACTGACAAATGGGTTCAAACTGAAGTTAAGTTCTATCTACTAACTAGATTGAGCTTCTAAAGCATTATAATAGATAAACTGGGTTAACTCTTATTCTAGAGATAATGGTCTCATACTTTCAAAAAGAAATCAAATACCTTACTAATATGTATCTAATGAAATTTATAAACATGAACCCAAATAAAATTCAAATCTCCAACTATTAATGGACAATCTCAAAGAATTAGAAATCCCAGTTCTATATATGTATGTTACATGAATCATCAGTAACTGGGTTAACTCATATTCTAGAGATAATGGTCTCCTAGTTTCTAAAAAATCAAATGCCTTGCTGATATGTATCTACTGAAACTTGTAAACCTGAACTTAAATAAAATTCAAATTGATCTCCAACTATTAAATGGACAATCTCAAAGAATCAGAATTCCAAGATCTATCTATGTATGTTATTTAAATCATCATTAATGTTAAAAACTAAGATTTAATTCATATTTCTTGTTCTGTATTAAAAATGCCAAAGAACTCTGTTGGAATGACTGAACCCACAACATAGAAGATCTCTGACTTTCAAACTGGTGTTGCCAAGTGATGTAAACAAAACTTGTATGCGTTGCCATATCCACTCAATTCAATCTGTGATCCAAGGACTTTGCATCTGTGTTGCTAGGTCCGGTAGTCAAGAAACATTCATGTCTCCAAGCACTCAAATCAAATGTCAACAACAATCTCCAAGGAAACCCTTAGTATATATAGAGGTGGAAATACCTAGGCTCTCCAACTCACCTGGTCCTGGCACTCATACAGTAAACACCTTGAAGACGGTTTTTTCCCCACCCTCCCTCCCTCTTGTGCTTACGATATGGCTACTAGGGCTGAGTGTTAGAGGTTTTTCGGTTGAATCGAACCCGGAACTTTGAGTGTGTGTGTTTAATAACATAGCCTGTGTGTTCTTATGATATGACTTAAACTGACAAGTGGTATAATACTTCTGTATACTTACAAATGATTGATGTACAAACCTATTTGCTACGAATAAGCTTGAAGATGTAAATAAATTATAAATTTACTCCCAGTCCAGTCTTTTGTTATGAATTATAGGGTATTTGCCCTGATGACACGCGCTATACAAGAACAATGTTAGTCTGAAATAGAGTTATATATATAGATGCAGGGTTGTAGCTAACAGGGGTTAAGGGTCTTCGCCCCAAAAAACAACAACCAAGTATGTAACCTTCCTGAAATGGATGTAAATGGCATTTCAGAGCCTCTAGATTACAAAATTGCATTGGAAGGCATGGCATACCCACGTACATACCCTGGTAGTGTCTCGCGCCTTCGGCACTTATTTGTTCGAAGAATTTATCTGCTATTCCAAACAAAGGTCTACGCCTATGATATATTATAAAGCGAAGTAGTCTGCACTGACCTCTTACGGCACAGACTGGTAGGTATGGACAGTAGGCTATGATTGATTGCACCAGGGAACCTAGATAGCATAATGGTTAGTACAGCAGCCCCAGAATGACAAGCATGTGGGTTGAAAAGGTGCTCTATGCACTATTTTTCTTATTTTCATCACACACCCTCACACGCACACAACACTGGTTACTATGACCAAGACGTCATACAAGCTATGCACTGTACGGTGGATGAGCCTACCCAGTTTATGTATGGTAAGTGCATTGCCTGTATGTAATTGTAAGTATTAAATGATTTTTTATTTTGTTTTGCCTGTGGAAAAATTAACATTTAATTACACAGAAGATTACTCAATCCTAACCGGGGAACAATGCGTCCGGTCTTACCAGTAACAATGTACAGTAGATCTCAAGACTTCCATGAAGCTTACACCAGATCAGCATAACTGGCACTCAGCCCAACCCACAATCATTGATAGGACAGCAGAGGGTGGGTGGGTGGGTGAAATTAACTTTGTTGGTCCGAGATGCAGAGGAGAACTGGCTTAAAGAGCTGGTGAGATGCTGGCAGGAGACTACGTTTCTATGGGGAGGCATCCAGTTAGGGTAGGGAAACTGTGGTTACACCATGGCTACATAAACAAACGGGGAATTTGAGTGACGTTTATTATCCTGTTGACTCAGCAGGCCGGTTACGGTTACCGGGGAATTCACCAATATCAAAGACATCCAGTAGGAGTAAGACAAAGTAGTAAGGTTAAGTTAAGATACAGAACATCAAGATGAATTTCTATTTTTCAATTGTAAGTATTAAATGATGTGTGGATGTAAACCATTTAAGACTATCTATATATACCTGTCTATATGGCTCCTAGATAAAAGACTCACCCGGTACTTGTAGTACATGGGTGAACGACAACGTAGTCTAAATACGGGCGAAAATAGCTTTAGTATGAAACATGAAGTAGAACCTGTCGTTCCATGATCAAATGGCTACATATATTGGCACAGATTTGGTGAAATGGGAGAGAATGCAAAAAGACAAGATGGCGGCCAGAGAACGCCGTCGATTTCACTTTTAAATTGCATTAAAGTATATGTTTTATTATATTTTCCAACTCAAAAGTAGCGGGTAAATATGAAGACATCTACAAAGAATAAATGTTGCTTCTTAGATTGTGAAATTAGGCTCTCATTTCATTCACCCGCTTTTTCGGCCGTTTTTATATAGGGTTGGTATTCACCTGTGTACTGCGAGTACCGGGTGAATCCTTTATCTATATGGCTCCTTGCTTGAGGGATCAGTGCAGATTTCTCTCTCCCTCTCTGTCTCTCTCTCTCTCTCTCTCTCTCTCTCTCTATATATATATATATATATATATATATACATATATATATATATATATATATATATACTTGTGTGCATTCGCAGAGATGGAGGCTTACACAAGAATTGAGACAAAGCTAAAGAGCCTGTCACGCTATGGCAGATTGAGCAATGACAGAACCGGACAAAGAATATTCTAGTCCGGCGTTATTCAGACTTGAAATGTATCAATTATGTAACGGATGGGTCATTTCTTCCGTGTGCATAAGGGCGCCCCAGCATTCGTTCTGTCGAACGGGGACCAGTTCACCAGCCAAATCTTCACGAAATGCATGCAAACAGCTCTGAAGGGTGCCCACCTACAATGGTGGCCATTGGTGACATCCCATAGTCTTCGTCGAGGGGCAGCGCAGGAATATGCAAGAGTGGGGATGCCGTTGGACTGCACTGCATTAAGACATTGGGACACCGGAAATCAAGCAGTGTGTTCAATTACATGAATAAAAAATGTATGAGTCAGGGACCATCAGCTCTCCTCTCCCAATTTGGATCAGAGCTAGGTGGTCCAAAAGTTCTTATGTTTAAATGAGTACAAAAATTAGTTGCAAGTGATGTATGCCTGTTGTGCTTCGACAGTATAACCGTGATCAACCCATAGATCATGCCTGCTGTCTTCAATTGCCAAAGAATATTCACCTTCAAAAATTAAAACTAATCTATTAATCATAGTGAGCTTTGTAAATAAACACCTGCAAATAAGTAACAATTGAGTCAGACTTCAAATTGAATTCTGGGTTGTACTACCTGGTCAGCTAGCATAGATCAAGAAAAGCTAATAAATTCATCTGTACTGATGGAATAAAGCTTACAATAATGTTCGCTAGTGATAGCCATATAAAAAGCTCTTGTAAAACTTTAATAAGCCTGATTAATAAATTTATTAGCCCAAAAAGTGATTCTCTGTGTCTGGTTTTGAAGTATATAATAATGTACACTAATCTGATGAGCAACGCGTAAACATTACCAGATGAGCTGTGTTATTATAATTCCTCTTCAACCTTGGAAATCCAAGCTATCACAAACAGTTATGATTCAAAAAGGAAATAGCCATCCATAAATGCCTGAGAAATACTAACTATTTGAATCGTACACCTCACGAAGATTCTGTATATTAATGTTACTTCCCCAATTTGGGATGCAATTAAAGCTGCATAGTCCGATGAAAACATTAAATTTTCAAAACAAAAACAATTATCCAGATTTGATTCTACATATCAAACTTAGATACTGGTGCACATATGAAACACTTGTCGCCACACAGAAGGGCATACAGAGCCAATTTAATAGAATATGTTACTGCAGAAGCCAATGGTGTCAGAGTTTTGGCATCCCTGCCAAAATTATTTGTGGATGGTTGCACTTCAAATATCTCAAAAGTTCAACATTTAAAATAAAAGTTACTTCAAACTAAAGTAAGGGAGGTTATAACAATCAATTTAATATATTTAACTCAGAAAATGACAGAAACTCAAAACCATCGGACTATGCAACTTTAAGTTAATAACAGAAATATGAAAGAGGGGAAGGTAATATAGTTGGTCGTGGTAAATGTACGGAACCTATTTGACAAGGTGAATATGTTCCACCACTGAATACTTCAAATGAAATAATAATATAATTGCATATATCTCTAAAGAAAATGTGTCTCTAGTGTATTTTGTTATTGCTTTTTTAGTGTACATAGCTATTAATAGCGGGAGAAAAAACAACAACTAAGGAAACAAAAATAAACCGATTAAGGTAATTAAAACATAAAAAAATAATGATACATCGACAAATTACAGGCAACTGAGTGTCTATAGACTTTCTGTGATACTGGGTATGCCATACTTTTGGCTGTTTCTGTGAGTGTTATTGTGTGCCCCCCCCCGCCAACACACACACACACACACACACACACACACACACACACACACACACACACAGACACCGGCACAAAACAAATAGCGTTGGTGTCCCATTGAATATAGATTATAGAGAACATCACGTGACTTCGGAATACATTAGATGGGTCTGTGTTTGGCTTTATTACATTATGTTAGAGGTGTGAAAGCCAGCCACCAATTCCGCAGATTGAAACCCAGTGTGGGTTCCAGTGAGGATATCTCGCCTATTTTAGGTGATTTTAGTAGTGTGTGTATTTTTAAAAAAAAGACAGGTTAACATTTCTGTCCAAATTCTCACTCTTCCAACGATTTTATGGGGTTGACCAGTGCAGTATTTGCTGCCATCCTTGACCTATTATTAACTCCCATAGCAATTTATCCACACATACCTTGGTGTGTATTATGTATAATGCAACCCATGGTTGTATTTATTATATTTGTTTTAAATATCTAGTGTAAACCACATTGATCTAGTTTCAATATTGGTAAACATCTCGGCACGGTTGTAGAAGAGATTAATGAGAAATTGTCAAACTCAATTGCAGCTTAAAACAAAGTGGGCTGGCTGGTGGGTCATGGTGACTTTTAGAACACGCCCCGAACACCATGACCACTAACACACCATAATAAATATAGTTGCCTTCTTAATATATATCCTTTATACAACTAAAAGGCATGGTGGGAAATATACCAGGAGTTCCAATTGCAAAGTCACCTGTAGCATAAACCGACGAGAACGTGCCGCGAAAAAATATATAAGCGCGAAACCCCCTTCAGTACCCCCAAGACTGTAGCCCGGAAGTGACGACACTCAATTACGTATGCTAATTATCCAGGTCATGACCTTTGAATAGAGTGGGATGCGAGTCCTAAGCACAGGCGTTGGGTTTGGGCATTGTTGGTGTAGAAGCGACGTCTGCATGGCCGTACGGAGAGCGTATTTTCCGGGATTTTGAGCTAACAGCTACATTATTGTGAGAACTCATTTGGGAGGTGACGACTGACAATGTCTCAAGACGTATTCAAAGGTAAGAATCGTGTCTAAGGCGCTGGTTATTCGATAAACACCGCAACTTCAGACGAACTCACGGTGAGAAAGGCCCGAGACACTGAAGTTGTCCTCAACGATCATCAGAGGTCTGACCAACGCCACCGTTCAGTGACGGACACGACATACGCAAATTATCCGTGTGTAGTTATTGTGAAAGTTTATTCATAATCGCCCTATGATGTTTCTCAGTAGGTTACCTGTGTAAATGTTGACATATCAGACAGTAATCGACCGAAAAACAGTGCCTCCCTGTTTGGAACGCTTCCTTCTTTCACGAGAGTAACACCATTTTTCAATTTCGATTTTCAGCTCCCAAAGCAAAGAGGAAACACGGGAATAATCACAAAAAAGATTCAGAGGTAAGACTATTTATTCTATCTACTGTCAATTTCCACCAATAGTTAGCCAACAATGTTTCAGCTACGTCGTGTTGCAATCCGTTTCGATTCTCAGCGATGTTGTCTTACAAGATGGCGGACCCGGCCACACGTAAAACAAACAGCTTTAGGAATACCATGTGGCATGTCACCTGGAAATCTACGAGTAGTTACTCACCAAAATGTGTGGGAATGATATTTTAGATCAATAGTTTCTGCGTTTCATCAAAATGAACGCGGTTTTACTTGAACTCATAAGCTGGCATAACCGGACTTTCGACGGAATGTGCATAAAATTAGAACACCGGACAATGTGGTGGATTCCCTAAGCAAACTCAAAAACCCCTGAACCGAATTCACTCAAATCTGGCTGATAGAAGGACGCCTATCTTCTGATACATTCTGCCGAGTTTGGTTTCAATTGGATAACCACTTCCCGAGAAAACAGTACTTTTGTTGGTGTTATGACATGGCAACCTCGTTTTTTCCAAGATGGCGGAGCCTCATTGTTCGGTTTGGATCTCACGGGTCTCCGACTAAAATGCGCGGCGACAGCATTTGGGGGTGATAATTTCGGCTAATACTGGTTAGATATTGGGATGCCCGACAATACCCTAGAACCCGGAATGATCAATGAGTTCGCGAAAGCTTTACTGCTTCCACATGCACTGTGCTTTTAAAGGCAACCCGCTGCTGAGGCTTGGCCCCAGTTCCCGTGCCGCCGATACGACATCGTTGCGTTTTAGGATTCGGGTGGACGGATGGGCTCCTCTTTTTTGAATAATCGGGGTAGATTAAACAGTGGGGAAATGGTTTAATGTCAGTTTATGGCCGATCGGGCTTGTTCTGTGGCGGTTGGTAGCCTGTTTTTACGCGGTGGATCCCACGCAGGGCTTGTGTTTATATGTGCTGTCTCACAAAGACTAAAACGTGACCTTGCTGAGTGTGAGGAGTGAAGGGGGCTTCATGTTCAGAAGCAACTACGACGTAGTCGATCTCCCACCCGCAGGTGGGGCTCGGGCCGGCACTGCCCAGAACCTCTCGGTTGCTGTCGCATATGATATCGCAGTTGCAGATAGATGACACCAACTGAATGACTAATGTGGATCTCATAGAAACCCCTCCTCAGTCTGTTTAGTGTTGGCTTTGGTGTCTGTGCACAACCAAACAAACGGCACAAATGTGTGACACTAGCCTAGCCCTAGGCAAGCTACGTTGAGAAGCCGGATCATGATGTTGATGCTGCAAGTCGTTGACAGCGTTCGGTGATGGTAATATTACCGGTGTTGTGCCAATCAGGAAAAGCGACACCCAAGTCACATCTATGGCTATGTGGCGTATTTTGATATTGTTTTTTCCCCGTACGCCTGCGCAGGCTAGCAATCGTATCTGCCAGCCAACCCCCGCCAGCTCGGCACTCAACACTGCCGCCGCAGGCCGATATGTAGGTGTGCTCGAAAATGGCAGGTTGTGTTTATATGAATATGCAATGCGGTGACGTAGGCGGAGGGGGCGTGGCCTACTGGGTGCTTCCCCCCCCACCCCCTCCACGCCAGTCCGACTCGTCCCGGTGCCCGCGACAAGGCGCGCTGCGATTGCTCCCTCAAAATGGAGCCTTCTCTGGCGTTCTGGGGCCGAATTTCCCACGGCCTCGGCCGGAGGACTTACCAGAGACGCCGACGGTAGGTTTGATGTCGGAAATCGCAGCCAGATTCGCGCAGAAATCGGACGAAGGGTTAGAGGAATTGGGTTTCAAACGAGCCAGTGTTGGCAAGGACAAAATGGCCGACTGTTCTATAAATAGCAACAACTGGGACTGTGTTCGGAACGAGGCTGACAGAGATGACGGATAGGGTGGGTTGGGGCTGGCCCTGAGCGCCCTGTGAATCTCGCTCAGCTTTCTTTTCTCTCTCTTCCCTTCTACCTTCAAATGCCCTTCTTTTAGTGGCGTTTTGGTTTACTACAGAATCCTTACACACACTACTAGTCAGGCGTGCTTTCCCCTAATAAGATTAGTATTGTTATTCGAAAAATCATCTCATATCCATTGGCATTTGCTCAGCTAGCCATCATTATGGTTATTGAGTATAACAATCACTGAATCAGCGATTGTGCGAGGTTTTGAATCTTTGTTCTTCCAACACCTCTGGTTTTGATACTATTAGATTCACTACTCTACAGTTGTGTGATCTTCTACCCTGGACACAAACACTTTTTAAAAGATTCTATTACGATTTTTCCTTTAAAGAAAAAACACCACTTCACATTCATGTGTGAACCAATGTTGAAGGTAGCAAGCGACGTAATTTTGAATTCGCCAATGTAGCTATGTGCGAAAATCGCCGCGAAGCGGTTCGTCAAAGATGATAACGCTAGCTCCATTCCGCTGCGTTGAGATGCTTTGCAGTAGGTGTTACCTTTCAGGTCACCAAAAGGGGGGTTTTCTAGCTACAATTTAACTCTTTGTTTCATGACAGAGCACATATTTGTCGACATCCTCATTTTTAAAAACTATGCACATATTGTTCCTTTATTAGTTCTCTACATGTGAAATTTTAAGGATGTTTGATAGATTGCCAAGAGAGTTATTTAATCCGCAACACTTACGACGTCCCCTCTGTCTCGCACAAATTGGCAGTTGGCATTCACGCCTCAGCCGTGCTCATAAAACTAACAATATGGGTCACAACTTTTGGCTGGTTTACTATAGAACAAAGGGCCCATAACAGGCATATTTTTCAAGTTCAAATCAATGTAACTTTCTTGATATTTACATTAGAAAAATTATATGACTACTAAGTTTAAGGTCTCTTCAAGCTCTTTCCATTGGAATATGTTCGTACACAGTGCATGTGTGTTTTGACTGTTGATTGTGCAATCCTTGGTTAGCTTGTGTGTGTCGCTGGGGGTGGTGGGTGTCCACACTCTGTTGCCCGGCGCCCAGAGCCTGGCTACACCACCCTGTCTGTAGGCTGTGCACGGGACAGTGATGCTCAATCATGAATCACTACCTAAGAATACTCCACTCACTTACAAACCGAGGGAAATTTCCCAGACGCTTGCAGTGAACAGCTAGATGCAATCTTCTCGCAACATCGACAACAAATTGATTTGTCTTGTGTTCGTGTTGGTTTTGGATTTATATGTAAGGTAGCATAGTTTGAAAGGTTTAAGTTTTTCTCGATTTTTTTAGATACATATCTTAGGTTGACCCTACTGTTAGTGTGAAGTGACTTATAGACAGACCTATTTCAATGTTTACAAACATTGTTTATGCACGCGCAGCTTGGCTGCAGAACGAAGGCACACTGCCACTGAGTTTGCTGGTACGCGCAGTGCAAAACGTGAGTTTTAGTCAGAATTAATAGGAATCCAGAACCCTAACCGTATAAATTTAATATAATCCTTTTCTTAAACATGTTTTCTATATGGGTTCCAAGCAGTTTGTGTCTTGGTCGTGTGGTTTTAGAGATATTAAATTGTTTCTGTAAGAAGATTGCTCACGGTTTTGACAATGCATTGAGTTTGCTGGTACGCGCAGTGAAAAACGTCAGTTTTAGTCAAAATTAATAACAATCCAGAACCCTAACCGTATAAATTTAATATACTCGCTTTGTTAAACATGTTTTCTATATGGGTTCCAAGCAGGTTGTGTCTAGGTCGTGTGGTTTTAGATATATTAAATTTTTTCTGTAAGAAGAGTGCTTACGACTATTGACAATGCACTGATTTTGCTGACTATCCCGCGAAAGGTAAACACTCCATTGATTTGTGCTGCAGCAATGCTATATCTATGCAGAGCATTTATTTGAGCAAAATTAATTTAAAAGCTTTCACTGAGTCGATTAAAAATATATTAATGCGCGGTTGAAGAGGAAGATCTGAAGTATTTAATTTAACTCAAGGGCAATTTTCTCTGAAAGTATTAAAAACAGAGATAATAGTGAAAGTTGGGATATTCTGAGCTCATAGCCATTGAGTTTGCAGGGACCGGATGTTGTCCTGCAGCCAAGCAGCGCGCGCACTGACCTAAATACACGTACTGACGTCATATGAAATTGGTCAATTTGAACGGTGAATATATTTTTACGTGAAACCATGGTACAATAATTTTGGTCTGCTTGTTGGAAGGCAAGATGTCATAGCTTCAACAGTTACATGTTTAAATTAAATTGACTTAGTTCTCCTTCTATAGGGGAATATTTGTTTAAATGGGTGCGCCCGTATCTAAGAGGATGTATGATCAAATCTAGTAAAGTCGTTTTTGTGGGAGAAAAAGGGTCGATGCTTTCAACGTGAGTATCCAGCTTTAGCAGTCTGGCCACTTTGTCTCTAGTCGTGGTAGCTATTTTTGTCTTTACTTTACCAACCGTATGGTTATAATTGATCATAATCATTTATTTTACTTATTTAAATAACTAACTTTTAAGTTTTCCCTTCTATGTGTCGTGGGAGATGATGAAAATATGAAATCTTGTGCCCCGAGCGGCCTTCGAACCCACGCCTCTTGCATTCCGGTCTAGTGTGCTAACCATTACACCACCTAGACGCCCTGTCCATCCCCAGCTCTCTATGTTGCTTGTCTGAGAGATCAGTGCAGACTACTACGTTCGAGCCCATGAAATTGTAAACGTGTTTGGTTTTTGCTTTCATCGGACTATATCCACCTTTAAAATGTCATTACTGAAGACTAGTTGTAGGCTAGGTTAGTGAACAAATTTATTTGGGTTAAACCCCAACAAACAAGAGAAATTGTCATTAGAAACTGACCCATGGTTCTGGATCACTGGTTCCAAGCAACGGATCCTTTAATTTCCCACTTTTATCTACTAGTTTACTTTAATGTGATCTGAGAATACAGGGAGGACCCGATTGTTAGGAACAAAATGGAATACATTCATTCAGTCAGACCCGTTACAGCGTTCGTGCTGGTCCTTAAAAATCTTACGTTGATGTTTTTTTTAATGTTTGAATTGTTGGACAAATTTTGGTTACGAGACAACGGTCATGAAAATATTGTTGATTGACAATTTGAAATCGTGTTTTTATTTTGTAGTCGTAGTTTGCAAATAAACATGTTTTTTTTTTTTGCGTTACCCTTTATTTCTGAATTCTCCATTCATAAGGACGGCCGCAGGATTTCTGTATTTGGTTAGGGCGGTCGCCGAGTCCTAAAAGGTAGGGGGGTGGGGACCTGAGTGGGAACTATGCATTAGATAATTGAACAGCAGAATAAGACCCACTGTAGACTTACGTCGTTCCTAACCCCACGCCACTCCAGCAGTTCCTCCAGGGTATAGTTATAAAATACCTGCCGAATATCCATGACTGGTTGTGTCGTCAGCCAGTCGGGATAAATTATATCTGAAATATTTCAAATATGCCATGTTTAATAGACACAGTTAATACATGTACTGTAGTGCAATCATGGTGTGGTTGGCTAGAAGTACACATGACTTGTGTGTGTCTGTGTGTGTGCGCTTTTCCCTCTGGGTGTGTAGTTCACGATAAGAATTTGATCCAAGGCTTTTACTTAGTGTTTTCGGAAGAATATGTGTGACCGCTGAACTGTGCTCTGATTAAAAAAATCTGAATATGAAGTGGGGGATTCATCAATGTACCAAATATTTGCAATTCTGTTCAGAAGTTTAATTGTGTAATATGTTACCAAAGACCCTATAATACTAAGACGGCTCACTCCCTATCTCTCCCGTGGTATGTAAATTTCACAGTGCCACCTTGTGGTGGGTTTGATCAGCCCGACTGCTGGTTGGTGTTTCACATGTAAACAAATACAATTATATTATACATAAGATAGGTAAGTATGAATACACATCAATATGAAATTGCTATGAACAAATACACATCATCATCGCCATCATCACACATCTTTCACATTCATATATACATTTATAAATATAATATAGCAACTGTTTAACCAAGAGAACAGCCAGCGCACCAAGTGGTGGGTTTGATCATTTTGATTACACAGTACAGGCTGAGTGAGCCGTCTTAGTATTATAGGGTCTTTGATGTTACTATACCACACAATGCAGATATTGAACATTTGAATTGTAGATTGTAATAACATCAAGAAACGAATATACTGAGTGACTGCATTATGTTAATAAATCTGAACACAAACAACAAATTTATTTTGACAGAAAGACCAGTTAAACAGCACCGGGGCGGGGTTGTCTGTTTTATTTAATATTGTCGAGCAAAATAAAAGATATATATATATATACATGTAACATCAAAACTCGACTGGGACTCGAACCACTGGTCGTGGGTTCGAGTCCCGGTCGAGTCAAACCAATAACTTTAAAATTGATACTTGTCGCTTCCTAGCCAGGCACTCGGCATTATTAGGATAGGGCAAGGAATGGTGTGCTCAGTGTCAGGATAATGTGACTGAGTGGGATACCAGGTCATGGTGCTGGCGGCCTGGTTTCCCAGTGGGACAGCACTATAAAGTCACCATCAGTGCGCACTGTCACAAGTCGGTACCCGTCCTGATATGACCTTAGATGTTGCTAGGACATAAAACAACAAACAAACTGTAACATCAAAACCACCGTAGGCTTGGCTTTAGTAGCTATTTCAGGTGGGGTATGTGGTGATCGTTATATTGGGTAGTGTCGTAGTATGAGACTTAGTGTTTTTTGCCAGAGTGTAAAATGGGTAAGATTCTGTACCCTTATATCTTCTTCAAGGGCCCAGAGACAATAAAGCCTCCAGAACTCTTTTCCCCCTTCCCCCATTTTGCGTACCCTCAAATTATTTTCTGGCGGAAACCCTGACTCAGGATGGAGGAAAGGCTATAATAAAATGGGTACACCTAGGTAATACCTGGTTTTTAAAGTGTATTGTTTCCTATGAGGAATACAACATCAACTCGATAGAACCCGTCAGTGTCACTGCTGAAGCATTTTGGTGTGCACACCGAAATGAATTTCTCCGAAGTTGATCCTTTCAAAATAAGTTGATTTAAGGTAAAGTAGGTTATAGCGTTCTACCATATACAGTAAAACTTCTCTATATCGACCCCTACACAGATCGACCACTCCCCTATATCGATCTCTTCATTTGGGTCCCAACAATACCATTGTAAGGATATTCTAACTCTCTAAACCGACCTCATCCACAAATGGACCATTTAAAGTCGGTCCATGGTCGGTCGATTTAGAGAAGTTTTACTGTATATAGTAGAAACTCGAACTGAGCTACTTTAATTAACAGTGTTTAGATGTGTATAATGGCGTTTATGTGTGATATAAATTTTCTCTTTTACCAGCGCTACTCACCGAAGAAGCGACGACGAACGAAAGAAGACTTCTTCACGTTCTGTAACATAGTACTGGAATACACACAGTATGAGGCCCTGAAACAAGAGGTGAGTGCCAACCATGTGCAGTTCTATCGGTCTGAATCAGGTGTTTCACCACCGAATGTTCATGTATTTTGATATCGAATAATTCAAACATGTGTAAATCAGGTATGGTCATTGAACATGGATGGCTCACTGAATGTCCTCCTCCTCCTCCATGCATGAGTCGGGCATTCTTTTTGTGTGTGCTTATTTCCATCACTGCTCAGGTATGATTAGTGTCTCACTGAATATTCTCCCCCATACATTTTGATACCGAATAATTGATATAGGTTAATCAGGTATGGTCGGTGGGCAGGTTGTTGTTGGCTACCTGTTTGGGGGCGGTTGGTGGTGGTAATAAGCTTGAACAACACTAAGTTCTGTTTTAGGTGACATTTGGAATGTGTTTTGCATCAAATGGCTTTGAAATTAATCAGACCTCACGCGGTGTGCGCTCAATTTAACCACCTGGTATTTTAGTGGGGTGGTTATTTATTGACTTGGGCTTGTTTGCGCCTGGTCGGTCGATTGAATTGTTTGCATAGTGAACTGTTCTGCTGTATTAGAAGTAGATTGATATAATTTGAGAAGACTGGTATTTCTGTCCCTATGACGTGCAGTAGCTAGATGAATTAAATCGATGGCTTAGTTTATTTCTAATTAGAACACCTAGAATGTTTTGTGGCGTTCCAATTTCTCCCGATCCGAAATGCATCTGTTTTCACATACCAATACCAATTCCCCCACCTCCCCCGTAGTATGTTTTTTGACGGGGTGAAATTCTGTACCCTTAAATTGTTTGATGGTGTGACTACTACCCTCAAATTGTTGGGTGTTTTTTAAAGGTTCTTCGAGGAGCCAGAGACTCCAGACCCCCCCCCCCCCCGCCCCTTCTGTGTGTCCTCAAATTATTTTCTGGTGGAAACTCTGCTTAGATTGATGTGCGCTCTATGAAGCATATAGCACAGCAGAATGCCCACCAGTTTACAATGTACATGTGGCATTTAAATATTTATTGGGGTTAAATTGTTCGCGTTGGGTAGTCGATGGAATTCAGGTATTTAGACTTCCACTGGTTTGACACCCTAGCGGTAGCACGCCGGGTCACAGCTTCAGATTACACGGATGTGCTGGGTGGAGGGGGGTTAATAAACAGACACAAAGCGGTCGTTTTATCTCGTGCAAAATCATATATTTGCTAGGGAATTTTCGCTGCAGTCTTCAGGAGAACCTAAATAATGTATGGCAATAATCCTACCAAGTTTGGACGTCGTTAGTCATGTGGTTATAATATAAGTGGGTTCATGGTAGAGTCTATAGTGAAGGATGGGGCGAGTAGGAGCCCCCCCCCCCCCCCCCCCCCCCACCTTCTCAGTATCCGCTGAAGCTGCCACCCGGCGTTCTATGTCGCAGCTTCAGTATTTCCTGGAGGACCAGCGGAACTAGGGACACCCATATTATTGTTTGGAATATTTTGTTCTAAGTTCACCTTACCCAATGAACTCCTAGTCCCCACCCCCCAACACACACACTCCACATATAATCACATAGGGAGACATTTCTACCCATTTCGAATGTCAATACATTTTTAGCATTTTCTTGTTTGTAACCTACTTTTGTTGTATCGGCTTTGCCTTATCAGCCTCGTTACTGGTTATCAGTTTATGGTTACTGGTTATCTGTTTATGATAACCATATCTTTTACCCACAAACATGATAATGGAACACTAGATAGTGGAAGTGTCATATCATGCTCGTTTTAGTCTGCAATTAAAAATAAACGAAAGAAATATTTTAGGTTTGACACTAATGTCCCTCTTGAACTTTGAAGAACCGTCTCTCTGGTTGGAACGCCAGGGTTCCTATTATGTGACGTCAGCATGGTTATGCTATCTTATCTAATGACTCGGCTTCGAATATACATCGCTTAGGTGGGAAGGGAAATGTGCTCTTGTTCAATGCGCTCTGTTCGTGAATAATAATTATTATTATTATAATAAAAGCGTTGGCTGTGGCTGTGGCTGTACATACACGGTACAGAGGGTTTGGTCGTGTTACACATTTACTGCGTATAAAGCTGGGCTGGCACTGATCCAGGTGGGGTTGGGGGAAGCAGTTTCTGAATAATGTCCCTTTCTCACAGCCGAAAAGCACTGGGGCATTACGAGACCGTGGTGAATTAATAATTTAACGCTGAATACTTTAATGTAGATGTGGGGTTTTGGCAATTTTAATTTCCAATTATGTACGAGTGAAATACATGTATGTTTTAGCGGTTAAACAAATTATTATAATGTATTAATGTATTTTGTTTGATTAAATTTGCATTTTAGACTGTGCTCGGAAGGAAAGGTGTCGTTATAAAACAATTTGAACCGCCCTCGTACTAATTCTAATAACAAGTAACCTATTTTTCATTGACCAAACGGGATAAAGTTGAGTGTGGACTGTCACAAATCGGTACCCGTCCCGATATGACCGTAGATGTTTCCAGGAAGTAAAACCCCAACAACCGACCAACTTTGATATTGGTCATCAGAGCTGATGTTTTCAACAGGGTGTTGCCCCACCCCTACTTCTCTCCAGCATGCCCTCCCTACATTGGCGTTCTCCCACGGCGAGACACTGCTACCAGTATGTCTGTAGGTGGTGGATCATTCCGAGTCGCTGCAGTGTGGCTGGGAACATTGCACAACACGGCGTCACCCAGGTATAAAGAGCCTGTGGGTAGTTTGGGAAAGTTCCCCATGGTGGGGCTACTTAATAGAGATATGTGCAGTCGACCCCCTGGGTGATCGAGTGCGTCAGGTTTCGGCAGTGTTTGGTGGGTTGGCTGAGTTGATGTCTCGATGGGTTCTCGCGTGAATAGTTTATCTCCATCCACGTGTCGATTGCTAACGGGTTCAATCGCCATTATCGACTCTTTGTGACGTCATGGCCGCCGATAATGTGGGAGGGTGGCGGGTCGCGGAGAAATGAATAATGAATCAATCGGTCATAGTCACGACAGGCAGCCTAAATGAATGTGGCAGGCACCTACATTTAAAATTGTCAACTTTGTGAATGTATTTCATGTGAGAATATGCAATGTAATTTCGAAAGGCACATTGAAATTCTTGCTTAGATGACTTGCAGTAATTACAGGTGTGATTTAAGTTACTTAATATTAATAAGTGTGTCACTATCTGAGTTTGATATGTATTAAATGTAAGCAAGTGCTCATGTTGGATTGTGCAACTTTAAGACTTAAAAAGATCAAATTGATATATTAAACACTTGGTTTCTTTGCTTTGCGTGTTGGAAGGTTTTATCGGTTTTTTTCCGTTTTTTTTATGGCGGAGCAGAGGAAGTAAATGTATGGGAGCGGAAATAATGTGGATGGGCAGTAGAGCGGAACTGATGGTTCCAGGAACACGTGGGGTGGGGTTGGGCTCTGTCTGCAGGCTCAGAAGTATGTATAAACTACAACCCAAACAACCTCGGCTTTCTCCACTAGTGACACGCTACACCACCACCACACACCACACAACGGACACGTTCGATTCCCGAAGGATTCACTAAATTGGTACTTGTCGCTTCCTAGCCTCTGGGCATTAATAGGATATGGCATGGGCCAGTTAGCTGAGTATCAGGATAATGTGATATCAGGTTATGGTGCCGGTTGCCCGATTTACCATTGGTGTAGCACTATATAGTTGCCATGAGTGCACACTGTCACAAGTCGGTACATGTCCTGATATGACAACCACACACATACACCCGTCCGAAATGAAGACCGTTTCGCCTGGATAAGTGTTGACTAAGTGTTCCTCTGCATGTGTAGATATTATGTAGCAATTGTAGGGTTAGATGTATGACCCATAGTTACACAGTATAGTAATTGTAGGAATAATAAGGTAGTTATAGGGATAAGAATATTCAGAGAAAGACTGGCAATTAAATAACTAGGGTAATTGTAACCGTAGTTATACTACGAGTAATGTTTCTAGTGTCGAAGTTGTAAACATATTGCTTAATCTTTCGCTCTTCTGCCCCGAAGCTCATTGCACACCCCCCCCCCCCCCCTCACACACACACACACACACACACACACACACACACACACACACACACACACACACACACACACACACACGTCTCCACCTAAATAAATAGAACGCCAACCCCGAAAACGAGGCTCGGGCACGTGTTGTTTGAAAATGGTAATTAATGCAGAAGGCTCGGCCCCGCTGCAACCCGAATCAATGAAAACAGTGTGGGTGCTGTTGGCGGGCGCCGACTGCCGTTACCATGGGTACGTCTCATTGTAAGGGTGGGCGGCTTGCTAAGTATTCGCCGACTGTTGTGTGCGAAATATTGGCGAGATTGTTTCTTTGGGTATTTCGCCTTATTCGGGTGGGCACGGATTTGTCGTTTTGAGAACGCGCAACTATTTGGTATTTTGGTGTTGTTTATGCCATAAGTGTATGTAACTGTTTATATTAAAGTTACATAGTCCGATGGTTTTGAGTTTCAGAAATTTTCTGAGATAAATACATTAGGTTGATCGTTATAATGCACCTTACTTTAGCTTGAAGTAACTTTTATTTTAAGTGGCTAACTTGTGAGATATTTGAAGTGCAACCATGCAAAATTAATTTTGGCAAGCTAAAACTCTGATACCATAGCATTCTGCAGTAACATGATCTATTCAATTGCCTCACTATTCCCTTCTGTGTGGTGACACATGCTTAATAAGTGCATAAGTATCTAAGCTAGATATGTGGAATCAAATTTAGATCATTGTTTTGGTTTTGAAAATTTGATGATTTCATCGGGCTAAGCCTCAGTCGAATTCTTAAATAATTTTGGTAAATTAATTGGGTCTTTTGTTGTTGCTTATACCATAAATGTATGATTAACTCTTTGTTATTTTAGCCTCATGCTATTTAACAAACAAAAAATTGTTTGTAAGTACTGACTACTAATGGTAGTAATTTCTGCCTGGTTACTGGGTAATTTTTTATTTTTTTTAAAGGTGAAAAAAGTGGGTGATGGGGGGGGGGGATGGTCTAGCTAGTATGCTGGTTACGCCCCATTTACCACGATAATGACGCGAGTGCCGCTCCGGGCTGCTATTATCAACTATGCTTGTCAGTGGGTGCCACCTGTTGTGAGGCAGTGCCTACCTCTAAATGCATGTCCCCCCATTGTGGGGCACAATGTGGAAGAGTGCCTGGCCTGTGTGTTGGCTGAATTATTTGTGGTTGGAGTGCGTGTTGTGCAGGCGACAGACACGTGGCGGATTTATTCCAGTATGGTTTATGTGTGTATATAGGTTGTGCTCTGAAACTGGGCACCGAACTGTGGCATGGAGACCAACATTGAAAACATTCCAAATATTAGCAGAAAACATTTTAACGAAAGAAAGAAATAGCACTTATCCATGTTCACACGAAGACTTGCATTTTGTGTTTATGTCAAAGTGTGGGGGGGGGGGGGGGGGGGGGGGGCTATTTCACTTTTCCATTTTTACTATACAAATTGAGAAATACACCAATATCACTTGCATAACATTGAAATCAAATGCATGTCAAGGACGTCATTTGAACATACACAACAAATTCAAAAAAGATTTGATTGATTACAATTAAGTAAGGAAGATTGTGTCTGACAAGGAACAAAATGACTGTTTTGTAATGATGCGTAACTTGTAAAGCAGCAACAGCAAACAAACAAGTCATATGAGCACACTTTTGATGCATTTTGTGGGACGGTTTAAATACAGTATTGCTAACATTCTTACTACACAGAGTCACCGATGAGAATTGCCCTTTATCAGAATATACCTCTCCCTATCTCCATCTTCAGACACGCTAGCGCCACTTGCTAGCAGGAATTAAAAAAATATATATATATTAGGGCGGGGTTCTTACAATGAGAACACCACCACAACCTATCATCAGGCTCAGTCAGGGATGCTAGCTGCCGCGTGTATAGAGGGGGGTGTAAATACCCGGTGGCCATATTGGAGTACATACGAAAGGCTTGGACCTGTCAACATTGTGCTTATTTAACGATATGTTGGGTTTATTTGTCACTGTTTTGTGCAGTTTGGCCTCAGAAGTGCTGTAAAGTCGCCACCTTGAGCACTAGCAGTATGGCTTCAAAGGGTGTTGTTAAAGTGCTGTATGTTGACACATTGGATGCCTGTCAAAGAATTACCAATGTTCGGGCAGTACCTGCTAGATGGTGTCAGCGTACTTTGGCAGCCGCCGACCGGGTAGGCCCAACGGTGGCCGTAGTGTTCTTGGTATATGACAGGGGGTCCCAAAGGTGGTGTCAAATATAATCCAAGATGGATGATCGCTGAGTGTTGACGTCACATGCGCTACCTCTATTATCTCAGAACCAGGATGTAGTAGCGGGATAGGTCACGAGGAATAAGGATGTAGCCACACTTTGCATGTTGTTTCCATTTGCTTTTAACACACAACTTCGGTTATTTAAAAAAAGAGAAATGTCTCCCATAGTTTTCTCTATTTACACCGTTCAGACCCAGATTAACTGTAACGGTCGATTACAGTTATAGCATGAGAAAGCGAGGGGAGGTGTGCCGCTGTTGCGGTATTATTGAATGAACTACATTAAAACCTCTCTAAATCGATCGACCTTGGACCCACTTTAAGTGGTCGGTATGGGCGGTTTTACTGTATGTATGGCAGAGGCGGGGGCAGGTGTTGGCACTGTGCCAACTAGTCGCGACAGTTCCACTGGAAGCCAGCGTCTGTGGTATGGCAGTTACCGTGTACGGGGGTGGGTGGGCGCCGACTGGGTCCCTAGCCACTCCCTGTCTTCGCACTCCTGCACTCCTAGACTGGTACCGTCTGAAATATGAAAGACCAACATTGTCCCAACCTTCCAACGGTGACTAAAGCAACTTTGTCCTACAAGACGGCGGTCTTCTGGCCAGTCTTCATTCACTACGACATTTAATGTTCGTTTTGAAACTAAAGAAAATTATATATATATATATATATTTATTTCTCGTATATCACACATCGTACAGGAATTCTCCTCCCCTAAATACACTCTGCCAACAGGGCAAACAACGCTTTTCTTTTCATTAGAGGAGGTATTTTTTATTGGGCATCAGTGTGTGTGTGTGTTTAAACAAACTTGGAATACTTGTTGTTCTCTGATGTCTGGTTTCCACATAGAGCTGCAGTGAAAAATACATAGGGATGCACATTCTCACCAGTCAAGTATCTATTCGGCATGCTAAGACGTAAAATCTCAACTATGTAGTTTTACGACATGCCCAGATAAGAACAAATATTATTCTGTAATGATGGAAACGTGTAGAAGAGGGTTGTTTCCCGGTAAATGGGATGTGTAGATATGATGGTAATTGTGATAACTCCTCCACTTCCTCTCCCTCATGGCCCTCAAGTTGTAGAAACATCGTGATGTTGAGGGGACAGATGGCGCTGCAGTGCGCACCTCCTTTTGAATAGCCCTAACACTGCTACTGCCCGGTTAGATCTAGGTGGACTGACCTACTTACTTGGTATACCTCGCATGTTCAATGTGTTTGTCACTGACCCATGGAGAGGACGGCACACCCGTGTAGATCCCGAGTGTGGCCTGTCGGGGCCGCTGTGAGTGTGGGGAGTCCTTATGAAATGTCGTCTGCTTCCCGCCGCCCCATGTGTGTCGGCCGGATACCCTGAGTGTTACGGCGCCTGTGATTGGTCACTTCAGCCAGCCGACTAAACACCATGGTGGGTGGGTGGTAACTGGGACATGAAAGGGGGGGGGGGGGTGACAAGTAAATAAGGGCTGGTGAGGCTTGTGGTTAGGCAGTAGTTTGGATAAAGTATTAAGTACAAACAAATCTCATGTGGGTTGGTCTAAGAATGTGTTCGATTTAAATTGCGTCTTAGGTAATATCTAGGGCTGGAGGGGTTATTAAAAATAGTTTAAAAAAACTAAATTTAAGAAACAACCCAACTAACCATGTGGGTTAAACAGATGTAGATCATAGATGTGTTATCTGAACCCATATTAATTGTTTAGATATTGTTATATGTATGAAATTATCGGAGGGACGGAGAATGGTTGGGGTTTCCTCCTTCAGAGTGAGTCACGTGGTGATGATTTGTCGCCCACACCGGTGAGATAGTTGCAGTGGAATGTCGCAGGTAGTCGGACCGGAACGCCAGTACCTACTAGGCGAGAACTGGTCTTTTGATCGATTTTAATTTGCCAAGAAGAATTGTTGCTAGAATGTAAAACTGCACTCACTCGCCCATATACTGCCATATCTCTTCCCCTCCTTCCCCCCCACCACCACCACCACCACCCAACACACACACATCCGCCTATCTCCTGTCTCACTCATGACTGGACAGAATGAATCAGTTGGGAGGCCGTGATAGGCCTATATAGTCATGGTACCAGTCCTGATATGACATTAAATGTTGCTAAGCCATGATAAAATTCTGTTCATTCGCCCACAGATACTGGCCCATATACCCATGTGCTCCCCAACTCTCACATCAACCACTGCCTCATGTTATTTCACCCTGACTGACCCGCTCTTGCTGTTGCAGGAGATGCGGCGGTGCAACAACACTTCGCCACTGGACAGCACGGGCAGCACTGCGGACAGCTTCACGAGTGAGTCCGCGAGCAGCTCCATCTCCGAGTCTGAGCATGACGACAAGGCGCTCGACGTACCACCGCGCCTCCTGTCAGCCACCACGCTCGGCCACGACGAGGACAGCAACAGCGGCTTTGCTACGACACCGACGACGCCGAAGGCTGAGCGCGACCAGGAGCTGGACGACAGTCGTGACAGTCGCGACAGCCTGCACATACGGCACTCGGGGGATGACAGCGACGACAGCGCCATGGAGCGGCCTAGCGACGAGTCGGGAGGTGTGTGTAGCTTCTTGTGTTTAATGTTACTTACATTACATAGCACTACATATACATACACACACGGGGGTTTGGTGGTGCTGTTGGCAAGTTCATTTATAGTTAAAGTTGCATAGTCGGATGGTTTTGAGTTTCTATCATTTTCTGAGATAAATATATTAGGTTGATCGTTTTAATCTACTGTACATTAGCTTGAAGTAACTTGGCTTTAAAATGTCTAAATTTGAAGATATTTGAAGTATAAGACTGCAAAATTGATTTTGGCAGCATGCCAAAACTCTGATGTCATAAACTTCTGCAGTAACAGCTTCTATTCAATTGCCTCAGTATTTCCTTCTGTGTGGCGACAAATGCTTAATAAGTGCATCAGTATCTAAAATAGATATGTAGAATACAATCTAGATAATTGTTTTGGTTTTAGAAATTTGATGTTTTCAGCGGACTATGTAACTTTAATTATACATACATACATACATACATACATACATACATACATACATACATACATACATACATACATACATACATACATACATACATACATACATACATACATACATACATACATACATACATACATACATACATACATACATACATACATACCAGTAGCTAATTAATACTTGTCGTTGACTTATGGCACAACTTGGTAATCAATCAAATGGAATGAATGTTGGCAGTTAGTTAATGCTTGCCGTTGACTGTTGCAGACGACTCGTGGGAGCTGGTGACCTGCTACTGCATGAAGCCCTTCTCGGGCCGGCCGATGATCGAGTGCTCCGAGTGCCTCACTTGGATTCACCTGTCGTGCGCCAAGATCCGCAAGTCCAACATCCCTGAAGACTTTGTGTGCCAGAAGTGCCGCGAGTCCAAGTTCACAATGCGCAAGTCGAGCCGCATCCGCAGCGAGAAGAAGATGATCAACGCGTAGCGAGCGGCGGCAGTGCGGCGGGAAGAGACGCGATGCAGTGTGTTTGCTTGGTTCTTCTCCTCCCGCCACAGACAGTGACTGTTGTCCCATAGCGCCGTGTCGGCCGCCCGCTCCACCTAGCGGAGGGCGGCCGCACCACACACACAATACACACACACACTCCGCTGTACATTGTTGTACATAGGGAGGGCGGGCTTGGTTCTCTTGTTGCGGGTGTGAATGATAACCTGTCACACCTCCCCCCGCCTCCGCCGACCTGCTCAAGAAGAGAGCGTGTGGGGGTGTGGGGGTGGGGTCTTATTATTCGAGAGGCTTTTTGGGATGTGGGGGGGGGGGGTCTAATGATGGATGGCCCGCGGAACTGATTCGCCATTTGTATATCATGGAGGCTGAAGAGACCTTTACTGATCGTATTTGTACATTTATTTTTACGTTAGCAGGGGTGATTTACTAGAAGTGCCCAAAGCCACGGAGAATACACATACGTACATGTATACACACACACACACACACACTCACACTCACACTCACACTCACACTCACACTCACACTCACACTCACTCACACGGCACTAGCAGGGGTAACATTACAAGGCAGCTCTTAACTACCTGACCTCCCCTCTCAGAGCACGGTGGACCTGTCCCCATCTGTATAGTGGACGCGGCCAACCAGGAACTGGAGGGGAGCAGCCGGTTACCAAGGGACACTTTAGTCTTTAATTTTATATGATCTTGTGTACAGTTGTTCATGATGATGGTGATGATGATAATGGTGGTGAGGATGCTCATAATGGTATCTCGGCGCCAATCTGTGCGTGCTTTCAATGGTGAGATAAGAATGACGTCATCATATATGGTGTACAGTGTACAATGGTACTGCTCTGTGTAGTTTTGTTGTTGGTGTTTTCCCTCCATCCACACACCTCATCTGTTTTCCCCACTTTTCTACGTTCTTCGTATGTGCATTTAGATGAAAGTGTTGCTGTTCTTGTTGTCTGACATAGTAATGCATACAAGTAGAATGCCTCCTTTTTCAGTCCACTTTACTTTCTTCCCCTCCCCTCCCCTCCCCTCCGCTCCCCTCCCCTCCCCTCCCTCACCACCCTTCGGCTGGGGGCATACAGAAGAGCAAAGCTCACTTATCTCGATGACAGCCATACCGTATTGACTGACTGTGCTTATTAAATGTCGAGTGGACGTCAACATGTGAGCAGGTTTAACGCATGGCAAATACTTGTCTCAAAACTACCCATTGGGTACAATACTAAGAGGTGCTTTCGCTGTTCTGATTGATGACGACGGGCTCCTGAAGCGAGGAGTTGAAAAACTAACCCCCAGTGTGGCCGAATTTATGGGTGTAATTTTGTGCAGATAGCCACAGATTTTGTGCGATAACACATGCATTATTGTCAAATGTACCATGTTCAAGAAATCCAAATAGCAGAGCACGGAAAGGGCCTTTCTCATCATATGATGTTTCAACCAACTGATCTCTCACTGTATTAACGAGTAAATATATATTTAAGCAACGGTGTTTGAATTTTTTTAAATGGAAAGTATTAGCTAGTATTGGTTCAAACCATGACCTGTGTAATATATTATTGAAGCAAGTGGTTCTCTGTTTGCAGACGCATATCCCCTTGGGAGCTAGTCTTGTCTAGCGGCTTCTCGCAGACACCCAGCTCAAACACCGGTAATGTTGTAATAGTTAGGGTTATTAGGAGGATCCGGGGGCAGTGGGCTAAATCTAAGAAAGAAAAGTGGAGAGAGATACTGCTCAGTGTTTGCCTTTGCTGTGTCTTACCTTGCAGGGTACTTCTGGCTTGTCGGGCATGGTGTAAAGAATAAAAAGCTTTTTTCTCTCTTCCTTTCAAAATATATGTATATGCACATGTATGTGTATATACACACATGTATCATAATGGTGTAAGCTGTTATGGTCAAGTCAAGTCCTGTCTGTGTAAGAGTACTAGTTACAGTTGTTGACCATAGAGGCCGCCAGTGGCCTTGTTACATAGTGATGGCTACACTAGGTTCTAAGATGACAAAAGGGGGGGGGGGGTGTAGAATATATAGGTCACGTGGAATGATATATGGGCAAACGCGTGTATTTGAGAGTAAAGTGGATGCAGTGTTGTTGCATTAAGGCTTTGGCCCTCCCATTACCAAATTATCGGAAATAAATTAGTATTTCGTCAAAATTTGAATTAATTTGCCACTTTTATTTCGTGAATCCATTTTTTTAAAGAAAATAATTAAATGACAAAATCCTAAAATATATGTAAAAGTAGTGGTCTACGAGCAAAGGTTATTTGCCCTCTTTTTTTTTGTGTATGGTAGTGGTCGGGGTTGGGGTCAGTTCACTTCGTTGAGCTCCCCCCAAATATATGTCCGGTCGGCATAGGATTGGTTAATATAATATACGACATGCTAGGGAGGGGGGGGGGGGAATCTTCGAGTACATTGAACCTTTGGTGTTTGAAGAATTGCTGCAGTGTACTGCGTCTAGGGTGTGCTGCTCTGTTGTGTTGTCCTGTAGGCCCCCGTTGGTCCTATGTGGTAACTTGTTGGTTGATTATGTCTTGTGAATATGTACAGAAAGTCTACGTTGGATTGTATAAAGTATATCTAATGTTCACAGTGCTACGGCCATGCTATAATCCATGTCATGGCCACACCACAAATGCTTAAAGGAATCATGACGTGATAATGTACAAAGGGAGAGGAGAGTGGACGTTGTCATGGCGACGTGCGACTAAAATGTGTTTGTAATTATGCTTTGTATTGCACGACTTATTCTCTGTATAAAACATTCTTTCTGTTCTTTTCACTTTCCGTCCCCCCCCCCCTTTTTTTTTTTATTATCCTCCGGGGGATCTCCTGAAAAGTAGTCTGCTTCTTCACAAATACCAAGACTTTATTTCTCACATAAAATAATCCGCACGATACTAATGTTTACTGAATTCCCTTTTAAACAATAAATCATCACGGTGTTAATTTTGTTATCTCTAGTTTGCAAATTGAAAAGCTCCAAGTTCATGTTACTAAAGTGGAACATTTTTGGGATGTCGGTACCATGTGAGAAGTAATTGTTTTAATTTGTATAATGGTATAATGGCGGCGGGTGGTAAATGAGGGATGGGGTGAGGAGATTATGGGAGTGTTTATGTGCAATCATTGCCAGTTGCATTGGGTTCTAAACGTAAAACTTTGTAGCTGATGGTTGAGTGCTGATGACAGAAGCTACACACTGTTTTGTTAGCCACTTGTCACACATCACACTAGATAGAGGTCCAGGTAGAATTATTTTTTAATGACAGCAATGCAGCCTTGGCTTTGTTCTCCCGGTGAATTATAAAATAGGCTGCAACTGGTGACCTGCTTACACATAGGGTGACATGCTTAAGAAAAATTCCTGATAACCTAGATCAAATACCACCATGTTGAATACTTGGGACTGTATTCGGGGCACACTGAACTAAATCATTGCCCATCAATTTACACATGAACCATCGTGTTGGAGAGTTATTGCACATGTGCATTACCTCGATGCAGGGGTGCTTTCGGGCTTGGTCAAATGGCACTAGTACCGTACGAAGTCGCCAGGATGTAGTTCCATATTAAATATGAAAAGAGCTCTGTACATATGCAATAGAAAATGATCAAAGAAAGACATGATTGTACATACTTGTATGCATCGTACTAGTCCGGGGTGGATGTGTGGATTTCAAATGGGCCTCAGCCTTTTGCTTCGACCTTCTACCCACAGGCTATTGTGCACGGCTACATATGTGTATGTTAATTAATGTCTTTAACTTATAACGTCAGACAGAACTGGGATGGAGGGTGTGGCTTTGCCAAGAATACATTAATAACAAATATAGACCGGTTAGTTCCGCTTGACTATGTCCATATCCTGCATATAGATGCTCCACACAGGCTGAGGGAGCCGCTCCAGCCGCCTGCGCAACAGTCTGTAACGGTGCTGTATGACGCCACAGATGGTCACATGGTTTCCAGCCATTGGCTGGGTTTACGGGCATAATGTCCGTTGAACCCTGATATTGTAGGGTCTGTTGTGACGACGGTAGCCTGATGCTATGGAGATGATGCTTAAGTCGTTTTTAGTTATTCATTGGGTTGCCATAGTGACGAGTATGTTGCTATGGTGATAATGCTGGAAGTTTCCTTAATTACTGGCTGTGTTACGGATAGATTATCTATTTCCCTGACTTTTTTTTTTTTTTTTTTAGCAAAAAAAACCCAACCCATATAAATGGGTAATTCTATTAAATTAGGCAGGTAAATGTTGAGACTGGGATGGGAGCACATTGTTTTACCGGTATTGCTCGATCCTTCTGAACATTTGGCTCGGATCAAGTTATCAATGGAACTGATAGTAGCAGTGTATCTAGAGTGATGGGAGGGGACACAGAAACGCTGTTGTTTATTCCAACATTTTGACATATCAAAAGTTTCTATCCTGGCACTGCCCAAATTCATTCATTGCTTTAAAGCCTGAACTTGAGCACCGCCATAAATCCTAGACTTCAGCACTAATCGCTATTCTTAGTGCACATCCATGCTGCCCACCTGGTCAATTAAATTCAATGTCTTAAAATTCCCCCAAATCCTCTCCCTCCATGTGTCCACGCACTCTTCTTCCATTTGCAGGGTGAGACATTTTGCACTTTTCGACATGTTTCTGAACTTTGTCTTTGTCATATGGTTCATTTCCCGCCACATGTTTTAGCACTGTCAGATTGATCAGAAATCAGATTTCTATTTTGTCCTGCTGGATCCGACTCTCATCCTTGCATCTGTGAGATGTAATCCCCCATCAAAATCATCTTAAACATTGCAAAATTGAATTTTGTCCATGGTGTGTAGGCGTACAAAATTGGGTTAGTCTCCCCTCGTATTTTGATAGGTTGGGGTAAGGGGGGTGAGGCGTGGTGTAAATAACATTAAAAAAAAGATTTGCTTGTATTTTAGCGATATTCCATGTGGAGTCCCTTATCAGAGAGATGCTAGTTCTGAGACGAGCAGGTGATATGGGTGGGTGGGTGGGTGTGGCTGGCGAACTCAGTCTGACTAATGTGATATTGGTAATGAGTGCGCAGATGCTTGGTGTTTTGTGTTGTACTGAATAATCTGTGCAATCCGGCCTTGGTGTTTGTTACAGGTACTCCAAGCAAAATAACCTGTATCGTTATTTAGTGCAGCGTTGCCAGTGTTCAACTTTAACATCTTGATGTGTTAGCCGCTGATACATCACCAATTAATCAATCTATTGAGTGTTTTTTAAAATCGATTTTTGATGTTTTATCGTTGAGTACGATGGTGCATATGTTCTAACTACCATTCCCTCCCCCTTCACCCTCTTTTGTGTGTGTATATTGTGCATTATTTGATTATCAGTACACTGGACCTATGTGCTGTATGTATAGTAGCGCATACAGCCACTAGAAGCCTAAGTTGGAATTTGGCTGATGGTTTCGACTTCTCAGTACAGCTTCGGCCCTATTCCATTCTGATTCGCAAACTAGTTTAGGATTCACTCATGTGCCATATCCTGTTTGTCGTGGTTGGTTGTGCATATACACACCGCTTGGCAAGCGTTATAGCAATGGAATTGTGAGCATATGAGTTATATGCCTCGCAAGTTTCGTAGTTTGTTGACATTAAAGTCTTTTTGAATTAAATTTATTTAAACAGTATATCCTATTTTGTAAGGTTTTTTTTATTACTTTTTTTTTTTTTTAAAGCTGCCTATAATGGCACTAATCTGTATCCTATGCTGTTTGCATAACGCTCGCGTCGTCGAAAGCATACTGAGACGAGCTGGAGGTTAAAGTTGAGCACTGCTAAGAACATGACAGATTTAAGACAATGAGACACCACAGTTGGGTATTCTTATTATTGTCTAATAATAAAGAAGTGAATCAGTACACACTCCTTGTACTACATACTGAATCAGGTCCCTCTCTCCTGGTTGCGAGTTCCCCTCAGATCAGTGGTCACTATACACTACTCGATTCAGCCTTCTATCCGATATATGCGCTCAGACATAGAAACGGCAGCTGTCATCTTATCTTCACTTCCCTCCCCTCGTGTGTTTATGTGCGTACATATATACTATGCGTTGGTATATTAAATACACTATGTATATATGAGTCAGGATCACAAAAAGAGGCCAATTGGGGGAAGTTGTCAGTATCGATCATTGGATGTCGGCATCGAACAGTATAATTATAGTTTAGCATTGACAGAGGTCTTGGAAAGTCCTTAAATTTAACCTGAATGTAAAGGTAGAGAAAACACAACAACCGTATCTGTTTCTAGGATAGTTTAATATAAAACAAAGAAATGCACAACACTTTAAGATTTGTGATGCCGACATCTGTTAAAGTTGTCGGCGTCGAGCATTGGATGTCGGTGTCGATCGGCATACTTATAGTTTAGCATTGACAGAGGTGTTGCACAGTCCTTAAATTTAACCTGAATGTAAAGTTAGAAAGTACAACAGCCTTATTTGTTTCTAGGATAATTTAATATAAAACAAAGCAATGCACTACACTTTAAGAATTGCGACACCGACAACTTAAATAAACCACCATTTGGCCCATTTTTCTGAGGCTGACTCGTATATATTTATTATACTATGCACAGGCGGGCCATCAACTCGCCCATGACCGAACTAAAATATCAGATGGGAGGAACTTTAGAGGGGGTGGGGGTGAGTATTTTACCGATATTATTTCAGGTATCTAAAAATGTGTCTGCAGGGCCTTTAAGTTGCTCCTGTGTCTTGTGAAAGTGTGATGAGTTAAAAGGCGTTATGCGAGTGGGAATGTGTAGGTTACGTTATGAATGATTCTTGTAGACAGCGGAATGGCAGTCAGTGTGGTTACCGTTTCGTGAAAGAAAAAGGACGAGGGAGGTTAAGGATTGGGTTTGGGTGGGGTGAAGAAGCCCCTCTAACATGGGACGCAACAGGTCTTCAGTGAAAGTACCAGTAGTTCAGGGAGTATTTAAATATATGCAGATTGTGTGGGGTTATTCTCTTTACCTTTAAATTAACGAAAATGGCGGTGTGGGTTTTAGACATGAATTTTGGTCTTTTAAAAACTGGTTCACACAGTGCCAGCTTAACTTTCAAGAGGTGCTTGTGATTAATTCTTTTTGTGACACTACCATATTGACTGCAGTGAACCTATTTTTTAAACTTTTTTGACTGATGACAATCATGAAGGAATACAGAGTAGATGGTGTTACATGGTCTCTAAGCTTGTTATTGTAATGTACTGTGTGGCAGGACTAGCAAAAGCACATATATAATATTTGAACAAAATTAGCACAATGCTTGCAAAATTTAATATCTATCAAATGAACTAATTTCGATGGTAGTCTCATCCCCCCCTGCTTATATATCAGGCTCTCTTGACTGACAGTTTGTAATAACAAATGTATATAGTTAAATTTCTTATGCAATAGAAAAATAATTACTTTTGCTATTCCTGTCACAAATATTGATAAGTATCGTTATCAGTGACGTCATTACTCATGACCACTCACTGATTACAAAGTGGTTCGAAATGAATGCACACATGTGTAAATCCACAATGCACTCGTCCCAGTTCCTATCTTTTGTTACTGAAATGTGTGCTAGCTTTGCTTTGTAGATTTTGCTGTATGCATCATAATGTAATAAATATCCCAACCCCGACAGTGGGAGGTGGGTGGGGGGGTTATTTTGGAAGATTTCTTAATCAGCACAAGCCAATAGCTAGTAGTGTGGTGTCAGGGCAGCAGGTTGGGTCATGATGATAACGATGGTGATGTACATATGTCTGAGGTTCAGATACTCCATCCAGGTCCTTTGAGCGGGGCCATATTATTATTATTACTACTACCACTACCTACTAATACTACTACCACCCCGGTACGCCCAGCATCTCCCACCCACTACTATTACTACTACTTCTACTATTACAACTACTACATCACCGATCACCTTGGTAACGTCACTGATAATTATTGTTCCAATTTAATCTTAAAACTCCCAAACTCACAAGCATCTCATTATTTATACATACCTTCATCTTCTTCAACCCTCCTAAACCCTTCTCCCTCCACACGCGCATGCGCGCACACTACCCATGCCACTTTTACATGTGGTATCTGCATACAAAAGTAAATGACACGCACACACAGTACCCTGCCATATACTATGGTGAAAACTACGTTGCATCTGTACACAAAAGTAATACATACAGATACACACACATACACGAATGGAAGCAGCCAATGGCCACATATGTACAGCGTTGCGCGCTTTGTTGGTGTAGTTGTCTTACCTTGTGACGTCACACTTCACGTGGGTCAGTCACGTGACACGCGATGTGAGGCGGACCGCCACCAACCCCTCCGCAAAAACAAGTATTTTAAACTGATCAGAGATGCAATGTTTGCTTGACGACTGGTGTTTATAAAGCCGAGCACAGAAGGGCCTTAGGTTGTGTGGTGGCCGGTCCGCCTCGCTTAGAACCGGGAAGTGTTTTGGGGGAATCTATTTGTACAGATATTAGTTTCATATGCAAAAATTCTGAATAAAAGGGAAACAACCAATATACCTGTTGTCTGTCGTGAATAATAATATTAAAGGGAATATTCATGCAATGTATTGTTAGTGCGCACATTCTAGTTGGACGTGCCGATTTCACGGCCAAACAATTTTAAAATATGAATAACCTGCAAGACCACTTCACTTAAAGTTGCATAGTCCGATGGTTTTGAGTTTTCGTCATTTTCTTAGATAAATATATTAAGTTGAAGGGTTATAATCTACCATACTTTAGTTTGAAGCAACTTAATTTTAAATGGGTAACTTAAAGAGATATTTGAAGTGCAATGATGTAAAGAACAGTAACAGATTCTAGTAAATTGACTTGGCATTCCCTTCTGTGTGGCAACAAATGCTTAATACGTTTATCAGTATCTAAGTTAGATATGTGGGATCAAATCTAGATAATAGTTTTTTTGAAAATGTGATGCTTTGATCGGACTATGCAGCTTTAATGTAAAGGTGAACAACTGGATTATTGTAGTTGTTTTGAGTTAAATAAAATAAGCTTTATATACTATATTGAACTATAGTAGTCTGCAAGAGGGAGAGTAGAGGTGTTGACAGGTCTGCGGATAAGTGGCAAGACTCATTGACAATGTATACTCATGAGAGGGGACATGAGAGACCTGTGATGGGTCAACTGGGAGGGTGGCCATTGAGAATGGTTAGGGTGGGGGTTATTTGCTGATCCCTGTATTAAACATGGTTGCATACCATTAAGGTTCCTGGCAAATATTAATAGAATATGTAAAATGACAAAGTGTATGTGACCTCAATTATTACAGTTGCTGTAGCAATTTAGGCATCCTTCACTATTGCCTGAAGGTGTGTTACATAGAGTGTGGCCTGTGTAACACACAGATGATGAGTGTTTTATATAGGCCACAGCATAACATTCATTGGAGGCATTTGACTGGGACCTTTCTATCCGCAAGATTTACGGATGAAGCCACAAGACACATTTGATTCATACATATAGAAACCCAATAATTTGGCGTTTCTTCTAATCAAATAAAAATACTAAAACACAGCCATCAGGGAAGAAGGCCTCGAAGATTTTTGTTGGTGTTAAATATACAAATTTATTTTCTTTTCAGTCGAGCACTGAAATGATTCCTGCCACATACAACAAATATTGTACAGCATTGCCTCCTGATTGGTTCGAGTTAAGTTTGTTTGTTGTTTTACGTCCTAGCAACATCTAAGGTCATATCAGGACGGGTACCGACTTGTGACAGTGCGCACTCATGGCGACTTTATAGTGCTGTCCCACTGGGAAACCAGGCCGTGGGCACCATGACCTGGTATCCCACTCAGTCACATTATCCTGACACTGAGCACACCAGTCCTTGCCCTATCCTAATAACGCCGAGCGCCTGGCTAGGAAGCGACAAGTATCAATTTTAAAGTCATTGGTTTGACTCGACCGGGACTCGAACCCACGATCTACCAGCACAGGAGATGGACGCTCTAACTCATTCGGCCATCCCGTCTGGTCGAGTTAAGTACATATACCAGTTTAAACAACAATATTTCTGGCAATGCACATTAACTCTTAAAGAAAAAAAAGAAATGATTCAAGTTGTAGTAATGCTATCATTCATGAATTGCACCCACTTCCACGCCCCTCGCATACAGATTATATCAAACACCCTATAATATTAAGACGGCTCACTCCCTATCTCTCCCATGGTAATGTAAATTTTGCAGTGCCACCTTGTGGTGGGTTTGATCAGCCCGGCTGCTGGTTGGTGTTTCACATGTAAACACATACAATTATATTATACATGAGATAGGTAAGTATGAATACACATCAATACGGAATTGCTATGAATAAATACACATCATCATCATCATTAGCATCGCCATCATCACACATATTTCACATTCATATATACATTTGTACATATAATATAGCACCTGTTTAACCAAGAAAACAGCCAGCGCACCAAGTGGTGGGTTTGATCATTTTGATTACACAGTGCAGGCTGAGTGAGCCGTCTTAGTATTATAGGGTCTTTGACTATATATACTATATATTATATATAAGTGGTGGTTCAGGCAGTGTGACGGTCAGCTCTCGGTACTGCCTGGTGCTGCCTGGTGTGGGTCCGGAATACGTCTAAAGATGGCTGGCCACTTGTCGCCTTTGTTCCGTGTCACTTTTTTCCCCTCCTCTGTACTTTCGAAAAGCTTCGTCACCACTGGATCCGCGTCCTGTCAGTGACAAAATTAGAAAGGCACAATGTAATGGCGCACGACCGGAATAGGATAGGAGCTGTAAAGTAGCAGGGTCCTCCACAATTATCAACATTTTCACAAGTGTACACAACTACTTTTTTTTTTTTCATGACACCCCCCCCCCCCACCCCACGCCTCTTTCACCACAAAATGCACAATAGAAATGTTGATATTTTACAACATGACCGACATTTTTATTAAACAAATTAAAAGCGTGCAGTGGGTCCTAACCCCCTCCCATAGAACATACATCTTTTCATATATGGTTTGTATGCTTGTGAAAATGTTGATAATTGTGATGGACCACTTACACTAACACAGGACGAGGTGTAAAGTAGCAGTTTACCCCAGAATCAGGGATGGAAGATTTCCGAGATTTCGCTGATTTCCGGAATTTTTTCTGCAGGCTAACAGTATGTACTAATACATTGTTAAACACTGCATCACTATCAGCGTATACTAATAGTATGTGGTGCAGACATCGCAGCACGATCAGTGTATATTAATATGGGCTTCAAATGCTGCAGCACTATCAGCATATTCTAATATGTATGACACCTGACTTCCGGGAATTTTCCGCGATTCCCTGACAATGCTAAGCCTATGGGAGAATTTCCGCTTTTTTGGCCGTATGCCACATTCATCCCTGCAGAATAGAAAGGCATAAAATAGTAGCTTACAACAAAACAGGCCTACATCATTACTTAAACCAGAATGGAAAGATGTAAAGTAGCAACTCACATAGGGATAAAGTAGTTTATTACATCAGAACAGGGAAAGGCATATGGTAGCAGCTTACACCAGAATAGGAAGGGGAGTAAAGTATCAGCTTAGAGTAGAACAGGAATAGGTGTAAATTAGTAGCTTACATCAGAATAGGAAGGTAAAAAGTTAATTGATAATTGTGGTATGCCATATCAGCAGCAATGGCAGTTCAACGGAACCAGAAATGAGTCGCCTCCAACAATAACAAAATCGGAAATCTTACTTTCAGTAAATTTGACTGTGCTAAGCATATTAGGAGAAAATACCATGGGGGAAAACAATCGGAAACCTGCCGAAAAGCGGAAATTTCGGACCCCTAATAACTGCTTATATTCAACCAGGTTGAGGTGTAAAGCAGCAGCTTACACCAGAACATGGGGAGGCATAAAGTGACGACCTACACCAGAACCGTGGGGGACGGGGGGAGGGAGAGGCATACTAGTAAAAGTAGCGTCTTACACTAAACCAGGATTAGCCGCATACAGAAGGGGCTTACACCAGACTGAAAGGATCAGATAGACACAGTCGAGCTGGGAAAATGTTTTACGAGAAGGGCCCTCACCATTTCCTTTTGTGAGAGTTGTTTGAAAAGTGGATGTGCGCTGATGTGTTCCACCATCCAGTCATGAACCTCTCGCACATCCGTGATGGTGTAGATCAGCCCCTGAGACACAAGGCCAAGTCATTATGTGACCATCATGTCAGGTATTTAATCAAAGCATAGTATTGCACGTTCGTAATAGAGATTTTGTTCAACGGATGATAGAACCTGAAAAGTATCCCTTGGGTGTAGTTAATTTGGTAATGCCATTCTAGATATTAAATGACGGTTACAAAGGAGATTTTATTGTTAACTAGATTAACTTTATCTTTGCATAGTTTGATGATTACTATAACCTTAAGTAATTACCTTGGAGATATTTGAAGAGAAAAAGTATACTTGAAGTGAAAACATACCAAATTACTTTTGGCAAGCGAATCAAAACTTGGACACCCTAAACTTCGGCAGTAACATGTTTATTAAATTGGCTTAGTTTCCCTATCTATGCAGCAACAAATGCTTAATAAGTGCACTGATATCTAAGTTAGATATGTAGGCTCAAACCTAGGTAAGTGTTTTGGTTTTGAAAATATGCTTTCCTACGCAGCTTTATGTCTAGTAATTATAAAAGCGTAGTCTGCACTGACCTCAGAGGCCAGAGAACAGAGGGCACAAGCACAGGTAAGCATTGTTAGGTTGATTGCATCAGGGAGCCTAGATAACCTAACGGGTAGGACGCTCGCCCTACAATAGTAAAAATGATGCTGATGCTTTAATGTCATGTCGGCATCAAGGGCCATATTTATGGCGACAGGTTAATAGTATTCATTGTCATTTTTGTTAATCACATTTATATGCCTGCATTGAAATTTACAAGAAAATTTTAATTGGCCAGGTTTGTGCTAAATGACAGCAAAAATGTTCTTCGATGCAATGTTGAAGTAGCTACAGTTGTGTTAAATTTGTGTAAAACCCACGAAAATGTGGGTTCGAGTCTCGCAGTAGACACAATATTGCCTTTGTTCGCAACACTGACCTCCCCCTCCCCACACCTACAACAAAACTGAGGGAACGAAGATCAACAGATCTCCCATACATTAAAGTGTTAGTATCAACTAGATGCCACTGGACTCACCCCGTCACGGAGAATATAGGCGTACTCAGCAAGAAGTGTCGAACTGATGATGCGCCATTTGTGTTTGGTCTTTTTGAAGTGTGGGTCGGGGAACAAAAAAAACATTTTGGACAGCTGAAACAAAATGGGTGACAAGCAATTGTTTATCTAGATATGAGGAAGAGTGATCACACGTGTCACACCAAAGGCGCGTTAAATTTAAATGATTAAAAGTAGGTTACTTTCGAGATACCAATAGTTAACGAACACCCTTAGGAGAGGATGGTTGAGTCGGTAAGAACACCGGCAGGCTTCCAGTCTGGAAGGTCGTGAGTTCTAAATCAGACTGAGTCAAACCAATGACGTACACTTATACTTGTCGATACACTTATACTTGTCGATGGCATTATTAATAATAATAATAATAATAATACGATATGGTATGGACTGGTGGGATAGTCGTGGTGACAATGTTCTGATCTCCCAGTGGGACAGCACTATAAAGTTGCCATGAGTGCGGACTGTCTGTCACAAGTCGGTACCTGTCCTGGTGTGACGTTAGATATTTCAGGCAGTGTGAGTCATAAATCCCCGACAGACAAACAAACTTACTCAGGGCCCTGGTCATGCTATGGTGCGTGTGCGCATGGGTGAAACCCTATGTGTAAACGCATATATTTTTAAAGACTGTAGTGTAATGATCTTTCATTGAAAGCGGACAGCAATATCTATTTGTGAAAGAGAGCACTCTCCATCTCATAAGTAATTACTTATCATAAAAACTGTTACCACGGTTTACATCCAAAATTAACCCTATGCAGCCTCCAGGAAAATGCCCCAAAGTCGAGTTGATGTTATGACTATGAGGTTATAACGGAGATTTTATCAATGTTTCCATATGCAGCTTAAAACAAAACATAACACTCAAAACAGTGATTGTAGATGTCACCATATAAATAGACGTTTTTACAGAATTCACATTTTAGTTACCCCAGAACACAGACCCGACTATGCAACACCTGCCTACCTGAGCCTTGTGGAAGAAGTTTGGCAGGTACTTCATGGCGTTCATGCGCAGACAGTTAATGTTCTGGTACTTGCCCGGGTTCTGCTCTCGGAGCGCCACCACGCGGTCACGAACGTAGTCGGACACCTTCAGTCGGATCTCCATGCCCAGCATCAGCGTCTCCGGGAACATGTTTGACAGGGTCACTGCAGTAAATCAACGAGCAATTACCACCGAACCTAAAATAGATACAGGATCAGGGAGGGTTCCTCTTGTCCAACAAACTCATATCTGACGACTATTTTTGCTCTTCTCCTTAGCAGTGTCAGCTATCAATGGAGAAAATCCAGTGGCTAACATGTTGGTACAGTTGCATTCTCTTACAGTTCAGCAACTCTATGTCAATATGGATAAAATGGATAAACAATGCTGCCTGGAACCAGTGCCAGTGTCATCACATGATTTTAAAAACAAAAACAAAAACTGTTTGGATTTAGACGGGGTTGTATTATTACTCACCCCTATTGACTCACATTGAGGCTATTTAGCTTACTGGAGGTAACTATTTTTATATAAGGCAGATGTTGCTCACCAAGCATACCGCCGTAACCACATCCAATATCGGCGAATTCGATCTGACGTACAGAGTGTGTGCATGCCTCGTCCATCGGGTCATCGTGTTTGTCAGAAGTTGAGGACTTTGGGCTAAAATAGGCTGGGTACAACTCACTCCAGTCCATCAAGTCTGGACGAAGCGGGCTGGAAGCAAATCCCCCTTTCAGTTTACCATTCACATTGCACAATAAACTGGGAAACAACTTATTTACTGAGTTAGTATGAGACGTGGACTCGTAGTTGATATAGGATTAGATAAATGATTCACCCCTACGCAGCGTAGGATATGTTGTGGGGGTGCGCAGACAAAAGCTCACAAGACAAAAGCTCACACCCTTAATTTTTTAAAAGAGACAAAAGCTCACAGCAACTATATTTTTCTATTATATACATATACATATAAATGTCACAGGTATAATAAGCTGGACTATTTTGAAATGTAGTTCTTAAGCCATAAGGAACTGGTCAGAGGGTTTTCTTTATCCATTAAAAAAAATAATGAAAATTTACACTGTTACCAGACAGGATGGCCGAATGAGTTGAGCATCTGTCTGCCGTTTTGGTAGATCGTAGGATTCGAACCCACGGGTTCGAACCCTGGTGGAGTCAAACCAATGACTTAAACATTTATACTTGGCCAGGCACTCAGCATTATTAGGATAGAGCAAGGACTGGGGGGCTCAGTGTCATGATAATGTGACTGAGTGGGATATCAGGTCATGGTGCTGGCAGCCTGACCTCCCAGTGGGGCAGCACTATAATGTATCCATGTGTGCACACTGCCACAAGTCGGTAGCAGTCCTGATATGACCTTTGATGTTGCCAGGACGTAAAAAATCAACCAACTTCATACAGATTGTCAACTTTCAAAATGACATAGCTTTCTTCGTATTGTCCTAGAATAAAAATTTAAAGACCATTATTATAATAATTCAGTTCTTCCCAGTGGAACCAAATGCAATGACCGAATTAGTAGAGCACAAGCTTCCCATACTGTTACAGAAGGTCGGGAGTTCGAATCCCAGACGAGTCAAACCAATGACTTACAAAATTGATACTTGTCACTACCTAGCCTGGCACTCTGCATTAGGATAGGGCAAACTCTGGTTAGCTCAGTGTCAGGATAATGTGACTGAGTGGGATATCGTGTCATGGTGCCAGTGGCCTGATTTCCCAGTGGGGAAGCACTATAAAAGTCACCATGAGTGCACACTCTCACAAGTCGGTACCCGTCTTGATATGACCATAGAATGATAGATGTTGCTAGGACATAAAGCTTCAACAAACAAATCTTTCCAATGGTACCACTTCCAGTTATAATACAATTATATGAATGAAATCTTTTTTTAGTCATGTACCTAATTAGCTAAACTATTCACCCCGTACCACAGAGGCCTAAGCCAAGGGGTCAGAGACAGAGCCAAATCTTTTATCTAGATTTCTAATACCCAATAATTAATAAGATTCAGGAGGTGTGAAATGAGGTGTGAGAACAACTGACTCTCTCGTCACTCTGTCTCTGGTAACACCTCTGATTAAAGCTTGTGAGCTTTTGTCTATGAGCTGTTTTCATTAGGGTGTGAGCTTTTATCGTGGAACTGTTGTGTTGCATTGGCCATTGCCGCAGGGTTTGCGGCAATGGCCAATGCAAATCCATTTATAACATCTTGTCATGTTACAAATGGCTGACTGTAAAATGGGTTTTTTTTGGTTAAAAAAAACACTTTATAACTAAAAAGGACCAAAGTTGCACACAGTTTATTTTATTTCCCTTATTTCTTTCATCAAATCTGAACATGAATATGAAAAGTATAAGGAAAAAAATAAGTAGGAAGGTTTTTATTGATGTTTTAAAATCCCATCCCATACTGACCAGTTTTCAGGAGAGTGACCCATTTATATCAATCTAAACAGCTAATGGCTACTGTAAAATTGATTAAGATTGATTAATAAATTTATTGGCCCAAAAAAGTGAATCCCTGTGTCTGGTTTTGAATTATACCATCTGCATTTAGGTTGAGAAAAATCTGGGAACTCAACTAGTGTTAAGCCCCGTTTACACGGGCGATTTAAAACGTTTCATATGAACCCACTTGCCTAGATCGACTCACATTTGCCGTGTAGACGCACCTCTGTGGCGTTTTAGGGCTGAATCGATTCATATGAAACGCTTCATCTATACCACCTCGGGAGGTGGTTTATTTGAAGCGATTCAGCTGGTTCCCGGCAGTGTTAGGGCCCGATTAGGTGGTCGCCGGTTACAGGCGCACCACAGGCGGCTGGTTCCCGGCACCAAAACACTCTTTAAACTTTGTCCGTGTAAACACACCTCAAAAACGCTTCATATAAATCGCCTTGTCTAGAACGTTTCACAATTCCCCGTGTAAACACGGCTTTAGAGCCATAGCCAGTTTTACTCATTTAATTCATGTTTTTATTTTTATCCTTAATGACATTTGTTGGGTTAGGAAAGGGTAGGGTTAATCAGACATTGGTAATATATTTCTTTGACACAAGTTTTTGTTGACACATTTTACATTTTAATATCCATGTTTGTGCCAAATTATGTACTTTTATTAATTTCGAATAAAATGGAATTTTTCCCTATGCGTATCGGCAAACTCAATGGCCGTACGCACCGCATACACTCCAAAACCTTTTGTTCAGAGATGTGCAACAAAATTAGTTGCAGTTATAAAGGACTTACCCTATGAACAAAGGCTTAGGGAATTGAAACTTCCTACCCTTTCCTACAGAAGGAAAAGAAGTGACATAATTGAAGTATTTAAAATTATGAAAGGTTTTGATCAAATAGATATGTCATATGAACCAATTTTTCACCTTGAATAAAAGAGAAGGCAGTCGGGGCCATACTCTCAAACTAGTAAACCCCAGAGCCATTTCAAAGTTTCGCTTCCTTTGCTGCCAACGCCGTTTTCAGCACATGCGCATTCGGAACGGTGATCTCGTCTATTGGCATTGCACTTCTCTTGTTTACTAGCGTTCATCAATGTCAATGGCTACTTAGCATTAAGATTAATTGCATTATCGCCCAGTCGGGAAAAGAATGTCTATATTCAGAATATATGTATCAAATTAAACATTTAAACAATAACAATATACTATGAGATATAGATAGACATCATACATTAGTACCATAACTTACTATTCAAAGTTATGGTCCGCTATAGGATTGCAATGAGCACGCTGGCGATAGAACTTCTTTTGCGGTAAAGAAGCCATGCTGCTTAATACCCTCAAACCAAGTCTGTTTGAGACCATTCGTTGTTTTCAACCCGTTTATTTTTATATTAGTATCATATTCAGAAAGCATTTGTTGTTAGATATATATGGCATATTATTTCAGAATAGGTTTATTTTTGAAAATACAAAAGAAGTCTAAAAATAAAACAAATGGAAATTGTGTACTTGAGATTATCTGCCAGGTGTACACATACTACGAAATGTCCTGAGAGTTTTCCGTAAGTTCCTCTTCGTAGAATATTTATTTTGATTTGTGTCAATGGCATGCTCTAAAATATATTACAAATTGTTCTCATATGAACAACAGTGTCAATTAACTGAACGACTGCCCGCATTTGAATCGGGAATGTAAAGAAATTGTTTAAATGATCATCCCAAGTTGTGTCACAGTCACAGGAAATAACTGTGGAAGTGAAGCGTTGTACAAATTTTTTGTTACTTAAAATTATACTATAGTATAGTATAATTTTAAGTATAGTCTATACTATAGGCCTGTCACACTACGACGTAAGGCGCCGACGTAGATGACGTTTCGTCATTACGTTGAGGAACGTCGAGTTACGTCATGGTTACGTTAGGCAGACGTCGAGAGACGTCGAGGTTTTCAACATGTTTAAAACTTTTGACGTGATACTCTAATGTTTGGGTCACGTCACACTCACGTTATGAACGCGTTAGGTGAACGTCGATGACGTTAGACATACGTTAGTCAAACGCTGCTCACTATGTTGTACTACGTTGACCTACTTTAAAGGCAGTGGGAACGTAGTGACGGTGTATGGATAACATGCGCCTAACATACGTCCAACGTACATTTAGCATTGCGCCACCGTGTCATGACGTATCTAACGTGTAGGCACATAGTTCTGGCGATCGAATAACGTGCCGTGAATGTAATTACGTTGTCCTCTCGCGTTGAAGCACGTTATCACTACGCTTTACCGATGTTATGCTCACGTCAACTACATGGCATTGACGTCCCAAATTTGCATATTACGCCGAGAAGTTCAACGTAATAAAATTATTTTCACGTTGTCCCTACGCTGAGGCGTTACGTCATAGTGTGACAGGGCCATTAGTCTTTACTACTTTAGTTTAGATATGGTTCTAGTTAGATAAAAGATTCACCCCGTACTTCCAGTACAGAAGTGAAAACCAACCCATTAGAAAAACTGGCGAAAGATTTCGACATGCTAGGTACATCACATGAACATTGTAAAATTGTTGCACAGTAATTATCAGTACTGCAAATCGGTAGACAGAAAGAGCTCACAGAATAGATTAAAGGTTTTTTTTAATTCAAGTACATATGATTAGTCGTTCCAAAGTTATCTAAGATTTAGTTTTCCTAGAAATCAACATTTTGTCCTATTGGTTATAGCTATCGAGGGAGTGCATGTGACATTACTCAGCAGTCAGCGGTCAGTGGCCAGCCATCTTGGATTACGAGCACTCTCCCTAGCCATGTTGTGAATGCATTCAGATGCAGTAAAACAGAGATTTCTTGTGTTATGGGAGGTTATGGGCAGTTCACATCCAATGTGTTTACTTACAGCACTTTAGCAACAACTTCTGAGGCCAAACTGCTCAAAACAGTGACAAATAAACCAACAAATCAGTAAATAAGCCCAGTGTAGGCAGTTGCAAGCCAATATGGCCACCTTCTTCTTCATCATGTCCTTCCACCAGTTATCTCAAGGGATTTTCGAGCAGACGTGCTCTCGGTGGTGGATGGTGGTAGCAGGATGTGGACGCTCCTGCTGTGGCCAGTTTGTCGAATGTGGGTTTCCATGGCAACCATAAATTCAAACATTAAACATTCAAACTTAATCCTGGAACTCACACATTACTTACAACATAATTCATAGATTCTTAAGAATCTCAGTAATACCACAACTTACAAGTAAATCTGGTATAAAGCTCTAAAGATCACGCTTAATCCTGGGTGAAAATGGTGGGAAATCAGCATGAGCAGCTACCGCCGCGGCGATTCCGCCGATGCACACACAAATTTAAAAGCACTGTAGTTCTGTCAATTCTTTATGGATTTTGGTCTAACAAAAACTGAAATGAGTGCTATTTAGTTCCCTTCAAAATGGCAGTAGACTCACCACAATTTGAGCAGAGCTAAACCCCTGAATCTGCGTTTTTGTGCGAGGTGAAAATGGCGGGAAATCGGCACGAGCAGCTATCACGGGCACCGATGCACACCCAAATTGAAAAGCACTGTAGTGTCTAACCAAATGGACAGATATACACAATATAGGTATCAAATGAAAGATAAATAACTAAATATTGATGATTATCAGACTACTAGAATGATTTTAGAAATTTACTTATCTGTTCTATGACTTTTTCATCAGTGGTTGACTTCAACAGCTTGTAAAACCATGAGAGGTATCCCCTAATGCACTAGAAACTGTCCCAGATGTAAACAAGGTTGTGTTTGGTCAATTCTGATGTCATCCTGTATGGCAAGTCATTTGCATAGGATTTGTGAATGGGTTTTAAAGAGCACCTCTGAATATAGGCATCTGCATTTTTGTGCGAAGGGAAAATGGTGGGAAATCGGCGCGATCAGCTACCGCCGCATCGATTCCGCCGATGCACACACAAATTTAAAAGCACTTGTTTGGTCAATTCTGTATGGATTTTGATCAGCTAAAAATGGAAACCTGTGATATTTAGTGCCCTTCAAAATAGCAGATTCACAACAATTTGAGCAGAGCTAAATCCCCGAATCTGCGTTTTCGCACGCGATGAAAACATCGTGAATTTAGCGCAAGCAGCTACCACCGCAGCAATGCCGGTGATGCACACACAAATTTAAAAGCACTGTAGTGTCTTTCCAAATGGACAGATATACACAATATAGGTATCAAATGAAAGATAAATAACTAAATATTGAGGATTGTCAGACTACTAGAATGATTTTCGAATGTTACTTATCTGTTCGATGACTTTTTCAACAGTGGTTGACTTCAACAACTTGTAAAACCACGAGAGGTATCCCCTAATACACTAGAAACTCAGATGTAAAAAAGGTTGTGATTGGTCAATTCTGATGACATCCTCTGTGGCAAGTAATTTGCATAAGATTTGTGAATGGGTTTTACAGAGCACCTCTGAATATAGGCATATAGAAACCAGGTCACAGAGTTCAGCTGCAGTACTGGAGACAGCTATACCGCAACGCCCAAAGCGGGATTTGATGTACCTAGACATGCTGGGGAAATGAACTGAGTTGGTAAATTCTTAATTTAAGAAGCAAAATATATTCTTCACATAAATATTCATATTTACCCGCTACTCCTGATTTGAAAGATATAATAAAACATGTAGTTTAAAGAACTTCCGGTAGATCGTTAATGAACAGAACGAATAAGATCGTACCTAAATGCTGCCTTGGGGAATACCACTCAGTACATCTGTCCAGTCTGATGGTATGCCATTTACAATGACACACTGTTTCAGGTCGACTAGGAAGTCTTTGATCCATGCCTTTATATCTTCATCAATGCCATATGCGGATAGCTTGAGTAGAAGCCATTTATGGGGCACACAAACACAGTTTTGAAGTCTAGATAGATTGCATCAACTGCCCAGGTCTAGGAGTTCTGTCCATATTTCGATTGTAACAAAAAGCTGCAACATGCAAGAACGACCCGGTACGAAGCCATGTTGGACATCACAGTACAAGTTGTTGTCCATCATGTGATTTACTATGCTGTCTCTTATGATTGATTCCATAACTTTGCAGGCTTATGGGTCTATAATTCCCTGCAGAGGTCTTGTTTCCTTTTTTTGTGGATCGGTGTGATATTGCCTTCCTTCCATGCCTGTGGTAAGTGACTTTCGCTCAGTGATTTGTTGAAGATGATACTCAGTGGGTGACTTAATATAGGTGCTGTTTCACTTAATACCCTTGGATGGAATCCATCAGGTCCAGCGGCTTTGGTAGGCTTAAGTTTGAATAACTTTTTTTCTACAATCTGGGGGGTGATGTTCATGTTTAGTAACGGTGAGCCTTCGTGATGATTGGTAATACTTGGGTAGGTGTCTATGTTCTCAGCTATAAACACACTTGTAAAAAAGGTCTTCAATAATTCAGCCTTAGTCTTTTCATCTTGGGTTAGTGATCCATCTGTCTTTTGAAGGTCACCCAGCTTTGGTTTGTTTTTCAGTTTGCTGTTTACATACTTCCAGAAAGCTTTTGGGTTCGTTTTAATATTTTGTGCCAGGTCTCCCTCAATTTTGTGTACAGTCTCCTTGTCAGTGTTGTCAGCTTAATTTTTTCATGGGCTGCGCAGACATAATCGAGGTAGTCACCTGTATGTGTCTAACTTTTCCATGCGTTGTACTTCTTTTTGGATTGTGCCATTGCTTCCTTATTCATCCACAGTTTTCTTCTTTTGTCTTTCTTTGGACATGATTTAGGAATGAAGATCTCCATTGCCCGCCATCCCGTCCTGATATGACCTTAGATGTTGCTAGGACGTAAAACAACAACAAACAAACAACATCTTGGGTGTTTTATTTCCCTTACTACTTTGCAGTCAAGCGGCAGATGTTCTGGTGTCCATTTGGCTCTGATTTGGCTCTGTACAATTTTTGGGACCAGTTTCTTTATTTGCTGCCTGTATTATTCTGTTTCTTCTTATGATTAGGTTAGATTCTCCATTGTTTCTTCTTGTTTTTAGTTCTTCTCTGAGTTTTCTGACTTCTTCTCTTCTTTTAGCATGAGATCGGGGGAGATGTATGTATTCTTCCAGTCATCTGTGTGTCATAGAGTTTTGGCTGCTGCTAATACTGCTCTTTTACGTATTGCGGAGTTCATAGTGGCCAGTAGGAGTCTAGGTTTGTTATTCCTATCTTGTCCTCTTCCACCTAGCTGAACAGTCTTTACAATTTCTACATCATCTATGGCCCAACGGCGGCAAACGCCGTTGGGCCAACGGTGGTAAACGCCATTGGGCCAACGGTGTTTGTCCACTGATCCATGATTGGCCCAACAGCTTATTTAACACCATTTTCATTACAAAAGCCTTTTGGTTAAGATTTAAAAAATAATTGACAAAATAAATCTTTTACACCGTGGGTCCGACGTCAGGCCATGGGTGGGGGGCTGGTTGGGCCCCGATGGTGGCCCGACGGTGGCAAATATGTGGAAAATGCAAGGCAACCAGCTACGAGCCACCACCGTCGGCCCGACGGTGGAAAATATGTGGTAACCATCCGACCAATAGCCACCGTCGGCCCAATGGTGGCCCGACAGTGGAAAATATGTGGCGACCGTCCGACCAATAGTCACCGTCAGCCTGACGGCTCTGCGCTATCTGAGTAATTGTCTGATCCAGATACAAATATAGATACATAGGAATTCGCGTATAATGACTATTATAGTTATTAAGAAATCAAAGCTTAATCCATACCTGACAACTATTGGTGACTACAGCATATAGAGGGAGTGCACATGATGTCATTACTTAGCAATCAGCAGTCAGTGGGCTGCCATCTTGGATTACGAGTACCCTCCCTAGCCATGTTGTGAATGCATTCAGATGCAGTAAAACAGAGTTTTCTTGTGTTATGGGAGGTTATGGGCAGTTTACATCCAATGTGTTTACTTACAGCACTTTAGCAACAACTTCTGAGGACAAACTGCTCAAAACAATGACAAATAAACCAACAAATCAGTAAATAATCACAGTGTAGGCAGTTGCGAGCCTTCTGTATGTCATCCAATATGGCCACCGAAAGTTGTCTTGTGATGTCATTACACCCCCTTTATAGCGCTATGAATCATAGCGTTATATGCTCATAGTATGAGTATCTTGCCCTGGAGTCAACCAGTACAGCTCACTTCCACATCGCTACAAAGAAACCGTTTTATTAATTACTCATACAAGTTGTTTACACACACACACACACTCACACACACACGCACGCACGCACACACACACACACACACACACACACACACACACACACACACACATCCCTCTTCCCGCCCTTCTCCCACTGCTTAACCCTCAAACCCCAATATATCGGACTATTTTGCATGTGGTTTACGAAGAACACTTGTATTCTTATAGCGTTTTAGGGAATCTTTTATTTAAATGGCGCATGACAATATTCTGATTTGTTTGTGTGTTTAATGTTACAGTGCACCAGTTCGAGTTGATGCGGCCTCACGATGATGCTGATAACATACACGGCTTTCGTCATTCTTGGCCTTTTATGCATCGTCCTCCAGTATTGGGCATCACGCATGCGTAATGGCATTATCATTGGCAACAACCCCACCTTCCTGCAGTTTCAGCGTGGCTATTTTACCGCCTACTACTGTGCCTTGCTAGCTGACTGGCTCCAGGTAAAATTAGGTGTATTCGTTCTGTCGGATCAGATCTTAAAGATCTGGTCACTTGATTTTGTTCATTTCCTTGATAGGGCTGAATTTCCTTGACATGGCTGAATATCCTTAATAAGTCCTGGTAGATTATTGAAAACTAATTGTTTTCGTTTCTTTAATGCGAATTTTACTCATTCATCACACTTTCATGCTCCGATGAACGCATCACATTTCCGAAACCAAAACATTTCCATCTAGATTTGATTGTGCATATTCAGCTTATGTACTGGTGCACATATTTCTGCGATTTTTACTCTACTACAATTCCGCAGCACTTTCACAGTATGGTAATACCTTGTTAGAGCATTATCAGCATATGCTAATACGTTATTCAAATGCCACAGCACTATCAGTGTATGCTAATACGTTTTCAAATGCCACAGCACTATCAGTGTATACTAATACGTTATTCAAATGCCACATCACTAATACTGTATATCAATATGTATGAAACCTGACTTCCGGGAATTTTCCATGGGAGAATATTTGCCTTTTCGCGGAAATCCGCCGTCGGTTTACAGATAACCTCACAATAGGCATAGATTTCCTTTTTTTTGCCAGAGATGACTTTCATCATTGTAAGTAATCGAGGCAGCACTGCTCCATTGGTAATGTTGTTGGCGTATTAAGATATCAGTTTATGACCCATTGTAATATATAATTTAAAAATATGTGTAAATTTCACTATTTCAGGGTCCTTATCTGTACAAGCTTTACCACCACTATGGCTTCCAAGAGGATCAAATCGCTGTCCTCTATGTCTGTGGTTTTGCTTCTTCTGTCGTCCTTGGCACCTGGGCCCCAATCGCTGCTGACAAGTTTGGCCGCAAGAAGCTCTGCATCGTGTTCACCATTATCTATTCCGTGGCCTGCTTCTTCAAGCTGTCGCAGAACTATGGGATTTTGGTGCTTGGGCGCATACTGGGCGGAGTGGCAACGAGCCTGCTGTTCTCATCCTTTGAGGCCTGGTACATCCATGAGCACGTTGCGAATGACTTCCCGAAAGAGTGGATTCCTGTGACCTTCACCAAGACAGCCATGTGGAATGGTGTGCTTGCAGTTGTGGCTGGCGTTGTTGCGAATATCTTTGCTGAGTGGCTCAACTTTGGGCCTGTGGCCCCTTTCATGTTGGCTATCCCGTGTCTTATCATTTCTGGAGCCGTTGTCTTAGTCCAGTGGAAAGAAAACTATGCAACACAAACTGTCCGCTTCTCAAAGCCATGCATGATAGGTCTTCGTGAGATCATCAACGAGCCACAAATCTTTCTAATTGGAACCGTCCAGTCGCTGTTCGAGTCGGTCATGTACATCTTCGTGTTCCTCTGGACACCAGTGCTGGAGCCGGGGAAGCCTTCACTTGGGATTGTCTTCTCGAGCTTCATGGTGTGCATCATGATTGGCTCGGCCCTCTTCCACATCCTCCATGCACGCAAGGTGCCCCTGCCCCATCTTCTCTGCATCTCAATCCTCATTGCCCTCTCTGGCAACATCCTCTGCGTACTTGCTACTCACCCTGACAACATGTCGCGTAATCTCGCTCTGACCGCCTTCCTCATGATCGAGGTGGCAGTCGGGATGTACTTCCAAGCCATGGGGAAAATCCGGACTATGGTACTACCCGAAGCCAACGCAGCAAGCATCCTGAACTGGTTCCGCGTGCCACTGAATCTGATTGCTTGCATAGCGCTGATGTCGCTGCACAGCCAGAAGATGAAGCATGGCAACAGGATGCTGTTTGTGGCCTGCGTTGGACTGCTGTCGGTTGCTGTGCTCAGTGTGTTCAAATTTATTGGGCTTGTTAAGAACGATGAGCTCAGCATCGAAAGCTCAAATAACAATTCTGGAGATGAGGAAAGCACAAAGCTTGAGGAGGAGGTATGATTATCAGTGTTTGTACATAATAGCAGGTGTACTTAAAAATGAATGATGTATTAACGAATAATAAATAGCCAGTGGTTGGATGAGGAGGCAAAAGCCTACCATTTTGGAAAAATGCCAAAGAAAATTGGCAGTTGAGGATATTTGTTTGAATTCTATACTAATGCACTCAATCATCGACTATCTTAATAGAGAGGGTTAGATATTACGCAGAAGATGCCTTGCAGTATTTGTAATACATACAGCCTGTTAGCTGTAGCAAACTGAACCCCTAAATTAGATTAGTAGGTTAATTTCCTGTCTCTTCTGCACAGGTGATATAAGTATTTTCCTCGGCGCATTGTAACTCTTCCCAATGAATTGATATCAAGCTGCTAGAAAAAAAGTATATATAACTGATGCTATCCACGTATTTCGTGCTTCTTTCTTTTGTTTTTAGAATTATAGAACCGAGTCGGAAATCAGCTGTGATAAGCAAGTAGACTTTAGACAAAAATACCAACATTGAAATAGAATTGAGTTATAGGTCTGCGTTGATAATATATTAAAGGCCTGGACTGAGACTAAATTGAACCCATTCCAGTAGTTGGCGTTCCAGCCGGGTATTTAAAACTTATTTATGAATATTTAGTGGTTATGTGATGGGGAATAATGTTGTCTAATGCTTATAAATCCTAGTTATGTCTATCATTTCAATCTGAACAGTTGAAAGTATAAGACGCAGTGATTGACAGGTCAATCACAATAGCAACTGTTCACCCCTGTTTTGTAAATAGGTACCACATGGCCACAAACCAAAATGGGGTTTCTAGGTGAATCTTATCGTAGAGCTATAAACTCCCAACTTTCTAATCATTGTCATATTCAAGTTGCATAATTCGATGGTTTTAAGCTTCTGCCAGATTAATTTTATATTAATATTTACAATCTACTTTAGTTTTAAGTAATTTTTATTTTAAAGATTTAACTTTGGAGCTATTTGAAAGCTAAAACATACTGGACATTGGCTTTGTTTATCCATTTTCGAGTGTATCAGCCCAGCACAGGAACACCCAAACATCAATAAATGTTTATTGAGTGTACCGGCGTCGAAGTTGGAAATGTAGGATCAAGTCACTGTCAGTGTTTTGCTTTTAAAAATGTTGTGCTTTCATCGGATTATGCAGCTTGAAAAGCAATTCTAACCTTTTCTGAATTTTCCTGATGCATTTAAATTTGATAACATTTTAAACCTCAATTATTACGCTTAATCTAAACTATAAATTGTGGCCTTGACAACCTATTTGAAGTACAGTTTGCCTCATGAAATCAATACATCATGGCACTACTGCTTTCCTCATGCCCATATATTATAAGGGGATATATATTTACCACATTGTGACAACCGAGATATGTATGCACTGTGATTGGTTAGCCGTTCGGATGTGGGTAGGATTCATTTTCATTAAGATTATTTTATATGTAAGCTTCCTCGATGTTAATTAAGGAAGATAATTAACGCTTTACAAACAGTGAACTGGTACACTGGGAGAGAAGCAGTGGACTCTGGTGTCTGCACACAGCGGTGAGTGAGCAGTGGCGTAGCTAGAGGGGAGTAAGGGAGCAACCGCCCCCCCCCCCTCCCCTGAGCACTTCTTCAAAAATGGTGCCTTTTCAGCAATGTTTAAAGTTGCATAGTGCGGTAAAAACATCAAATTTAAACAAGCAAAACACATATCTAGATTCGAACCTACATATCCAATTTAGATACTGTTGCACTTATTAAGCATTTGGTGCTACATCAATCAATCAATAGTTCCATCCTCTAGTCGAGGGTTGGATGCAATGGTTCTCCACTTGTCCCGATGTTGTGCTGTTCTGATAGACTGTGAATAATTCAAGCCTGTCCACTGTGAAATATTTGTAAACCATGATGTTCTTGGTCTCCCTCTCCCTCTGCTGCCATTCACCTTCCCTTCCAACAATGTACGGTATATTGAACTCTGACGAATGATGTGGCCAAAATAAATAAGTTTCTTTGTCTGTATAGTGGCAAACAAGCTTTTCTTATTTTTAATTTTTCTGAGAACTTCTTTGTTGGTGATCTTCTTTGTCCATGATATTTTCATCATCCTTCGATAAGTCCACATCTCAAATGCTGCTAAACGTTTGTACATTTTCTTAGAGATTGTCCATGTCTCTGCCCCATACATTAGAGTAGACCACACATAACACTGAAGAATACGCTTCCTTGTTTGTATTAATATCTTACTTGATGTTAACACTCTATACATTTTGGAGAATGTTGTTCGGGCTATTGTTATCCTTCTTTTAATTTCTTCCTCACATCTCCCATCATTTGTAATCTTTTGTCCGAGATATATGAATTCGGACAAAAGATTACAAATGATGGGAGATGTGAGGAAGAAATTAAAAGAAGGATAACATAGAAGGGCATATTAAGTCAATTTAATAAAAACCTGGTACTGCTGAAGCCTATGGAGTCCATTGTTGGCAAGCATGCCAGAATTAATTTAGCATACATGTACCTAAAATATCTCCTAAGTTAGCCATTTTAAAGCGAAGTTACTTCAAACTAAAGTATGGTAGATTATAAGTACCTCCTTTAAAACTATATCTTATGTTCTGATGTTAAAAACAAATTAAAATGTATAATGAATTAAAAATTACTTGGTATGTGGCGTAGCACCTATTTTTTTTATGTGATTGCAATATCTAACTTTAGAACCTGGCTACGCCTTTGTGGGTGTGGGTTACTATAGTTATTAATTAGAACACTGTGTGGATATTACGGGAGCCACTAGTGAGTGATTGGGTGCTGGTGAACACACATACAGGATGTGGTAAATTATCAAAGGTAAAATAGTTGCGATGGCAATTTCATGCAATCTACATGAGAAACAAAGAACAACTTGCCAAGTTTGGTCACCAAGAGCCACGTAGTTATAAGTGCAAAGTGAGTTTAAAGTGTAGGGTCTATAATAAAGGATAAGGCGGGGATGGACCCCCCCTCCTCCACACACACACACACACACACACACACACACACACCCACCACACACCACACCACACCACACCACACTACACACATACACACTCCTCCGTTTCCAGTGTGTTATCACCCAGTGTGCTGTGTCTTAGGTTCGGCCCTTCCTGAGAGACAAGCGGGACTCGGAATCCCCGTATTGAGTATGTGTTGTCTGTATAATTTATTAACATAATACACGGTATTTCTTATCTATACAAAAAAAAAATTGCACAAAGGGTGTAGATGCAACATTTATTTTGTTTTGAATGGACTGATATATGTTTGTGATATATATGATGTTCAATGGTGATTTAGTGCTATGTTGACACCAAAGGTTATATTCACCACGCGATGTATTATTTCAAAACGATTTGTTTAATCTCCCAAGTGCAGAATTATCAACAGTAAAGCTGAGTGATTTGTGAACATCAAAATTCTGATAAGTTTAACGAGGTCAACCATGGTAGCTACAAATGGTGATGGCTTTGGTTAGTTTTGTTACATTTCTTGATTAAGCCAAGTAAATTTTAATTGTGGAAAATTGGTCTTCCCCATTCCACTCTTCCTTGCCCTATCCTAGTAATGCCAAGTGACAGGTTAGGTAGTGAGAAGTATAAATCTTTACGTCATTAGTTTGACTCAACTGGGGTTCTAACCCCATGACTTGTCACACAGGAAGTGGGCGCTCGACTCATTTGGCCGTCCCGTCTGGCCCATTCATTGATGATCTAACACTGTGCTGACCGCAAAGGGTCATATTCACAGCAATGTACCTACAAGTATCACGACGACTCTTCAGAAGATGGTCTCAAGCCACACAGTCTTCAAAATCCTAAATGGATCACTGCATATTTGAGGGTTTTTAATTGGTTTCGGTTTGTTTGGGAATTTACCTTTTTCCTTAAACTTGCCTTAGAAAAAATATCCTCTGGTGAAATAAACTTCGGTAATAATAAACCCAAGGATTAAAATCAGAAAATGGGTTCAAAATGTATTCCCCTTGTTTGGATTGGTCACTAAGGTGTGAATATGTCCTATGGCGTCATTGGATTGGTTAAAGTAGTTGCAATTAAATGCCAATACTAGAATACCCTGGAGTGTTATCTCCATGGATAATTGTATCAGTTGAGGTACATTTGTCAGCACTAGCACTGCTGATCTGATCAGTTTAATGTACTCCAAACGGAACATGTGCCAACGGCATCTCATTGTGAAAGAACACCTTAATGTTAGGATGAACTCGATGCTTTCATTTATAACTAACAATTAACCTTACCATTTAACAACACATTTCAGGCAATGGTCTAGATAGTGCCCCTTAAAATTCACACACACTTATAAGTACTGACTTATAGACAGTTTTATTATGTTTTATTATGTAGCATATAGACGTTCCTAATCCTACATTACCGGAATTATTTCGAGTAGGCCCGACGTGTTAATTATTACAAGTATACAACTATGTTCCTTCTGACAAGTCATTTTCTTTAATTGTGTAAATGGTAATTTGAAAATGCTGAGTTTTACTCTAATTTCTTCTTAAATGAAATCATAGCCATTCATTATTTTGCGTCATGTTCAGCAATTGTATATTTGGTGAATTAATATAAATAAAATACAAACATTCCATGATGTGTATGTATTGTTTTCATTTTTAGTTAATCAGCTGTTGCAATTAATAATTTAAGTTTTAAAGCGCTGGCAAATACACCATACCCGCACGTCCGTTTTGGGACTTGCGTATGCATGCAGTGTGGACATTTTCCTGCTTTTTAATAATCAATCCACGATGGACTTTAATCAATTAGATTTACCAGCTAGTCATTTTGACTTTTTGAAAAATGATCCTCTTGAGTCTTCTAGTTCTAGGAGTAAGAGTTTATTTCATGTTCAAAATGACCGACTGAATTTATTTGACCACACACACACACACACACGCACGCGCACACACACACACACACACACACACTTTGAGGACTTTATAGTGCTGTCTAGTTACTCTCGCAGCACGGTCTCCAGGACAGAACTGTGGATAGAGGGCGATTCTATTATCTAAGACAGTGCTGCCCTAGACTATAAAAGATTCACCCCTAGCTTACCCCGGCCAATCAGGACCGGGGCCAGGCCAGAGCTGCGGGAGAAACTAGGCTGCTAAATAAAAGACTCACCCCGTAGGGCCTATACTTGCAGTAGAGTAGGGGTGAATCTTTTATCGCATTGGCTATTCGCAGAGCTGTTCTGCGAATAATAGCCACCAATACTGTAATTCGCAGAGCTGCAACCAACTGGATGACACCATATGCACCACCTGTGGGAAAGCTGGAACATGGAATTATGGTAGTTACATAATCTGGTCCATAGAAGTTAGATATAAAAATTAGTGAATAGGATATAAGTAATAGTATGAATACTACCATACGAACCAATATCAAAATGTTGGTTTCAAAGATAAGTGCATTAAATACAATACAATACAGAAAATTACAACAAGGCTTTCATATGTAATCCAATATGGCCACTGCAAGTTGTCTCATGACGTCATTACCTATACAAAGCTTGTAGCTCTCAGCTCTAGTGGTATGCAGCCTCAAAATCATACAGGAATGTTTCTATGGCCCAGGCCCTGTCCAGTACATTCTTGAATTGATTTATGGTAGCTGCTTTCACAGCTTCCTCCGGTAGCTCATTTCACATGTTTATCATTTGCTGTGAAAAGAAGGCCCCTCTGAGTGAGTTGTTTTACCTTGGCTTGAAAAGCTTCTTGGAGTGACCTCTGGTACTGCTTCCCTGTATGCGTCTGAATAGCAAGGCCTCATCCACATTATACTCAGCATTCAGGAACTTCCACGTGTTGATCATGTCCCCACAAAATTTTCTGTATGTGTGGCTTGGCAACTTGAGTCTCCTGAGTCTGTCTGGATAACTAAGGTCCTTCAGATGTGGCACTAGTTTAGTTAACCTTCTCTGAACAGCTTCAATGGTTTGAGGACGCTGCCGCCAGATGGGGTGTCTTGGTCGACCTAGCGGTTCCGTGTTGTGCATGCACACTGCCCCTCCAGACGCGCGTCTCCGAACTACAAACCGGCGCCACTTTCTACAAATGTGGTGAGTGTCTTTTAACCCATTCACAGCTCCCCCTCCCGTTTTATAATGGAACGCATGTCATGTCATTTTCAAACTTGCTGCTTGTCAGCTTTATTTGAATACGTCTGTTTGTATGCTAAGTAAGACTACTTGTTGCTTCCTAGTCTGGTGTTCAGCATTATTAGGATAGGACAAGGACTAGTTGGCTCAGTGTCAGGATAATGTGACTAAGTGGGATATCAGGTCATGGTGCTGGCAGCCTGGTATTCCCGTGGGGCAGCACTATAGAGTCGCCATGAGTGTGCACTGTCACAAGTTGGTACCCGTCCTGATATGACCTTAGATGTTCCTAGGATGTAAAACAACAAACAAACACACATATACACACACACACATACTCTCTGTGACCTAGTGATTAGAGTGTTGAACTTGTAATTTGGTGTTGTGGGTTCAAACCCCATACACTCCAGAACCATTTTTACATTCAACAAAAAACGTGTTTCATCTATATGTGTTTCTCATTGAATTATGCAATGTAATTGTACTAACATATATTTTACATTACATTACGCTCAGCATTATTCGGATCACTCCCGATTTTCCGCACAGGGAGCCTGGGCCGCGTTCAGGCTCCGTCTCGGAGGCGCCTCGGAGGCGCCCGTGACGTCAGGCTAGTCTGAACAACAACAGCCAGTTGGTCGCCTCGAAAATGGCCGCCCCCATAGGAGGTGGCCATTTGCATCGAAATGCTGCGCTCTGATTGGATGAAACCACTGCATGCGGCGGCCATTTTCGAGGCGCTGTTTGTCTCCAACCTGAAAAGGGAGGCGTCGCCGAGACGGACCCTGAACGCAAATAGACCAAAAAGCATCGCGGAGACGTCGCCGAGGCGCCTCCGAGACAGACTCTGAACGCGGCCCAGCATTCTGCCGATCCGGTATGACAAGTCCTTAAGTAGGTCACCTTTCTCCCGTCCGGATGACCGCAGATGTTGCCTGGACGTGAAACTCCAACAACCAATGTCACCATGATGAGAAACCCATTGAGCTTTACACAACATAAACACAAACACTTTGATTTCTTTTCAATATTAAACTTTTAATATTGGTCTTGGTTTACAAAAAGCGGATGCTTTATCAATACTCCTTACGCGTATCTAAAATTAGCAAACTAAGCCACTACATGAGACGAAGGCATTGTGAGATCAATAAATCGTATTTACCAATCAATTAACACTGATTTTCAAAAGCCACAATGAAGCATTTGGTCAGGTAGAAATAAAGGGAGCCTATTATATGCAGTGTTAACCTAATTTAAGCCACTCTGTATTTGATGGAGGTGGCTTAAATTAGGTTAAATTTCCGCCAGAGTTGACAAGGCACTGCCTCCTGTGTTGACAATACAGAACTGCCTCCAGTGTTGACAATACAGAACTGCTTCCAGTGTTGACAATACAGAACTGCCTCCAGTGTTGACAACACAGAACTGCCTGCAGTGTTGACAACACAGCACTGCGTGCAGTGTTGACAACACAGAACTGCCTTCAGTCTTGACAATACAGCACTGCCTCCAGTGTTGACAATACGGGACTGCCTCCAGTGTTGACAATACAGGACTGCTTCCAGTGTTGGAAATACAGGACTGCCTCCAGTGTTGACAATACAGAACTGCCTCCAGTGTTGACAATACAGAACTGCCTCCAGTGTTGACAATACAGAACTGCCTTCATTGTTGACAATACGGCACTGCCTCCAGTGTTGACAGTACGGAACTGCCTCCAGTGTTGACAATACAGCACTGGCTCCATTGTTGACAATACGACACTGCCTTTATATCCCTGCTCTGTGCCAGGACTGCGATTACACTCACTAGGTTTGTGGCCATTTAATGTTATTTACAAAACGGTGAGTTGCTATGGCGACTAATTGCATGTGTGTATGTATATAGAGTAAGCTGTGAATGCCCGAGAGGCAACAGCCCGAGGTAAAATATATGTATGTATATATACATGTACACACAATGGAAATGATTAATATTTTTCTCGGCTTCTGATTGGTATATATACATACATCTATATAGATAGACATGTGTATATACACACAGACCAGTGGGATTTTGTAAAACCCATGGTGGAATACCAGCTTGATGATGTTGACACTTCGCCATGGGTTCTAACAAGAGGAGGCATGGAGGGTTTCCCCAGGCTCACTTTCAAATCCCTAATATAAAAGAGGTGTGCACTGTATACTGACAATGACGGTCCAGAAACATGTAGGATAAAAACACTCACATAGGAACGGAAACTAATTTACTAAATTTGATTTATCAAGTCACAGCATTATCAACATACAAGCTTTTGAATAACATATTGCAAGTTAATCAAAGCACACGGATTAATATTACAATTTATATATAAAGGATGCCGTATTATTGGCATGTTAATAGTGAAACCTGCGGACATTTTTAACATCACATAGCTTATTAATCTTACCAGAAAAGTTAAAAGCATTCCTGCTCATATAATATCTGGGTTTATATTTCAATATATTTGTTCTTTATATATATATTAAAACCAACAAACTTAACACACACACACACATAAAAGCCCATTCCTTTCACCTGAATGAAGTGGTTAATTAAATTATGTTACATTTTTTTTTCTTTCCAAATCAAGTAAATTTCAATTTGAGACATCACACTCCTAGAGACCTTTGCAGATCCTCTACATCTGATATGCCCTGTGGTGACATTACCGTTTTAGAGGTTCCAAAATGAGTGGAAACTTTTTCTTGCTTCAACAGAAATGTCAATGGTTCGTTTAACAGCAACTAATCTACAAAAAAAAGAAAACCTAATTTAAAACGCCGAACTAGTGTAACACCGTAAAACGTCGATAAAATAAGTTCCATCATTAAATGGATTCCGATAACCGAGACCGTAATCTAACTTTGCAGTTCTAATCGCATCTATAAGCTGTCAAATTTACCTTACACCCAAGATTAAATATATCAATTACCGGGAGCTCCTCTTTTGATTCAGCAAAACCAAATTACCGTTTAAAAAACATCCATCAGACAAGCTGTGGGTTAAATGAATAAATTAGCCTGGTGCAGCTAAAACAGTCAACTTGGTGGTGCTTAGTGAGGGGGTACTCGTTAAATGAAGAAATTAGCCTGATGCAGCTAAAGCAATCAACTTGGTGGTGTGAGGTGAGGGGGTACTCGTTAAATGAAGAAATTAGCCTGATGCAGCTAAAGCAATAACTTGGTGGTGTGAGGTGAGGGGGTACTCGTTAAATGAAGAAATTAGCCTGATGCAGCTAAAACAATCAACTTGGTGGTGTGAGGTGAGGGGGTACTCGTTAAATGAAGAAATTAGCCTGATGCAGCTAAAACAAGCAACTTGGTGGTGCGAGATGAGGGGGTAATCGTTTGAGTGAGGTCGCTTTTGGCAGGTTTTCTCTTGTTTAGTATAATTCTCCGCATAGGTTCCATCCTCTATATTTAAAAATAAATAAAAAAGGGGTGGGGGTGGAGCCTTTGGATACGGCTTATAAGCAAATCAGGGTACCTCCTTCTGTGGAGGTTGGCTTATAGTTGATATATTACAGTAAAATGGACTAATCATTTGCCACTGATTTTGGTGGTGCATAAGCCTGTATCAGGATGTCTACGGCAACTTGTCTTCCCAGTAAATGGCCTGTCAATGTCACTCAAGTACCGACGAGGCTCAACGTTGCTTAAAGCTGCATAATCTTATGATTTTTGAGTTTCTGACATTTTTTTAAAACATAAAATATATTACTATTATTAGGTTGATTGGTATAACTTTAGTTTGAAGAAACTTATTTTAAATGGTTTAACTTGGAAATATATATAAAGTGAAAACAGGCAAAATTTATTTTGGTGTGCACACCAAAATGCCGGATAAAGGCTTTTTTTCTTTTTTTAAACTCATTTTCAGGTGAAGCTCCAAACTGCAATAAATGTTTAATGAGCGCACCAGTACTTAAATTGGATATGCCAGATCAAATCGATTTTAAGTTTAGAAAATGTCATGCTTTTATCAGATTATGTAGCTTTAACTTCGGTGATCAGACCTGAACTGATGTTTCCAACATTAATATTGGCCATAATTACCCCCAGTGATAAAAACTAAATTCTTTTATTTTTTAAATAAAAAATTTAAAGGTTGGTGAGTGGGTGGTAAAAAACGGACAGATTCACAGTTCGTCATCGAATGACGCTGGGTGGTTCGGCTTGATGATGTTGACAAACTCGTTGGGGTCCATCTTGGCGTCCGCAAAGCCGACGCGGTTGTTGCCGAGGTCGAACTCGGTGTAGAAGCGACCAAGGAAGATGTCTCCCAGAATCCACAGCGGGCCAGCCGGGGGCGGGATGTCCATGCCGAGGAACCCAGACAGGCAGATCGTTTGGCCCATCTGCTTGACCTGTGTGTCACATGAAATTAAATTGTGTATGTTACACCATAACATAAATAACTCACAATGCGACAACTGGTGTGATGGTGGCCCAAAGTAACTATGCGTCGGCGTAACCATAAACAGATGTCCTGGCAACGCATGCAGTGTAACCGTCCATAGTAGTTAACGTCATGAATCCATTATGCTAAAAACGGTCAGTTTCTGTCTAACATCCATACAGTCAGGGCCAACTTAAAATCATGCCTTTAAATTTTGTCTTGTCTGTCTGTATCTAGACACAAGTGAACATTATCTGTCTTAACATGTCTAAAATATGCAAAACATCCAAGCGGGCGAGTGTTAATGAAGCGCCCTTGTCGGTATCAACACTACCATCGGCTTGGCAGCCATCAACAAGTGCCATCAATGTGGCTGATACACAGGCCGGCAGTTACAATAATTGGCAGAGACAACAATCTGCTCAGACGGAGGAAGTGCTGACAGTTAAAAGCACGAAGGAGGTGTTTGCGGCACAAATGGATAATATAAACGGCTGTAATGACCGACGGTTGGCCGATTTTGAAGCCCGAGCCCGCTTTAGGTCAAGGTCAAGGTCACCGTTGTTGAAATTAAATTATCAGGAAACTCATTTTTCTTTCGAGCGACAGATCCATGGAACAGTCTTCCAGACCAAGTGGTTTGAAGCATCAGTGGTAGAAGCATTTGAGAGAAGGCTGGACAGACATTGGAGAGGACACCCACAATTATATGACTTAAGGTCTCCATTGACCTCCATACATGTGCCAAAAAAATAGTTTAGTTTTACCATAATGAGCTGGCATCAGAGGCCCAATAGGGCCTGGATCAGCAAGAAGAGGATCTATAAGTTAAATTATTGGTTGAGTTTTACGTTATATAGCAATGACAAAACTAAACAGTGTTGCGGTTGCCATTTTTTGCTTGAGAGGTTTAACTGCGACAAGCGCACTAGCAACAGTTCCCCTAATTGTATGCATGTTTCCACATATGCCTCCACATACCAGAATGTAACCGGAAATGCGTACTTACACTACTAGGCAACCCTTCGTGCTTCTCATTTCCACAGCATCATTATCAATCACAGCACATCATTTTTCATCACTCCTCACATTCGCATTTCCCAGTTTAATCATCACAATGATTTGTGTAAATCACGGCTAGTATGTATGATCAGAAGAACATTATATTCTAAACAGTTTAGTGTTGCGGTTGCCATTTTTTGCATGAGAGGTATAACTGCTACAAGCGCACTAGCAACAGTTCCCCTAATTGTATGCACGTTTCCACATATGCCTCCACATACCAGAATCTAACCGGAAATGCGTACTTACACTACTAGGCAACCCTTCGTGCTTCTAATTTCCACAGCATCATTATCAATCACAGCACATCATTTTTCATCACTCCTCACATTCGCATTCCCCAGTATAATCATCACAATGATTTGTGTAAATCACGGCTAGTATGTATGACCAGAAGAACACTATATTCTAAACAGTTTAGCGTTGCGTTTGTCATATGCTCGCTTGTAGCAGTTTAACTATAATGAAACTAACCGGCAACTAACTGTTTTTTTGTTGTTTAAATACCCGAAATGAGCCAGTTTTCGACTCGTGACAGCACCTTTGTTTGTTGGGGTTTTATATCAAGGCAACATCTGATGTCATAGTAATAATACACGTACCGACTTGTGACAGTGCACACTCATGGAAACTTTATCGCACTGTCCCACTGGGAAATCAGGCCACTGGCACGATGACCCGATATCCCACCATCACATTATCATGACACTGAGCTAACCAGTCCTTGCCCTATCCTATTAATGCCGAGCGCAAAGCTAAGAAGTGACAAGTATCAATTTTATAAGTCATTGGTTTGACTCGACCGGGAACTGAACTCCCGACGTTCCGCCCGCGAGGCACGCGCTCTACCGATTAGGCTACTGCGCATGGTTCCGAGTGAGACTAGTGCTGTGGGAGGTGGCCATCTGAGTGAAGTGACATTGAGACCTGTGTCAAAGGTAATTAATACCCTGCTCTAGCGGGGAAAGACCAGTCACTAGGGCCGTATTCGATTAACACCACCCAGGCGACTCGGATCACCCGAGTTGTTAGAATTTCAAATCAAACACCGCGAGTGGAGTCGAAAAATACATGTGCCGTGTGCAAAACAACCCGACCCCAATAACCCACGTCTTTGCTGGGGTTGGTTAGGAGCGATGACGTCACTTTTGTGCTGGTACTGTCCTGTAGCAGTACAAGTCCTATGTGTATTTTTAAGGGTTTAAAAAAGCAATAATTCAGATTAATGAAATGGAAATACAACTAAACTATGCAATCAAAAAATACTTTAAATCCTATTTTGATGTAGTTATATCGGTTATTTAATTTTTTTTAAATTAAAAAAAAAAGGTTTTGGATTAAGCCACCATTTTTTCCACCCCGAGCGTGTTGGAGAGTTTCGATTATGCAACACGAGGATGTAGAATTTGCATAAGTGGCTCGGGTGACCCGAGTTGATTAATCGAATACGCCCCTGATTACTGGTGGTTGTTTGGCTGTGGGTGTCAAATATAGGTGACCCGTCCTCTATGCTGTAGGCGGGGGGGAGTGAGAGCGGTGCAGTGTCACAGCTGTGCTGTAGAAGAGTGGTGCAGTGTCACAGCTGTGATGTAGAAGAGCGGTGCAGTGTCACATCCGTCAACTGTCAACTAGACAGACGAGTGGCTACTTACAGCGAGTACGTAGTCCTTGCCCGTCAGCACAAACTTCTTCCCCTCCAGGGTGAAGGCGATGTTCGGCAGCGTGGGGATCAGCTTACAGTTGATCTCGTACTGAAAACCGGAAGTAACATTAGTTAATGCCTGCATTCTTTTAATATAGTAACAAATAAGAGCCATAGCTACATTCGATAAAGGTATTGATCATGTTAGAAACTTTTTTTTTAATTACAAAAAACCAACACAATGACCTCACATATACGATACTTCTTGTACCGATCTTGGTCTGATTTCAGAGATGCAATTAAAAATTCGCATAGTTGTCTAGAATTTACCGTCATTGAATAGACCTTTAATTACTGTAAAATGGGATTAGTATCGCTGGAATAAAATATAATCTAATTACGCTGTAGAAATAATCAGAAAGGAAATTTAAACAACTAATATTTTAAACTATAAATGTGATGTTTGTTCTTCCTACGTGAAGTGCAAAAGCAAAAGAAAAGACACAAACACTAAAGTGTTGGTTCTTATCTTTATTCCTCCTGCGAGGTCGGGCGCTTCGGTATTGGCCTGACCCCGAGGCATGTATTAAATACCTTGCACTAATGGAGGGCGAGGGTTGGTCACCTAACCACAAGCGGTGGAACTGTGGCGCGGTATAAATAGGCAACTGATCCCCTATACCAACATGCTGTTGCAATTGCCGGGAGGTGTTCAGTCAGGGAGCGGTGCAGCATACAGGTCCTAATGACCGCCCTACCAATAACTGAATCTGTGTAGTTGCGCATGCCTACCTCTCCGCCAGGCAGGGCCTTGGCTCCAATGATGCCATTCAGTTCCTTCACGTCAGCGACGGGCCCAGCGAGCAGGGAGGTGCCGGTGTCCGCGATGGCCTGGCACCCGCCTTTGCACACCGAAGAGCTTCGGCCCGCAATCTGGATCCTGTACAAGGTTTTATTGCATTCGTGTTACTTTAGATACAGAGCAATTTTCTGCTTGGGAAATGACACTAGCACCAAACGAAGCCGCCAGAATTTGTTGTTGAAGATTTATACTGCCTATCACGGATAAGCCTGAATAGGCTTGTTTTCACCATTAGACAGTTTGTCGATAGAAAGCCCGAGCCTACACTTTTACCGACCCAAGGGATTTTTAACCTCCCACACCACATAGACATGGTATGAGAGCAACTGGCCTTTGATGACGCTGTAAGTTATACACAGCGGTGGAAATCCAAATTGGCAGAGATGGGGCATGGGGAATCGAACCACCGACCTTCAGATTAGGAGTCTGACCTAGAAAAAAGTCAGACACTCTAACCACTCCGCCACAGAGAACACCACAATATGGTTCCATAGCGATTAACAAAATGTCTCTGTACTTGTCATAATTAAAAATGATTTGTTTGTTGGTTGGTTGGTTGGTTGTTTTATGTCCTTCCAACATCTAAGGTCATATCAGGACGCGTACCAACTTGTGAAATCAAGTGCAGTACCAATAGCCATCCAACGCATATATGACTGGAACTTTGAAGACCTCAGCACTGACGAATGTGTTATTTTGAAGAATAAACCACAACAAAATGCATTGCGGCTGTTCTTACCCATCCATCTTGAACTGCCAGTAGGCCTTCCTATCCACGGAGAGGTAGGTGAAGTTGCCGGTGTAGTACTTGGGGTCAGACCCGCCCAGCAGCATTTCGCCACCAGAGTGTGCTGAGGGATCCCTGCAAGAACACCAATTATACTGTGGTAGCCTGTGTATGGCTGGTTCCCCTTGGACTGCAGAGTCAACAAAACGCGGAAAGACGATGACACGAAGAAACGTATGCTTCCACTATATATTTCCTATCTCCAGCCACTGTGACGTCACAAATCCAAGTGACCCACCCCAGACCAGCCAGGTTGCAGGTAACCTATCATGGTGAAGGGGAGCCGCTAGCCGGTCACAGTAGGGCGCTGTCCACCCAGGAACCCACCCTGCGGCTAGCCTGCCACCACTTGTTGCCATAAATGAGCAACGCGCAACATTCTGCGGCGTAGTCCCTGCCACCAACGGGGGTGGGGTTCATGAATTAACGACTACAATATCAAACTAGCGTCACTGTGTAGGCTTAAAATTGTACAATTCGATGGTTTTAAGATTCTATCATTTTCTGAGATAAATATATTAGGTTGATCCTTATAATCTACATTAAGTAGCATCATTATTAGTACCTGTTGAGGTAGAAGGAGAAGACGGACTTCGGGACGAGTTTCTGTGCCACCATGTTGTAAAAGACTGGCGTCACACCATCTACTGAGATCTTCTTGTACGCCAGTCCCAGAATACCGTCAAACTTAGCCGCCACAAACACGATGCCCGGCTGGGCAGTGGCCTCTGCGAAGGTTTGCCCTTTCACTGTAAGGTCACCGATCTACAATGCATTGTATACAACACATTGAATTACAGTGCATGTGTTAGCCCGATACCCGAGTGCTTTCTGCTCCAATCAATGACACTAGCAGGGTAGGACAGTAACTTTTCACCCCACTTGCCCAATCGGGCAAGTGACTGAATTTTCTACTTGCCCGAGTGGCAAAACTACTTGCCCAAGCACAAGTCAGCCAATTGAAAAATAACGATATACACATTTGGGCAGGTCACGGAGAACTTCACCTGCCTGACCGAGCAAACGAGGTGCCCAGGGCAACCAGGCAGTCCTTTTTGTCCTACCCTGACTAGTGCCATATGGTTCAATTTCAAGTACTGAAATAACAGCGCCTGCGTAATAACTGAACCAGAATTAAAATAAATGTAATAAAAGAAATCACTTTCTGCGCATTGTTTGTGTTTCTTGGTCTTAGCAACATCAAAGGTCATATCAGAATGAGTAATACCACATGATAGCACTGTGAATCACCACTAGCTGGTACTTACTGAGACCGAGTCGGTGCTGAGGAAGCCAGTCAGACTGCCAGAGCCGTACTTGATGCTGAAGGCCGTCCCATTAGCCTTGTAGGTGCTCGACTTGGTGCTGTCATACTTATTATGGAATACTGCAAATAAGTCAATAAATTAATCAATTTAATTTAATTTTAAAGACATGAATTTACATTAAATGGGCAGTAACATGACCAACACAATTTGAATATGAATTTTTATTTTAATTAAAAAGATATGAATTTACATTAAATGGACAGTAACATGATCCGACACAATTTTTACTTATTCTCAATTATTACGGTGAACTGTGAATTATCACAATTTGCATAGCTTTAAAGAACCTATTCTCTGGGAATTATATAGTCCAACCATTGTCTGAGGGTATCTGTGGTCAAGACTCATTCGGTCCTAACAACCCTCCTCAGCTGTTAGAGAGTGGACCAGGGAATACTTAGAAAATTGGAAATTAATGCCAATCATATCACTTAAGTAAATTTGAATAAATTTATTAAGAGTAAATTCTTGGACAGAACCCAAAGGCTCATTGAGACGGTGTACACAATCAGTCCTTACTTACTGGGATGGGACTCAAATAGCCAATTCCTAAGTGCAAATGATCTGGAAGATAAGAAGATTATGTGCAGACTTACGACAGGCCAGGTCGGTCCAGTCGCACTTCTTGGACGGGACCCAAAGGTTCGATGAGCCGGTGTCGAACACCACCTTGAATGACTGTGGTGGATTTCCGATAGAAATGACGCCATAGTACTGGGCCTGCAAGTACACGCAGACACAGTCACAAGCGGCAGGGAGCAACACTATAACCCTTATAGGTGTGTGTGAGGGAGGAGGGAGGGGTTGTAACAAAGGGAAAAAACCCACTTTCTAAACAGCATGAAAAGGCAATATCTCATATCTATCGATTGCTTAAAGCTGCAGAGTCCAATGAAGACATTCAATTTTCAAAACCAAAGCAATTATCTAGATTTGATTCTACATATCTAAGTTAGATACGGGTGCACTTATTAAACATTTGTCGATGCATAAAAGGAAATACTGAGGCAATTCAATAGAACCTGCAATGGTGTCATAGTTTTGGTGTACTTGCCAAAATTAATTTGGCATGTTTGCACTTCAAATATCTCCAACATTAGCCATATAAAATTAAAGTTACTCAAAATGAAAGTAAGGTAGATTATAACAATCAATTTAATATATCTATCTCAGAAAAATGACAGAAACTCAACACCATCGTATTATGCAACACTAATTGATTGCTTGATTGATTAATGGTTTTACACCGCTTCAGCAGCAAAGGGCATAATCACAGCTAGAAGTGTGCTGTTATATACACCCTGATTAGACAATTATGTAGATGGGAGGGAAGCCATCTAACTATTACCAAATTTCTATTTCATCCTATCGAAGAGGGGTGGGAAGAATGAGCAAGATTTTGGGAGAGAAGTGTATTTTGAATAGGAGATTCTCCCTATCACAGTATCAGTCTATGCCACACACACATAAAACACACATTTTTAAAAGAATGTTAATTGTTTTAAAATTACGCTCGTTTAGTTTTAACAGCAGTGACAAATAATCATGCCGTCTTGTTTATGATAGAACGTTGCCGTCAGATCAGCATGACCAGGACATGGCTGAAAAAGCACAGGATTTGGAAACGTATGTGTGTGCGGGAGGGGGGAAGGGGAAGTGTACTAGGATCCAATGTCATGTGTCACCAAGTTCTTTTTGGATTTCTTTTATAAATATGTTTATTCTGCTGAATAAGTTCTTTTGTCAGCGCTGAAGCACTTGTCCTCGAACAATTTTTTTCTCTCCCAACTTATAACTTTCCAGAACCTTTCAAAAAGAAGTCTGACGTTCAAGTACTTCCATGGCCATGGACAACTTGTTTTGAAATTCCAAAACTAGTTGTTTGGGTAACTCTGTGTCAGTGGTGGGTTATAAAAATGTACATACATACACCGTACCAATAACATAATAAGAACAACAATGTTACAGAAGAAGAAGAAGAAGAAGAAGAAGAAGTAGTAGAAGACGAAGAAGAAGAAGAACAACACACAATTGTTGAATTGCTAAGCCAAATGGCGTGCTTACGTCCAGGTAGTTGGAGAGTGGCTCGGGGCTGGGTCCCTCCACCTTGTTCACCTCCAGGTAGCGGTGTCGCAGCGTATTGATGGCCGTGCCCACCTCGTGGAAGGTCCGACGGCCGGATTTGAAGCGATAGAGCGGCACCCTGATGTAGGTACAGAGAATGGAATATGACGAATATTAGGTTTAGTTACATAATGTGTTGACTTTGAATTTGTCCCCATATACATATAGTGGCAGTCTGTACTGAGCCCCATTACCACACGTGGCGGTCTCAACTGCAATGACCCTTGCTAGTAAGAAGCATCCGCGTGGTTGGTTGGTTGTTGGAGTTTTACGTCCTGGCAACATCTAAGGTCATATCAGGACGGGTGCCGATTCATGACAGTATACACTCATGGCAACTTTCTAGTGATGCACTACTGGGAGACTAGGCCAACAGCACCATGATCCGATATCCTACTCAGTCACATTATCCCGACCCATCCTATTAATGCCGAGCGCCAGTCTAGGAAGCGACAGGTATCAATTTTGTACGTCATTGGTTTGACTTGACCGGGAATCAAACCCCTGACCTTCCGCACGGGAAGCCTGCGCTCTACCAATTCGGCCACCGTGTCTGTAGTATCGGCATGTGTTACTATTGATAGCAGGGGCAGTCCCTATGGTTCAACCAGTTGCTAACCCTAACCAAAGACCCTATAATACTAAGACGGCTCACTCCCTATCTCTCCAATGGTAATGTAAATTTCGCAGTGCCACCTTGTGGTGGGTTTGATCAGCCCAGCTGCCGGTTGGTGTTTCACATGTAAACACATACAATTATATTATACATGAGATAGGTAAGTATGAATACACATCAATATGAAATTGCTATGAACAAATACACATCATCATCAGCATTATCATCATCATCGCCATCATCACACATCTTTCACATTCATATATATATATACATTTATACATATAATATAGCACCTGTTTAACGAAGAGAACAGCCATCGCACTAAGTGATGGGTTTGATCAGTTTGATTACACAGTACAGGCTGAGTGAGCCATCTTAGTATTTTCATGCCTTTGTGCTAACCCCCCCCCCCCCCTCTCGCCCCTCCGCGGAAGGTTACCTGTGAATTTGCTGGGTAGCAGCAGCTCGCTTCTATTTTGACATGGTTGGAACAAAATGGGGAGAGGAACTCCAGGTTTGACGCAACAGCCTGCCTCTTATTCCCCAAGCAGAGCAGAAACTGACAAATCACAATATATCAGTTTGACAATTATAACCTACTCTTGTTTAGATAGGAGTAACTTTCAAGATAATCTGGTAAGTTTGGAACTCTTTGAAATAAAAGTATACAAAGTGGACGCACACCAGTTGAAGCTAAGCACTGCTCCGTTAACTAGGACAAGTTGGCAATAGCCAAACCAAGAGAGTTTTTACGTTTCTAAGGGGTAAGAATTATTAGCACACTATTAAGTAGAATATGCAGGTTCAAATCTAGGTACGTCTGAATTTGTTTAATTTTCATCGGATTATGCAACTTAATTTAAGTAAAAATCTTGCTATTTTGTAAATGAAAGAAGAGCCAAGTAGAAAAGTGGATATTTTCATTCTGTCCGTTGCAACTCGGGACCAATGATCAGTATTAAACATAAATTACCCAAATGACCTGAAAATGTAAGACGTTAATTATATAGATTTATATTTGATTATATTATGGTCAGGTTAGGTAATGAATAATTCTTTGAATTACTGAACATCTATAGATTTATTTTGGGGTGCGGGAAGAGCCTGGGTGAGTGGTGAATCCAGCAAGATAAGAGCATTATCAAATAGGCAGCTTTAACTATTTTCATACCTGTAGTTATAACTAATAGTTTCTGTGAAATTTCAAGAACATATAGGCAATTATACTCTGAAAACCGCTAATGAAAATAAAAATTCAATTAAAACATATCAAGCTACGTCTAACATAAGCACACCTGGGCAGGGAGTGCTTCCCCGACTTCTATTTCTAACCGGAGCCTGTAGTGTGAAATCCATCCGCCGAGGGGCGCCAGGGGTTTTTTGATTGGTGTAATCACATGACGAGTGCTCATATGATGTGGAAACGATGAATGGCATGTGTGGTATGCATACGAGACATAACTTCGCGAGTCCCAAGACACCAAGCCTAGTCTACACAAGGCAATCATAGGATGGGCTTAAATAATATATTAAACATGCAAATTGAATGATGTACACCAATTACCAATTACGTTTTCATTTTCTTCTCTTTTTGTGTGTGTGTGTGTGTGTGTGTGTGTGCTATCCTTAGAAATAGGCCTATACTTATTCCAAAAATTGACCAATTTATCAAACCACTTTATTTATTTTCAAACATACCCTATTAGTATTAATGATCCTCGTCACGGAATGCGTATCGTACTCGTAGGGATGTTACAAAACACATGGAATACTCTGCATGCAGTGGGACTCGAACCTACATTTTGGCCATTCCGGGGCGAGCGTCTTCAATCAATCAATCAATAGGATACAGGCTACAGCTATAATAGGCCTTGGACCTGTTAGCCGCTCTTAATTAATAGAAATCTTATCGATGACTAGGATTAGTTTATCTATTAGATCATTAGTAGTACTAACTTAGGCCCCATGCGTGATACAATCACACTTAGGGTCTTAGTCTTAGACCCTAGCCACACCCAACTGAAATGTGTATGTGACCTTTCCAGGCCTGTGAAGTTTGTCCTAAGCCTAAGGGAAGTAGTGCACATTAATAGACTACATCACGGTTCCAGCGGCGCGGTGCATTGTGGGATGCATCAGAGCAAAACATACCCCCCAAAAGCACATGGCACATACTAATACACTGGGTGCAGCTATGAAATGTGCTAGTTTCAGATCATCTCAGCTCTTGTTTGAAACATAGAATACCAACTAAAAAAATATATATAATAAATTAAGATATTAATCTTTTATCCAGCATTGCATTTACATCAATATAATCAGCACATCTTATGCCATGTGCATTTAGATTTAGAAAGATCTAGGCACTCAGACTAGTGTTAGAGCCATAGCCAGAGTACTCAATGCATTGTCAATGGCAGTGAGAAATCTCCATACAGAAAAAGTAATATATTGATAAAACCACACCACCTAGAGACAACCCGCTTGGAACACATATAGAAAACATGTTTATCAAAAAGATTATATTAAATTGATATGGTTAGGGTTTTGGATTTCTATTAATTCTGAATAAAACTGACGTTTTTCACTGCGCGTATAGGCAAACTCAATGGCCGTACGCCTTTGCTTTGCTCCCAACGCCGTTTTCAGCGCATGCGCAGTCGGAACCGTGATCTAGTTTATTACATAATGATGGAATTGTCTTCGTCAAGTCATGACAACAAGCAAATTGTACATGTTGCCGGTAACATGCGTAATTCAAAACCCTGACTACGGGCCTGATATGATGATTACCTTAGATACCGTTCGTTGCATCCGTTGCTACGTCCGAAGTTGACTTCCGGTATTAGGCCGAGAGTCGAAATCAGTACATAACTGAAGTTTGACAAGGACGGATCACTGTCACTAACACGACGAAATTTCAAGTTTGAGTGTTGACTTTCAAGATTCTGTACGAAATCGGCTTTACCATGCCTAAATCCACACGGAGACGTCCGGATGTAGGGCGATATTCTAGGGCATTATTGGAATCTGTGGAGTTACCAAGCTGTTCTTCTTCTGCTGCATTTCGCCGGTCAGTGGGTCGACCGGCTTCATCTGGTCGATTACGGCTAGATAATCTGCAACCATCTCCAGCACTGGCTGTGCCATCCACTTCTGGTCGAGCGGCGACGTTGGAGGAAATTTCCCGTCTGCTCGATCGCAAATTGCTGGAATCACAAGAGCCTTTATTGGCACGTATTTCAAGTCTAGAGGTGAATGTGTTGTCAAATTCACCGGTATTAGATGGCGTAACGGACGAGCCGGATGTGGTCACATATGACGCAATCAGAGTCGAAGGTGCAACCGCTGCACGCACGAATGCAAGGAGGGTCTCTAGACCGGCTCGTCCGTGCGTCGGCTGTGGTGGTAGCCCAAGCAAGGAAAATTCTCAAGGTAACAAACTTTCGTCAAATAATAGTATTGTGTCGAGTGTAGCCATTAGGGATAATACTCATAAAGGCTGCGGTTGCAGTCATAGTAAGGGTCGTTCAACTGGTCTAAATGATTCCTTTGTATACGATTCAAACAGTGATGACGGTATGATGAAAAATTTAATTCAGTTGGTCGGGAAGAAGGCTAGACAGGCAGGTGCCAAGAAACTTTTGCCTCACAAGTATGTTATTCATGAGGAGAAGAAGGGAAAGGTTGGCATGGGTGAATCAAAATGGTTCGAGTATTTGTCTGCTATACGGCGCATGTCCAAGCGTGGCGATGTGCCAGCTGATTGGGTACCAAAACTAGAAAACCACATTGACACTATATTAGAGCTAGCGCACTCGTACACATGGCAGACGTGTCTTGACTATAGTGAAAAAAATTTCAATATGATTTCCGACAAGCGCTTACCGGATGCCTGGGATGATGAGGCCAAAATAGTAGAGGTTCGTCGGGATGTGTGTGGCCTAAGGCAGCGAGTGACTAAGGTTGTGAAATCAGGTGATTCTGGAACCTCTGACTTTAACAGGGATACTGATGGCCGCCCTTGTGTTATTTGGAACCGAGGTAAAGCGTGTGGTTTCAGCGGTGATCATGGGGACGGTAATAACAAATATGTACATGTCTGCTCGTATTGCGCGTACAAGATGAGGAAAAGGCGTTTCCATAGGGAAACGGAGTGCAAGGCGAAAATACGTGCAAAAGAGGTTACACCTGACACTGATACTCGTGCAAAGGTTTTTTAATTTCCAGTCGACACGGGACTGGTGGCGAGTGTGGTGAGCGTGCCGTTGAAGACAGAGTCCATCAACAGCAGGCGTCGATGCGAGTGGCGATTGAGGGTTCTGTCGACGTCCGTGAGGTTGCCCAAGACGTTGACAGCGGCTCGGTGACCAGCTTGAACCCAGCCAGCTCATCCCTGTGTCAGGTCGGTGCTTCTGTTGTTACAGCGTCGTGTTCATCGTTAAATTTGCTAAAATCTGTTTCCCTTCCTGTTCTGACTTTGCCTATTCCTGTTAGTAGTAGTGAGGCTGTGTCGCGATCTCCCGGTTATTTACATGACCGTTCTCGCATAAAAAGTGCTAAACGATCTTGTCCGTTTGCTGTGGGTAGTGTTATGAAAACTAAAAGATCGTGCTTTGCTATCTCGCGGCAAGGTAGTTCAGAGTCAACATCTGTTGTGCGCCAGCCAAGTTTGTATAGTTGGTTTAATAAGGAATTAAGATCTATGAGCAATGCCCAATTAATATGCAGGAAGGGAGTAAACCGGATTGGTGTAAATTTGGATGGTGAGTGCGTACGTGCACCCGTGACTACAGATGCGCGGCTGGCTGGGTTCCATCCTAGCGGTTGTGAAGGCGACGAATTGACATTATCACCGTCACAGCTGAAGCTGGGACTGAATGTATCTGCTGTTCATCCTTACCAGCATTGTGGTTCCACTACCACCGGCGGGGGCTGTCGTTTCCCCGCCATGACTTGCCTTGTGCCTGAGTCGTCCTCTCATGCTAGTCCTGTCGCTAGCCTAGTTAGGTCTTTCCCTCTCAAATCAGTTAGTTGCAATGCCTCTGCTGTCGGTTTACCTGTTATCGGGCTGGTTAGTTCTGTTAGCCCAGGTGTTCAAGCATTGCACGATTCTGGTTCTAAATCTGTTAGTGATTTTTCGGGCTATAATAGTCTTGATTGTGGTTCCACTACCACCGGCGGTGGCTGTCGTTTCACTGCCAGGGAGGCGCCAGTGCCTCCCACAGCTTTACTAGCCTTAGGCGCAGGTAATCCACACAGTAAGGTGGTGCCCAATCCAGTTTTTGTTGATATATTTGATAAGTTGGCTCCATTGACTACTGTTGATAAAGTCATTCCTTTAAATGTTGATAGCAAGTGCTTACCTGTTAATGACATTGTTGATTGTGCCCGATTGGCTAGCAGCGTCGGGTCTGAAAGCAACGATTCGGTGTCCGTTCCTTTTTGCGAACTATCCCCTTTCCAATGTCGGCCCCATGTCTTGAGTAACTGGCCTGAGTTAAATGACGCGTGTCACCTTTTTATGAATTATGCTATGATTTATGCGAAAGTGAGAACTACTGGTCTTCCAAATTACCTTATGGCCCGAGTCCGGGTCCCTTCGGGGTTAAACATTAGTAAATGGCGGGGGTTGTTAGCTGACTACGATGATACTGATTTAGTAGATTTTCTGGAGTTTGGTTGGCCGGCGAATTTTACTGGTGCTTTCAGGCCTACCGTGGCTGAATGTAATCATACATGTAATGAGGAAGATTTATTTTGGATTAATAAGTATGTCGCTACTGAATTATCTCACGATGCCTTGCTGGGCCCTTTTAATGTCTTGCCTTTCTCTCCCTGGGCTCAGATCAGTCCCATTATGACCCGACCAAAAAAGAATACAAATGAACGTAGGATAATTGTAGACCTCAGTTACCCAAGGGGCACTAGTGTGAATGATGGGATTGTTAAGGGTTTTTACCAGGGGAAGGTTTTTAAGTATAATTTGCCCACAATAATGACATTAGCTAAGCAGGTTACTAAATTGGGCCCCGGGTGTTTTATGTGGTCGATAGATCTAGCAAGGGCGTACAGGCAGTTACGCACCTGCCCCTTGAGCGTGCCTTTATTTGGAATCCGGGTGGATAACATTTTTTACTTTGATACAGCCCCCCCGTTTGGTTGCAGGTCGTCTAGCATGGCTTGTGCCCGTACAACGTCGGCTGTCGTTTATCTAATGAGGAAAATGGGTTTTTTCGCTTTATGTTTTCTAGATGATTTTGTTGGGGTTGAGGATAGCTTAGATAAGGCACAGAAAGCTTACGATTATATATTGGTGCTTACGGATCTATTGGGCTTGCAGCTCTCCGTTAAAAAGTGCAGTCCCCCTACACAGAGATTGGTCTGGTTAGGTTATGAAATAGAGTAAAAAAATATGGTAGTTAGGATCCCTAATGAGAAACTTTTGGATATCTTACTGGAGTGTCAGAAATGGAAAATTGGTAAACACGTTACTAGGAAAAATGTCCAGAGGTTGGTAGGGAGGTTACAATTCATTTCTAAGTGTATTATTGCTTCTCGAACATTTATGAATAGAATATTAGAGTTTCTTCGATCCTGCCCATTCACAGGTAAGATAAGTGTTAGTCAGGGTTTAGTGCAGGATGTAGCATGGTTTTTGCGCTTTGCGGAAGGGTCTAATAGGCCGGTACTGCTGACGCGTTTCCCGAAAGAAAAGTGGGTCATTGAGTGTGACATCATTGCTGGGTGGAGGGGCATTCAGTAGCAAAAATTTTTACTCTGTTTTATATAGTGATACGTTTCTGGAAAGCGGCTTCCACATCGCGCAGCTTGAGGCTATAAATCTGGTCGTGGCATTAAAGAACCTCTCCCCCCATGATCCTCAAAATTATCAGATTGTTATTAACACTGATAATTCAGCTTCCCAACAGGTGCTTTCCTCTGGTACTGGGAAAGACCCGGTATTGTGCGCCTGCGCCAGGGAGATTTGGCGCTTTGCCGCGATTAATAGCTGCGTGGTAGAGGTGATTCACAAACCGGGTAAAGACCTAATACTAGCTGATGCCCTAAGTAGGTTTTTCTTTGATAATAATGCAAAATTGCTCGCTGGCCGCTTGTGCCGTAAAATGCTTTTGACAGAAATACATGTTTCTCATGACTGTAATATACTTGACTTGTACTTGTAATTTCTGCTAGTTGATAACTTGTTTTATTGGCCTAATCAACTTGCAGACACAAATCGCGCAGTAGTGAATAGGCTTAGCGTGTATTTTACGGCGGGACTGTCGGGAGGGACGTGGCGAAATAAACGGGTACAATTTAGGGAGTATTTGCAGTTCTGTAAGGGGTTGGGAGATAACCCTAAGAAACCCCACCTTAAAACGGTAATGTGGTACGCTTTATACTTAAATGATAAATTGAAAACAGAAGGGGCTATCAGGAACTATATGAGTGGGGCCAGAACATGGGTGAGGCTGCTACGGGGGAACACTGAGGCATTCGACTGTTACGCACTGTCAGTAATTAAATCCGGCATGTACAAATTAAAACATAATACTGTAATTAGAGCATTTCCGCTGAAAATTAAACACATTAAGATACTGATATTAAAATTTAGAAAAATTGGTGAAGATGGTTTGGTGTTGATTGCTGCTTTATTAATAGGTTTCTTATGTTTGTTAAGACAATCAAATTTGTTTTACTCCGAGGTACTGGGGGATGGCGGTCACATGCTGCTCGGTGGTGACATCAGGGCACACAAGACACACCTGACAGTAACAGTCAGAAGCACGAAAACGACACGTAGATCAGAGGACGTCTACAAAATTGAACTACCCCGGATACACAATCTCGAGCTCTGCCCACTCCTTGCGTGGACTAAGTACAGTCACCGTTTCCGGGTGTATGAGAACGCCCCAGCATTCGTGATGTCGAACGGGGCTCCTCTGACTGCCCGATTATTCACTGAATGTATGCGCACGGCACTGAGATCTGCTGGACTTCCCTGGTGGCCACTGGTCACGGGCCATAGCCTTCGTCGAGGGGGAGCCCAAGAGTATGCAAGAGTGGGTATGTCATTGGACACCATACGATCCCTGGGACAATGGAAATCAGAGTGTCTTTAGCTACGTAAACAAGAAAATATTTAGATAAAAACCATCAGCTCTCTTGTCCCAATTTGGCTGAGATCTGATGGTCCCTAAAATCTCCTTTCTGCATGTTGAATGATGATGTGTGTACTAAATGTGCATATGTGTGTGTGTGTGCCGGATGTGAGTTGCCTGTGTGACTGGAATCCCCCTTCTAGATGATGCCTCATGACTTCAATTTCAAGGACCCTGCAATCAAGATTTAACATTTATGAATAGTGTGACATAAACTAACCTAAATGGTCCTGCACATAAGTAAAAGATAAAAATAACAGTAAAGTCTCTCCAGGTTGTACTGCCTGTGAGTATAGTGTAGTTAAAAGCTAATAGGCTCAATTGTACTATTGAGAGGAGCTTAAAGTCGCCAGCTATCCGCCGCGTGGAAAACAAACGAACTCGGAATAGTTCAGATTTGTATATTGGGGTGTAATCGATTATTCAACTCGGGTCACTCGAGCCACTGTCGTGGCTTCTGCGCATGCGCGGATTTTCGCACGTTGCGGCGATCACTGCTATTTGTTTTGCTTACACTCGGCGATTCGACGCTGATCGAGCTGCTACGTTAATATCGCTTGGAATTTAAGGTTAATTTAATTCAATTTCATTATTTTAGTATGTAATTCTGTTAAATATGATCGCATTCAATAGATTTCGGCGTAAAACATTGCCGCTGGCGTTATGCTTCTGCGCATGCGCGGATTTTCGCACGTTGCGGCGATCACTGCTATTTGTTTTGTTTACACTCGGCGATTCGACGCTGATCGAGCTGCTACGTTAATATCGCTTGGAATTTAAGGTTAATTTAATTAAATTTCATTATTTTAGTATGTAATTCTGTTAAATATGATCGCATTCAATAGATTTCGGCGTAAAACATTGCCGCTGGCGTTATGCCAGTGTCGTATTGTGAGCGCCTGTTACTGTGTGAGCCTGTTGCCGGCACAATTTCAGCCAATCACAGCGCAGCTTTTGCATTGCAAATGGCCGCCGCCTATGGGGGCGGCCATTTTGAAGACAACAAACTGCCTTTGCAGTTCAGACTAGAAGTGCCCTGGTCCCATACTCTCCCCACACATACTTGGTTCATTTAAACATAAAAACTAAACAAGATTGTGCTTGGAGAGCATTTGTCGGAGTACGAGCAGTGTCCCAGCGAGCTATAGCTGGTCCCTTTAAATGGTAGTGTTCAGTAGTGATAGAATTATCAGGCTGTGTACAAATTTATTAAGCTTGATTAATAAATTTATTAGCCCATAAAAATATATATCTGTGTCTGGTTTTGAATTATGTGATTCTCCCCCACCCCCATTTGGATGGGGGCAGAGGAGGGGCGGTAACACTAACAGGTGGCAGGTGCAATCTCACCATGATCATGAGTCATGACTATGATGACATGTCACATGATCAGATGATGTCCCTTTTCTATGATTATATATTTGCAATTCTCCTTTTTGGGAGACCCGTTCTTCATCAATGAAACCGAAATTATTCACACCTTTAAGTCAACGACGACTGCCATCTCTGTCTAAAAGAACACACACACACACACATCAATCTGAAGAGAGGGGGGAACAAATGTATATAGAGAGGACTCCTACAAGTCAAACTCAAACTTTTCTAACCCTAAGGTTGCAACGCCCGCTTCGCCTTTGTGGGGCAGATGCCGAACTTGATTGTCACAAATCCGCCAGCCGGGGCATCGGCTCCCAATTCAATTCGCTATCCGAGTTCAACAATTAAGTTCTGCTACGATCGCTTCCGCAGCCGGTGTATTTGAATTATATAGCGATTGAATGTAAAGAAGTAGATTTTATTAAGGGAATTCAAATGGTAAAGTGCGTACCTGGTTAGAGCGCTGCAAACCGCCAATGTGCAGGCGAGAAGTACAAGGGTCTTCATTACGGCGTTTTCACTTGTACTGCTGTTGTTTACGTTCGGTTTTCGTCTCGTGATCTGCCTGCGCTGGTCACCGCCTTCTTCTTTTATTATAAACAGGTGAGACGCCAGTAAACAGCGTTAGCGGTGGGCTTATGTATGGCCGATTATAACAACAACAAATATATACAGCTTTTACAGAAGACATTCTAGGCGCTTATGACGTATGCAATGTCACACTCGTTGTTTATTTTCTGAAGTCTTTAAAACCGGTATCTTTAGCGACAAAAATCAAGATATTAACCAATAAGTTTGCTAATTATTGTATTTCGGGTATGTGTTGTACTCGCTAGATGGCAGTGTCAGTGGCTTTTTACCTTTTCTCCAGACTCCACCGCCTTTTATTTATTGTCAGCAAAGATAACACATTACTCTTCTACAAATTACAATTAATAGAATTAATGAAAATTTTCTGAAGGTTTGTTGTTTTACATCCTATCAACATCTAAGGTCATATCAGGACGGGTATCGACTTGTGACAGTGTGCACTCATGGTGACTTTATAGTGATGCACCACTGGGAGACCAGGCTGCCAGCACCATGAGTCATGACCTGATATCCCACTGTCACATTATCCTGACACTGAACCAACCAGTCCTTGCCCTATCCTAATAATGCTGAATGCCTGGCTAGGAAGTGACAAGTATCAATTTTTAAGTCATTGGTTTGACTCGACCAGGTTTCGAACCCACGATCCCATGGTCTACCAACACGGGAGACGGATGCTCTAACTCATTCGGCCATCCCGTCTGGTCACTTCGACCTGTCTATTATGCAAAACGCGCACCTTTGTGGATGATCATGCTGTTCTGAAGGCATCTTTTCTATGGTCAATTAGATTAGACATAAAATTAGCAGGGTCATTAGGAAATTCACTACAAAGATGTACTATAGTTAGTACGTTGTGAAGTTTGTCTATGATTGTGCATTTGTCATTTTGTGACGTTCTCCAGAGACTGGGATGCACATTCAGTGACATTGTAAATTGACGTTAATATTGTTCCAATCTTCATGCAATTTAATTGTTACCTCTAACCTGGCTATATCAATAAAAATCGTCGAAATAAGTCTCCAACGAGCGAGTAGGCTATACAGTGCCAGTGGTCACTGGCACTGCAAAAATGTTATGTGAAAACACAATATTAGAATTACGTTTTCTGACACCAAATAATATATAATTAATTAATCGAACAATTCACATATATCTTTTGTATAACTACTTTTATTTTCTCTAACGACACCTTATATGCAAGTTGTATAGTGTAAACGTCCAATAGGGGCAGTGGTTCGGTGTAAATAATAATATATTACAACAGCATCCAGCCTGGGAATTCGTCTTCAGATCAATCGCAAAGATCATAATTAAATGTAGCATGTATATGTGTTCAATAGAGAACCAAAAAAATAATCCACGATCTGCAGATGTTTAATCCAACGAGGACGTCACTACAAGCAGTAGTGAAGAATGTAGATCTGAAGAACATAGGAGGATATTTATGTAGCCTCATTCAACATTTGATTAAAATTTGATTCACTTTACATCGGTAACTAAATTTGGTTGATTGTTGGTTTAATGCCACATAAAGGGACATAGTTATAACCAAAAAAATGTAGTGGTGTCTATTCTGTCATCTTGCCAAATCACATTCGCATGCTTAGGCGTACATTGAAAGTTACACAACAATCCAAAATGGTTAGGTAGGCCTATGTGTTAAATGACAGCAAAAACTATCTCTGATGTAATTTTGAAGTGGTTAGACTTGTGTCAACTGACAGCAAAATCGAACTAACAAAACAGAGCCAACATCACAGGTGGCAAGCATGTGATTTCTCCGGTTTTAACCGGAATTCCTTTTTTTCCTTCTGGCGCCGAAACCAGAATTCCGTTTTTTTCCCTGGCCACCGAAACACCTCTGAAATACACTATTTGATCCCTCACGACTCAGTGGGATGCTGTGTCCCCACGATAACCTAAAAAAAGGTTCAGGTTTTTTCCCTGCACCCAATCACATGCCTGAGGTGGCAATACAGTACCAAGTTGTAGTTGGTTTTAGGAACAAATTATCCTGCCTTCCCGAAAATTATATGGAGATTTATTAAATTTGGGTATTAAACCATAGACATTTAGATAATAACAACAAACATGCATGTCTTTAACATTCAAAAGGGGCACTTTCTATATGTGGCTAATTGTCTAAGATATTACATAGGTTAAAACATGCTGGGCTATCATCGACAAGCCTAGATAAAAGATTCACCCGGTACTTGTAGTACACGGGTGAACGACAACATAGTGTAAATACGGGTGAAAATAGCTTTAGTATAGAACAGGAAGTAGAATGCCTGCCTCTAGTATCAAACGGATACTTATATAGGCACAGAGTTGGTGAAATGGGAGAGAATGCAAAAAGACAAGATGGCAGCCATAGAATGCCGTCGATTTCACTTTTAAATCTTATTAAACTAGATATTTTATATTTTTCAACTCAAAGGTAGCGGGGAAATGTGAAGACATATACAAAGAATAAATGTTGCTTCTTAGATTGTGAAATTAGGCTCTCATTTCATTTCCCCGCTTTTTTGACCGTTTTTATATAGGGCTGGTATTCACCCGTGTACTGCGAGTACCGGGTGAATCGTTTATCTACGACAAGCTATGCTATATTAGCTGAAAGAAGTGGAACTAAAAACAGGGAGGACAAATCGAATTTATTTATATGAACTAATTTAGGAATGAGTTAATTTCTATCAATTTGTAATGATCAATATATATCACGTTGATAAAAAAAAGTAGTAGGGAAAGTTTGAGGAGACCAGCAATCAGTACTCACATCTAGGTCGGACAGAGGGTGAACAAGCTTTAGGGCTCCCCCTGGGAAAGAAATTAAGAGGAGTTTTAGTTAAAGACTACAGCAATTTGGATGTTTTGTAACTAAACGTTTCGCTTGCTGGTCTCCTCCAACTGGTAACTGACAACTCCAAGAATTCAAATATTTGCACTGTAATTTATTTATATTCGCATATTTATTAATAAAAAAAACTATTTTCAGTGTCACTCGGATTGAAGCGATTATTTACAGCGATTTGCCGGAACCGAGGTACGAAAATACAATATTCCCTTATTTATCACGATGAATACACATAGGAAGTGACATACTGGCGTTGTTACATTAAGCAGATAAGTAAGTTTACTCCATACCATAATTCTTCAGTATATCGATTAAGCCCCCCCCCCCCCCCCCCCCCACCCAAACCACTCATAAACCATACAGTTTTCAGCTACAACCTGTTATAAGGCGTCAAACTACCAAACTAAATGACACCATAAACACAGACCGTCCAGACTGACCAGTCCGCCACTTCCTATTCAACTAATCGAAATAAGCGGGAACCATTTTTAATGTGATATTTTAATTGAATTAATCCTGGAAGAATGCCATATATATGTATTAAATAAGTAAATATCAATAGCTATTGGACAAAATATTATATACCAGTTCAAGCGGCATACTAGACCCAACATGGGACATCATTAAAACATCTACACTTGCACCTGTCTTCAATGGACAACTCTGCATCCAGACCAATGTTGTCCTGACATAACAGGTGTCCTATCATCGAAGGGACAGTCAAATGAAACAAAGACAGTTTGTACACTGAAGACTTGTTCGCACGTGGCAGGGGTTCGGCGATCACAGGGAGCCGTTGCCGAAACCAGGTACAGTACAAGCCAGTTAAAGAAAACTTAAAGGGACCCTAGAAATTTGTTTGGATTAACCGATCATTGGTTTAGCCGAACTTTGGCTTTGACTTTGAGTCAGCGTGTATTGCACATGTAATATACAATGTATGTGGACACTCTGATTATTGTGTTTTTTTAATGTATGTACAGTATAACCCCGTTAAACCAAGCTCAGTTAAACCAAACAATCTGTTAATCCAAACTTTTTTCGGCGGCCCGGCAAAATACCACCATTTATCATATAAAAAAGTCAGTGCGGTCTCAGATGACCTTATAACCACATGAAAGTTTGGTTTAACCATACCGGAGTGTCCTGAGGTCCGACAATTTTGTTTGGATTAACCGATAATTTGGATTAACCGACTTTGGTTTAAACAACTTTTTTTATATGATAAATGATAGTATTTTGCCAGGCCGCCAAAAAAAGTTTGGATTAACCGAGCTTGGTTTAACGGGGTTATACTGTACTACTACTACTAGTTGAAAGTTGAAATGTGTATATCACCACCAACAGATTACCGTCTAAATGATCATTTGACATAAATGGGCAGGTTGGAGATAAGGCCACTTAGTTAATAACTCTTCGTACTCATCTTTACAGCGACGTGATGGCTACAAAATCATCCATTTATTGACATACAGTAAAACCTCTCAATCGACCAAGAATGGGAATGACTTTAAATGGTCTATTTAGTGAAGTAGTCGGTTTAGGGAGTTTTTATATCGTTACAATGGTATTGTATGGGCAATCATTTGGGACCCAAATAAAGCAATCGTTATAGGGGAGTGGTCGATCTGTGGAGGTGGTCGGTTAGAGAGGTTTTATCGTACATTGATTGAATTAATATTATGTAGTTAAACCGATGAAATGTAAATATGCACCCCTAAAAAAATCCTCAACACACCATATTTGCGCCTACATTGACTAGAATGTACAGATATGTCCAGAAGTGATGTATACATGAGTCAGCCTCACAAAAATGGGCCAATTGGTGGTCAATTGAAGATGTCGCCGTCACAATTTTAAAAGTGTAGTGCATTTCTTTGTTTCATATTAAATTATCCTAGAAACAAATAAGGTTGTTGTATTTTCTCGACCTTTACATTCAGGATAAATTTAAGGACTTTCCAACGCCTCTGTCAATGCTAAACTATAATTATACCGATCGACGCCAACATCCAATGATTGACGCCGAGAACTTTAACAGATGTCGGTGTCGCAATTCTTAAAGTGTAGTGCATTACATTGTTTTATATTAAATTATCCTAGAAACAAATGAGATTGTTGTATTTTCTCGACCTTTACATTCAGGACAAATTTAAGGACTTTCCAACACCTGTGTCAATGCTAAATTATGATACCGATCGACGCCGACATCCATGCTCGACGCCGACAACTTTCCCCAATTGGCCTCTTTTCGTGATCCTGACTCATACAGCATACAATTTAAAGGGACCCGCAGGTACCTGGGATAGTGTTTGTCTTTCCTTCTGTAAATGGTTTAAGGTTGCATAGTCCAATGGTTTTGAGTTTTTGCAATTTTCTGAGATAAATAAATTAGATTGATTACTATGATCTACTTTACTTTAGTAGTTTGAAGCAACTTATATTTTTAAATGGCTGACTTTGGAGATATTTAAAGTAAAAACATGCCAATTTATTTTTGGCAAAACACATTCAAATTATGACCCCCATATGCTTCAGAAGTAACATGCTATATTAAATTGGCTTAGTATATCCTTCTATGCAGCAACAAATGTTTCATAAGTGCAACTGATTCTAAGTTGGATATGTATGAGTAAATATCGGTGTTTTGGGTTAGATAAGTTGATGCTTTCATCGGACTACGCAGCTTTAATCCATTTTCAAAATACTTTTGGTACCGCCAGACTAAAACTGTAGAAACACATGGAAATACAGATTAAAATGGAGGAAACGCACCGGACAATGGTATGTAACAGTACTCACTTATCAGTGACTTCATTGATAATTTAAACAAATTAATTAAAACCTGTAAATTTTACAGGTTGTAATGGGAAACCATACTTACATAATCCAATGGGTTTGAATTTCTGCCGTACCAGGTTATTTAACCAAATAAATACATTAAATTGATAATTATAACACACTTTACTTTAATGACTTAATTGCTAATTTAAACAAATTAATGAAAACCTATTTATAGGTTTTAATCTGAAACCATACTTCAAAGATGCACATTCCAATGGTTTCGAGTTTCTCCCGTATTTAACTAAATATAATAAATACATTAGATCGATCATTTTTACTTAATTGACTTTAATTGATATGATAGCTTTACTACAATTTTAAATTAGCTTCATTTTAAAGAGTTAACTTTGGAGGTATGTGAAGTGACAAAACGCCAAATTAATTTTAGTGTGCACATCGAAATGCTGGACACCATAGACTTCAGCGATGTGTGGTGCTATTAAATTGCCACATTATTCCTGTTAGACAACAATAAATGTTTAGTGAGTGCATCTGAATCTAAATTTGGATATGTAGGATCAAAGACCCTATAATACTGAGACGGCTCACTCCCTATCTCTCCAATGGTAATGTAAATTTTGCAGTGCCACCTTGTGGTGGGTTTGATCAGCCGGCTGCTGGTTGGTGTTTCACATGTAAACACATACAATTATATTATACATGAGATAGGTTAAGTATGAATACACATCAATATGAAATTGCTATGAACAAATACCCATCATCATCAGCATCGCCATCATCACACATCTTTCACATTCATATATACATTTATACATATAATATTGCACCTGTTTAACCAAGAGAACAGCCAGTGCACCAAGTGGTGGGTTTGATCATTTTGATTACACAGTACAGGCTGAGTGAGCCATCTTAGTATTATAGGGTCTTTGGTAGGATCTAATCCAAGTGGTGGTTTGGGTTTAGAAAACGTCATGCTTATGTCAGACTGTGCAGCTTTAAAATACAGTCTAACAGCTCAACAACGAAAACTCCTCTCGGCCCAACTCTTCAAAACACATCCCATGTATTCAATTCAATCTAACCTCTTTCGTTATCAACCATTCGCTGATTATTCAATACTTTGCAACTATTTAATTTGTTAAAAATACAAAACCACATGGGCCTCAAACAAGAATTGGAACTCAGAAGCTCGTGTACAGAACAGTTTGTAACAGATCCACCAACACGGTGGCGCCACCTAGTGGAAAGTTGATTCTAGCATAGTAGCTCACTAGATGGCAATCAGTGTTTTTGCGGAAATGCCTTTGACAAATAGATTTGTTGAAACTGAATAACCGCGTTCGTACAAATATATTTTAATGCGGTTTTAATCAGCTGGTTTGTAAACTCACCATCGAAATCATGTGACAATTTGTAACATCAACTCAATTTCAAGCTGCATAGTCTGATGGTTTTCAGTTTCTGCCACTTTTTGCCATAAATACATTAGGTTGATCGTTCTAATCTACCATACTTTAGTTTGAAATAACTTATTTTAACTTGCAAACTTTAAGAGATATTTGAAGTGAAAACAAGCAGAATTACTTTTCTATTAAATTGACTTAGTGTTAATCTGCTGTGCAGCAATGCATGTTTAATGAGTGCACCAGTGTTTAGTAGGGTCAAATCGAATTCAGTATTTTATTTTTTAACTTTTTATGCATTCATCGGACTATGCAGCTTCAGTGACGTTTTTGGCAGCAAGAGTTCTTTCTGATCGCTCGATAGAAAAATGGCGAGCAACAATGAAAGGATATGTTGATATATATACAAAATTAGTTTAAAAACTCACCATCATGCATACACTACACATATTTCAAATACGTCCCACTCCTTCTTTACAGGTAACAAGTCGGATGAAGAATAGGCATTTAGGATATTTTGTTAGCGAAATTTTCTTTACAGGCAAGTTTCATCACCACATACAATTTTGGCCATCTATATATTGCTTACTTAGGGGTGAAAGTGGTCTCTGGCAAAAATTGCAGAAATCTAGCCGAGATTATTACACTGACGGCAAATTTCCATTAAAATGTGGATTCCCCCCCCCCCCCCCCCCCCCCCTATAGGATTAGCACTGTCAGGGAATCACGGAAAAATGTCGGAAGTCAGGTTTCAACTGTCCCTGTTGTGACTGCGTTATCACCTATACCAAACACTTTCTTGTTTGGGGGTTAATATTCCCGCAACATCTAAGGTCATATAAGAATGGGATTCGAGTAAACCAATTGTTGTCATCCAATCCTGATTCCTTGCCATTTTGCTTAACATTAATCGGAAACTATTTTTGTTAAGCGCGGAAATCCGCGAAGATCATTAATCCCTGCTTACTGTATACAGCTGTTCCTTTACCCAAACAATACGTGAATGTGAGGTGTTCGATGGCTGCGAGCGCTTTAGTGCTAACTTCAGATCCGACTGAATGCATTATCAGGGATGAAAGTGATCTCCGGGAAAAAAAGCGGAAATGCTGATATTCTCCCATAGGTTTAACACTGTCAGGGAATCGCGGAAAATTTTCGGAAGTCGTGTTTCATATATATTGGTATACGCTGACAGTGCTGCGCCATTTGAAGCATGTATAGTAGTAGTAAACACTGATAGTTCTGCGGCGTTTGGAGCATTTATTAGTGGTATACGCTGCTAGTGCTGCGGCGTCTGCACCACGTATTAGTATAGAGCTACGCTGATGGTGCTGCGTGATTGAAAAATACCGGAAATCCGCGAAAACGCGGAGATCTTTCATCCCTGATTATGTTGATGCTGCCTTCTTCGCAATACATTGTCACCCACAAAACATTCAGGAGCATTCATGACTAGACATCAAAGTCACTACAGTAGGGGCTGTCTTTAACGGACAACACCGCATGTTGTCCTGACATAGCAGGTGTCCCATCATCGAAGGGACCATCAAACAGAGACACAAAACAGCCTGTACATTGTAACTTTATCCGCGCATGGCAACGTTCCGCCAATCACAAGGGTTGGTGAAGACAGGTAATACTCTAGTGCAATAATCATTATTAAGCAACCGGGAATGCATCTATGACCTTACTCCCGCCAAGGTCAATGAAAACAAGGCCACGCAGGCAACAAAGAGAGTTTGTACGAATAGTGATCACAGCACCATCTTACATAAACCCTTAGTGTTAAAGCATGGTACATAGACACACAAGATTGCCATAGCTTTCCTTTTCTCCGTCAGGTGGTGCCACTACAGCTTAAAGAACCAATTTATTCAGTTGAGTGTGAACAAGCTAACTAAATCAGCCGTTATTTAAAGTTGCACAGTCCGATTGTTTTGAGTTTCTATTTTTCTGAGATAAATATATTAAATTGATTGTTACCTTACCATACCTTAGTTTGAAGTAACATTGATTTTAAATGGCTAAGTTTTGAGGTATTTTAACTGGAAATACCTCAAATTAGTTTAGGCAAACTTGCCAAAAACTCTGACACCATAGGCTTCAACAGAAACCGGTTCTATTATATTGACTCAGTATTCCCTTCTACGTGGGTACAAATTCTTAACAATAAGCACATCAATATCTAAGTTAGATATGTAGAATCAATTTGAGATAATTGTTTTGGTTTTGAAAATCTGATGCTTCATCGGACTATGCAGCTTTAAGACAACAAATTTATATTGAAAACTACATCGGAGTTTCTAGTATGCAACAATCATCAATCGCCAGAGCCGCCCTCATTACGTTATCAATTTGCGCGTACACAGTACACCGTACCATTATGTTGGAAATAAATGAGCAAACGCTGCGCAAGCCTCGTTTTCAATCACACATAAATAAAGTCTATTACCCTTGGCGTATACAAATCTAAACACCGATTACCTCCATAAGATCCAGGGGAGGGGAGATGAAATCAACAAGGAGTGTAGTATCACCACACACAACTTGACAGAAAAATATACCCCCAAAGCTACAGCCATACTGTAACCAATACAGACCCAGTTATTTAAAAATAATTATATCAGAAGTACAAAACACAAGCATTTCCTAACTCTTCCATGCGCACACACAAACTTCTGGGGTTGGTAGGAGGTGAAAGTGGTTATACCATTCCTTGTGGCTCCCCGATTCGGTTCACGAGCTGTTAAAGTGTAAAAAAAGAAAAAAAGAAGAAGATTACATTAAATTACATCCAGTCATGGAAATCTACAATGGATCACACAGTATTCAAAATGTGAAGAACACAGATATATGTATAGACCGCCCATAATGAAACTTAAAGAGATCGAGATCTAGCCTCTCCAGAACAGTGTGGTGAGTGGAATATGTGGAAACCACACAGCTTAACTTAACACAACGATTTATAGTAATAATAATAATAATAATTTGAATAGCCTAGATAGTTATTATCGGCTTTATATGTGTTTTACATCCAGGCAACATCTAAGTTCATTTCAAGGCTGGTACCCAGTACTGACAACACATTGATGGTGACTTTATAGTGCTTCCCCAATAGGGTACCATGATACTGGCATCATGACCTTATATCCCACGCAGTCACACTATACCAGAAATAGGTATACATATAAGACAATGGGAGACACAATAATTGTTGATAAAAAATAAAAGAATTAGAAGAATTAGAAGGATGCCTTGAAAACTATTCATAATAGAAATCTGAAATAATACTATATTAATAGAATTTATATCTTGAATATATTTGTCATAATATAATTAAAATAGGGTATTCTCAAAACAAAGGGCGAAAGTATACAATTTGCTTCACTGTCGTGACAAATATTTCACAATTCAGGTCAAATACAAAACATTAAAGCATTTGTTACGCTTCAGTGCGGTCCTACACCCTCTGATATTAAATTCCGTGGTTTTACAAGATAATTATTACAAAATTCCACATTTCTAGACCAAAATAAACCACATTTCGAGAATAGTCCACGATTGACGCAGGTAATAGAAATCAGCACCACACATGTATGCTTCCTACAAACTATATGTAACAGCAATTCTGATTGGATAGTTAAAGTACATGCAACTGGACCACACTGACCAGTCGGTAGTAGTTACCACCATCTTTTTTAATAGGAGTGAGAAACAAGTGAATGAATTCAAAGTTTTAAGATGGATAAATATCAAAATCCACGTTTTTCAGAGACTTCAAGAGCCGAGGGAACGCTGGTATATACCACGTCTATTCACTGGGGGGAAAAAACCCAAGGCATTTTCTGAGTGAAGGTTACCATGGCGACCTAAGGTACTCACAGAGCTGATTCCCGGGAGGTTCAATAACGATCCGATCACCGGCACCCGGCGTAAAAAGTTTACAGCAACTGGTAAAAAACCTCTGAAAAAGACGCAAAAAAACCATGAACATGACAAAAACAACTGAGGGATGGATGTCCCTGTTAAAGCTGCATAGTCCGACGAAGGCATCACATTTTCAAAACCAAAACACTTTCCTAGATTTTGATCTTACCATATATCCAATTTACAGGTAGATACTGATGGACTTAGTGACCATATGTTGTTGCATAGTGAGGTTGCATAGTAATGTATTTATTTTGTTTAACGGCAGAAACTCAATACCATCAGACTATGCAATTTTAACTAAAAACCCATGCAGCATTCAATATTTGAAATACTAAAAATTAGTGCGATCACATTTTGGTTCGTTCTGTAGGAGACTATTTGGGCAATGTAAATGGGTGAATAAAAGAGCATAGTGAGAGATAACATAATTATATTTTATATCAACCACCTTGTCTACTAGACAATGGACAAATCTAGTATTGGTGAGTACTTATCTATGACAATATTAACGAAAGGACGCATTTGGAATATAAACTATCACCGTTAGTGATTTAGCCAAATAAAAAAAAACATCTAATTTTTCTCTATTTGGTAAATTTGGCTTTATGGAGCGTGGTGAAGGAGAGAGGGGGAGGGGGAGGGGGGAGGGAGAGGGGGGCAGGTCGCTTGGAGTTGACTGCCTCCAGCAACGAGCGCACAACCTAGGGGGTTGCGGGTTCAAAGCCGAGCACACAAGCATTATAACAGAACGATTTCATCCTAATAACATTTGATTAAATGCTTTATACATCATATGAGACCATTTCCTTAAAGACTCACCCAAAAAGTAAGACGAAGCCATAGAGCTCAATGATCATTCCGATCATTGGCCACCCGATGAGCACGACACAGATACCACCGAGGAAGAAACCGGTAGCCTTCCGCTTGTGTTGTTGGAAGAAGAAGCGGAATGTTCGCTCCAGACCGATCACGAATGCCAGTCCAGAGATGAAGAGAATCTGAATCGTAATATACCAGATGATATTACAGGGTGTGAAACTAGGTCATGCAACGAATCAAGGCCAGGCTACGAATAAAGATAGCCATGCTGTAATCTAAATACTCTATAATCTAAATAATGTATTACCAAAGACCCTATAATACTAAGACGGCTCACTCAGCCTGTACTGTGTAATCAAAATGATGAAACCCACCACTTGGTGCGCTGGCTGTTCTCTTGGTTAAACAGGTGCTATATTATATGTATATATGAATGTGAAAGATGTGTGATGATGGCGATGCTGATGATGTGTATTTGTTCATAGCAATTTCATATTGATGGGCATTCATACTTACCTTTCTCATGTATAATATAATTGTATGTGTTTACATGTGAAACACCAACCAGCAGCTGGGCTTATCAAACCCACCACAAGGTGGCACTGCAAAATTTACATTACCATGGGAGAGATAGGGAGTGAGCCGTCTTAGTATTATAGGGTCTTTGGTATTACTTTAGTTCTACCTTCTATGTTCTATCTATCTGCTAAGCCGTTAGGATAAGTAATCTGTTAGGCTTTAGCTTTCAGCACAATTATTCAGTGGTGGCGCATTCATATTCGACTAATTAATTTACTAATTGACAGACATATATGAACAGGGATATACCAAGGTATAAGCTAAGCATTGATAAGTATGGGTCAATTGGCCCATCACTGTAGGAACCAATAGATTTTATATGTGGGGGAGAAGAATTGAATTTTCATGTTGTTAAGGTAAATGTGTATTCTGCTGAATAGGTTCTTTTGTCAGCACCAAAGCACTAGTCCTCGGGCCATTGTACGTCAGAATTAAATACCAAGAAAATGGTATATGAGTATATATGACAGCAAACATTAAACTTAAAGTAATAACAATAGTAATTAAATACACAATTGACAACATATATATACATCATAATGGATGACTAACATGTGCTTACAAGTACCATTGCAATATGATAACACTGGTGTAATATACCTACATCAATATTAATATTATAATATTTGAAAATACAAATTCACATCCCTGCCAGTAAATACAACATATTAGGTATTGAAGAACAAATCTCAGATTAGTAGTACAGATTATTCATTCGGTAGGTAAATTGGAAAGCTTGAGTACATTTGTGCATGTGTATGTACAGGGTAGGGAGATTAGTCAGATTAAAATATCTACTAAACTGATTCTCTACTTACATTGCCAATTGCGAGTAGGCCTTTATCAAAGAATAGTAGGACCCCGAGAAAAAGAAAGGCGATGCCAAATCCGGCCAGTCCAACTCCAATCTCTGAAACAACAACAAACAAATAAAACCTTTATAGCACAGGCATATATATGATGCGCACATAACTTTTCATTTCATTAAATTAAAATCAATTTGGTTTAACCTATTGTAGTAGCCTGCTATAAGCCCCAGTACCGCACTGGCACTCGACTACGCGCATTAAAAAGTAACAACATGTGGCTGCACACTAGCGCTAGTAGCAGGAACAGTCCCCCGGGTGGACTGTTCGACCAATGACTAGCGGCCACTCCCTAAGGGAGGTTTACACACTACCCGGGTGGGCATTGACAGGTCACTTCTATTCTGACCTCGATCAAATAAACCCAGAAATACCCTGGCGTTTGAAGCAACTTCCCCGTTTCTTCTTATCATTCCACAAGCAGAGTAGGACGTGAGCCGCCACACTATTAAATGTGTACAACAAATGGCTTGCTGAATAATAGAATGGAATAAAAGAAGTAAAGGAATTTTATTTATTTATTGCTGGTGCAATTATGTTTTCTGTAGTATATTATTACGTCCGATCGACCAATCAGACTGTTTGTTTGGACCATTGCCGTCCTGCTGTGTGGGCATATACAACTTACAAGGGTGGGTTGGGAGTAGTTGCTACCGTATTGCCTCTTCTGATTAATACAAGAAACTAACAGTAACACTGCCAGGGTTACAAGGTTTAGCCACATGGTGGTTAAAACCAAAAATATTCTCCTCTGTGCATACAACCATACGAATAATTGTTCAAAACTGTTTCTAATACAGTTTAGACACATTATGTGCCCTTTTCGATATCATGGGGAGGGGTAGGAGTAATATGAAAGTGTACAACTTTAGCTTTGAAGGTGTATTTGTACATTTATTTTTTCTGTGAATAAAATGTAGTATTACAGTATATTGATAATGATATTAAGTCTTTAAAATGTTCCTACAACTGGCTAAGTATGTATGTAATCCATTCCCTACATATTAGTCATGGTCACATGCAATCATGGAGCTTTTAATCAGTTAAAACTGTCAAAAACTGGTTAAAAGTCAAACCTAGCTTTAGCGGCTAAAACCCTCTCTAAACACTGCTGTATCCAATGGGTTGTGTCCTTCCTGAGTGGTTAAACACTACAACTGGTGGCAATGATGAGATCCTCAAGTGTAACAAACAGGAAGGAGCAACATTTCACATGGAAATAGTAGTATAATGCATACCAGTAGGTGTCATCGACCCACTGTCAGTGTCAAGCACGATGTCATCGACCCACTGTCAGTTTCAAGTAAGATGCCATCGACTCACTGCCAAGCAAGGTGGCCTCTATTTACTACACATCGTATTATAACACTTAAGAATGAAACACAAACTTGCAATATTTAACAATGGCTAGAACTATTGGTTTTCTGGACGTGTTTGAGCTATCAAAAGAACTCGAGTCAACATAGTACAGTCTGCAAACCTATATTTCCTGGGAAACGATATGGATGGAAGATGATTTAAAAAAAAAAAAAAAGCTTGCAAGTATCCTTAGTTTAATGGGGTTGTTGGAAAAAATAATCTGTGTACATGTGATAAACCCACAGAAATGGTTTTTGATAATATTCTGAATGAACATATAGATCAGTGATGCTAGTGGTTTCGGGGCAAAAAAGAACGGAAATTAAGCCGGGAGTATTGATCCAATGGCAAATTTCCGGTTACACCTATATCAGAAATGCCCCCAGGCTGTAAAAAAAAAACTAAAAACGGAAATCCGCTTTAAAACGGAAGAATATCATCCCTGTAGATCCAGAATATATAGAAATGAGTGAACTGCCTAGCTAAGCATCATCAACATGATGGGTGAGAGTATTGCGAACAAGGTAATGGACCTGAAATGGCTTTCTGTACATTGTCAGTCTGGTGATAATTTAACAACAGTGGGTGTTTAGTCTGAGCTGTGAACAGCTTCAGCAAAGGTGCTCGAAGGACGAAGAACTGACACTTAAGATGGCTTCTGCAGTCAAACAAGATAGTTGTGGGTGATGCAAGGGAATCAGCCACTCGTGCTGATGGAGTTGTTCTGGGACTATTTGCTATGAACAAGAACAGGCGCCCCGGAGCTCAACCGTCTACAGATAAGATGTGGGAAAAGTTGTCACTCCCCCAAGTGAATGCATCTATAAAGATGTCTGTTATAACTAAATATAAGCATAACAAAACAGGTAGTAATAATATTATTATTATTAAGCATACCAATGCCAATCAATCTATCTACAAGTACAAGACTCATCTCTGGTGACAAGAACACCGGCCGAGTCAAACGGAACCAATGATTTACAAAATTGATACTTGTCACTACCTACCCTGTAGCTCAACATTAATAGGATAGAACAAGGACTGGTTTGATCAGTATCAGGATATGGTGACTAAGTAGGATATCGGGTCATGGTGTAAACGGCCTGGTCGTCCAATGGGTCACCATGAATCTTTGAATGTGCAGTCACAGGTCACATTAGTCAGTGCCCGTCCTGATATGACCGTAAATGTTGCTGGGACGTAAAATCCAAATAAACACAAACTTGCAATATCTGATGGCATGGACCATGGCATGGTATTTTAAGATTCAACAAACAGGAAGTGGTATATCTACATCAACTCAACCAATCAGTCTGTCTGCTTGTTTGGACTATCCTACTTCCATGTATACAGTAAAACCTCTCTAACCGACCACCTCCACAGATCGACCACTCCCCTATGTCCATCGCTTACTTTAGGGCCCAAACAATTGCCCATACAATACCATTGTAACGATTTTAAAAAACTCCCTAAAGCTACCACCTCCCTAAATGGACCATTTAAAGTCGGTCCCATGATCGATCGAATTAGTGGTTTTACTGTACAAGGAATACCATGGCCGCGTTGGGACCGTCCACTACCAATGTAGTAGGCAGGTACGCCACCATCGCGATGCATTCAAAATAGTATGCATCCATGAAGTACATGCTTTGTACATGCCCACAACTAGCTTCCTCCCTATGCGTCCTCTGTAGGAATATTTGCTGAGGTATTTCTGGTTTTGAAAATAGTTTTGATTCAGCTACATTTTGATGCTTTGTTTATGAAATGTTGCCGATTTTTATTACTGGTGATCTGGCAAAAAAGAAGGTAAGGCACCACTAAACTGAATTCTCAGGCCATAAACCGATTTATCAGACATTGTCAGCTGATTTCACCCATGAATTTCAAGCAGCCTTCCAAAAATATACAGTGTGGGTTGTTCTGCAACCATAGCAACCATGATAACTTTAAAACTATTTGTAGGTATCCCAAGTGAAATTTTGTATGTGTTTGGAGTTTGATATAAATGATTCCATCTGTTAGTTATATGCAATTCGAAACACAATGATACTTCATTTGTCAAAATCGGTCAAGTATTAAGGCAAATACAGCCTTTTAAAATTTTACTAACCCTACTTGAAATCGGACACGCTGCAAAGTCTAAAAGATAGCATTTTTGATGGTCTCCAAAATTTAAAGGGATCACCCAGCTTGCTTCACAAGGCAGAGGCTAAGAGTCCCTGGTCTGTACACAGTGTATATACAGTTACAGGGGCATGGGGTGGCTAGTTTAAAAAATATAGACCTTCAAACTTGGTAAAAATAGCATTTTCCTTGAATTCACCATTTGTGAAATTAGGCCCCAGAGCACTTTTTCGAGTGCGCTGGTGGTAAAAATTGCCACCCAAATTGATTCTTTTTTAATTATCCCGGGCCTATGGGGTAGTGCTAGTAACTCTATTTTTTTTCAAGGCCCTAAACCATGGGGAACAATTAAAATAAATAGACTGAAAACACCCGAGAGCCAGTTTTGGCAGGTGATAAAATTTGGTGAAAAATCTGGCTTTTTGGAAACTGTACAATGGAATTGGATGAAATTTTCAGGTGCTATTCATCTTTATCAGATACTTCAATACATCCATAACAACATACATTACAAAACAGTTAAATATTTTATAAGTGAGGAGAAAGAATGCACATTTTACCAAAATCATGAAAAATGTTGAGTTTGAGAAATCGCAGGAAAAAACCCCTTCAACAGAATTGCATGAAACTTTCATGTATCCTTCTTCTTTATCAGTTTAGTTGATTAGTGCCCCCTTTTAAGTGTTTTACTAACACTATTTAGGTTTTTGTATTTTACGAATTTTGCAAAATAATTTTATATCTCCTGTGGGTTCCGCACCAATGCCTCTGACATCTCACTCTTGACTTCAATCACCTGACCTATGAAGAATTCTTCATCATAAGCCACAGCAACCCACACACCTTGGTTTGAAAATTTGAAATTTATATCAACTTCAGTGTTGCTCTCTGCATCAGAATCACCCACCCATTCCATGTCGTTCGAGCAGACATCATCTAGATTTATTCCCTCACTTTTTTCACTGACACTATTTGATTCACCAGAATCACTGTCACTGTTTAGCCTTTTTCTTTTATTTGGGCGAGAGGTGGAGCTTGAGTTAGGAGTAAGTTCTACTAGATGAGTGGGCACAGGCAGACCTGACTTCTCAGACAAAAAACACATGAAATCATCTTTCAATTTGTCTATAGTCTTGGAACCAACAACTAATCTTGGATCCTTGTGGCCAAGTACCTTAGTGCAGTAGCCCAATTCAGCATGGAGAATTGCTTTCATGTCTTTCTTCAATCTTACACCAGACAAAACATTGAGAACATCTTTTATTTCTGCTGTCATGAATTTGTAAAACCTCTTCTAGATCTTTTTTACCAGGGAGTTGAAGTGAACCATTTTTCCCCCAAGATTCAGCCATTTTCAACAGGTTATCTGCATGCAGTTGGGGTACCTAGTAATAAGTACTACTACCACATAGGTATCCCAAGTGATTTTAAAAAACAGGTTTGAGCTTGATTTAATGGATTTCACTTGTTAGGATATTGAATTTGAAAGAAAATGACATTTCATTTGTCAAAATTGATCCAATATTAAGGAAGATATGGACGTTTTTAGGTTATTACTCTATCGGTCCTGCTCAAAGCTAAAAAGCTAAAAAAAAAAATATAGCTCCCAAAATTAAAACTAGGGAAATGAGCAGTGGAAATGAGGAAGACCAGTTCTCCTGTTTAAACTACTAATGTACCCAAAAACAAATTTTAAAACAATTTTTTTTTTAAAGTTAAAAAAATAAAAATATACCCCCCCACTTTTAGTCATTAAATCGCCGTGCGCATGAGCGCCATAGGTTCGCATGAGCGCTGATCATTATGATTGGACAGGAAATTAAATTCTCTTTAATTCAATACCAACTTTTAATGGTTTTAAAATTATATTTTCAGTAGAAAATAGCACTTAAAGTGGAAATTTTTGTAACTTCAAATTTCAATCAATTTTTTGGCATTTTCTCTAAAATTAAAAGATATACAGTTTTATATGAATGGAAAGCTCGGAATATCACCTATCTGGGGGTATTAGTACATTTTTCCTGGGTACTTTGATCAACAAATGGCGTTGTTGCACAAATTGGATGTACACTAGCTAATTCTACTAGGGATACCATGACAATCTGGGAATTTACATGGTTTGAGAGTGAAAAATGGGAGTTGGTGGTAGTTTGTATTTAGCTATATCAGGCTTATTTATTTGAATAATAAAATTAATCCAAGACCAGGTTAAAGGTAAGAGAACAAAGGTTGTTTCTGCTGTAATACATTTGTAAAAATCCTTTGTGGTTTGTTTTGCCAAGGTATTGAAGTGGAGCATTTTTTGACAGAATTTGGCATATTCAACAAGTAATCAGCCTGGGTTTGGGGTACCTACTATTTGTATTTCATGAATTTTGATCGCAGCATGTAAAAGAGCACCCCAAAATTCCCCTAGATACAAATTCTCATTTTCGTGAGTGCAAGCATTAAGAATATATTAACATCTTTCATCCAATTCTATTCACAAAAGTTGGACCTGTTGTAGGTACGTAAGTCAAACTCCCCAATCACCATCATACTGGGTGCAATTTTCCTGTGACGCCGATCTCCGTTTTCTAGTGGTCGACCCAATTACCGGGCTCCAAATAAATGCTTCCTAATTGGCTAGAAATACAATTTTGCATATTATAATAAGTATGACATCCTAGAGGATTCCCCAAGCTATTGCCAAAGACCATATAACACTAAGGCGGTTCATCCCTATCTCTCGCATGGTAATGTAAATTTTGCAGTGCCATCTTGTGGTGGGTTTGATAGGCCCGGCTGCTGGCTGGTGTTTCACATGTAAACACATACAAGGCGAGAGGGTGAGTTTAATATTTAAAAAAAAGAGAGATTGCCTGTCATTTGGATTTGGCCGATGTTGCGCCTACTGCCTGGTCCCCACCTCCCTCTGCCCCCTCCTCCCAGCCTCACTGCCCTTCACTCTCCCTCCCCTTCCATCCCCAACACTTCCCCTCCATCCCACCCTCCTCCGGCCTCACTGCCCTTCCCCTCCCCTTTCCCCAACCTTCCTTCTCCCTCCTCATCCACCTTACCCAGTGCTTTCACACCACACTTCCCTCCCCCCCCACACCCACCTCACTCGGCGCTCTCACACCACACCTCCCTCCCCCTCCACTCCCTCTTCCCCCCCCCCCTCGGCGCTCTCACACCACACCTCACGACCCCCTCCGTGATGTAAGCGGGGTTGGGTGGAGGTGTGTTGGGGGGAGGGGGAGGTCCCCACTGGTTGGGTGTTGCTACTCCTATAGAACTTCAGCTTCCTTCATCCAGCACACTGACAAATGCGCACACACACGCTCCAGCACACACACCATTCGCACAACCCTTTATAATGCTATCAAAATGATCAAACCCACCACCTGGTGCACTGGCTGTTCTGTTGATTACACAGTAGAGGCTGAGTGAGCCGTCTTAGTGTTATAGGGTCTTTGCTATTGCCTTGTTTTTATATTTTTCTGAAGGAGAGGTTATTTCTGGCACAGGATGAATTTCCCCCAACTGAAGAGATTTTCTACAGTAATTATCACCAAAATTTGACATCAAACCCTAATTGTACATGTTGCCGGTAACATGCATAATTCAAAGCGCTGACCACGGGTCCCATAGTAATGCCCCCTTAGATACCAAATGCAGTAGAGCATTCGGTAACCCGGGCTAGAGATGATTTCTGGTTGCCCAACCCGTTTAAAGTCATCCCTCACCGTATCACCGAGCTGTATAGACCTGGAGGACTGTACGCTGTGAGAATTAAAAACCATCCCATCTAAACACCTTAATTACAGGGCTGAGAGTTAGATGGTCCCTATCCTGTTATATCTGCTAGAATGAATCAGTATGATAGAGACGTCCCTGGTGTGTCTTCAATTTCAAGAATGCAATTAATTATCTAACTACTCAATATATATATCTGCTTAGATTAAATATCGAGCCACGATACCCTGCACATAAGTCAAATGGAATAGTCAGGCTTAACTAACTCTTCTGGATTGTACTATCACAGAAGATAGAATAGAATATACAAGCTAGTAAGTCATCTGTACTAATTGACTAAGCTTAGAAAAATGTTAGCTAGTGATAGAAATATCAACGGCTACTGTGAAATTTATTAAGCCTGATTAATAAGTTTATTGGCCCAAAAAATTAGATTCCTGTGTCTGGTTTTGAATTATAATGTATAGTTCCCATTCTATATGTATTTATTGATGTATCTATGAAATACCATGAGGAAATTTGCACGGGAAATGTAGTCACGAGCTCGAGGATTTTTTTTTAGCAAATGGGAAAAACAAAATGGCGACTCAAGAAATACAAAAAATAAGGCATTGGATTTTCTCATAAATTGTTTGTTTCACAATATGTATGTATCCAATTTATACTCCTTTAAACATATTTTGAATAACTATTTACTTCATATATTGTCATCAAATGTATTATAATATTGTAGTTTTTGCGATGAACATGGATTTCTCTATGTATTTTTGAGGTAAATCATGTCAAAAACAGGCTTGATGTATTTTGAGGTAATTCATATAAAAAACAGAGCTGTCAAATGACATAAATGTCATATCAGAGAGTGGGCAGGCTGGTAAACTGGGAATTCTTTTTTAATCCAAATTTTACGATTTTGTTGGGTAGTCAGATATCCTCCTACTTGGATGGAGGTCATGAGGCATGAACCTAATAATTATGTTTGAGTATTATTAATAATTATTTTCAGCTGTTCAATGATGATTTTTGTGATTGATCTAGATAGAGAATTCTTCTGGCTTTCAGATCCTTCAAGGATTTTGTGAATTTGTTGAGAAATAAGAAAGTTACAGAATTTTCCCTAAGAATGCAGTATGTTTTGATCACACCATCTCCATTTGGTTTAAGGTTAATTGGAAGGCCATAATTTGGCTAATAAAAAATAAAAATCATAACTTCTTTATTTCTCAATAGATTGCAATGATGTAAGTGTCATTTTCTTTGTCTCTTCATCCTCTTTCAAATGAGCCAAGTTACACTGGAAGGATCTTGAATTTTTGACTCACATACCTACCTGTTGGCCTACCTTAATTACTTCACCATTGTCATAGACTTATACAAAGCCTATTAGAGATTGGTGCCCCATTTGGCAATCTTAGAATCGTCATCACTTTGGTTCTATTGAAGATATTGAGCTAATTAAAACTGTTCTGAGCTCTGGTTTAGTCTAGCTACCTATAAGTATAGAGGGAGTGCACTTGATGTCATCACTCAGCCATCTTGGATTACACTTAATACCACATATGGTGCCCCTTGTCTTATACCAAGAACACTATAGCCACCACTGGGCCTACCTATAGACAGGGTCGCCGAAGTATGTGGCGCCACCTAGTGGGTACTGCCCGAACCTTTCTAATTCTTTGAAATAGCATTCAAAGTGTCAAAATACTGCGCCTTTGCAACGATGTGAGGCTACATGATTAAAAAAATACTTCCCCTCCATCAAAAAACCCTTTTCCACCAACTTTTAAGACCAAACTGCTCAAAACAGTGAGAAATAAACCAACAAATTGGTAAATAAACACAATGTAAGCACTTCCAAGCCTTTCATATGTAATCCAATATGGCCACCGGAAGTTGTCTCGTGACGTCATTAAAACCCCTCTATCACCTAACTAGTAACTACCCGTCCCGATGACCTTAGATGTTGCTAGGACGTAAAACAACAAACAAACAAACTAGTAACTATCACAATTGTATGGCATTATGATTATGATTACGATTTATTTCAATTTATGTATCGTACCCATAACAGGAGAAATATGGGACCGTACTCGATAGATATTTTCAGTGAATCAATCAGTCATCTTCATTAATGATTAATAATAATAGTGAATAATAGTAATAACGTAAATACGCCGTTATACCGTATAACGGCGTATAATATACGGCCCTGACCTGAGGCTGAGGTTGAGCCTCTGCAGTCTGCTCTGTCAGTGAGTGTCACGGACTTGAGAGTATGTCTATTCAGTGTGTCAATGATTTGTAAATTGTGATTACATATTTCTTTTTAGGGACATAACTTTAAACACGAATCCAGCATGCCATTACTGTTACACAAGCCAGCGAAGCTCTAACTAAGTAAGCAAACACAGCACAGTCGGGCGGCATCCTTACTCACTACTGTCTACTGTGGATGCTGGCGAGTGTGACGTGGCTGCGATTTGCTATGAGCCGGCTGTGAAAAGCTCATTATAATATAAACAAGGACGCATACAATCTATGTTTACTTACTTTGGAAATCTGAGACCGGCAACATGATCAGTCTGTTGGCAATCAGTCAACACAGATAATTTCAAATTGCGGGAAGTCGCTATGAAAAATCGAAAATTACGTGACTATCTCATGTCCAGTCCTCAAACCCGGCGAAAACGGAAGTAAGCTTATTTTACCCGCTTTTATTGAAGAGTTCTAGGGATGACTTGGACCATTAAAGGGATACTATGTGATTAATTAAACCAGACAGCACATAAAGACATTATGCGCATCATGAAGGCAGTGGTTATGTAACTAAAACAACAAATAGATAATAAATGCCAAGCATTCACATTGGAAAGGTGGAACAACAAGGCCACTCTTAACTAAGTGGAGTGGGTGCGCGATTCCTCCTTATAGATACATACCACTTTCCGATAAACAAACTCCACTACTTGCTTTTGGCAAGCATTGCATATGAAGAACGTGGCTGAAGCATTACTGCGTCATGTTCAGGAAGGTGATTTGGACCAACTCAAACTTTTCATTAATGAGAACTATCGATGCGATGATAGTGGCCAACTTAATGTACAATGGGCAAGTGTCCATCACAGAAAATCGGGTGACACTGTGCAGATAGTGGCGTCAAGGTTTGGGCATGTGCACATTTTGCAATGGTTACAACACCAAAACATTGATCTATCACAAAGTAACTTTAGTGGAAAACACCCCCTTCATGAAGCAGCTCAGCATTCGCATGTTGAATGTGTTCGGTATTTGTTGGAGCATGGGGCCACAGTCGATTGCATTAAACAAGCAGATTGGACACCTCTGATGCTGGCATGCACCAAAAATAATCTTGATGTGGTGATGGTATTAGTTGAGAAGTTGTCAGATTTAAGTCTCCAGAACAAAGATGGTTGGACCTGTTTTCATATAGCCGTACGGGAAGGACATCCACCAATTGTGTCCTATCTTCTTGACCAAGATTCAAATTTGTGGAACACAAAAAGTAACAATGGAAGAACACCACTTCACACAGCTGCACTTCATGGGAAATTAGCCATAACAGAGGTGAGCATTTTTATTTAAAATTCATTTATGGATACTTGGCTAAATATCCAGCCTTGTTAACCGGCAATGCCCTACAGCATTTTTTCTTTTAATTTTAAAGTTGTTTTTGTGATGAATTTATTTACCCTGCTCATAACAGATAAGTGTGTTAATACTTGTTTTCACCGCTGGGCAGCACTAGTCCAATTTGATGCAAATCTTTGGAATTTAGCTTTAGTAATAATTTAGGTTTTCTTGCTTCTTGTTTATGTTTTGTAACTGTTTGTAGATTGCAAAATCCAGCTTTCACTATACTTTGTGTTAATCCATTTAAACATCATCTGTATTTCGAGATTACATTATTTTTTAGTAGTTTCTTAAACACTGTCACTGATATGCTTTCTGCATTTCATGTTGCAGCTGGTAGTCTATGCTAAATATTGCCACTCATGTTAGCTACACTGTGATCATATACACTTCATTTTGATTTTACAATTGCTAGTAATGGACCATCGTTGCTTCTTGTGCACCTTGTTTGTAACCTCCTCGTTTTTTGGGTTCAAGATTGGTTGTATGCATTCAGATCTATGGTGGGACCATATTTTAATTATGGCGCAGACCCGAAATGTGGGCACGCTGCGCTACCTGGTGGCCGACAAGGGAGTCGCAGTCGACGTCACAATATTTTCCTTGTTTTTAAAGTTGTATATTTCAATGGCTGTTGAGCCTTTGCCAATATCTTTTAGCTAAATATATCAAATTGATCATTATAATCTACTTAATATTTCACATCTCACCAAGACCATGTTGTGCACTGACACCTTAAAGTCGCCAGTTATACCTCACCCAGATACAAACGAATCCAGCATCAAAAGCTCTCCAAACATACCTTTGCTTAGTTTGTTCAGTTCATGCCACTGAACATGTGGGAGGAGAGTTGAGGTCTATGATGTATGAATGACATCATAGGTGGGATTCCCTCATCACATGACCTAGAGGGGTTCCCCACACACAGGGGAAGCTATGGGAACCACCAAGGCGGCAGCCACAGAAAGCTCTCAATTCAACTTTTAAAGTCTATTAATCTACATGATTTAATCAATTATTCACACAAAAAGTAGCTGGTTATGATAAATAAACATTTGAACCATATATTTATCATTTTAGATTGCAATTTCTAAAAAATAAATTCTCTATATGGTTGTCTAAAAGTGTTAGAGCTGCTGGACTAAATAAAACACAACAGAAGCAACCAATGTCAGCACTCTCCCCCCACATATGTAGTTGCATAAACTGAAAACTGGCAAACGTATGCTTGGAGAGCATTTGTCGGAGTACGGGTAGTGTCTCAGCGACCTATATCTGGTCCCTTTAATGAGGTCACAACTCATATCTAGTATGGTCTGGTCATATGAGGTGCGCAATTCGGCCAATACCCCCAGAGAGCATCGGAGAGGACTCAATATTAACCTGCATTTTTTTAATCGTTTCTCAGGTATATGGCTTCCTCTAGTAGGTGTGTGGAAGTATAGTCTTGTAAAATCAGAATCATTCCTTACATACAGCACCACTGCTTTTCTTTTAATGTTCTCTTCTTACGCCATTCATTCAATTATATGTTAGGTATCTTTTCTATTGTTTGCAATTATGACCATTTTCTTCTTCCCATTGACTTATTACAGATACTACTCACACGAGGCGGATATTCTGTGGACGAAAGGGATTGCTGTGGGTCGACACCCTTGATGGATGCCATCCTCAACGATCACAGGTCGGTTGCGGAACTCTTACAGGGCAGATGTGCGGCGAGACTAGACACCGAGAACAAGCTTGGACACCAGGCCCTCCACCAGGCGGCGCAGACCGGAAACGTGGGTGCGCTGCGCTACCTGGTGGCCGACAAGGGAGTCGCAGTCGACGTCACGAGTTCTGGGGGTTCACGTGTCACCCCGTTGCACATGGCTGCCAAGGAATGCCAACAGGAGGCGATCCGCGTCCTCTTAGAGCTGGGAGCAAACACGCAGATCACAGACTCACGAGGCCGGACGCCTCTCCACATAGCAGCCGGTGTGCAAGACGTGAACTGCGTTTGTATTCTACTTGACCGAGGCACAACTGACTGCAAAGATATATCCGGCAAATTCGCCAGAGATCTTGCTTGTTCGGCAACGGTGAAGGATCTATTCGATGAATATACATATTTGGTGATTAAATATTTTAACTTCTGAGGATTAAATTATTCTTGTGAAGAATTGACGACAGGAACCATCAGCTAGGGGGTGATCACGGTCATACTCTTGAAGCACACCAGGCACACATCTATTGTCTATTCATTATTTTTACCCACACAACCGTTGAAAGGACCATCTAGCTCTCAGCCCCCAGAAAGATTAGATGGGTGGGAGGGATGGTTAATTTTGTTACTTGTTGAAGCGCTCTGATCTGCACTGATCAATCATCAGGTGAGGAATGAATTGTTCTTTAAAATCAACCGGCGGAAGTCCGCTTATGGTCATAGTTACTGAATGCTATACTGCACTTGGTATCTATGACAAGCATCGCTATGGGGCCCGTCGTCATAGCCCTGAATTATGCATGTTACTGGCAACATGGGTAATTCACGACCAGACACGGGATTAAATTTTTATGGACTACTAAATTTATTAACCATGCTTAATAAATTTTTACATTAGCCTCTGATATAGGTATCAATAGCTAACAATGAAGACAAGTTAATATCTCATCAGTACAGATGACACTAATATACTTGTCCTGATCTATTATCATCCTGGATAGTACAATCCAGTAAAGATAACGGCCTATCTATCCATGTTACTTATTTGCAGGTGGATTAGGAAACTAATTATTATTTGGTGATTAAATATTTTAACTTCTGAGGATTAAATTATTCTTGTGAAGAATTGACGACAGGAACCATCAGCTAGGGGGTGATCACGGTCATACTCTTGAAGCACACCAGGCACACATCTATTGTCTATTCATTATTTTTACCCACACAACCGTTGAAAGGACCATCTAGCTCTCAGCCAAATTGTGAAAGGAGGGCAGATGGTCCAATACTAACCAGGTTTTTATTCACATAGTTAAAGATACTATTTGATTTCCAGTGACCCAATGATTTAATACATTCCAATGGAACTCCTACACGAGCATACTCTTGCGCAGCTCCACGACGTAGGCTGTGTGACGTCACCATTGGCCACCAGGGGAGCTTGGCCCCTTTAAGGACCAAATGTAGGCATTTCATGAAAGCCTGGCTCGTCAGCGGCTCCCCGTTCATGAGTACGAATGCTGGGGTGCCCTCATTCACACATGTATGGCGAGTGTAGTTTCTCCATGCACGTACCGGACAGAACATTGGGTTCGGTCCTATTGGCAGCCTGATACGGTATCTGTCCTCTGGTCTGCATGTGGTTTTAGTACTGCGTATTTGCACCATCAGGTACGTTGGATGTGCCCGGATATCTCCGCCCAGTAACGTATGACCGCCATCACCCAGCATCTCGGAGTAGAATAAGTTTGATTGTCTTAGTAAACAAGTATATCCAATAAGAACAGCAGCAATAAACACCAGACCATATTTACCAATTGACAACAATTTTAATATAATTAACTTAATATGTTTAATCTTTAACGGATAAGCTCTATTTACAATGTTATTCTTTAATTTAAATATTCCTTGCTTAAGTACCACTAAAGCATACTTGTCAAAAACATTACAATCACCCCCTACCAGCCGTAACCATGATTTAGCACCACTTAGATAGTTTTTAATCGCCCCTGGGGTTTTCAGTTTATCATTTAAGTATAAAGTGTATAGCATTACCGTCTTCAGCTTGGGTTTTTTAGGATTATCTTTTTGTTTTTTGCAAAACTTCAAATATTCAAAAAAGTGCACCCTTTTATTCCTCCAGGTCCCTTCCGATAATCCAGCCTTGAAATATATGCTTAGCCTATTAACTACAGCATTATTGTAATCTGCGAGTGTAGAGAAAGGCAAGGAAATGAGTTAGAGACCGAGTAGCATTACAAATATAGGTCAATCACACTATTATCATGACAAACCTCAATCTTGGATAGTGCATGGCGGTGACACAATTCGTCGGCTAACAATTTACAATTGGAGTCAAAAAACAACCTACTCAGAGCATCTGCTAGTACTAGGTCCTTCCCAGCCTTGTGCACTACCTGTACTTCGCAACAACACTGTGCTGCGAACCGCCAGATTTCTCTAGCACAAGCGCACAAGACCGGGTCCTTCCCAGCACCCGCAGATAAAACCTTTTGTGATGCTTCATTATCAGTATTAATGATAATAACAAACTCTTCAGGGCAGGGGGGACAAAGGTGTTTAAGGGCCACTACCAAATTTATAGCCTCTAATTGCGCTATGTGAAAATCATTAGACAAGAATTCGGGAGAGTACAACTGAGAAAAATAGTGCGTCCCACTGAACGCCCCGCCTCCAAGAAGGGATGAATCGCATTCAATTACCCACCTTTTCCTTGGATACGGCCTGAGCAAAATTAACCCATTACTACCTTCCGCGAAACGCAAAAACCATGCTACATCCCGAACTACACTTTCAGTAACTACCGACTTCCCAACAAAAGGAGAACTTCTCAAAAAATCCAAAATTCTATTCATAAAACGCCTGGAATGACTGACACATTTTGAAATAAACTGCAATCTACCCACCAACCTTTGAACGTTTTTCCTGGTAACTTTAATTCCTTTTTTCCATTTTTTACACTCCGTTAAAACTTCAACTAGCTTCTCTTGTGGTATCCGAACTACCATATTTTTCGAGTCAATTTCAAACCCGAGCCAAACCATTTTTGTCGCTGGTGCCGTGCATTTCTTAATCGATAATTCTAATCCCAATACTGCTGTCAACTTTTTGATGTAAGCATACGCTGCCTGTGCCTTCTCAAGCGTACTTTCTACCCCTACAAAATCATCTAAGTAACACAAAGCAAAAAACCCTTTTTTAGTCACTAAATGTACTACTGCTGACGTCGTCCTGGCGCATGCCATACTAGACGTCCTACAACCGAACGGGGGTGCGATATCAAAATAAAAACTACCATTAACTTTAATCCCGAATAACGGCACGCTAAGAGGGCAGGTCCTTAATTGCCTGTACGCTCTTGCTAGGTCTATAGACCACATGTAGCACCCGGCACCCAATTTAGTCACTTCACTAGCTAACGACATTATAGTAGGCAATTTATACGTGTACTTACAGCCCTGGTAAAAACCTCTAACTATACCTGCATTTACCCCCCCCCTCGCGGAAAACTTAGGTCTACAATAATCCTTCGTTCCTTGGTGTTTTTCTTTGGGCGGGTCATAATTGGGCCGATTTGTGCCCAAGGAACAAAAGGTGGAGTGCTGAACGGTCCCAGCAAGGCCCCATAAGACAGTTCAGTGGTCACATAATTATCTATCCAAAATAAGTCGTCATCATCACAACTGTGATTAGTATCAACTGGCGAGGGTGGAACATCCCTCGTATAATTCGCCGGCCAGCCAAACTCTAAATAATCAAGTAAATTGTCATCATTATAATCGATCAGTAGCTTTCTCCACATCTTTAAATTAAGACCCGACGGTACGGGAATCCGAGCTTTCAAATAATTTGGCAGGCCTGACTGCCGCACTACACTATAAATTTTTGAATAAGAACATTGATGAAATATGGTACAACTCCAATTTGGCCAGATTTTTAGTAGAACATGTTTGTAATTAATAGGAGACAATTCGCAAAAGGGCAGCCCCCGGTCAATGTCATCCGTGTCTAATTGCAAGTCGATTTCAATGTCAGATACATTATCGACACAATATCGACGAATCACCTTTAAAGACCCGTTCAGATGCATACGGGAGATTATCAATGTTTTTGGCGAATGCGCCTGGATTTGGCCGACGAACCACACTACCAGTGGAGTTTCCACCTTCAACATTCCTTGACACAATATTATGATTTATACCATGTAACAGGTTCGAAACACAAACATTATCAAGGGGCGGAACGGCCAACGGAACATTATTCAACAACTGTACATCATGAACAGCAACAGTAGCATTGGAGCAAAACAAAGGAGAACTATTAAAATAACAGTGATGCTGAGTAGCACTAGATTTTGTGTGATTACACAAGGACCCATCCACTGAGTTGACGGCTGGATCAACCAATGTTTTAAGGGCGGAAGTTTGATTAAACTCCGAAGATGTGGTGTTAATGGAATCACCAAACAATGAGCATTGTTTGATTTCAGGGCGATTGCCTATATCACCGTCGTGAGAGCGGTTGTGTGATGCATGTCCATAGCAACCAGCCGTTTGGAATCCAGCCGCTATATTTGAGATAGCACGGGACGGTCGCTGTAATTTGCATGAGAAATTTACGTTTGTCCTAGCCATGTTCCCACTAGCCCTATCCACAACATTATGATTGAGTTTCCTAATTTTTGAGTTATACCATGTAATATTACCAGAGTTAATAAACCCACCACGGCGACACAAAGTAGATGATGAGTCGACGTTATTACGTTTGTTATTAACAATTTTTATATCCTGACGCCCAGATACAAGCCTAAACCCCTTCTGACTGGCAGAAGAAAACTCAACATCATCGACAAGACAAGTCGGGCTAGGAAAGGGAACAACAACAGGTGCAGACTCAGTAACACTCAGAGGCAAATTAACGCCTGCGACTAACACGTCACCGACCTGTAACTCAACGGCGACTGGTTCAAACGACGTGCACTGTCGTCCCTGGATGCTTCCGACGTCCTCTATGCTTGGACGGGGTCCCTCTGATGAAGCTTGCACTGACACACCGATCGTACTTGACACTCGAGAAGCCCCAGCCAGGCTGCTCACTGAAAATTCTTCACACGATCAGTCTCACCGGTAGATTTCAGCTCGCGTATTTTACTCTTGTTTTTACAGTCCAACTCCCTGTGGAAATACTTCTTTTTCAGATGAAACGCACACCACGTACAAATATGTAAAAACCGTTCATTGCCGACACCATGACTAGAGAAAAAACCGCAGGATTTGCCTCTGTTCCAGATTGTACAAGGCTTCCCATCAGTTTCTTTATTGTAGTCAGTCGACCCAATGTCTCTAGTGCTCTTAGCAACCGAACCTGACAACCGATGCCCCAGTCCGCATACATCACGTCGAACATCTTGAATTAAACTGTCATTATTCCAGCCTTCGCGTAATCTCTTATCAGATATCATGTTAAATATTTTCTCCGAAAACGCCAAGCACGTTTCCCAGGTATATGATTGAGCCATATCAAGGAGGGTGTCCATATGATCTTCCAGTTTAGGCACCCATTGTACAGGAACGTCACCGCGCTTAATCATGCGTCGAATCGCCGCAAAATACTCGTACCACGTACTTTGACCAAGACCGACTTTGCCTTTTTTCTCTCCCCGTATTACATATTTATGAGGAAATAGTTTGTGTTTACCTGTCGTCCTCTTGATCCGCGCTCCCGCTACTCGCAACAGATCTTTTAACAGTTCATCATCTGAATCTGAACCTACGTCCACCTCGCTTGCAGGTGTCGGTACATTACCATGCACAGAACTACTCCGCACCACCAGATCCGCCGATGTGCTAGCGATTGATACAAGTTCATCATGATTCTGTACTGCTGTCATCACAACCGGCGTACAATGAACTTCACCACACCCAACACACGACTTAGACCCATTTGCAGACCGTCGCCTGCTGCGTATAACCGTTGGCGCTTCAACTGCTGTGACGTCATCACCCGACACATCTGCACGTCCCAATTCACCGAGCAACATTGGCACTTCTGTCAAATTCGACTCGATATAATCTAAACGCGCCATAAGCGGCGCCGTAACAGTTGCAAGCTTATTGTCCAGGAGGCGGGATATATCCTCCAGCGACGCCCCAACAGCTGGATTAATCACTGGCGAAGCATTAAATGAAGATGTCATACCAACACGGCCTGGAGTTCCTGGCGACTTCACCGACAGACGGTTAGCGCTACCACAGCGCGCATCGCTTGAATGCAGTAACGCAGCGGAGAATCGTCCAGAACCACGTACCGTTGACTTCACTTTCGGCATCGTACAATCCGAGTATGTCAGTAACAGCTTGCAGCTTAATTTTGTTACTTGTTGAAGCGCTCTGATCTGCACTGATCAATCAGCAGGTGAGGAATGAATTGTTCTTTAAAATCAACCGGCGGAAGTCCGCTTATGGTCATAGTTACTGAATGCTATACTGCACTTGGTATCTATGACAAGCATCGCTATGGGGCCCGTCGTCATAGCCCTGAATTATGCATGTTACTGGCAACATGGGTGTTTGTTGTTTATTATTTGTATTGGTGGACACTCTAAATAAAATTTAAGCAAAAGTTAAAAAAGTGAAATAAAGTATGGTGTTTTGTTTTCTGTAAAAAGAGTTACAACAATTTCATGTCAATCTGCTTAGTATCTCCCTCTATGCACCAACAAATGTTTAATAATTGCACCAAAATCTAAGTTTGATATGGAGAATCAAATATAGCTAAGTATTTTAGTTTTGAAAGATTGATGCTTTCGTCGGACTATGCAACTTTAACCATCAGGTGGGAGCACCATAGACCAGTAGGTTGGCATATATTACGGCAACCGTTTAACAAAAATATATAGCAATATACAAATATCACTTTTGACACATATCGTACTCCATTTTAATCCCCATTCAAATTAACTCATAATATCCAGTACATATTGTGAAATAGAAAGTAGTGTTAAATGTGATGAGCTCAATCATATTTCATAGTGAGTTTTCACCGTATTTTGTGGGTTTTTTTGTGACGGGTGCATTTATGCTGCCCATAACGGTTAAGTCTAATGACTTGTTTTCACCGCTAGACAGTAATAGTTTTGTGACTCCCCTTCTTTTGATCACTTTCAGTTGTGTAGCTAAATACTGCATGCATTCTTTCTCTGTAAGCATCCTCCCACATCCCCCAAACCTCTGTGAGTTTGTTCATTCTACAAGTTTAAAGTGTTTATCTATCTTTCTTTTATAATTCATTTTATTTGTTGTTGTCACTAGTCTAGCAGTGCATTTAGCTCTCTTTTGATTATTGTTTTATGTTTCTATTGTCCCTGTACTTCTTTCTTCTACTCCCAGTGTATTCCATTCCCTTGCCTTCATGTACTCAGTACTCCTCTCATATGATCTGTTTTTAGCTCTGTTTATTATCAGTCTGGGGCCATCACTACCTCTTGTTGCCTTTTTTGTTACCTGCACCCTCCCAAGCTTCCTTGTCTCCCTGAATGCTGTTTTATTGAGATGTGCTTCTTCTCCTGTCATTTATTGTGTTAACTCTTGCTTTCCTATGGAGATCATCAGTTGGGTGTCTATATTCCACCTTCAGACATATCTTAAGTGCTCTATTTTGCAATCTTTGTAGTTTATCCAACATATTTTTGTTACCCCCCATATATATTACATAACCATAGTCAAAGTATGGTAGTATCATACCTTTATAGATTTTAATAGCCATATTTGTAGATAGGTATTTTCTGGTATTTGCTAATATCCAGAGTTTTTGTTGTTTAATGACTTTATAACACCATTAAGTGATAGTGAAGGATAAACATGTTTAGATGCTGGTAGGCAGCAAAGTAAAATTCTCAGAACAACAGGGAAATATAATAGCCTTTTTCTTTAAATATTCTACCAGTTGCCAATGGCTTGACACCGTACTGCCTCCTAGTGGTTGTAATATTGACCATTTTGATCGTATATATACAAGGCTGCTATTTGAACATCGCGCACTGGACTCCAAATTCTTAACTTGGCCGGTAATGGCGGATGTAAACACACTCCTCAGCACCAACTAGATTTGTTCAATTTACTCTGGGTGCACATTCTCTGGTCAGACTGACTTCATTTATGGAAGAATGGACAAGTGATGAAATTAACACCATTTTGATTTCCTTGAGGTAAGTGTACATGTTTTAAAAATATGACGTCCACTTGCATAGAAACGCTTTCAGCGTCACCCTATCAGTCGGTTGCCGTGGTAGATGGAAATGTGCGCGCGGGAGTTGGAGGACGTCAGTGCGTCAAGATTTGTGGAGGTGGTACATGTTGACACTATAGGAATGTCAGTCAAACCAACAATGATCACAGTGCCACAGTTAAGTGTTGCATGTGTAATGTCGGTGTACATTCACTGACATTTTCAGTGTGTTCAGGTTGTGGGGCAGACTCCTACTGCCACTGACAAATGTCAACGTGGTATTGACAGCCACACTCAGTTGACTCACAGACACAGTGTTGTGACTCCTCTGTCAGACTAGTCAGACGGGTCAGTATTATGAGTATAGACTAATAACTTTATAAGTAATATAGTAATAAGTAATAGTAATGGACAAAGCGGTACCAGGAGTAGGTGTACTCCAGAAACTGACCCGAGCCTCATTTGTAATGTAACTTGCAAACTATTATTATTTCAATCTAAAACATAAAGTAAGCATCATTTTCTTTTGTTTTCTTTTACTACTTCTACCGTTCTGGTACTTGTATGTACAGTATGTAGGTATGTGCCAAACTGCCGACCAGTGGTGGATATTTTCTTTCCACAGAACTGATCCAGCCAATCCCACCTTGTTTGTGGAGGGGTCTAGAAAAACACCTCTATGATTGGTTTGCATTGGTCAATCTTGGGTATTCCTAGATAAAAGATTCACCCGGTACTTGTAGTACACGGGTGAAGATCAGCCTTATATAAATACGGGCGAAAATAGCGTTAGTATGGAACATCACCTAGAAACTGTGGCTCCAGTATCAAATGAATACTTATATATAGGCGCAGAGTTGGTGAAATGGGAGAGAATGCAAAAAGACAAGATGGCGGCCACAGAACGCCATCGATTTCACTTTTAAATCTTATTAAACTAGATATTATATTATATTTTTCAACTCAAAGGTAGCGGGCTCTCAATAATACATATGTAAAGAATAAATGTTGCTTCTTAGATTGTGAGATTAGGCTCTCAATTCTATGACCCGCATTTTCGCCACCTTTTACATAGGGTTGGTTTGCACCCCTACTGCAGGAGTACGGGGTGAATCTTGTACCTAGGGTATTCCTAGACTAGTCTATTATGTAGTATGGGAATTAAAAATATTTCAATTTGGTGAAGTTTTGCTATTCCAATAATAACTTCAAACATTTCACTCAATTTCAACCTGCAAATGCACCCTTTTATATCAATCTGCAATTTAAAAAAAGTAGACTGGGGTGAGTAACCATTATTAATCTTATATACTGTTGAGGTTGGGGAAATTGTGATGTGTACATCATGATTGACGCGTTCAGGAATGCAACAGGTATGTACTTGTGTTATCACTTTTTCTGAGACTCATAGAGGAGCTACAATCTAAGGCGAAAAGGTTTGTGGTGGCTTATTGGTCAGAGAATGAGTCTTATGCCAATGCTACTGTCGTGGGGGCGATGAAAATGGGAAATATTGCGCCTAGAGAGGGACTCAACCCACATCTCTTTGCATTCCGGGCCAGTGTGCTAACCATTACACCACCTAGGCTCCCTGATATCAACAGAATCCCCACGCCTACCTGTCTAAGTGGTTACTTGCCTAAGAGGTCAGTGCAGACCACTACACTACTGACTATGACATATCATTCTTTGCCTTGGCAGCTGATCTCATATATGATGATCTTATGCTTAACTGATATTTTGAGAATGACTCTTGATAGTGATTTGTTGATTTACCTTTATGAAGTATGTTGTGAACAAATGATCATGGAGTTCACTAATTAACCACAAATGTTATTTTCATGTCACTTATTTTATTTCAAATGTCATTTTATTGAATTGTATCAATAGCTTCACTGAAAATGTCATCAAAATATCTCAATTATTAAAGAAAGTACATAAATTTCACCAATTTCAGTCACAGAAATGTATTGTTTCAGGTCACTGTACTTTGTTTCAGGTCACTTAATTTTGTTTCAAATGTCACTTTATTGAATTATATCATGCCTTAATCTAGCTTCAGTCCAAATTTCATCTAGATATCTCAATTATTAAAGAAATTACATGCATTTTCCCATAAAAGTCACCAATTTCGGTCACAGAAATCTAGTGCTTATACCTTAATTTAATGTAAGAAAATAAGGACCAATTTTAGAGTTGGAAAAAGCCATAACTTCCTTATTACTCCACCTATTCCCATAATCTTGGTGTCATGTTAAAGGGCTTTTCAAGCTCTTTCCAGTGGTGCCTTTTGTTTTATTATTGAAGGAGTCTGAATCTTTTTGGCACATACCTGCAGTATGAATCTAGTTTTGCCGCTTGGCCTTAAGATGTTAAGTTTAGGTTTGTTGGTTGTTGGAGTGTTACGTCCAGGCAACATCCATTAAGTTTAGGGGAATTCCTACTAATTAGTTGTCTGAAATTATATTTGTATTCGTAAGATAAAAATTCAACTTTTGGGCAAATACTGACACTTATGTAAGTTAATATTTCCATATTTCATTTGCGTTATAACCGTAAAATATAAGGCTATGTACGGTTACTAAGTGTTAGTGTTATTAGATAATTCGTGATTTACTTGAGTAAACCATAATCGATCGTAATATTTTTTCCTTCAATTGTTTTGAAGCACATAAAAACCCTGACATAGCCATAACTTATTTCTAATCCAATTTATTCGTGGTTCGTACGCATTCTGAAAATCATGGAAAGTCCCCAAATTTCATGGTTTTACAACTTACAAGTCAGGCCTGGAAGGAAAAAAATGGCCAAATCCCACCATTTCAAGGGAAAGCGCTTGAATTTAATCAACAACAATGAATTATATTATGCTCTTTCCTTCTTCATTGGATTCAACATGCATAATTATATAGTTAAACTCATTCTCAAATAGGAAACCTCAATAGCAAATAAGAGTTTACAAAGCTAATCACAGACCTTACATATGGCTCTTTAACAATAATTTGTTTCACTAATATATTGGAATGACTCTTTTTTTCCCTTATCACCAAAACAATGACCTGGTGATTCGTATATTACATTAATCCCCATTTGAAAAATGTGATGTCTTTTTGTTTTATAGTGTTGTCAGATTTTACTACATGGCTTTTCCTTAGCAGAATTCTGAAGCTTAACAATAGTGCAACTCTGAATGAAGTATAACCTGGTGATATGTTAAATTGCTTGCATATTAATATTTGTTTCGTTAATATTGGTAATGACCGTTTACTTACAGTTACAGTACCTAATTGCCTCCATACTCCCTGTAATGCTGAGGAGATTTAAAAGTTGACATAACTAATAGGAGGTTAGCCTTCTAAGTTCTATTTGAAGATAATAGGTCAGGGCGCTAATATAGCTTGTAATGGATGAATAATTGAAACTTGCTGAAAACCAAGTAATCTACATGGCAATTTGATTTAGGGATTTAGATCGTCATATTCAGCAAGACAATCGAGGTACCTTAATGTCTGTGAACTTCTTGTTTGGTTAGAGCCTTAGGCGTAGTATCCATTTTGCAACATAGTTGTAACATCCTTTGTTAATTCTTGGAGGTTTTCTGTAGGATGGAAATGAATACATTATGACAGCATAGTTTTCCCTGTGGAGCTCATAAATGTTCTTTTATATCTAATCTTTTGTTTTATTTAATCTACTTAGGGCATCACATAGTTTATTATCTTCGCTATTTATATAGATTACAGCTAGGTTGATATTATTAATCACGCTTATCCAGAACATTTCTCTCTAGATCTTATTTCGTGACATATTAAGACTGGGTTCCGTTACTCACCGTAAGCTAACCGCTTAATGTTGTGCACCGAAACAGGTAAGGGTGCAGTATGAGCATGCATGGGGCAGTGAAGCCCATGGAGAACGACGATGGATGGGCGGAGGCAGAGGTACAGCGAGAATTGGAGGCACTTGGGCCCCTGGAGGATGAGGATGAGGCTGAAGATGAGGATGAGGAAGACAGGGACCATATCATCCTGGACTCCCCCAGCTCCTCCGATCAGGAGGACGCCACAGAAAAGGTGTGACTATTTAAAACTAAAACTTCTTTTTATTTATATCCGATGATTAACCCTTTGGAGCTGGGAGTGCCCACAAGTTCTACGCGCTTACATCCCTAGTAATGCGCTTGTAGTTGAATTACATTTCTAGAAATGTTTTCCTGAAAATTTGTAGATCTTATCAGAAATACAGTGCTACCCGATTGCAGGTGCATTCAGGCGCACCCAGACTGCAAGCGTGTAAAAGCGATGGGTGCACCTGAGCACTCCCAGCCCCAAGGGTTAAGGGTATGACAGATCATGGGTTCAAACCAATGACTTACAGAATCGATGCTTGTTGCTACATAGCCTGGTGCTTGGCATTACTGAAGTAGGACAGGAGCAGCCCAATGAGTAAGACCAATTGAATATTGAAAAAAGAAAAGTATCAAAGAAAGTAAAAAAATTAGAGGTTTGCTGAAATTCACAAGGCAATCAGTACTCGTTTATTCAGGCTAGGTCGTTTGGAGTCAGATTAGCTATTTCTTTGTTAAAGTTGCACAATCCAATGGCTTTGAGTTTCTGCCATGTTAAAACAAATATATATATTGGTTGATCGTTATCTACTTTAATTTGGGTTAATTTTGATTATAAATGGCTTCCTTAGGAAATATTTGAAGTGAAAACATAAAAGATAATGTTCCTGTGTATACCAAAGTGCTGGATATCATAGGCTTATATGACTTTCAACAGTGATAAGTTCTATTTAATTGACTTAGCGCTGATTATAGTGCCAATGATTTTCCGCGATGCGGAAAACGGACGGAATCGCGGATTGTCAAGTTTGAAACGGAATTCATAAGTATTTATTTTAATTTTATTTGTCATTCTTTTGTGTGACGATCATGTTGCGATGTGTTACATTATTATTTCAATTGGTATCATTATAATAAAAGTGCAGTGTCAAGTTGAATGCTAAAGTCCCCGTCAATTAATTCTAACATGATAGCAATACATAAGTAACATAATCAATCATAAAATTAAACAGTGTGGAATGGAATTTGTTATTATTTTCTGAAACGGAATTGAAACGGAATTTGCTATTTGGTGAAACGGAATTTGCCTTATTTTGAAACGGAAAATCATTGGCACTATGATTAGTCCAATGAAAGCATGCAATTTTCAAACTAAAATACTTACCTAGATGTGATCCTACATATACAACTTATATACTGGTGCACTTTAGAATTTGTTGTTGCATAGAAGGAAATTACTGAGTCAGTTTTACTAGAACCTGTTTATGCTGAAGCCTATAATGGCCAGCATTTCGATGTGCATGCCAACATCTCCAAAGTTAGCTATTTATAATAAAAAGTTACTTCAAACTAAAGTAAGGTATATAGTAAGAATCAACCTAATATTTCATCTAAAAATATGTCAGAAAATCAAAAGTATCAGACTATGGAACTTTAAGCACACTAGTATCTAAATGGGATGTGAAGTGTTTAATACAGTGCTTTCGTTTAGAAAATGTAACGCTTTAGTTGGATTATGTAACTTTAAGTGTCTATAACTAGCGGGCTTTGCGAGGCACCCTAGGTTCTGGTAGGAGATTATCTGATGCATTCCCTTGCAATGTGCCATGTTTGACCCCATTTTTCCCTGTGCAGACTGCTGAGTTGAGCGAGTACATCTTTCGGATGCAGAGCCAGACTGCTCGGCTGCAGGAGGAACTGGAGGGGTGCGATGAGTTAATAAGTCACACTGACCGCGGTGAGCTAACCCTGTATTGTTTATATTAATCCATCGAAAATGAAACGCAACAATGACGGATAGGTTGGTTGAGCAATTCTCTGGCCGGTCCCTACAAAGGCCGCATCTGTTTAATAAAAGTAAGCATTCTGGATTAAAGGAAGGCAGAGACAGCAAAGTGTGGGCTACATATGGACTCAATTTCTCCCCCCCCCCACCCCGCCCCCCCTCCACTAAAGCAGTGTTTGCTGTATTGTTGGGAGTTCACCTGATACCCAGGTCACTCAAGAGTAATCTAACTAACATACAGTGTTTGCTGAATTGTTGACAGTTCACCTGATACCCAAGTCACTCAAGAGTAATCTAACTAACTACAATGTTTGCTGAATTGTTGACAGTTCACCTGATACCCAGGTCACTCAAGAGTAATCTAACTAACTACAGTGTTTGCTGAATTGTTGACTGTTCACCTGATACCCAGGTCACTCAAGAGTAATCTAACTAACATACAGTGTTTGCTGAATTGTTGACAGTTCACCTGATACCCAGATCACTCAAGAGTAGTCTAACATACAGTGCTTGCTGAATTGTTGACAGTTCACCTGATACCCAGATCACTCAAGAGTAGCCTAACAGAGGTTGTATAGTGAACATATCAGAATTAAGTACAGGGAGAAATACCGATTAGCAACAAAATACAGATTAACAACAAAAACTGCGGAATCACTTGACGCTAAATAATACAGGCAGAAGATGTTATATGTCACATGGTTGTAATGGGGTACTTCTGTGCAATATCACGTATGCACAGCTGTCTTAAGCTTGTCTTCTGAGTTACTTGGCTATTGATGGATGTGTAGGTGCCAGGATGAGTTACTTAGTATGTTATGAGGTGTAAGTGACATGTGAGTTGCCTAGTTATGATATGATGTGTAAGTGATGAATTACCTAGTTATGTTATGCTGTGTAAGTGACCAACCTGAGTTACTTAGTCATGATATGATGTGTAATTGACCAGACTGAGTTACTTAGTCTTTATATGATGGTTTTATTGTGCTTTTCTTCTTGTGATGAATTTATTTACCCTGTTTATGACGGATAAGTTTGTTAACACTTGTTTTCACCGCTTGGTAGCACTAATCCAATTTTATTTAAATCTTTTGAATGTAATGTGTATGTTATGCTGTGTAAGTGACCAACCTGAGTTACGTAGTCATGTAATGATGTGTGATGTGTAAATGACTAGATTCAGTTACTTAGTTATGTTATAATCTGAAAGTGACCAGGCTTAGTTATGTAGTCATATAATGATGTGTGATGTGTAAATGACTAGATTCAGTTACTTAGTTATGTTATAATGTGTAAGTGAGCAGGCTAAGTTACTTAGTCATGTTATCAGGTGTAAGTGAACATGGCGAGTCACCTAACTGTGTTATGTTTTGTAGGTGACCAGGCTGAGTTAGCTAGCTGTGTTATGCTGTGTAGGTGACCCGGGTGAACTACTTAGTAATGGTATGATGTGGAAGTGAATAGGGCAAGATACTCAGCTATGTTATTTAGTTATTTACTATATATGCACATCGATTCAACTATCTTAAGGCCATGTTTGAAACCTTCTTTATGTCCACAGGTGGGTCAAGAACACTACCCGAGATGGATGATATTGCTCGCTTAGCAACCGAAAGAGGTATGGACGCAGAGGAACTGAAGAGAAAGGTACGCGAATAGAGAATCTGGAGAACAGCTACATGCACCTTTAACAACAATCCTAGTTGAGCAGTCATTAGTATGCAAAGTAAAATTCAAATACGTTAAATCCAATCTTATATTCTCTTGCTATGCATTATGAGGTCACGTTCTTGATTATGTGCACTTTCCCTGGAATTATATTCTTTAAGGGGAGACACGGGTGATCGTAACATGAATCTGGGTGAAACTGGTGATTTTTGCTTTTTGGTGTACTAATTTGGTGTAAATGATATGATTTTTGGACAGATAATTACTTGACTGGATATTTGTGTATATAATGTGGGATTCTAGATGATGATACTGGACTTTACCATTTGAAAGAAACACTTTGTGAACATTGAAGCTCGTTTTCTCAGAACTGCTTTTCCCAGAGTTTTGCCCATTTGCCCCTTCTAAAAATGTAAGTTATAATTGTAGCAGAATGTTGAAACCTGGCAGTCTTATGTACAAGTTGCTGCTGAGTGCAATAATATGGTTAAGAATCACTATCTTTCATAGTTCAAGAGCTAGGGATGGAGACACAAAAATTGACCATTGAATTTTTGTTACCTCTGGTTCGTCATGTAGGGACATGTTGGTAATGACATATATAAATTCACAAACCACCTTATTGCACTCAACTAGACCAGTTCTTCATATAATAACTTGATTCGGGCAAATCTAGGCACATTCAGTATACTTCCTGGAGGGGGTAAAATTTAGATTTTTTTCCTTTTGCAAGATCCTTCATCATATGACCTCTACTCAAGATAGAGCTTTGAAACTCAGATATGCAGATATGCTTCTCTTGATACAAAGAATGTGTGCTCCAATTTTCAAAGCTCTATCTTTAATAGTTTTTGAGATACGGAAATCACCCAAAAATCATCAGTGTCTCCCCTTAAAACTGTTGCCGTAAAGTTGGATAGTCCGATGATTTTGAATTTCTGCTATGTTTTGAGATAAATATATTTAGTAATTTTTATTATATTGTTAACTTTGGAGATATTTGAGGTGAAAACAGGCGAAATTAATTCGGGCATGTATGGTCTACCTCAAAATCCTGGAGACCGTAGGTTTCAGCAGTAACAGGTTCGATTAATTTGACTAATCTATGCCGCTACAGATGCTTAATGAATGCACCAGGATCTAAGCCAAGGAGCCACATAGACAGGTAGGCGTGTGTAGGGCGATTGCATCAGGGAACCTAGGTAGTGTAATGGTTAGCATGCTAGCCCAGAATGGCAAGAAGTATGGGTTCGATCCTTGTTCTAGACACAATATTTCCTATTTTCATCACCCCTCATGGCAATATGTAGGATGAAATCTCGGAAGGGTTTAGGTTTCAAAGAGCTTATGCTTTCTATCAGACTATGCAGTTTTAAGGTGAAATGGATTTAGTGTGGAGAACCAGAATGTTGGAGGTACACAAGTTGAAACTAGTTTTCGATAAATAGTAATGAGAAGAATAACCCCAAGTATGGGATTAATTCATGCTCTAGGTCCTTGACAAGTTGGACAAGGAAGATCTTGAAGATGAGAGGAAGAAGTTGGAAGGTATTGATGATGACATGGATGACACCGCCAAAGTTAAACCAATCATGAGCCCGGATTCTGCATTGAAGAGCGCAGACGATGTCAGCGTATTTCTCACTGGGATTGAAAATCCAAAGACAGCTGAGGAAGATGAATATTCCCAACTCAAGCAACGCTTTCTGGGTGACAACCGTTTGATAAGCAGCGTCATCGAGGAGAAGATGCCGGATGGCGAACAGAATCAGAGCGACGTGGACGCTGTGGCTAAGAGTGAAAAGGAGCAAGAACATGAAGATGTGGATGATGGCATTGAACCAAGAAAACTTACCCTTAATCCCGGTGGGTGAATAGAGCTGCTCATGCTAATAATTAACTAATTTAACAAACATTCAGATAAATTGAAGTAAGACAACCGCCAAATGAATTAAAATAAATCGTCATAAATGAATGCAACTATCATAATTTGATAATAGCGAATCCTCACTTTCAATGCTGTTCAATGCCTTCATCTGTCAGTATGTATGTTTTACACATGTCCGCTTGTATTCTGTGACTTATTACCGTCAACTTATATTGTATGTCACTACCTTTGTTTTCAGTGACCACTTCTTTTTTCAGTGAAGTCTTATATACCATATATTTCATTCTACATTGCTTTAACCTCCGCACTGCTTTCTCAGTTTCTGTTGTCATTACCTTGTTGAAAATTACCCTTTGATGATTTCTAGGTGCTTTTTCCCTTTCATCCTATTCCATTAACATTGCCCTCTGCCACCATTGTATGCCATTACCATTGCCCTCTGGTAGCTCTGCCACCATTGTATTCCATTACCATTGCCCTCTGCCACCATTGTATTCCATTACAAGTACCCTCTGTAACCATTGTATGCCATTACCATTGCCCTCTGCCACCATTGTATTCCATTACCATTGCCCTCTGCCACCATTGTATTCCATTACCATTACCCTCTGTAACCATTGGATGCCATTACCATTGCCCTCTGCCACCATTGTGTTCCATTATCATTGCCCTCTGCCACCATTGTATTCGATTACCATTGCCATTGGCTCAGTTTCAGGATAATGTGACTGAGTGGGATATCAGGTCAGGGTGCTGGTGCCCTGGTCTCCCCAAGTGGGGAAGCATTACAAAGTTGACATGAGTTTGCACTGTCAGAAGACGATGCACATCATGATATAACCTTGTTGCTGGGACATAAAACCCCAACTAATAACGATCTTGTCTCGTCAGGTGAAGGCACCGTTATGAGCATGGTTGACCCGGATGCACTTGAGCGGCGAGTGATGAGGGATGTCCTTGAGTGGGAGGTCAAATGGATGAAGAAAAATGATGAGCGACAACAGGTATGGATTAAAGGATGTAACAGCTCTTCATTTTTGCTGATTTCAACACTTTTCCGTGAAAAATGAGACAGCGCCTCATAAGCTTAGCCACTATCAGAGAATTGCAGAAAATTCACAGGAAGTAAAATATGTCTTTTCTATCAGAGGCCACTTTCATTCCTGATAATTCTAAGCTGTTTCCAGGACTATCTGTTTCTGTTTTAGGATTTTCTTGTGTTTTTTATTAGCACAATTAAAGGATCATAGTGTATTCTATATTCACCATATTGCAGATATTTAAGTAATTTTATCTACATCTATTCACTATTTCACGAGGCATATATGTTATTGTATAATCAAGATTTATTTGAAAGTTCCGATTTGACTTGACTTAGCATGTGTGAAATATCACATTAAGACATATATTATGTTGCGCAGTCAAGATTTTTCCCTGAGGTCTGACCAGATTGGATAGTATCGCTCTCAGGTGCATACTGCGTTCTGTAGTCAAGATTTCTTTCTGACAACTCATCTGGCTTAATGTGGGTGAAATAGTTCATTAAGACATACACTGTGTTGTGCAGTCAATATTTCATTCGGAGTTCCGCTCATATTTAATGTGTGTGAAATATTGTATTCAGATGTATGTTGTGCTATGTAATACAAATTGTGAAATACACATGTGAAATATCGCATTCAGATATATGTTGTATTATGTAATACAAATTTCTTTCTGAGTTCTAATCTGACTTAATGTGTGTGGAATATCACATTAACACATTAAGTTGTACAGTCAATACTTCTTTCGGAGTTCTGCTCAGATTTAAAACATTTGAAATATCACATTCAGATGTATGTTGTGCTATGTAATATAAATTTCTTTCTGAGTTCTAATCTGACTTAATGTGTGTGGAATATGATATTAACACATTAAGTTGTACAGTCAATACTTCTTTCGGAGTTCTCAGATTTAACACGTGTGAAATATCGCATTCAGATGTATGTTGTGTTATGTAATACAAATTTCTTTCTGAATTTTAATCTGACTTAATGTGCGTGGAATATCACATTAATACATTAAGTTGTGCAGTCAGAATTTCCATCTAAGTTTCGCTCAAACTTAACAGAAAACTATCACATTCAGGTGTATGTTGTGCAGTCATGATATCCTTTCCAAGTTCTGAACTGACTTAACATGTGTGAAATATCACATTAAGACATAGACTGTGTTGGTGTAGCCAGGATTCCCTTCTCAGTCCCAGTTTGACATAACTCGTGTGAAATATCGCATCCAGGCGTTTACTGTATTGTACAGTCAAGATTTCTTTCTGAGTTCTGAACGTATTTAATGTGTATGAAATATAATGTGTGTATTCTGTTATGAACATCCGTAGAAGTTGGCAAATATCCTCTCAGAAGAGGCTCGGCGAGATGCAGAAAATGCCACAGAGCGGGCAAGACGTCAGAAGATAGTCGAAGAGCAGCAGAAGCAGCTACATCTGCAACAACAGGTCAGGATAGACATATGCAGTCCCTAACAGTTCATGCAGAATTGTTATTTTCTGCCAATTTATGTGATGTATAAGAATTATGCGAATATAAAGGCGCGAAAGGAATGTTCTCTGTGATCACCCATATGTTGTGTACTACTTTATGGGTGACCCCTGCACTTCAAATATCTCATAGCTTACCCATTTTAATTCAAGGTTACTTCAATCCAAGGTACGGTAGATTATAATGATCAACCTAATATATTAATTTCTTTTAAATAATGACAGAAACTCAAAACCATCGGACTATGCAACTTTACATATTCTGCACCAAGTTCGAATTTGGTTGAAATTCAGGCTATAGCTTCTATTAGAAGTGCGACTTCTATAGGGTTCTTCTTTTGACTTACCTCATAACCACTCTCTCGATAGTGCGAGTGACAAAACAATAATGATGCAGGATAGTATTTTGAAAGGAAAATAAATGAAGAGCTGTTAATCCAGCGTTTCCTTCTGTTTGCCATAATTATTGCTCCATTTAATTAAGAAATTGAGTATTTCAGGTATTTATTTAACTGATCAAATCTTTTATTCAGGCCAGAGATGAAAAGTTGCGCAAAGAAGCAGAAGATTTACAATCGAAAATAGAGCAATCAATTGAGCAGTATGAGGTGAGTTTATATTCGGTATATATTTGGTATTCAATTTGCATATAATCAGTATTTAATAAACAAATTAGGTCCATATTTATTCTTTTGAATAATGTAGTATCAATGCCAAGGCACTGCTCTTCCGACCCTATATATTCAGTTAGTTACAATTGTTTACACGTAATGTGTGTGAGGGAGAAAAAACATTCTTTTTTTGTAAATTTTAAATTAAGCACAGAATTTCACTTCACTTTGTTTGAAATCCCTCTCTAGTAGTTCCAGAGCGAGATTGAACTACTGGCAGAAACCCCCCCCCCCCCCCCTCCCACTTAAAATTAAACACCAAATTTCACTTTGAAACACCTGTCTGGTTGCAGAGCGAGATTGAGCTGCTGACAGAGTCGGTGCGTGCCGAGTCTCTGGTGCTTCTACAGGAGAAGGAGGATACGCTGAAACAGGAGGAGGACAGGCGGGAGAAGGCAGCCTTACAGATACAGGCCCGCTACCGCGCTTACAGGTGGGTCGGTGGCACAGCAGAGTGCACAGCGCCCCCGGCAGCTGCTGATAGCTGTAAGCAGCTGCCTACAGCTGCTTGAAGCAAGACAACTATCAAGCAGCTAAGCTGCTTTCAGCTGCATAGTCAGATGCTGTCCAGTTCAGTCAAACCACTGACTTGGAAATTTATACTTGTCGCTTCCAAGCCAGGCGCTCGGCATTATTAGGGTAGCGCAAGGACTGGTTGGATCAGTGTCAGGATAATGTGACTTAGAAGGATATTGGGTCATGGTGCTGGCGGCCTGGTCTCCCAGTGGGCAGCACTATAAAGTCGACATAAGTGCACACTGTCACAACTCCTTTCCCTTCTTTTTGCCGTCCTCTCTTTCATATTCAAATCCTTATCTCTCCTTCCTGTCATCCCCATCTCTTTTTTTCCTCCATCTTAATCTTCCATCCTCTCTCAACGAGACGCCTTTCTCTCCATACTGTATAGATTAACAAGCAATTGTTTTTTGTTCTTTTATATTTGAAAACTGTTAGCGATAATTCAATGTACAATTCCAGTGTGGTATTCTACCTGTTGAAATACCTGATTATCACATTATTCTAGTGACAACATTTGCAACGCAAACCTCTATGTATAGTATAAATCAAATAACTGTGCCATTACATAATAATCAAAACTATTAATTTAATCAGAACTCGATACAAATACATTACATTTGCAGTTAACCTCAAATAACTTTTATGAGACCAGTGTAGTTTGATGCTGACTAATTCCCAGATCTCTCTCTCCCTCTCTGTATATCTATGTAGACCATTTAACAAGAAGCTTGTCTATGTACTTTGCTCCGCAGAAAATGGTGAGGCTTTCGTTGTTTGGACAACAGCAACATATTAAAGTGTGTTTGACTCTAGTTCAAACAATGCCTCGCTCTAAATCAAACACTGCCTCGTTCTAGTTCAAACACTGCCTCGCTCTAGGTACCCACGGCGCATGCCCAGTTCAGTAGTGACTGCCAGGTCTGTTATAGATAGTGAACGCCTGACCAAAGTACTAGAAAAGCTCATATAGCTTTTAACTCTGTGCTGTGTACCACTGTCATTTGTAATCAGACTTTATGAATAGTATGCATTCACCCTGCATGTGCTTAAAGACATTAAAAACCTTTCTTGGGCTTGCATTTTCGACATCATGTCTTATTTTGCCATCATGTCTGCAGTCTGTCATATTTTGGTATAGCTGTAGGAATCCTGTTGGATAATTTGATTCGTTAAGGGGAGAATCTTGTTAAAACTGGCATATTTTGACATGTCAAATCATAATGTTGATATGTCAATTCATATGTTTGATCTATCATCAATTCATATGCTTATTTGTCAGTTCATATGTTGATATATCAATTGATATGTTGATATGTCAATTCATATGTTGAATGTGTCAATTAATATGTTGACATGTCAATTCACCTGTTGGCATTTCAAATCATATATTGATATGTCAATTCATATCTTGAATATGTCAATTCATGATATGTTGAACATGTCAATTCTTGTTGATAATTCAATTCATGTTGATAAGTCAATTCATGTGTTGATAAGTCAATTCATATGTTGATCTATTCAATTCATGTATTGATATGTAAATTCATATGCTGATATGTCTATTCATATGTCAATTGTCATCCTTTTAATGTCTGACTGCATAATTGGTATGTGAAAAGCCTACTGCATGTCTACTGCTGTCTGTATAATTCTGTGTAATGCTGCACAGTATGTATGATACTTGTCACTAGGCCCATTGCATTGTTCTTTAGTTACAAATGCATCAGCTCTTGTCAACTAAATGTATTGTTCAATATTATGTCAGACGTGGATTGGAGTTCACCTTCCAAAAGTGAACGCTGCTCACAAACTGGAAATTTTGTGCAATCTTGGAATATTTACAATTGTAGTAGGAAGACTGAACTATTTGTTCAGTGGCCAACTCCGTGCAGAAGGTCGGGAGTTAAATTCCCGATCGAATCAAACCAATGACTTACTAAATTGATTCTTATCTTCATCGCCAGACGCTCGGCATTATTAGGATAGGGCATGGACTGGTTGGCTCAGTGTCAGGATAATGTGACTGGGTGGGATATCAGGTCATGGTCATGGCAGCCTGGTCTCCCAGTGGGGCAGCACTATGAAGGCACCATGAGTGCACACTGTCACAAGTCGGTACCCGTCCTGCTATGACGTAGATGTTGCCAGGACGTAAAACTCCAACAACCAACCAAGATATTTGATCAAGATTGTTTGCCAATTATTTTGTTAAGAAAAACAACGTAGAAAATATTGGGTGTGTTGCATGAGCAGCAGTTTAGAACGGTACCATGAATCATTTAAATTGAAATTGGTGCTTTAACTTGTATTGAATGTCACAACTATACAGTTGTACCCTTCTTCAATGACCTATGTGATCAATAATGAACCCCTGCCAGGTGTGAATACTTTTTCAATGATTGAACTGTTTTTGTCTCAGTTGACTGTCCCTCTGATGGCAAAACACCTGTCAGGACAAACTGCTGACAGAATATGAAGAAGAAAAAAGTGAAACAAAGCAGATTTCTCGAAAGGCTGTTCAAAACTATCGCTGTAACATTTTAATTGAAATTGCTGGTTTTGTTTATTATAAATGTTACATCTTTATATGGTGATTTTTGTTTATTACAAAAGTCACATCCTTATATAGTGTTTTTTGTTTATTACAAATGTCACATCCTTATATGACCTCCATCTGCTGGTATTTCAGGGTCTACAAGGAAAAGGGTTTAGAGGTGAAGGCTCATCTGGAAGAATGGAAGCAGCAGAAGATAGAGGCTCGCATCAAGGCCCTCAATGAGAGCAGGAGAAAGAAGGCTGAGGAAAAGAAGAGAAAGGAAGAGGAGAAGAAGAATGAGCAGATTAGGAAGGAGGAAGAGAAGAAGAGAAAGCAGGAGGAGAAGGCGAAGAAGGAGGAAGAGAAGTTGAAGAAGATAGAGGACGAAAAGAGGAAGAAGGAAGAGGAGGTGAAGAGGAAGGGGGAAGAGGAGGAGCAAAGAAAGTTGGAACAGAAGAGGAAGAAGGAGGAAGAGGTGAGGAAGAAGGAGGCTGAGAAGAAGAAGAAAGAAGAAGAGGCTAACAGAAAGGCGGAGGAGGCTAAAAGAAAGAAAGAGGAGGCTAAAAGGAAAGAAGAGGAGGAGGCTAAAAGAAAGGAGGAGGAAGCTAGAAGAAAGGAAGAGGAGAAACAAAAGAAAGAAGAAATGAAGCGAGTTGAAGCTGAAAAGAAAGAAGCAGAAGAGGAGAGATTGAAGATTTTAAAATTAAAACAAGAGGCCGAAGTGAGGAGAGCAAAAGAAGAGGCGCTCAAAAAGAAAATGGAAGAGGATAAGAAAAGAAAGGAAGCGGAAACAAAGTGAGTTAATAGCGCTAGGTAATTATCTATTTGTAATGTGAACTTTGCTTAGAGAGTGCTAAATATATTATGCTAGGATGTAATATGACGGGATGGGAGTGTGCGTGGTGAAAGGGTTAATAGACAGTGGTCGCTGCTGGTTGTTTAGGGAGTCGGGTTGTGGTGGTGGTAAGGGGGGGTTGAGAGGGGTGTGTGTGTGTGTGCAAAATGGTTGAAGTTGACTATTGACAATATGGTTGAAGTTGGCTGTTAGGGAGTGGGGTTGTGGTGGGAGTGCAGGGTGTGTGTGTACAAAATGGTTGAAGTTGGCTTTGGGGAGTGGGGTTGTGGTGGGAGTGGAGTGTGTGTGTACAAAATGGTTGAAGTTGACTATTGACAATATGGTTGAAGTTGGCTGTTAGGGAGTGGGGTTGTGGTGTGAGTGGAGGGTGTGTGTGTGTGTGTACAAAATGGTTGAAGTTGGGTGTTAGGGAGTGGAGTTGTGGTGTGAGTGGAGGGTGTGTGTGTACAAAATGGTTGAAGTTGACAATATGGTTGAAGTTGGCTGTTATGGAGTGGAGTTGTGGTGTGAGTGGAGGGTGTGTGTGTACAAAATGGTTGAAGTTGACAATATGGTTGAAGTTGGCTGTTAGGGAGTGGAGTTGTGGTGTGAGTGGAGGGTGTGTGTGTACAAAATGGTTGAAGTTGACAATATGGTTGAAGTTGGCTGTTAGGGAGTGGAGTTGTGGTGTGAGTGGAGGGTGTGTGTGTACAAAATGGTTGAAGTTGACAATATGGTTGAAGTTGGCTGTTAGGGAGTGGAGTTGTGGTGTGAGTGGAGGGTGTGTGTGTACAAAATGGTTGAAGTTGACAATATGGTTGAAGTTGGCTGTTAGGGAGTGGGGTTGTGGTGGGAGTGGAGGGTGTGTGTACAAAATGGTTGAAGTTGACAATATGGTTGAAGTTGGCTGTTAGGGAGTGGGGTTGTGGTGGGAGTGCAGGGTGTGTGTGTACAAAATGGTTGAAGTTGGCTTTTGGGGAGTGGGGTTGTGGTGGGAGTGGAGTGTGTGTGTACAAAATGGTTGAAGTTGGCTGTTAGCGAGTGGGGTTGTGTGTGTACAAAATGGTTGAAGTTGGCTGTTGGGGAGTGGAGTTGGCCCATAATTTCTGAATTGTGGTTGATCCGGCGGGAAGCCAGAGACGGTCACATCTCCATGCACCGCACGCTCCCTCACACCCCTCCCCCCCCCCTCTGACCTGCATTCGGGCTACTGGTTCTCTTCGTATGGATTTATCTGCAGCAACTCCCGTCTCCACCCACGAATCACCCACGTCAAACGGAGTCAAACAGATTAAAAGCGCCCCCACGTCACGCAACATTATGCAGAGAACCCGCAGAGCCGCAGCAATCAGAGGCCGCCCCGCGAAACGCGCCACACGGAAGGCGACAACCCCACCATCCGACGCGAGCGACTCCATCCACTCGCAAGATGGCGGCGCATCCCCCCCGGCCACCCACGCCATGGCCCCGGCCCTCGCCGGCAGCACGGCAGTCGACTCGCGTGCGAAAGCCGACGGCCAAAGCAAAGCAGGCCGACGGAATGATTCGCATGCAGGCGTCCATCGACGCCATCGAGAAGAGGTGGAACACCCTGGAGCAACACGCGGCAAATCAGAGACGAGAGGCGGCCGAGCAGCGCGCGCAGATGTCGGCCCAGAGCAAGCTGCTCGCGGAAGCCACCGCGGCGATGGCGGCAGTCGCGGCAGGCATGCGCCACCCGGACCCTCCGGCGGCGGCCCCGGCTACGCCCCACAACCCGCCTAGCCGGCCTGCCAGGCCGCCCCGCGTGCACCACCACCGCAGCCGGGCCAGATCCCTCTCCCCGGCCTCCCCGTCGCCAGCTCCGGCGAGGAGCCGGAATGGTTCGCACCCTGGGCGCACCCCCGACGCAAGCTTCAGCGCATGGTCGTCGCCCTCACCCAGCCCGCCCCGGCACAGACCCAGGCGCCCCGAGGCCGCGCCCGCCCTCGGGAGACTCGCCTCCACCCACTGACAACACGACAGCGACTACGGCGCCGCGCACGCCCCCGACCGGCGCGCCGCGCACCGCCGACAACATGCTGGTAACGACTACGAGAGGGGCGCCCGCTCCACGGCCGAGGAGGCGGTACGCCTCATCGTAGCAGCTGCGGACGGCAAGGGACACACCCGTAAAAAAGGTATTCCTAACAAATATATATTTCCTTATGACTTGGTCGAGCGAGGCGACGAGGGGAAGGCGGTGAAGAAGGGCGAGGCGACGAGGGAGGAATATACTCTCGGCTTGAAACGCCTCGAGCACCAGCGCGGCTTACCGGAAGGGGCGTTGCTCGCCCTATCCAACCATCAGGAGATGGTGGCGCAGGACAACTGCTCGTTGGCGTGGGCCGTCGTCCGCCGCTATTCAGAAGAAATATTCACGCGGATAGCCGACGGTAGGCTCCCGAGGGGGTGGGAGGACGAGGCGGCGATCAACGCGGTCCGTATTGAAATAATAGCGATGGCGGGCCACGCCCCCGCCACCGCCGCCGCCTCAGCCGATCATCAACAAACCGGGAAGTCCCAGAGGCCCGGCACCGACTCCCGCGCCCAATACGACCGCCTGGAGGATACCCCCGGAGTCTCCGCCCCGGGAGGGGAAGCCCCCGGTGATGTCACGCCACTCGGACCCCGCCGGCGCCACCTGGAGGATTCCCCCCCAACTACCAACATAAACATTGGCCGGTCGGGAGACACGCCCTCATATGACAGCTTCTCTCACCGGGTCGGTGCCCCCGGTAACTCATCCACACCGTCGGCCCCCGACCCTACCCGCGCCTGTGCGCTGTGTGACGTGACCGCCCACGCGCCCACCCCCGGCGGCGGCGCCGATGAGCCGGTCGACCAGGTCGTCGACCCCCTCCTGCAGAACACTCTCCCCGCAGCCGCCGCCTGCGGGCCCACCCCGGCCGAGTACAGCGCCACCCTCGACTCATTCTGGCCGGTCCTCTCGGGCGAGGGTTGGGCTGCATACCCCCTATACGCCGGGGCATACACGGCCGCCCGGTCCTCGGCCCTCCCGAACTTTTTGGCAGCCCGAGTCCCGGTCCCATCAGACCTCATCATCGCCGAATGGCGCCGGGTGCTGCGCGGGCACGACGACCCCATGCTCCTCGACCATCTTGAATTCGGGTTCCCGGCCAACTACACCGCGCCGGGACCCCCCACGCCAACCTACAAGAACCACCGTGAGGACCCCGACTTCGCCCGCCACGTCTCAAGCTACGCCGAGGAGGAGCTGCGCCGAGGCGCGCTCCTCGGCCCCTTCGCGGTCCCCCCCTTCACGCCATGGGCGCAGTGCAGCCCCATCATGACGAGGCCGAAGTCCACCCCCGGCAAGCGCCGCGTCATCGTGGACCTCTCCTTCCCCCCGGGCCGCAGCGTCAACGCGGGCATCCCCAGGAGGGAGTACCTCGGCCGCCCCCACGCATACACGCTTCCCGCCGCCTCCGACCTCGGCCGGCGAGTCGTCCGTGGGGGGAGGGGCTCATTCTGCTGGTCGGCTGACGTCTCTCGGGCCTACCGGCAGCTGCGGGCCGACCCCCTCTCCGCCCCACTCTTCGGCATCATCGTCGACGGCCACACCTACGTCGACGTCGCCCTGCCCTTCTGCTGCCGGACCTCGGGCACCGCCCGCATCCACGTCACCTCCGCGATCGTCTGGGCCCTCGTGCAGCGCGGTTTCTACAGTGACGTCTACATCAACGACTTCGTCGGGTGCGAGGCCACCTTCCTCGCGGCGATGCGCGCCTTCGACGCCATCCGCGCTCTCTGCGAGTCGCTTGGCCTCGCTCTCGCCCCCGACAAATGCTGCCCGCTCACGGTGCGCCTCGTATGGCTTGGCATCGAGTGCGACACCGAGGCCATGACCCTCAGGATCCCCGACCGCAAGCTCCGCGAGGTCGTCGACGAGTGTGAGCGCTGGCTCCGTCGGCCCACCCTCACCAGAAGGGCCCTCCAGCGCCTCCTTGGCCGACTCGCGCACATCACCACCTGCGTCCCCCCGGGCCGCACCTTCATGGCGCGAATCCTCCGCAGCCTCAGATCCACCCCGCAGGCCGGCAAGGCGGTCATTGACCCAGAGCTGCGCAAGGACGTCCGCTGGTTCCGCGACTACGCGATCGGCGGAAACGGCGTCTGCCTCCTCCCACTTCGGCAGCGCCCTCAATGGACGATCGAGTGCGACTCCTGCCTCACCGGCGGGGGCGCCTTCTCCGACGCGGCCTGCTTCGCGGAGGCCTACGACGCGGACTTCTGCGCCGCATACCCGACGATCCACGAGCTCGAGGCCCTCCACCTCGTCCTCGCGGTCCGGGCGGGCACGTGATCGTCGTCAACACCGACAACGCCGCATCCGCCAACGCCATCCAGACCGGTCGCGCCGTCGACCCCACCCTGGGTGCGTGCGCCCGGGAGCTGTGGCTCATGGCCGCCCGCGGCTCATTCGACGTGGTCGTCCGTCACAAGGCCGGCGCCGAGCTGGTGTTCGCGGACGCCCTCAGCTGCGCGCACCTCTCCCCTGCCGCCCTCGACCTCGTCCGTCACCATTGTGAGATACACCGCTTGCCTCGCATTAGGGTGCACCATACACGGGCGATACTCACACCTGACCTTTAATCATTCCAGACTACGGGCCTGCGGCGCACCGGCACCTCATGGAGATGCACCGCGCCGCCCTCGCCCCGGGCACCTGGAAGAACCGCCACCGCCGCGCCAAGCGCTACCTCGAGTTCGCCCTCGAGCGCGGGGTCGACCATCTCGCCCCCGCCCCCTACGACGTCGGACAGTTCGTCGCCCACCTGCACCGCCTCCTGCCATCCCCCGCCTCGGTCGCCAACACGTTCTCGGGCGCACGCGCCTGGGTCCGGGAGGCGGGAGGCGACGCGGCGCCGTTCGACGCCCCCTTTCCGGCCCACGTCCGGCGCGGGGGCGAGCGCCTATTCGCCACCCCGGTTCGACGCGCCCCCGGCATCACCCCCGAGATGTTGCCCCTCATCCACACCTACATGCGCAGCCTCGGGCACCTCGGCGTTGCCCCTTGGGCGGCGACGGTGATGGGGTTCTTCAGTTTTCTAAGGCAGTCGAACCTGCTCTCACCGTCGCACGCTCCGCCGAGACGACATCCGACCCGTCCCCGGAGGCCTCCGCCTGCGCGTCGCCTCTTCCAAGACCAGCCGGTCGGCCGCGCAGGCGGTCTCGATCTTCGTCCCCGCCATACCCGGCTCGCCCATCTGCCCCCTCCGGGCTTGGAGGCGCGCCCTCGACCTGACGCCCGCCCCTGCCGACGCCCCCGCCTTCCTGGCGCGCGCGGGCGTCCCCCTCACTCCTCGCGACGTGACCCCCCTCATCCGCGCCGCCCTGCGCGGAGCCGGCGTCCCCGGAGCTGATGCTTACACCATGCACGGCCACCGTAGGGGCGCGGCGCAGGCCTGCGCGTCGAGGGGGGTCCGACCTCTCTGCGATAATGGCGCAGGGAACCTGGGAATCCGACGCCGTCCACGCCTATGTGCCCAAACTGGCGGCGTCTGACGCCCCGAGAGCCCTGGCACTGTGCTTTGGGTCGGCTCCCGGGCCTACCTCCTCCCAGAGTGCTCCCTCAGCGGACATGGACCAGGTTGATTGACACTTCACCGTTTGACTTTGTACCCTGTGCCGTTATCGTTTAACTAATAAAAACCCTTTTCTCCCACCTCCGTCTCAGGCTTCCTCTGTCCGGATCGGCCCATAATTTCCGAATTGTGGTTGATCCGGCGGGAAGCCAGAGACGGTCACATCTCCATGCACCGCACGCTCCCTCACACCCCTCCCCCCCCTCTGACCTGCATTCGGGCTACTGGTTCTCTCCGTATGGATTTACCTCACCCACCCACCCTCTTCTATTATACTACTTCTTATTACACTAATTTTTTACTTTTTTATTTACCTTACATTATCACTCCAGGGGGTCGGCTCCCGGGCCTACCTCCTCCCAGAGTGCTCCCTCAGCGGACATGGACCAGGTTGATTGACACTTCACCGTTTGACTTTGTACCCTGTGCCGTTATCGTTTAACTAATAAAAACCCTTTTCTCCCACCTCCGTCTCGGGCTTCCTCTGTCCGGATCGTGGTGGGAGTGGAGGGTGTGTGTATAAAATGGATGAAGTTTGCTGTTTGGGATTGGAGTTGTGGTTGGAGTGGAGGGTGTGTGTGTACAAAATGGTTGAAGTTGGGGAGTGGGGTTGTGGTGGGAGTGGAGTGTGTATGTACAAAACGGTTGAAGTTGGGCTGTTAGGGAGTGGGGTTGTGTGTGTACAAAATGGTTGAAGTTGACTGTTGACAATATGGTTGAAGTTGGCTGTTAGGGAGTGGGGTTGTGGTGGGAGTGGAGGGTGTGTATGTGTGTGTACAAAATGGTTGAAGTTGACTGTTGACCAAATGGTTGAAGTTTACTGTAGTTGGCCTGTATGTGCGATGGTGACTCTTAAGTTGTGGGTGGGTGGTGAAGAGGAGAATAATTGTATAATATGGATGATAGGAGACAGGGGGAGAATATATAATATGGGTATTTCGAGTTCCACTGGTGTCTCAGGTAGGACTGAAGCTGAGACCCAACATGCAGCGTCACAGCGATGGTTTACACAGCGGAAGTTCGCTGTAGACCCTATATTTTAAACTCACTTTGCACCTGTAACCACATGCCTCCTGACAACCAAACTTGGTATGGTTATTGCCACATATGTGTTTCTAATATAGATTGCAGTGAAATTTCCCTAGCAAATATTTTGCATGTGATAAAATACCACCTCTCGTATCATGGTGTATGTGTATTCACCACCTTGTCTACCTTCCACCGTGTAAGCTGTAGCTGTGAGCTAGCCTGCTTGGGATAAGCAAAAGTTGGAATACCCTTATTGTTGAAGAAAACCATTGAGGTGGGCGCGGGGGGTTGGCGTGGAGAGGGAGAATATAAGATTGAGGGATTTAAAAAAAAAAAAAAAAGGTAAAAGATGACTTCAGGGGTTGGGGTTGAGATTGAGGGATACAAAATGACTGGAGAGGGAGACAGTATAGAGCAGTAGATGGTGGCTTGAGTGAGTTGGGTGGACTTGGTAGGGTCCCCGGGAGTAGAAGGAGAGAGAAACTATACAATGTTTACACTAAAATAGAAAAGAAAGCACCCAAAACCAAAACACAAACCCACAAAAAAACTACATAAACCCACAAATAGAAATTCGATATCATTCAGAAAGCAGCTGGAGAGACAGCAAATGGAGGCGGAGGAAGCTGCCTCAAAGATGGCGGAAGCTGAGCGGTTAAATCAACTGGGGATGGGGACGCCGCACAGTCCTGCTCCACCAGAGGGACGCCCGACGTCACCACGCAGGAAGATCAATGACCTGCGCAGAAGGTACACTACCTGCCACACTGCTTCACCATGTCCAATATCAACTCCTTGTTACCGGGCGCGGTGGCCGAATCAGTAGAACGCGGGGCCTCACATGCGGGGGATCGGGAGTTCGGTTCCCGGTCGAGTCAAATCAATAACTTATAAAATTGATACTTGTCATTTCCTAACCTGGTGCTCGGCATTAATAGGACAGGGCAAGGACTGGTTAGCCCAGTGTCAGTATAATGTGACTGAGTGGGATATTGGGTCATGGTGCTGGCAGCCTGATTTCCCAGTGGGGAAGCACTATAAAGTCGCCATGATTGTGCACTGTCACAAGTCGGTACCCATCGTGATATGACCTTAGATATTTTATTTTTTTTTTTATTTTTTTGGTAAATATTTTTATTCATCTGAATACATATTTTGTCAGCGCCGGGGCACTGGTCTTCCAGCCGTCGGAGTGGTCGCATTTCATCTGTACATAGTGGAATGTGTTGCATTGTGTGCAGCACAACCCATTCTGAACATAAAAGAAAGTGGGGGAGCAGCCTATGATGCATAGTGTACAGCATATGTACTCACCATAGTGCAAGGTATATGCATCACTGTGTGCAGCACAACCAATTCTGAACCTAAAAGAAAGTGGGGGAGCAGCCTATGCTGCATAGTGTACAGCATATGCACTCACCATAGTGCAAGGTATATGCATCAAGATAGAGTGTGCAGTAATGCACACTAGTGGTTAAATCATATGCTGTGTTTGTATATCAGTTAGATTTGGTTTTAATAACGGTTAGTCTTTAAATAGTGCGATGATGTGCATGTATAGTGGTTTATATTGTGTGCATTGCTGGTTGATGTAGTTATTCAGAGGTGGTAATGGGTCTAAAGTAGGGGTAGTGGGTCTCGAGTCATTGAGTTATAATAGTTGTTTGTCAAATGTGGATGGGGGAAATGTGGATGGGGGAGAGGGGTCCATGGGTAGGGGGGGCGGACACGCAGGGAGAGAGCAGGCATGACAGAGGGCGAAGTCAATGGGTTGTTCACCAGGTCGTATTATATATTTGCAGTGTCAGGTTTTGGGCCTGAATAACCAGGTGAGCTCTGTATGCATTTTTAAAGGCAAGGATCGAACCCGCTTCTCTGGTTTTGGTTGGGAGCTCATTCCACATGACACTTCCTTTGTAAATCGGAGCTCTCATTAACTTATTTGTATTAGGGTTGGGCACCCAGAGCAGAGTCGATGTCCCCCTTCTCGTTACCCTGGTTGTGCGATCTATGTATTTGTCATCACTCGCACGTTTATACATCAACGTCATTAGGTGTAGGTTCCTACGTACATCCAGAGTGTCCAGCCCTGCTCTGCTATGCATTTCAACCACACTTAGTATCTTGCCTTGGAATACTGTTCTGAGGGCTCTGTTTTGCGTTCTTTGTAATTTGGTCTCTTGCTGCTTCGTTAGTAATCCATAGATGATATCATTGTAGTCTATAATTGGTAATATTGTTGACTTGTACAGCTGCAGCGCAGTATTCTCACTTACATATGTCCTTATTTTTCTGAATGTGTTCATTTTTAGTGCCAGTGTTTGGTTAAGTCTTGCCAGCTGTTGGGTACCAGTTAGAGTCGCATCGAGAGTTGTGCCTAGGTACTTATAGGAGTTCACTTCACGGAGCACTAAGCCACCCATCTGCAGTTGTATTGGCCGGGCCCTCACCTTCCTGGCTTTGGTTCCATAGATTATGTACTCAGTTTTAGTGCCATTTAGTGTTAGTTTATTCTCATTGCACCATGTGTTCACTCCATCCAGCACCATTCCAGCCTCGGTTGCGGCTATGGCAAGGTCCTTGTTATGTATTGTTAGTGCTGCATCATCGGCAAATAATGTGAAAGATGCCTTGTTGGAAACTAGAGGTAGGTCATTTATAAATATTAGAAACAGTAGGGGTCCCAGAGTGGAGCCCTGTGGAACTCCTGTTTTTATTTCTCGAGTGGTCGAGTTGGTGTCACTTAGTTTTGTGTATTGTTTCCTATTGCTGAGGTAATTTGTGAGGAAGCTATGTGCTCTATTGCCTAGCCCAGCCCGTTCTATTTTATGCATGAGGATTTTGTGGTCGATCGTATCAAATGCCTTCTTGAACTCAAGGAAGACTGCGATAGTAAGATCACCCTTGTCTATGTTTGACAAAAATTCATCCAGTAGAGACGCCAGTGCCCCGGTGGTGGACCTATTTTTCCTGAAGCCATTTTGCTGGTAGGTAAAATAGTTAGAGGACTCAAGGAATGTCTTAATTTGGTCATGTATTATTTGTTCTATGATCTTGCCAGGCAGTGGGAGGATCGATATTGGGCGTAGTTCACTACAGGTTTGCGGGATGTTGACTTTAGGTATGGGCGTCACTGTGGCCACTTTCCAGTCATCAGGGAAGATGCCTGTACTGATTATTAGGTTATATAAATGTGTAAATTCTGCACTCAGTGTTGTCATCGCACTTTTTATCAAGGTGGTACTGATATCCTTCATTCCTGATGACTTGTAGATAGATATTTTGTTAGTTCTATCAAGGATTTCATCCTGGGTGGTTTCCAGAAGGTCATACTTTTCTTTATTTAGTTTGGCATGGAAGGTTTTGTGTTGCTCATCCTTCTGTTTGAATTTATTGGCTAGTTTCTCACCTATATCTATGAAATAGTTATTGATTTCCTCTGCCAGTAATTCATCTGGGATTTTAATACCAGTCTCTTCACTTGCAAGGCCACTGATTCTTGTCTCGTTTTTAGGTTCGATTTGGTTTATTTCATACCAACATTTTCTGGCATTCTGTTTATATTTGTCTATCTGGACTTGATAATACCTTGCTTTGGCTTTCCTTACTTCACTCCTAGCCTTTCTGATCATGCATTTAGCTATGAAATCATCCCCTGGATCTTTTGTTTTCTCAAACTTTTGGATAAAGTAATCTCTATCCTTTTGAAGCTCTAGTAGTTCATCATTAAGGTAACCTCCCATGGTGATTCTGGTGGTGATCTCGGTTAGGGGACAGTGCCTGTCAGCTGCAATAGTGATTGTTGCGTTTAGCATATCCCAACATAGGTTGGGGTCTGTCATATCCAGAAATTCGGCACTGTTTATTTCTTTGAGTGTGCCAGCCAATTCATTAAAATTGCAGTTCCTATAAGAGCGTCCCCAGTGGGTGGCGATTCTTTTGTCATTTCTTATTTTTTTCTTTATTATAAATATTGGTTTGTGGTCGCTTATGTTATAGTTAAGGACTCCAGCCTTTGTACAATGTTTGATATTGGTAAGTGCCAGGTCTATTGTTTTGTTAGTGGTTTTAGTTACCCTGGTTGGCTGCTGGATCATTTGTTGCAACTCATGTTCAGCTGCAAGTTGCTTTATTCTCACTCCCATCGTAGGCCTCTTGCCATTATATTCTTCATTGAAGTCGCCAATGAGGAGTATCTCATATTTATCGATATTGGCTATATTATTCAAAGAGTTACTTATTTGCCCAATTCCTTCATTTAGGTTGCCATTTGGGGGTCTATATACGTTGCCAATGAGTATTAGTTTTGTATGGGGTCTGGTGACTACAGCCCACTGTAGTTCAATATTGCTATTTGATAGGTTATGCTCAGCATGTTTACCTGCATCAACATGGAGATCTTGCTTAAAGTAAATACCTAGTCCACCACCAGCTTTGGTCTGCCCACTAAGTTGCTTTGTTTTTCTATCAGCCCTTATAAATTGGTAACCTGGTATAGATGTGAGTCTGTCTTCAACTGTTCTATTGAGCCATGTTTCTGATATAGTGAAGACATCAAAACCAGACCTGGGTAGGTCGGCTCTTAGTTGGTTGATCTTATGTGTGAGGCTACGTACCTTTAGGTGGCCAATCTTTAGTCCTGGCAGGCCCTTCAGGTCTGTTAGAGGAAGTGCGCCCAGATGACACAGTCCCAAGGGCCCCAGGCCACCATCAGTCCGCCCCCCTCCCTGTAAATATGGTCCGCCGCGTCCCCCAAAGGACCCCCTCCCCCAGTGAGTGTGAATGTGGTTGTGTATTTAATTATGTCATGGTGTATAGCGTATTCTTTGTTGGGTATGGATGCTTGCCCGGTACTACCACCTAGCGGGCATCCAACTTTAGCTAAACCTGATATTTGGGTTTTAGCCATGATGTGGTGGTGGTTGTTGGCTTAGGCTGAGTTCAGTTTTAGTTGCGGTTTTCTCAATGGGGGGGATGATATTAGTGTATCATGTTGTAACAGGGTGCTGGTTACTTAATGTAAGGTCTACTTAATAGGTTCTTGTCAATGTTGTTTGAGTTGATGATATATGACAGTTAGACAGGGATCAGTGACAGCTGAGTGTGGTCAATAGTAGATAGTGTCACCACTTACATATTGGTAATCGGGTATTGACATTTGCTGCAGTTGGTGTTGGGTGATCAAGCAAACGCCCAAGCCAGGGTCAGTATGACAGATGTACATTAAGGACTGTTGTGAATGTGCCATATCAGGCGTACCAGTTCCAAAGGTTGAGTCCAGCCCTTCCATCAGCACGAAGCTCACGCTGACCAGCTCCATCAGCACCATGAGTTGAGGTGCACAGCAGTAGTATTTAAATATTTGACCATCAATTTCTAACATACAAATATCAGACGGTGTTACCTGTGGGCTCGGGTCAGAGGTCTACCCTTAGCATATAGAGGCATGATTATATAGTTTGAAGCAAAGTTGTTTACATAATAGTGCTTTGCTTGTGCTTGAAAGTGGCCACATCAACAAGGGCACATGCACAAATAGCTTGGCATCCATGCACAGTGCTCTCAGGCATATACGTTACACATGAAGGGTAGGGTATAAGGAGAGCTTAATAAATCTGACAGGGGAGTTTGTGTTCCTTGAGTCATACCAGTCAAGTCTGCACTAGCAGACCATGCATATAGAGGGCAGTCAAATAGGCAATTCGTATATCCAAACCGGATCAATGGTCTGGGCCAGCTGACTAATATGCCCCAATAGTAGATTCCGAAGCAGAATCAAGGTGTACAGTAGTTGTACATAAGTAAGGGTAGTAGTGCAGAAGGTCAATCAATGTATGCCCCTCACACAAATAACAACCTGCAAACATATAACACTGTGGTCTGCGGGCCAGGTCAGAGGTCACAGTGCTTGCCAATAACATATAGAGCATTGAATACATACATATGGGATCAGAGTCATAGACAGTAATGCCTTAGTTGTGACCAGTGGTAAGGTGCCACCATTGATGATCACAACCATAAGGGCATATACACACAGAGTTTGACATATATGAGTGTGTGTATCCAGGCGCATACACTGATCATGCATGCTGGTTACACATGTAAAAGTCAGTCGAATAGGTAATTGTCAGAATAGAACTCAAGTATGGTTTGGATCAGCAGACTACATAACCCAAATAGCAGATCGCTGATGCACTTAGTAGGCTAGTCTACTTGCTGTTTCAGAGTCCAGTGTTTGAGATGATGGGTCAGTGAGTTGTGGTCATGACGATCCCGATGCTGCACTCCCGGAGTTCTGGTGCTGGTAGCGGTGTCATACAGGGGGTGCAATGTTTTCTGGTCTTGGCATTGGCAATGATGACGGGCAGTGACACTGGCGACGGGCAGCCGTGGTGGTGATCGGCATTGCTCGTGAGTATGCTCTACTGGATGGAAAGTGGGAGAACATTGGCAGTATTTGATTCCAGATTGCCTAGATCGCAACCATATAATGGAATATGATGTAAGCTCAAGAAGTACAAGTGTGAATTTTAATTTCTTTTATTTATATTTTTTATTTTTGTAAACCAACAACACGGGCAGAATTACAAGTACATAGTTGATAGAAGCAGTCAAGTACTAGTTGTTAAGATAGTGTTGTATGCTACCAGTACATAGTGGATTAGAATCTCTAAATAGTAGCCTAGATCGCAACCATATAATGGAATATGATGCAAGCTCAAGAAGTACAAGTGTGAATTTTAATTTCTTTTATTTTTATTTTTTATTTTTGTAAACCAACAACACGGGCAGAATTACAAGTACATAGTTGATAGCAGTCAAGTACTAGTTGTTAAGATAGTGTTGTATGCTACCAGTACATAGTGGATTAGAATCTCTAAATAGTAGCTGGTAAGGTAGGGCAAATGAGAATTTATTTTATTCTCTTTTTATCTTTATTATTATTATTTTTGTTTTTAAACAGGCGTCATTACAACTGTACAGTTGATTGGAAGTCAAATGCTGGTTGGCAAGATAGTGCTGCATATGCAATGACTACACAGTAGATTGGGACAGTTAGGAGCTAGATGACAATTTAGTGCAGAAGGAGATCATAAGTCTACTCAGCTTCGGGATGTGCAATGGTGGCAGGGCGTTCCAAGTTGTTTGTCAATAGTAGGATGGCCCTATCCGTCTTGGCGATCTGCTTGGCCCAGTACTGCTTAGCATGTAGGTTAGCATGGTATTCGTCGCTGGGCTGTACATATTAGTGATGATAAGTCCGTTCAGAGTAGGCATGCGCTCCGCTCCTTGTCCGGGTGGTCTATGCATGCATCCAAATGAATGATCACACAAGTGTCTAAACTATAGTCCCTGCTTTCCTCAGTCGGTTGTGTGATGCTGTTTACAGAATTATCTGCTTGTTCCATCGCTCAGTTTTGCTTTATTTATTGCCAGGAAGTAAAACAACAACCAACCAATCAACTCCCTATCATTCCCATTAACGATTTGCTTGTGACGTCACAGATCACGTGATGTGTTTTGTGACCTACATAGAACTTAGAAGGTACCACATCGTAGGAGGCCAGAAACGCACTAAGGGCAACTAAAAACTGGAACATTAATTACACCGGATTACATGATCACACAATTTACCACAAATACACGACACCTGATTGAAATCCACATTTCTCTCACCCAGATCTTGTGCTTTTTTGCAGTGCCATATCTCCACTTGCGAATGGTGTTCGCAGTCCACAGCTGTCTGCGGGCAGTGTGAGAAGTAGGTCATCTGTAGACGCAGCAGACTGGCCACCTGACGACGGACTCCAGTCAAAGGGCCTCCCCGCCGAAGGACAAATGTCATCTGCTCAGGCAGGAAGTGACCTGACCTTGACCCTTCCGGAAATGATCGAAAACCGCCGCCTCGAGTGGATGAAGAGCTGTCGTCCGTGGAGGTAATTCTGTCTGAGTTTAAAGTTGCATAGTCCGATGGTTTTGAGTTTCTTCCATTTTTTTAAAGATAAATATATTAAATTGATAATTATAACCTACCTTTACTTTAGTTTGAAGTAACTTTTATTTAAAATGGTTATTGTTTTGAGATATTTTAAGTGCAAAAATGTCAAATTAGTTTTGGCAAGCTTGTCAAAACTATGACGCCATAGACTTCAGCAGTCACAGGTTCTACTAAATTGACTCGGTATTCCCTTGTATGGTCCATTTCAATGCTTGAAACCCCTTGAATTTAACCTATTTTGGGTAATTAGTCTTGAAAAGCCTTGAATTCCATTAAACTGTCCCCACTGATCTAAATTAGTCCGAAATCGTCATTCACCATTGATGGGTTCTCCTGAAATCAAAATGAAAATAGTCTTGAATTCCTATCAAAAACAGCCTTGAAATATCCTTGAATTCCATATTTTCACATGCATACGGACCTGCATTTTCCATTCACTAATTTCAGTAAAACGGAGCAGGAGCTGAAAGCGAAGACAAAGTCCTCAACCGCTACCCGAAAGCCCCTGCGAAGGCCTATCTCTGCGAAGGCCTTGGCCGAGCTGTCGGAGGCCCAAATCCTGCAGGTGGCCGGGGTGGCGACCCTACAGGCGGTAACGACGGTCGAGCTGCAGGACCTGCCAGGCTACAGCCTCAAGGCACTTGCGCAGTGCACCCACCTGCGCAGCCTGCGGGCCAACCACTGCCTCACCGTCACCACTGACGGACTCGCCGACTGCAGGCAGCTCGTCTATCTCGATCTGCAGGTAACTTTTTAATTAAAAAAGAAATTTTAAATATATTAAAAAAATAAAATAAAAAGATATATATATATATATATATATGAGCCTGTCTCAAAAGGTGATAACTCTTTTTTTTTTTGTCCATTGTAACGATTGACATAAAAGAGCACAAAAACGGTTACACTGAAAACACAAGGACATTTGCTTCAAATCAGTATGTATTCTATTGGGGTTATGAAACACCATGTAAAAAACAAATCAGTTTATCCTGAGCAAATGCATAAGCAGATAGTATATTGATCGTTACAATGGACAAAGTTTTGTCCCATATTGCTTAGCACCTTTTGAGACAGTCTCGTATATCAATCCTAAAGAAAAGTACTCCTTTTCACATTTTCTTGGGTTTGTTTGTGGGTATAATAATTGGTTTTGGTAATAATGATCCGGTCATAATGTTACAGCGCCCTCCTGATATGACCTTAAATGTTGCCAGGACGTACAACTCCAACAACCAACCAACTGTTACAACGTGATTACTTCATGTTTCTTTTGGCTAGATGAGGTGATTGAGGGTCTGTGTAATGAACTGGTTGGTATAACATGTGTGTTGGGTCGGGTGTGCTGGTTGAGTTTCTATAGCCCTGTTCACACGGGGCAGTTAATTCGAATCATATAAATCGACTTGCCTAGTTCGTTTCACATTCGATTCAGTTAGATCGGTTCATCTATACCACCTACCGTGGTAGTATAGATGAAGCAATTTAGCTTAAATCGGCCCAACTAGCTTGTGTGGACGCTAGCGGTTTACTTGAAGCGGATTAAGCATGTCACACTATATAATATATTTTGGTCTATGAACCGGCTAGAGGTGCACAGATATTTTTTTCATCATTTATTTTTAGGGTTTCACTGCCCAGCAGAAGTTTTGACCGTTCCAAAACAATACGATTCAGTTAATACATATCTAGGTCGAACCCACACTCTCTCGTGGTGACGTCGACGAACCGAAACTGGCGCTGGTTAGTATGGACTTGCTCATGCGCAGATATCGATTTCCGTCTAAAAGTACTGCATGTGTGGACACAACACTAATTCGCTTCATCTATTTCGCTTCATCTAAATCGGCATAAAGTTGTGCCGTGTGAATGGGGCTTATGTAATGAACTGGTTGGTCTGTGTGTAGTGTCAGCTGCAATGATTGAGTGTCTATGTAATGAACTGGTTGGTTTGTGTGTAGTACCGGGTATGTTGATTGAGTGTCTATGTAATGAACTGGTTGGTTTGTGTGTAGTGTTGGCTGTACTGATTGAGTGTTTATGCTGGATTACCGACCCGGCTGTGCAGTGAACAGGCCATTTCCTATCCAAGACGTGTTGAACGTGGAATAAACCAGATTTTGAAGCTGACCCGGAGTTTCCTCTTTAAAAATAGAAGCAAAGAAAGACTGGCGTTTTGTTTAAATCTTGAGTACAAACTTTACAGCGCACCCATTTCTCCGACCTGACATTTCAGCACAATGCGCTGGAGATGTTGAATCTTCGTGACCTTGAGCGGTTGGTCTACGTCGATGTGTCTCACAATTGTCTAATGACGATTGGCGGCCTTGAAGGCTGTGCATCTCTACGTCACTTCCGGGCTGCACACAACAGGATCACGCGCATCAGTAAATATGTGCTCTTCTATATGTTAAAAAAAGATTTCCCTGTAACATATACAGCAGTACCTATCTTCAAAGGACAACTCTACATTCAGACCAGTGTTGTCCCCTGGACACAGCATGTCTCCTGTGGCTGTAATTGAAGAAAGTCAAATGGGACAAAGGCAGTTCAGACATCGAAACATTGTTTGCATATGGGAGGGATTCACCGATCAAAGGGGCCGATGGAGACAGGTACTACTGTAGTCACTTAGGTGGGGGTCTTGACTTGTGAATACACCCCCCCACATTATTATGAGAATAAACTGTATCCGAGGAGGGGGGTAATGTGGTAATATAAATAAATGTAGATTATTGTATGAAAATATCAACATTTTATTTTGTACATTTGTGTGGAGAGGGAGAGGGGGAGGTCATGAAAAAGTGCACTCTTAGTCCGCTTGTGATAATGTGGATAATTGTGAATAGCACCATTAAAGTTGCATAATCCGATGAAATCATAATTTTGTATTTAAAAAGAATTAATTTGATGAAGCATCAACATTTCAAAGCCAAAGCAATTATCTAGATTTGATTCTACATATCTAACTTAGAGACTGTTGAAGTGTCAGGATAATGTGACTGTGGAACATTGGGTCATGGTGCTGGTGGCCGGGTCTATCAGTGTGGCAGCACTATAATGTCGCCATGAGCACACGCTATCATAAGTCGGTACCCTTTCTGATATGACCTTAGATGTTGCTAGGACGTAAAACAACAAACAAAAACATCATTTGTAAGGCGGCAGCTGATTTTGGCTATCACATTACTGTTACCTACAGCTAACCCTAGGTTATAAAAATTAAATTTTAAAAAGCCCCACCTTATAACATACATTCTGCCCGCCAGGTGGCCTGGAGGGACTGCGGGGTTTGCACACCTTGGACCTCTCCAGTAACCAGCTGGTCACCACAAAGGGGCTGGGTGTGGCTGCCAGCCTCCAGGAGGTGCTGCTCTCACACAACCACCTGCCCGCCCTGGACGACCTTCACCACCTCGGCCTCCTCCAGGTGCTAAAGGCCGCCAGCAACAACATCATACAGGTGAGTAAAGCATCCATAAATGTAATGTTCTTATATGATGAAATAACCAGCAGCATTACATGTTCCAGTGAATGTAATGTTCTTATATGATGAAATAACCGGCATGATTACATGCCACAGTGAATGTAATGTTCATATATGATGAAATAACCGGCAGGATTACATGCCCCAGTGAATGTAATGTTCTTATATGATGAAATAACTGGCATGATTACACACTCCAGTGAATGTAATGTTCTTATATGATGAAATAACCAGCAAGATTACACGCCCCAGTGAATGTAATGTTCTTATATGATGAAATAACCAGCATGATTACACACCCCAGTGAATGTAATGTTCTTATATGATGAAATAACCGGCATGATTACATGCCCCAGTGAATGTAATGTTCTTATATGATGAAATAACCGGCATGATTACACGCCCCAGTGAATACAATGTTCGTATATGATGAAATAACCAGCAAGATTACACGCCCCAGTGAATGTAATGTTCTTATATGATGAAATAACCAGCATGATTACACGCCCCAGTGAATGTAATGTTTTCATATGAATAAATAACCAGCAGAATAACTGTTTAACTGTTGTTGCTGAATCTCTAGTTCTGTCTCTCTATTTTTGTTGAATCTCTGACTGACTAACTGTTGTTGCTGAATCTCCCGGGCTCTGTCTAACCATTGTTGCTGAAACTCTGGTTCTGTCTGTTGTTGCTGAATCTCTAACTCTGTCTAACCATTGTTGTTGAATCTGTGGTTCTGCCTAACCGTTGTTGCTGAATCTCTAGTTCTGTCTAACCATTGTTGTTGAATCTCTAGTTCTGTCTAACTGTTGTTGCTGAATCTCTGGCTCTGTCTTAGCATTGTTGCCGAATCTCTGGCCATGTCTAACTGTTGTTGCTGAATCTCTGGCTCTGTCTAACCATTGTTCCTGAATCTCTGACTGTCTAACCAGTGTTGCTGAATTTCTGGCTTTGTCTAACTGTTGTTGCTGAATCTCTGGCTCTGTCTAACTGTTGTTGCTGATTCTCTGGCTCTGTCTAACCGTTGTTGCTGATTCTCTGGCTCCCTCTAACGGTTGGTGCTGAATCTGTGGCTCTGTCTAACTGTTGATGCTGAATCTGTGGCTCTGTCTAACTGTTGGTGCTGAATCTCTGGCTCTGTCTAACTGTTGTTGCTGAATCTCTGGCTCTGTCTAACTGTTGTTGCTGAATCTCTGGCTCTGTCTCACCATTGCTGCTGAATCTCTGGCTCTGTTGAACTGTTCTTGCTGAATCTCTGGATCTATCTAACCATTGCTGCTGAATCTCTGGCTCTGTTGAACTGTTCTTACTGAATCTCTGGCTCTATCTAACCGTTGTTGAATCTCTGGCTCCGTCTAACCATTGCTGTCTTGTTGCTGGTGACAGACGCCGGTGCTGTCTAACCATGTACTTCTGCGCCACCTGGTGTTGGATGACAACAGCCTGTGTTCCACGCAAGGGCTCACACAGAGCTGGCTACCACTCCTTCGGCACCTCTCCATGGCACAAAACAGGTAACCTGCTGCTGTTTCTATACTTGCCGGCATTATGTCATCGGCAGAGCAAGGTAGCATACGTATGTAGGTCATTCTCTGAAACTGGGTGCCACACACTAGGTTTCCATGTTACGATGGTAATAATTACTTTTCTTTTTTTTGGTATCAAGTCAAAGAGTTATTGTTGCCTCAGTGCCCGTTATGTATGTTAGCAATGCTACATGTATTTAATCTATCCCACAAAATGTATCAACACTGTGCATTTACCCAAACTTTTTCAACTTTTTCCTTGTTAGACACAATCTTGTTTGCTTAACTGGAATCAATAAAATCGTGTTTGAGTTTTTTGTGTATGTTAAAATGATGTTTTGGATGTGTTTGAGTAGTTTCGCGCCTTTTCCTCTAGGGGACAGAAAGTTCTCACCGTCTCCGTTAGGGGATAATCGATTCTGTTTATTATGTGATTACACCTTTTTTTTAGTAATCCTGTTTTATTTTGTTTGTGTTTTATTTTTCACTACCAGTTTAACGACGATCGGTGATATGCTGAACTGTGTCTCACTAAAACATCTGGATGTCTCCAACAACCAACTCCTAGGTAAGGGAAAACTATTTCTAAAATGCACATTATTCAAGTTCTGCAAATCGTTACATCTGTTTCTTTATTTTCTTAATTAATTAATCCTACTTTCTCGTCTGTTTCTGAATTGAGTATTGCTTGAAGTTGCATAGTCCGATCGTTTTGAATTTCTGACATTTTCTTAAATAATTACCGTATATACTAAAATCTTATGTAAAAGTCGACCCCCTATTCTTAGCAAAAGAATCTGGTATTTTCCATAAACCTTGTGTGAAAGTCGACCCTAGTATTTCAGCAATAAAAGGTCAACATTTGTGGGTCATGGTATTCTCCTGTATGTAGAAATAACACCGTTACAAAATCGTCATGAGTTTAAGTCTTGGCATTTACAGATAAACTAAGCCGTATATGCGGTACATGCACTTTACAGTGCTGGTAACTGGAGTACAGCGCGATAGCACTGTTCTTTCATAGCAGGCACAATGCAGATGGCTTATTTTGTACATAGACATTTGATAGTGGCCATAATTACCAATGAGGCTAAATTTGACATAATTTAAAAGAGAAATCAATTAACTTATTTTTTTTAAAGATGTATCAATTTAATTGCACTAACATCACATATTCAGGTTTTTCAACAATTCGGTCAGTACTCCGGGGACTTAACAAATTATAATTGAAATCTCTTTAGGGCTATAACTGTTAATAAACAATGCCCAAGCAATAGCCCGACATCAGACTTGCAACACCAGCTACCAGGGTCTTGTGTGATTAAAATAAAATGTAACTATGTAAGTACTTAATAATTCTGCGTCTTTCATAAATTTGTTTCAAAGGATGAATCCTACGTTGATAGTTAATAAAGTGTTTATTAACGTAATCGTGTCTGTACAGATGTTGAATGCATGGAGCCAAGCCTGAAGTCTTGTCGACATCTCCAACATCTGAAGACTGAAGGGAATCCAGCTGATGAGGAACCTGACTTCCGGTTAGTCCAAGTATTAATACCCACGCGCACACGATCTTGTCTTATTATGGGTACATATTATTGAGTAACGGAGGCCACTCAACGTTATAATTCAGGATGAAAGATCTTTCGCGGATTTCCGCGATTTTTACTTTACTGCAATCCCGCAGCACTATCAGCGTATGCTAATACATTGTTCAAATACCGCAGCACTATCAGCGTAGACAAAAACCCTACTGCACGAGATGCAATATAGCTCATTTGCAAAAACACATCCCATGGCACTATCAACATTTTCATGGATGTTTATGATTTAATTAAATGTTGCTATACCAACACCCTCCATGAAGCTATCAACATTTTCATGGACTTTTCTAAATTAATCAAATGTTGCTGTAACATAACCCAGTCATGTTTTGTGATACAATGTTGGTGTACTACTTTGTTGCGGGATGTGTGTGTGTGTGGGGGGGGGGGGTTTCTGGGAAATAGTACAATTTGTATGAGCATGAACATGTTGAAAACTTATATACCATATCAATTTTTCACATAGCTATATTCGATTACCAAGAGTGGCGTAGAACCGATTTAGTTTCGTATGAAATGGTTTCATTGTGCAACAGTGGACTGGCATTGGAGGCATTCGACTGGGCCCTTTCTATCCGCAAAATTTACAGATGGATCAGATGGAACCACAACACACATCCGAATCATATGTATATGACCCCACTTCCGGTCCCAGTCGAATAGGAATTTGTAAGGAAATATTTTTATATTCGTATAGAGAGGCCCAGTTGAATGCCCCCAATGACAATGGTATGACTCCTGGTCCCTCAGGAAGGACTGAAGTTGTGACCCAGCATGCCGGGTCACAGCTTCAGCTTACACGGCGGAAAGTGGGGTGGTGGTGAATACACATGCGCAAGGTGGTATTTTATCTACAATTGAAAAACATGCGGTATAACCATTTAACTGCAATCTACGTTAGAAACAAATGAACAGCAAGAGCTCTGCCAAGTTTGGTCATCAGGAGGCATGTGGTTATCAATGCTGTTGTTGTTTGTTTGGTTGTTGTTTTACGTCCTAGCAACATCTAAAGTCATATCAGGACGGGTACCGACTTGTGACAGTGCGCACTCATGGCGACTTTATAGTGCTGCCCCACTGGAAGACCAGGCTGCCAGTGTAAAGAAGTGTTGACAAGTCAAGGTCCAGTTAACGAGTATTTATTCTTCTTCTCTGACGTCACTCCCTAGTGGCCGCTCCTTATACTAGCATGACATATGTTACAGCCAGCACCATGACCTGATATCCCACTCTATCACATTATCCTGACAGTGAGCCAACCAGTCCTTGTCCTATCCTATTAATGCCAAGCGCCAGGCTAGGAAGCGACAAGTATCAATTTTTAAGTCATTGGTTTTGACTCGACCAGGGTTCTAACCCATGATCTACCAACACGGGAGATGGACGCTCTAACTCATTCGGCCATCCCGTCTGGTCGGTTATCAATGCAAAGTGAGTTCAAACTATAGGGTCTATATTGAAGGATAGGACTAGGAGGGGCACCAGCTCCAACCTCCATTGACCAGACGGGATGGCCGAATGAGTTGAGCGTCCGTCTCCCATTTTGGTAGATCGCGGGCATGGGTTCGAATCCTGATCGAGACAAACCAACGACGTATAAATTTATATTTCCCGCTTCCTAGCAAGGCACTCGGCATTATTAGGATAGGGCAAGGACTGGTTGGCTCAGTGTCAGGATAATGTGACTGAGCGGGATATCAGGTCGTGGTGCTGGCAGCCTGGTTTCCCAGTTGAGCAGCACTATAAAATCACCATGAATGAACACTGTCACAAATCGGTACCCATCCTGATAGGACCTTAGATGTTGCCAGGACGTAAAACCACAACAACCAACCAACCAACCAACCAACTTCCATCTCTATAAGCTGAGTCGCCGAAACTTCAGCCCTTTCTAAGGGCTCTGTGGAATATGGGAATATGGGACTTGTCGGTATACTTATTTGCATAATTTTCACAATAATTTGTATTTCTTTTCCCACTTATAAATAATGTGCATTGTAATGTAAACAATTTATTAAAGTTTGTTGTTGCATCACCGAGACGTAGCTCTTTATTCACTGTGTGTCAAATGCGTGTTTTCGCGCGTATTTGACCCGAGCTCCCAAGTCATCGCGAACCCTGCCCCTGGGGTAGGCCTACTAACGCTGACTCGCTGACTGCCTCCTCCAGGTCCCGGCTTGTGAAGGCGGTGTCCACCCTGGTGACGGTCGACTGGGTGACAGTAGCCCAAGGACCGCGTCCTGTCTCGCCCATGACCGACTTTGAGCGGATGTGCTCCGACCAGCTCTCAGTATGGGACAAACTCACCGCTCAATACACGCAGGCTTTACGGTAAGGGTGGGGGCTGGTTTACTAAATCAACTTGATGTTACTGCTGGTTTGCTAACAATTTACTAACAATAACATTTAAATTGGTTAAAACTCCATCCGAAGTGAACATTTCCACGGTTGTGCAATGCGAGCATCAAGGGAGAGGTAGAAAGGGGGTGGGGTGGGAGTAGGGCTGTCAGTCATGCACAATTTTTATGGTTTAACAAATGTTGATCAACTTAAACATGTTCTGTGAGGATGTCAGTCATCCACATTTTTATTGTTTAACAAAATGTTGATCACCTTAAGCATGTTCTATGATAAGATGTTGATGTGTACTACTTTTCCCGGGAAGTAGGTGGAGCGGGCGGTGATGTGTGTGTGTGTAGGGGGGGTTTGTCTGGAAAAAGTACTTTTTTATTCTTCTGTGATGGGTGTATTTATGCTGCCCATAAAGGTTAAGTCTAATGACTTGTTTTCGCCGCTAGAGAGTACTAGTCTTGTGACTCCCCTTGTTTTTATCACTTTCAGTTGTGTAGCATGCATTCTTTTTCTGTTTGTAAGCATTCTCCCATTCTCTCTCTTGTTAGTCATAATCAACTTTTATCGTTTAATCAAATGTCGATAAACTTAAAACCACCATCATTTTATGTGATCAAATTTTCTAAACAAAACACCTAGCTAGATTTGATCATGTATATATATATTTTGCCTCGGTACCACACCTTTGGCTACTCGTAGTCCAGGGAGAAGGAAGCACATCCGGGTCCAGTAATTAGCATAATCAACTCACAGCGGGAGGATGTTTGTTGAGTAGCTCCGGCAGTTTTCTACATTAACTACAAAACCAACCAGGTTAGTATCTTATAAACTGGATATGCTGGTTCAGTTCATGTTAGCATTCACATACAAAAAGTTTTGAAACTTTTCCATAAGTTATTACTGTTTTACAGCTTAATTATGATTGTTTTATGTAAGATCGTTAGAACAATCCAGTCATTGTTTCTTATTGATAAAGCCGCCCGTTGCCGAATGGAGAGATGTTTGGCAGGAGCCATTTACATCGATAGGATTTATTCCTGGGTTTCTTTTAGATTCTCCAATTAAGTATTCGATAAGGCGTACCTCCGAGTCCTATAGTATTTTCTTCAACTTGTTGGCGAAGAAAGCCACAGGTGGGAGAAGTTTATAGGACAGAGAGTGTGGGAGGGACCGCTACACTGGTCCCTACCCCTCGTTTGGTTCAGTTGGTTGTCCATACCATTATCCTACGACTGTCTGTTAACCACACATCTGTGTTAAAAACGGTTTAAATACTGTTTTAACACCATGATACACACCTTGGATATGCTCTAATTAACTTTGTGATATTCAGCCTGAATAATGCCTAACCATTGGGTTTTTGGTGTTTTACAGACTCCGAGCCATGGCTACGAAGCGGAGTAAGGTAGAGGCATCGTGAGCGATGAGTGAAGATGATGAGCCTTCACCACCGGCACAGGTGCAAGGGTCGCCAGAACAAAGAGATTCTGATGAGGTGGGGGGGGTCCGAGCCTGGCCCAGCTGACCTAGATGAACGAGTTGCACGGTTAGTACAACAGAAGATGGAGGAGATGCTTCCCTCCAGAGTGCCGACCAGGAAAGGGAAGAAGCCAGTGCAGGATTCAGAGGAATCTGACTGGGAGGATCTTTCAGAAGATCAGGCCTCGTCTGACGATGAGTCAGAGGAGGTTGTTGTGGCTGCGCGCAAACACAAAAAGAAGGCACACTCATCACATGGGGATGAGTACATGAGGGCATGTAAGAAGAAGCCGCAAATGAAGAAGAGCAAGAAGAAAGTCCAAGTTCTTCTGACTCTTCGTCAGATTCTTCTTCGACGAGTTCTGACGCTGACACTAAACGTGTGGGGAAATACGTGGAGTTAAGTGGCAAGGTGATGAAGAAGTGCAAGGTTCTTCGAAGGAAAAAGGTCCATACCACTACAATGATGAGGAAAACCATTCACGGGCACTTCAACACCTTTAAGCCGGCTGAGGTTATTATGAAGCTGGCTGAGAAATTCATGGGGATCAAAGGGATCCCGGAATCTGCCATCAAAGAGATGGATTCAGAGGTGTGACTGAGCAAGGACCGGAAGAAGTTTGAAGCGGTTCTTCACACTGTACACAAAGGGGTACTCTCAGCCATTACACCAATAGCCAACAGGATGATGGCTGAGAATAAGTTCTCGTCGCTGTGCGAGGAAATGGATGGGGGAATTGCGCTGCTGACAGCGACTAGCAATTTCCTGTCATACAGACGGTTCGAAAATGTCTTTAAGGGGGTCTGCACGGATGCAGGAAAGGAAGTAGCCAGATCTAAGAAGGTCTTGGACAATGACGGGAAGGAATACACTTTATTCCTTGCCCCCCAAGCCCATTAAGGGAAAGCCACTGGACAAGACCAAGATGTTCGGTGGACAACTCCAGCACTTGTTCAAACAAGTGGAGACCGGTTCCAAATGTGCGAAACATATGGAAACAGACAAAAAGAAGTCCGCAGATACAAATCCTACCCGCTTCAAAAAGACGAGGCAGGATTTTCAAAACCATCAAACTGGACAACGAGCAGGCTAGTTCGGAACAAACTACAGCTTCCAGGCATAAGGAAGGGGCCAAATGCAGTCATTCGGCTGGAATGACAGGAACAAACCCTTGAAGAGGGAGTTCAATGTCCAGAAGCTGTTCCCCCGCCCAGGGAACAAATAGAAGTGGCAACGCAAACACCAGGAAGCATATTTAAAGCTGGTAACCTCAATAATTGCCTACCGGAATGGAATAACATTACGGAGAATTTAGCTATCCTTAGTTTAGCGGAAGGAGTAAGAGTACCTTTGATTGAGGAACCTATTCAAAATAGCATACCCTTCCCTTACCGATTTTATGGTTCAGTACGCGAGGCTTTAGATAATCAGGTCCTTAAATTTTGTGAAAACGGCATCATAGAACCAGCACTACATGTGGCTGGGGAATTTATTTCTAATATTTTCATGAGACCCAAACCAAATGGAGATGTAAGACTAATTTTAGATCTAACTTTGTTTAACAAATTAGTAGAATACAAACATTTCAAAATGTTTTCATTAGACACAGATAGAGACTTAGTAACAAAAGACTCCTGTCTAGCCAGTGTAGATCTCAGAGACGCATACTATACAGTATCAATCTATAAACCTGATCGTAAATATCTCAGGTTTTGTTGGAAAGACGAGCTGTATGAGTTCACGTGTATGCATGATGGACCAGCTTGCGCTCCACGCATTTTCACAGGGTTACTTAAACCTATATTTTCCCAGATGGGTAGGGAAGGACATATCATGTTTCCTTATATTGATGACTCATTTATTGTTGCACAAACACAACAACAGTGTCAGACAGCAGTAGACAAATTATGTGAGACATTTAAGAAATTAGGATTCTACATACATGAAACTAAATCAGTTTTAACACCCACAAAGAACTTAAAGCTTCTGGGATTCTTTATTGAAATGACCATTTCAGTAACGGAAGAAAATGTTGATAAATTTACAACAACGGCAAACCAATTATTACAATTGAATAAATCAAAGATAAGACAAGTCACAATACTGATAGGAATTATGATAGCATATGCACCCACTATTCTGTATGGCAAGGCTCATATTAAATTGCTAGAAATAGATAAGAACTTAGCCTTGGCTCACACAAAATGAAACTTTTGAACGACCCATGATGATTTCGCCAGATGGTCAAAAAGATATTATGTGGTGGCTGTCACACATTAACAATTCGCCCAACCCCTTAGAATGTAAAAGCCCAACACTACAGTTACAACAGACGCTTCACTAGAAGGATGGGGGGCTCACAGAGACCAACAGGCAACAGGTGGTCAGTGGATGGATGATGAAATCTCCAATCACATAAATTTATCTATGATTACATAGCCTAGTTCACCTACTTAAAAATCATGGACGGGTATTAACAGATAATTCACACACTCAGACAAATACTCACAAAGCAGAATATATAGTTTAATGTATATTTATTTAATAATAAAATAAATCAAGACCGAGAAGCAGTCGAGCAGTAATGTTCATCAGTGTCCAGGGACCGAGCAGTGAAGAGCAGTTCAGTACATTAATTGTTTCTGGTAGCAGCGTTCATGCCAGCAGATCTGAGCTGGTAGAAGAGGAGACGGCCCGAACAGCGCTCAAACCGTTAAGAAGTGGGTGGGAGGGTGGGTGAGCGAAGTTGACCTTGCAGCGACCCGCGGAGAAGTGACCAATCAGCCATAGTGAGGTTCAGCAGGAAACCTAAAAATAGAACAGCGCCTCGTGTGCAAATTACCCATGTTAGCCTGCAGCCAACATGCATAACACGACAGTTATGGCTTAAATATGTAATATGGGAGGGACTCGTTCCAAACCATGTAATTATATGGCTAAACTCATTTGGGACTGCGGAGAGGAACACGAGATATGGCTAACATTAGTACATATCCCAGGCAGTCAAAATACTTTGGCTGACACGAAAAGTCGACATTTCCATGACCATTTAGATTGGTCACTAAATCAGAGTATTTTCTACCACATTTGTCACAAATGTGGCAAACCAGAAATTGACTTATTCGCATCACGCAATAACAAAAAGTTGCACAAATATGTTTATTGGCATCCAGAACCAGACCCCTGGAGAGTAGACGCATTCTCATTAATTTGGAATAATTTTTATTACATATTTCCACCATTCAGCATTATCAGCAGAGTGGCCAGGAAGATCGAGATGGATTACACACACACGTCAAAGTTAAACCACTGTCATTTTCTAATGTTCTGTGATAAAATGTTGATGTTTACTATGTTGTCTGGGAGGGGAGAGAGGTGAGGAGCGTGGGGGTGTCTGGGAAAGTACTATTCTTTTTCTTCAACTGTGAAAATGTTGAAAACTTGTAATATATAACGACAAAATAACTAATTCCATTTTTCTTATAATACCTCCTGCCAAAGATTTATACCTGCATAATATTATACTAACGATATATATATATATATATATATATATATATATATATATATATATATATATATAACTTTGGTGCTGGTTCGCTTAGTAAACATTTATTGCTGCCTAGAATGGAATACTAAATCAATTTAATAGAACCTGTTACTGCTGAAGCATATTGTGTCAGAATATTGAAGTCCATCCCTACATTAAATCAGGATGTTGTCACTTCAAATATCTCCATAACTAGCCATTTATATTACAAATTACTTCAAACTAAATTGAAGTAGATTATAATAATTAATCTTATGTATTTATCTATATATATTACAAAAAGTCAGAAACGTAAAATCATCTAACTATGCAACTTTAATAAAATGTTGATAAAAGTTAAACCAGTGTCATGTTCTGTGACAAAATGTTGATGTTTACTCCGTTGTCTGGGAGGGGAGAGAGGTGAGGGGGGCAAGGGGTGTCTGGGAAAAGTACTACTCTTTTTCTTCAACTGTGAAAATGTTGAAAACTTTTGTATGATCCCTCAAATAATATATAACGACAAAATAACTAATTCCATTTTTCTTATGTATTTTGTTCATCCCCTCCCCCCCCCCCCTCCCCCCGCCCCCCGTGTAGTGACACCACCGATCTGACGAGTCTGTCCAGCCTGCACCTGCGTTACTTCACCGCAAGTCGCCGGGTCGCCGTGGAGCAGCGCTTTGCGCATGAGTACGGCGAGGGCGCCACCACCGCCACCACCACCACCCGCAGCAGCACCACGGCGCGGGACCTGGCCGAGCTGACCTTTGACCTGACCCCTGCACCGGCGGGTGGCGCGTCGCAGATGAAGAACAAGTTCGAGAAGGCCGTGCAGAGCGCGCACGGCGCGAGCTGCCCCGAGGGAGCGGCGCACGCGCCATCGCCACGCAGCGGCGGCGACAACCGGAAGTCGGCGACACGTGACAACCGGAAGTCGACAGTGCGAGACGCGCACGCCCAGCGAGACGGTGCCGGAACTAAGCGGCAAGGCGCTCCCGGGTAAGAAGCTCTCAACCTGCATGAAACCAAAACTGGGTCACTGGGATGGGGTTGGGGGATGAGCTTAGAGCTAGGTGGTGTGGTTTTAGAGATATTTCACTTTTTCTGTATGAAGATTGCTCACGGCCATTGACAATGCAGTGAGTTTGCCGATATGCGCAGTGCAACACTTCGATTTTATTCAAAATTAATAGAAATGGAGAGCCCTAACCTTATAAATCTAATATAATCTCTTCTTTGAATATGTTTTCTATATGTCTTCCAAGCGGTTTGTGGCTAGATGGTGTGGTTTTAGAGATATTTCATCTTTTCTCTATGAAGATTGCTATAGCCATTGAGTTTACTGTGGGACCGGATGTTGTCCTGCAGCCAAGCAGCACGCGCACTGACCTAAATTCATGTGCTGACGTCATATGAAATTGGTCAGTAGGGTCAGAGTTTTGGCAACCGCACACATCATTAATTTGGGATAAGAGAGACAAATTTGTAAGAGAAAAAAAAGAGGAAAAAAAGTGATTCTCTTGACATTTTCTTCCCCCCTTCAGAACCGTGGTCCAGCATGCTGCTGCAACACTCATCCAGGCGTGGTGGCGAGGGTACTGGGTTCGTTCCAGGAGTGACCACTGCAACCGGAAGTGGAAGGCGGCCACTACGATCCAGGCCGCGTGGCGAGGCCACTTCACACGCAAGATCCTGAACGAGATGGGCTACTTCCGGGGCGACCGCCGGTACCGGGCAGCGACTCTCATCCAGGTAATGGACTAGATGCAGTGGCCGAATAGGTAGAGCGTAGGATTCCCGTGCGGAGGTCGTGAGTTCGATTCCCGGTTGAGTCTAAACAATGTCTTACAAAATTGATACTTGTCACTTCCTAGTCAGGCGCTCGGCATTATTAGGATAGGACAAGTACTGACTTGGTTCAGGATAATGTGACTGAGTGGGATATTATTTTGTTGTTGTTTAACGACCTCCCAGCACAAAAAGTAGACATCTGCTACTTGGGGTCATACAGAGGTTTAAATATATCCGATTACAAAATTACAAGTTTTTATTTGTTGTTGGTGGGTTTAAAAAAACCACATTTGATCAAACAAGTAAAAGAGTGGGGGTCATGGTGCCAGCAGCCTGGTCTCCCAGTGGGACAGCACTATAAAGTCACTATGAGTGTGGACTGTAACAAATCGGTACCCATCCTGATATGACCCTAGATGTTGCAAGGACATAGAACGACAATAAACAAACAATCTATATACTTTATTATACACATGTACAAAAGGGTGAGAAAACCTCTATGATGTGCCATATAATGGTATGCTAATATTATTTAAGATGACTTCTATATATTGTTTAGTTTTATGTGTAGGTTCCTTGCTATCTATTTGAGGTGTTTTGCTACCTTTTACTACAGATGAATAATGGAAAGAAGTTAGGAAGTACTTAAGCCAATGTCTTTCGAAATAGTTATCAATGGCATCCGCTTCTGCAAAGCAACCTTTGTTGAAACATCATCCTACTACATCAATCTATGTGTAGGCCCTTTAACTTGCACAGTCTGTTTGGCGAGGGTACCGGGTGCGGAAGCGGATTGCCTTCGCTCTGGACTATGCGCGTCTCTCGTTTGACGATGATGATGTCGAGGATGATGTGGACTTCAACGAAATTGATCTAAGCGCCTTTGACTTCAATGAGGTAAGATTTTATTGCAGACATATGATATTTTTGATAATTCCTTTCCTTCCCTAGAGGTTTTTTTAATATAAATCTAGCATTTAATGAATAGTCTAATGTTTCGATTTGATTCTATTTGACAACCCACACCAATCAGACAAGATGGCCGAATGAGTTGACCGCCCACTTCCTGTGTGGCAGGTTGTGGGATTTGAATCTTGGGTTTGGACCACGGCTGAATTAAACCAATGGCTTAAAACCCAATGACTTAAAAACTGATACTTGTTGTTACCTAGCCCGGTGTTTGGTATTACTACGACATTACTGCACAGAACAATGAAATAAGGAAGACCAATGTGATTGGAATTTCCCCCGCTTAATCAATGAATGTAACATTTAAAATAACACATCTTAATAACTAACTTAATGGCACCCAGGAAGAGGTTCTGTAGCATTGTGTGTATAGCCAGTGTTTTTAGGTGGCACAACGCTAATGGCACATATATAATGTGTTCAGTTCTGTACCAAATTTCCTTTGCAAGTCCATATTTCTGAGAGGCACCATAGTTGATTTGTGTTAGATTACCGGGCTGATGGTGAGCTGATATTCCTCTATTTAATAGTCCTGTAGCATTGTCATGTTGTACAGTTGTATTGCATTATTTAAATGTATACAGTAGTACCTGTATTCAACGGACAACTCCGCATCGATACCAATGTTGTCCTGACATAGCAGGTGTCCTGTCACTGGAGGGAGGCTCAAATAAAACAAAGACAGTTTACACAAATTGTTCGCGCATTGCCAGGGTTCGCCAATCACAGGGGTCGCTAAAGACAGTCACTGTTGTACAATGTGATTATACTAATTCACTGGTGCGGTAACTTTAATTAATGGATTTTCACTATCGTTCGATGTAATTGCAATTTAACTACTGAGGTCGCCAAATTGCTGCCATAAAATAATGTGTGGTGGAAATGCATTAAATTTGTTATGTCATCTTTCTCGTAGCTCTCACTTCGAAGATTCAAGGTTATCACGCATGCGTCTTGGTTGTGACCCCAATTCTCATATCCGTGTTCCCAGTTGACTGGCTACCCACCTCGATATCATGTCACCCTTCTGTACTGTAGTGTCGCAAAATAACCACCTGTTGTTTTGACTCCGCCCCCCCGCCCCGCCCCCTGAAGATTCTATGCCTCTGGCATTTAGTAGAGAGATACAAAAACAACTGGGTTCTATCTTTCCCCTAGGGATGGGTGGGGGACAAAGATAAAACAAAGAAGTCGAGTCTACAAGCATTACCAGATGTGTTAACCGATACGGCTATTATTGGCCGCTTCTATATATGAGCAGCCTATGTAGTTTGAAGGGCTTCTAGTCCTGATATGACCTCCATTGTTGCTAGGACGTAAAACCCTAACCCGAGGCTTCTGGGGCTCAATGTAACCATGGCAGTATTTTGCGACATTGCAGTATGTAAATATGTTATGTATAATATATGTGCATAAATATGCATTCATACATATATGCATATTCATGTACATAAATCTGTATATATATACATATATATACACTTTATATACATATGTATAAATATACATAGGCATACATTTACCTATGTATATGCATAGGTAACAACATCACTTTGCCTGCTGGATCCAACATACAAGTTACTAATACGTCATTTCTCAGCAATTAAGTGCTGGTTCCCGCATCGTGACCACTGGTTCCCAGTCCTGGCCACACGATAAAGGGGTAGTGGAGGGAAGCGGGGAGGGGTAATATTGACTACACAGTACTGTGATGGACCTCTAAAAATGTAATTTATAATAGACCATATTTTCATTTTACACAATAAGCTACCACAAAGACAAAATAGGTTAGCAGTTCTGATGGGTGTTATTACATCGACTGAATACTCTCGTTTACCGCAGTAATTTCTTTTAAAGCCATCTGAAACATTCAGACGCGTTCAGAGTATGCCTCGGAGAAATTCCGGACCGCGCGCTAGTCTGAACAGCTTTAGCTGTCGGGTGCCTCGAAAATTGCAGCCATTTGCAATTGAAAAGAACAGCTCTGATTGGCTGAAACTACTGAATCCGACAGCCATTTTGGAGCCGCTTTTTGCCTCCGACCTGGAAAGCGCGATGTCTCATAGTCGACTCCGAGGTCCACCCTGAAGGCAATTTGGCCAAAAAGATGTCGTGGAGCCGTCTCCAAGGCACCTCCGAGGCATACCCTGAACGCGGCCCAGGTTGGACAGCGTGGGGAGCAACCCAGAAGTAACATGTTGCTTGGAAGTTGCCATTATTTATATACACATAAGAGGTTACATGCTACATGCATGGGGAGCATAAACAACAGGCAATTGCCAAGTAATTCACTGACTGAATGGTGTGCATGGGCTTAAGCTATTTCCAAAAGAAGAACACATTTTTTATTTGTGTTTTTATAATCTTACGTCAGATTTTTGTGGGTCGTGCTGTTTTGTTTTCTCTGCCAAGTGAAATTGCTTTGAAAAAAATGTGCAAATTACACAGCCGTTCATTGTAACCTTTCATCAATTTTCTACACCAGCCGACTGAATTTTTGTGTTGTTCCAACTTCTTTCTTCTTCACATCGTAACACTTTGTGTATAGTTTTTTTGTACTCTTTGAAGTCTCGTTGTGAAATTTTTACAGCTGACCTCGTTGTGGGTATTTCTATCTAGCATTTGAATCTTTGAATATACAACTGAATACCAACGAGGCAATAATTCCATATCCATATAATATATATTTACATAGTATTTGTTTATATAGTGTGTACATATACAAATATATATATATACGTGTATATATATATATGTATATATATATATATATATATATATATATATATATATATACATATTTTGATTTAATATTGTTTATATAATACTATTTCAGGCTGATTTGGAGGAAGGATGGAACATTCCTGCAACCCCACAGCTGCCAGCCAAGTAAGTTTCAAACTCTTAATTATTTCCAGTTAGGTATGATTGTTGGTGTTAAATGTTGTCTCCCTGACCCCACCCCATTCCACCGTGTTCCCATATCCCCATATCCAGCATTTGTATTACTTTAGAAGGCTTAACTATTCCACACTGTTATAGCTGCCCTTAAGACTGGTATTCCGAGTTTCGCTGGTCCCTCAGGAACGACTGAGACTGAGACCCAGTACACCGGGTCACAGCTACGGCTTACACGGCGAAAGGTGGGGGGAGATGGTGAATATATACACATACACCATGATACAGGAAGTGGTATTTTATCTCATCTAAAATATTTGCTCAGACAATTTCGCTACAATCTGCATTAGAAGCAAATGTATGGCAAGAACACGCCCATGTTTGGTCATCAGGAGGCATTTGGTTATAGGTGCAAAGTGAGTTTAACGTATAGAGTCTATTGTGAAAGATAGGGCTGGAAGGGGCACCGACCCTAACTTCTACCTGTAAGCTGTAGCCGCAACCTGGCGTGCTGGGTCTTAGCTTTAGTCCTAAATGAGGGACCAGCAGAACTCATAATACCCACATTAACTTGAGGCATAGTGTTATCGATGTACCACCCTCCCTCCACAACTTGTAGCTTGCGCTTAACCCAGAGGAGGAGAACAATGCAGTTGATTGGGAAACAGACCAGAAGGGATGGCTCGAATGAGTTGAGTGTCCGTCTCCTGTTTTGGGAGATCGGGGGATCCGAACCCATGGGTTTGTGGGGTCGAACCCTGGTCGAGTCAAACCGATGACTTAACAATTTATACTTGTCACTTCCTAGCCAGGTGCGCGGCATTATTAGGATAGGGCAAGGACTGGTTGGCTCAGTGTCAGGATAATGTGACTGAGTGGGATATCAGGTCATGGTACTGGCAGCCTTGTCTCCCAGTGGGGCAGCACTATAAAGTCGCAATAAGTGCGCACTGATATGACCTTAGATGTTGCTAGGACATAAAACAACAAACAAACAGATTGGGAAACTAGGTTACTCTGAAACCGGATAGAGTTACACTTCAAGAATTAAGTCTTCCTTGCTCTGTATGCCTCGGTTGAACGCCATGGTTAACAAGTTTGTATTTGTCAGCGTATGCGGGCGATTTCATAGTCGATATGTGCTGCGCTGCAAGGCGCACCTCCTCTGAGTATCAACATTGATTCATTATGGATTAGCCTTATCTAGAATGAATCAGATATCCGAATATTAAAAGCTAACTTGAAAGCAGTACTTGTCAGTAATCTCTCACAACCTTCCTGGTGCCACACCCCTGTCATAACTCGGCACCCATTGAGGTCAAAGCGCATGCTCACACCCGGTCAAAGAAATCCTTAGATATCAGTTGAAATCCTGTTCACGACAGTTGTGAATAGTTTGCCAAGAATTGACATGGATCCTCTTAGTTACAATGTGTTCACTTACAGTATCCCTGCAGGGCGTCGTCGTAAGGCAAATCCTAGGTGGGCCTGCTTTGTATCCCAGCAACCTTGTGCATTATAGTAGTAGCAGCGTGTTACATTAACCATTGTTGTGTTGCTATAGCAACCCATTTTTGAGTTTGGCAAAGTGAACCAACCCGCAAAGAAAGGGCGCTTATCACCTGATGACGATATGATAATTTTCATGAGATGTTTGAAACATTATTAGTACCTTGATTAACAGTTATTTAAGATAATCTTTTTTAAAGTGGTATGTAAGATTGTTAAAGCTTAATGCTTTAACTACTTTTCAGGAGATGTTTGAAACATTATTAGAACGTTGATTAACAGTTATTTAAGATAATTTAAAAAAAAGTTGTGTGTAAAAATAAATTCACGTAAAAATGTGAATTCATCCAAAATCTGACGAAATGAATAGTAAATTTGAGTGAAATAAAATGACAAATTATGCCATGGGGGACAACAAAGTTAATGTAACACTGAAGTAGTACCCACATCAATTAGCGGGTTTGTTACCCCAATGCACATTGCATGTATTGAAGCTACATAAATTACCATATGCACAAGTGTGAACATTACAGTGATAGTGCCGATGTCTACTATTAAACAGGAGCCTCATCTTCCATAGAATTTACTCACGCAGAGTTTATTTTTGTTTGATACACCTTCCAAAAGTATGGGAAGCGTAATGAGGTTAGTTCTCCTTACTCAAACCTCAGAACCGAAAAAAAGACACAAGTATTGGAGTGTCAGTTCCACTTTGTATTCCCATGACAGGTCAGACGCTTGGTCATGGACCGACCCTGAGGCACTTGCTTTTGGGGAGTTTGAACCTTATGACGGTGACTGGCTGCAAAACTGCAGTAATTCACACACTCGGACAATAAAGGGAAGAAAGACAGAACATGGTTTATTAATATTTATTCAAACATAAAATAAATCATAACCGATATCGGTTGAGCATACAGGTTCAGGGTGCGGGGACTGAGCAGTATAGAGCAGTTTATGATGAGTAATTGTTCAGTGCCGTCGAGAAGGGTAGAGCAGATCCGTTGGAGGAGAGACGACCCGCACAGCGCTCAAACCTCTCAGCCGTGGGTGGGTGGGTGATTGATCGAAGCATCCAGTGCAGCAGCCCACGGTAGAGTGACGATATAGTGTAGTGAGATTCAGCAGCTAGACTAAAAATAGACAGCACCTCGTGTGCAAATTAGTCATGTTAGCCTGCAGCCAACATGCACAATATAGAAGGCCCCGATAAATCAGTTCAATCTTCGGTTGAAGATTAATCTTTAGGTGGGACGGTTGTAGAAGCTGGGGATGTCTTTACAACGTTAAAAGCGGCGAAGCGTTGGGGCGGCCCTGAATCACTCCGGTCCGGCAGTAGCAGATCACTCGTATTCAGTAACAGCAGCAAGGTTTCAGTAGGAAGGGACAGGTAAAGGTGTGTCCAGCAGGTTCCAGCACAAGAACAAAGCGAGAGAAACGATAAGGTACAGGACCCCACCCAAGCAAACAACTCCCTTGATCAGGTCCCTTGATCAGGGGGAGAAGTAAGCCCGGGAGAAGAAAAAAAAGGGTAGAGTATAAGACAGAAATGAGGAGAGTTGAGTCAAAGGACCATGTCTCTTTGCTCTATGGTGACCAGCCGGTGAGCCAAAGACGCGGACAGGGTAAGAGTAGAAAGTGAAATGCTGGTGGGCTCCCCCTCCTGGAACTCATTTCAGACATTATCAAGGAGGAGCATGGTCAGCAGAGAGGAGATAGAGAGAGGTGTGGCCGAAGTGCGGTCCGGATAGCAAGTGCTCTGAGGCATGTGTCACCGGCTCTTAAATACCGTGCCCTAGTGGGGAGAGTTGGACACCTGAACACTATAAATAGGTCACCAATCCCCTACGCTTGAGTTGTGCAGGAGGAGAGCGGTGCAGTGTATGGGCAGACCTGACCTCACTGCAGTAGCATGCGGAAGGGTATATTGCGTTTGTTAAATAGTGATGAGTCAGGAATGCAGGGTTTGTGATAACAACAATTAATAACAATTTGTGGATAAAAGATTTGCAAGAAGAAATGTTTGGGAATCACTGCAAGGTGAGCAGCATATTGGAGTTATGGGTGCACTGTTTGAGAACCACTCGAGCACTCTTGAGTTTTTCATCTTTGTATGTATGCACTATGATGCGTGTGTCAGTTTGCCTCTTTCAAATAGCACAAATGACTTGCAAAAATAAATATTTGCTTAATAAGTGCACCGGTACCTAAGTTTGCTATGTATGATTAACTCTAGGTAAGTGTTTTGGTTTTGAAAATTGTATGCTTTCATCGGACTATGCCGCTTTAAGTAGAGTATGGTCTTTTTGTGTTTAAAAAAGGGGGAAACGGTCGTTATATCTAGCTAATTCGCTGGACTCGGAAGGAAAGAACAAAGACAGGAGTAAAGAAGTATATTTAATAAAGTAATCAGGGCCTGTACAGAAAGCAGGTGTAATCAAGCAGGTGACCGGTGTGGTGGTTTCAGCGTGTTCCCGTGCTCCCGTGCTCAGACGTGTCCCTCGCTTCTGCGCATGCGTCAGAATCTAATAAACATGGCCGTAATCGATTAACACTACCCGGGCGACTCGGGTCATCCCAGTCGTCAGAATTTCAAATAGAACACGGCGAGTGGAGTCGACAAATACACGTGCCGTGTGCCAAAAAAGAATAACTTAGATTAATTAAATGGAAATATAGGTAAACTAGGCCATCATAAAATACTTTAAATCCTATTTTTCTGTATTTTTTATCGGCTATTAAAAAAAAAAAAAAAATTCTCCACCTGAGCGCGGAGAAGCGACCCGACATTGTAGGATGTGCGCATGCGCCAATAAGTGTCTCGGGTGATCCGAGTTGATGCGAAATCTGCGCATGCGCAGAAGCAACGGGACACGTCTGAGCACGGGAACACGCTGAAACCACCACACCGGACTCAAGTATCAGTGGTATCAGTATCAATTCTAGGACATTAAGTTCTTTGCTTTACGTTTCATTACTGGGTTATCAAATGAGCGGCTGAGAGCATCTGCAAGTACTCATTCAGAGCCAGGTTTGTGTAGTATCTCTAGTTCACAGTTATGAGTTGCTGCAAGGAGCCAGAGCTGACGTGCACAAGCACAGAGTACAGGATCTTTACCCTTTCCTGATGAGAGGACTGATTGAGAGGCAAGATTATCTGTGTTGACTTTAATTAGGAAATTGCACGGAGCAGGGGGAAGGAGGGACTGCTTGGACTAGATTGAGAGCCTTGAGTTGGGCGATCGGGAGGTTTAGGGTGAGGACCTCTGGTGAGAAGTGGGCAGGACTGGCTACTTGGAAGAAAGCGCCTACTGAGGAGAGAGTGGCATCGCACTCAATGACCCACTCGACTCTAAGGTGAGAAGGGATCAGGAGCCTAGTGTTAAAGGACCTAGTGAACTGCTCGATCCATTCGAGGTCTTTGTGGAGGTCTGGGATAAACTGGTGTGAGCCTATAAAAGGAGCTTCTCGAAGAGTAGCTAACACCCTATTCATGAAACGAGCAGCTGGCTTAACACATTTAGAAAGGTGATGAAGCTTTCAGGCCAGGCTTTGAAGCTGTTTACGTGTGGCTGAGGACCTGTTCTTCCATAGAAGGCATTCTTGGAGGATCTCGGAGACTTTCTGTTGGGGAAGGGAGACTGACATGACATGAGTGTCGAGAGTGAATGACTGAGTCGAGAGTAAATGACTAATGACTGCGAGGTAACAGAGAGAGAAAAACCCTTCTTTCCTGAGGAGCCAGACTCAGGTTCGAGTGGTTCTGGCACATGTCAATGTAGAGGTGCAATATCAAGATGCAACTTGCCACCTAGTGTTAAACATAGTAGAGGAGCTGAGAGAGGGCAAATGCGCAGCTGACGATAAGCACGAGCCAGGTCCGCAGACCAAAGCCATGAGTCTGAGTCTATTGCAGTGAGCCTATCTGTTAGGGTAGAGACAGAAAGGAGAGTGAAGTTAAAGTGGCGTCCCTGGTAGAAGCCTTTCAGAATCCCCGAATTAAAAATCCGCCCATGAGGAAAGCTCAGATCTACTATTACGCGCTTACTGGTAGAATTCTTTTTAGGCCGCGTCATGAATGGGCTTACTTGACACCACGGGGAGAATAGGAGCTGATTAAAGGGACCTAAAAGAGCTCTGTCGGAAAGTTCCTTCTTAAAGTAGGTCGAGATATGAACATCTGTATCAGCTGCCGGGGTATGATTAATTAAAGTCGGGGAGAGTATCCTATCTGCGGTATAATTGAGAGGACAGCCAAACTCGAGCAAGTCGACAAGACTCGTATCAGGGAAGTCGACGAGCAGTGCTCGCCAAGCGGGAATACATAAGCCTGAGGGAACTGGAGACCTGGCTTGAAGGTAGTTAGGGAGGGCGGTTGCTCTAACTGCATCATAAGTGGAAAGCAGGAAGACAGAAATCATGGTAGCCTCAGCCAACATGCACAATGCAAAATAAAAACCCACAGAGACAACAAAACTGTTGGTGTGTCTTATAGTAGAAGTATGTACAAGGGATATAGTCTGAAATTAATAATTGAATGCAATGTTGCTCGGTCTTTGGGGTCGGGGAATCTCCCTGGTGGTTTACATTTGCATAATGATGAAAGCATACAAGTTTCCAAAACCAATGCACTTGGATAGAGTTGATCCTACACATCCAACTTAGATACTGGTGCACATTTTTAAATTGCACACACTGAATATTAACTGAATCTTAATAGAACTTGCCACTGCTGCAAGTCGTTCAAGACTATGATGTCCAACATCACACACCAAATTGTGCACGCCAAATTAGTTTTTTTTGTATGTTTTTACTTCAAATATCTCCAAAGTTAGTTATATGTAATAACTGTAATAATAAACATCAAGTAACGTGGATTATAATGACCAACCTAATGTATTTATTTTTTAAATATAACAGAAACCGAAAACCATCGGATTATACAACTTAAGATTGTACTGTAGAAATTAGCCAAAAGTACATAGACAGACATTCAGAAGTTAACATTTGTAATAAAAGTTACTCCAAAAATCAAGTAAAGTGGATTATAGCGATTACAAAATATATATTGCAGATACTCAAAACAATTGGATTATGGAACTTAAGAATATAGGGCCTACTGTAAAGGACACTCACACACAGACAAATATACAAACAGACATACACACACAGACAAATATACACATAGACAAACATGCAGACAAAAATACAGAGACAAATACACACAGACAAATACACACAGACATATACACAGACAAAACACACACAGACAAAACACACACAGACAACAAACACACATAGACTAACAAATAGACTAACAAATACACATCATGTTTACATTCTCGCACCTTGTCTTCCAGTCACCCCATTATCGGGAAACATTCTTCCAGTCAGCAGACGGCAAATGCCAAGGCAGCGTTCGACGCAGCGTTCGACCCGCAGGAACCGGTCCACTTGGCGAAACCCCCGTCCCACCCACCACATTCGCGGAAGCAGGTATTTATTTGGAGGATAGGGACCAGCATAAATAATGACAATAATGTCAATGGATTCAGCAGTGACAAGTTCTGTTAAAATGTATTTTAAGGTTTATGCAGCAATAATTGTTCAATGACTGCACCAGTATTTAAGTTGAATATGTAGGAGCGAATCTACGTAGGGCTGTTACTGTCTTATAATAATTATTATAGTAATAATAATGCGAAATGGGCAGATAGTAGGGAGCCACCTGGAGGGCAGGAGGGGAGTATGGAGCTGCTTGGAAGCAGACCTCCCGCACTTCAGGGCGCTACCCAGCCTCCAGTAACGCAAATACAAATGAACATACCAAAGCAGGTTACAGGAGCAGTAGAATAATATAATAAGATAGCAAATAATATGCAGGAGAATTACATACATGAATAATATATGTATAAGTACCTAATTAGAGCGCTTTCATTAGCAGGAGTCATCCTAAGGCGTTGTACAGTAAAACCATGATTTGACATATTTACAACTTGGTTAAAATACCTGGAGGATAAGAGAAATTTCATTTACGATCAAAAATATATAAAAAAGCTACATTAAACAGGTGAGTTCTGATGAGATTTCAGAGATGTTGCTTTGCTTACATCCTTTACTAATCTATTCCATAAAGTGGGACCTGTGACACAGAAGGCACAATCGCTATTATCACACTAGTCTAAGAGATAGATTTGAGCCTAGACACAGATTTGCGCCTAGACACAGATTTTAGCCTAGACAGGTTTTAGACCAGACACAGATTTAAGCCTAGACACAGATTTTAGTTTAGACACAGATTTTAGACTAGACACAGATTTTTTTAAAGCTTAGACACAGATTTTAACATAGACACAGAGATGTTAGCCGAAACACAGATGTTAGCATAGGCAGATTTTTAGCCTAGACACAGATGTTAGCTTAGACATAGATTTTAGCTATGACAGCTATTTAAACCCAGGCACAGATTTTTGCTAGACCCTAATTATCCATCATTTGGCGAATGATGCACCTAATATATTTATTTGTTAAATAAACCAGTAAACACAAAACACATCCTCTGCCACCCTAACCCCCCCCCCCCCCCCTCATTCTCGCCCCAGGCATGGAGGAACACCGACTCGCCCCTCTCGGACGGTCACATGGGCGGGCGGCCTCCCCTGCCGCCCCTGTCACGACTCAGCGACTACAGCGCCCCCGAGTCGCAGCGGACACACGAGACATTACGGAGTCACCGCGCCAAGAAGGAGGACCAGCTGACGGAGGAGTGGTGAGATAATGTTTGTTTGTTGGGGTTTTATGTCTTAGCAACGTGTAGGGTCATATCAGGACGGGAACCGACTTGTGACGATGTGCTACTACTACTACTGGTTGGGGGGGGGGGGTTGTAGTCTTGTTTGGCTACAAGCCGCATAAGACTGATGGTCTGGCGGCATTAGGTACCGACAGCCGATAAATCGGTTTTGGATATTGAAAGACAAGTCTTTCAAAAATACTTCAACAGTAGCAACTTGAGTCTGGGCGTCGCAGGGGAGGAGAGGCAGGGGACGGGAAAAAGAAGGCTCACAGCAGAAGACAGTGCAGCAGTGAAAAGGAAAGGGCTCCACCCAAGCAAGCACTCTCCCTTGATCAGGGGTAGAGGAAGCCCGGGGGAGAAAAAATAGAAGGGTGGGTGGTCGCGAAGGGAAGTGAGGAGAGTTGTAGACAAAGAGCCGTGACTCCTTACTCTGTGGTGACCAGTCGGCGAGCAGGAGTCACGAATGGCGTAATGGTGGTAGGCGGTGAAAAGCTAACCGGGCCTCACTGCAATATTTTCTGAGATCAAACCAGGAGGCCGGTAGTTGAGGGGTGACAGAAAAGGTGTGGACCGAGTAGAGTCAGGACAGCAAGTGTGACTGTGTACACTCATGGTGACCTTTTGTAGTGCTACCCCACTGAGAGAACAGGCTGCTGGCACAATGACCCGATATCCCATTCAGTTACATTAGCCTGATACTGAGCGAACCAGTCCTTGTCCTACTCTATTAATGTCGAGCACCAGGCCAGGGTAGCGACACGTATCTTTTTAGTAAGTTATTGGTATGAGTCAGCTGGGAGTGAAATACCCGACCTTCCACTTAAGAAGTGAGCGCTGTTAGCAATTCAGACAGGCCAGACACAGAATAGCATGTATAGCAATAATAATGGACAATAATAATAATAATAATTCCCTTCTGCGCCTTTATACTCGCATAATGATTATGATCACATATATCATTTATGATGGGAAGTTATTAACGTGCCGCTTGAGCGCCTTCAGTGCAAACCATTCGACACCGTCTGCCTGCGTTCGTCCAGATTGCTGATCACGCGTTCAGCTCCCAAACCTGACCAGTAGCGGCTTTTCTTTTAAAATAGGGTTTCTTATATGAAATAGTTTAAAACTTTAAAAAAAAGATTTAACGGTAGGATTGTATATAAATTGCATAGTCCAGTTTCTGCCATTTTCGTAGATAAATACATTAGATTAATCGTTGTAATCTAATTTACTTTTAGTTTAAAGTGACTTTTATTTTAAATGGCTAACTTTGGAGATATTTGAAGTGAAAATGTGGCAAATTAATTCTAACTTTGGAGATATTTGAAGTAAAAATGTGGCAAATTAATTTTGCCAAGCATGTCAAAACTGTGACACCATAGACTTAAGCAAGCAGTAACAGGTTCGATTAAGTTGACTTAGTATGCCCTTCTATCCAGCAACAAATGCTTAAAGGTATCCATTATAGCTCGCCGGGGAAACAAACAAACTCAGAATAGTTCTAATATGTCCCAAAGGTGGTGCATGATAGTACTGAACTTTGCCACTTGGTGATGTAGAGTGACCCAGATTGGTCATGTGACAGCTGGCGTTTTGAAAATGTCTGGGTGAGTGGAGTGGAGTGAGTGTTTCTGATTAAATTATGCAATGAAATTGTACCAACATATATTTTACATTACATCAAATTTATTTCCTGTATGTACTACTCTACAAAATTGAAATACCTATGTTTAACTCTCTCTTCTCTCCACTCTCACCCAGCTGGGTCACTTGCCTAGTGCCCTTGACCCTTATAAACCCTAAACTGGATGAGAATGGAGTTTGGATGTACCATGACTATTTCTAGGTCACAGGGCAGCGCCATGTACCACCTGTGGGAAAGCTGGAAACTACTGGAACATGGAATGCACCACCTAGTGTTAAAATCTGCGTAACCAGAACGGCAAGGCACCGGTCCCTTTAAAGCTGCATAGTCCGATGGTTTTGAGTTTCTGTCATTTTCTGAGATAAATATATTAGGTTTATCGTTATAATCTACCTTAATTTAGTTTGAAGTAACTAAAATCGAAGCACAGAAAGAGTCCATTCCAGAACTGAACACTGCATATATTCACATATGTCTTGTGCCACCTAAGCAACAAAATGGGTCAGCCTCACGAAAACGGGCCAATCGGTGGTCAAGTGAAGATGTCGGCATCGCAATTCTTAAAAGTGTATTGCATTTCTTTGTTTCATATTAAATTATCCTAGAAACAAATAAGGTTGTATTTTCTCGACCTATACATTCAGATAAATTTAAGGCTTTCCAGCATCTCTGTCAATGCTAAACTATAATTATACCGATCGACGCCGACATCCAATGATCGACGCCGACAACTTTAATAGATGTCGGTGTCGCAATTCTTAAAGTCTTGTTCATTTCTTTGTTTTATATTAAATTATCCTAGAAACAAATAAGGTTGTATTTTCTCGACCTATACATTCAGTATAAATTCAAGGACTTTCCAACATCTCTGTCAATGCTAAACTATAATTATACCGATCGATGCCGACATCCATGCTCGACGCCGACAACTTCCACCAATTGGCCCGTTTTCGTGAGGCTGACCCATATTGACAATGTGAGATAGCATTTGGAAAGATATATATATATCTAGCCATCCTAGTCCAAATCAAGTACCTTTAAAAATAACCATCTCGAAAAACCCTTATTAATCCAACTATACGCATCTTTGTATCTAGGGGATTCAAGGACTCTCGCACCGCTGAGTTGATGATGCAACGCGCAAAGAAACTCAAGTACAACGGAGTGCGAAAGAAGAGGATCAGTCAGTTAGGTACGCATGCGCCCCAGTTCCCCTCACACCCCGATTCATTTCAAATTGAACTAGTTCACTCTTTTTTTATTTTTAGTGGATACGGGGTTACATAGTTAATTCATTTGACATTTCTTTTCAGCACAGAGGCACTGGTTTACCAGCCATTTCTTTCCAACCACGATATCTTTATGCAATCTTTATATTTGTTATTTCCATGAAGAAGTAATGGCAGGAAATGGATTTAAGTGCAGTGCAGACCACTGCATTCGTCCCCCTGGAATTGTAAGTCGTCTAATGCTTACAATTACATACATACGGGCAATGTACTAACACATACATACACAGGGTAGGTTCAACAACTATACAGTGCATAACTTGTACAGGATCCTGGTCACAGCACCAGTGCTGTGGGGTGATGAAAATGGGAAATATTGCACCTAGAGCGGGACTCGAATCCACATCTCTTTGCATTCCGGGCCAGTGTGCTAACCATTACACCACCTAGGCTCCCTGATATCACCACACTACCCACGCCTACCTGTCTATGTGGTTACTTGCCTGAGAGGTCAGTGCAGACCACTAAACTTGTCCCCCTGGAATTGTAAGTCGTCTAATGCTTATAATTACATACATACGGGCAATGCACTAACACATACATACACAGGGTAAGTTCAACAACCATACAGTGTGTAACTTGTACAGGATCCTGGTCATGGCACCAGTGTTGTGGGGTGATGAAAATGGGAAATATTGCACCTAGAGCGGGACTCGAATCCACATCTCTTTGCATTCCGGGCCAGTGTGCTAACACCACCTAGGATCCCTGATATCACCACACTACCCAAGCCTACCTGTCTATGTGGTTACTTGCCTGAGTGGTCAGTGCAGATTACTACAGTACATTTCACACCGTTAAACCTTCCATTTCATTTATTCTCAGACTTAGCTGACGCGACCCTGAGAGGAGGTTTGTCGTTTTTGTGGGGTCCTACTGTAGAAGTTCCTTATTATGAAATTGCTGTGTGAATGTGGATTTGGAGTAAGTGGAAGACTTATCTTTGTGCAGTGCCATTTGTGTGGATCTTCGCTGTACTCCTTGTATGTGATGGGTGCTATTCCTTACACTTGGGACATCTTTATAGACACAGTGTTTCTGCGCATGCCTTTCATTAATTGTTCATGTGTGAATTTGGAAGAGGAGATGCTACATGATAGACAGCGGCCATCTTATCTGATTTATGTGCTGTGTTATCTATTTTGTGGACATGACATTCTGACCGAATCAGTAAGAGTGCTGGCTTCCTGTGAGGAAGGTTGGGGATTCGAATCCTAGCCAAGTCGAACCAATGATTTATCAAATTGATACTTGTCACTACCTAGCCTGGCGCTCGGCATTCATAGGAAAGGGCAAGGACTGGTTAGCTCATTGGACGAACCGCTGTTATTTTATCGTGCATTTTTGTTCTTCTCTTGTCTGTACAGCACCCTTTGTGATATTGTGACTGACAACAAGGCATTTACACAGTGACTATTGCGAAGACCTAAAATTATACAAAATGGGAGATTATTTGTAAAAAAAAAAAAATATATATATATATAAAATATAAAGAAATGTCAATTACAAAATAAGTTGCCATCAAACCTAGGCTATACGGCAGTGTGTTCTATGCCACACCACTTCAAATGTAGTGTTTTCGCATTAATCACATTCAAACACTGGCCCTGCGCCAACAGTTCTACACTGCAGACAGTATGCATGACCTTTTTACTAAGGTAAAACAGGAAAACATTTGAGCCTTTTTGAGGGCAGCTGGACTGTACCACCTCATATAGTTTACTAAATAGATTCTATCAATTATTAATAAAACTTTTCTTTTTCTATGGGAATTTGTTTCCCTTGACCACAAATATATGATTGTGAGCTTTCTAATTTAATGAGTGTCTATTGGCACATAATTGATTGTCTGCTTTTACATGTAAAAGTGATGGTTTGAACAAAAAACAAACATTTCTCGCCGTGAATATGGCCTATGCTGCCGAGACGGCGTAAAGCAACCACCAATCAATCAATCAATCAATCAATCAACATTCAAACACAAACGAAATAAACAAACAAAAACGTCCGCTACATAAAAGAAAACCTCGGCTATATCAAAAATAAATAAAACAATCGCCAAAGAAAGCTTCTGCTAGTACAAATTTGAAAGAAAAACACGTATCTTCAGTGTGCAGGGGTGGTGGTGCCACCATCGGAGCTGGGGTTGGGGAGGCTGGAGCAATAGATGACTAGGACAGACTCCATCAGTCCATGGAGCTGAGTAAGTGATGAGGGAAAGGAGGGGTGTTCCAGGTTATTATACTCATATAATTCTTATACAGCATATATCTTTTTATTAGTCGAAGTTTCTTTTTATATTTGTATTTACATGTATATTTGTGTAAATATATATATTTTTAATGTATATATACATATAATATGTGTGTATATACGTGTGCTACTCGCGTTGTGACAACCAAACTCATCTACATTGTGAGACAGCGATATCACTCGAGTTCGCCCGGCTATGTATGTGGAGGTTTTATGGTAATTCATAGTTTGCAGGTTAATAGATAAATAACCCGATTTCAAGAGAGAGAAAAAGAAGCCAGGTAGTAGAGGTACGAAAGCAGAATGAAGCATCATGATGTTCTATTTCTTAGATCCCAAACAACGCCTGGCACTATTCCGGAGATTAGAGGAGACTGCACATGTTAATCCCGTTCAAGTACCATCCAAGAAAATTCTCACACGCAAGGAATATTTCCAAGGTGAGGAGGGCCCTTTGTATTATATGGCTCTGCTTTTTGTTGTTGCTTTTTTCTTTTTTCTAATAAGTGAAAAAGAAATTAATTGTGTGTACTATCTGCTCTCCACTTTAAAAAGAACAAGAAAATTATGTTAATTAGGAACAATTAAATTGTCCATGGTTTACACAACGCTAACAATGTTAGGATTAGGTTTGACCCCCTTCCTGCCTTCCCCAAATACTAACAATTTTCTTTTTAATGCAAGCAATTTTATTGACTGAAAAGCAATCCTAGCAATGAGTATGGCTTTTACCACCTGCCGCTTCGCCCTTCTGAAAATTGTTCTGATTGTGAAGGCCGTGGATATTTATGAACTATTCCTTACTAATCAGGTTACTTCATACCTGCCAACTATTACGATTTTGGTGGAATAATTACGATTTTTTTATTCTCATTCCGCCCTACGAATTATAAACATATTATTCCGCTTTTTCAAAATCAAATTCGAAAAAAAAATCCGGCCCGCATCCCGCGTCCCGCCCGCACCGCGGAGTATGCGGGTTGTAGTTTGTAGGCAGTCAAACATTGTTTATGACCGTAAAGACTTTAATCGCCTGATAGTTTCCATTTTATATACATATACATGTACTTTTAACTTTACTCACTCTAGTTTTTAGGCTGAAAACTGGTAATAATTTCTTTAATAATGTGCCTAAAATGTCTCTGAAAATGCACCAGAATGCACCATTTTTGATGTATTTTTCAAATTTTTCCGGGGGGGCATGCCCCCGGACCCCCCTAGAACGCTTGCGTGCCTCACTTCGCTCGGATGGATTTCTGTTATTAGGATTTTCGTTTAACAAAAGTTGGCAGGTATGTTACTTCTATCTGCTTTCCATTCTTTGTAATAATTTAAAAAAAGAAATTAATTACTAATCTCACTACTATCTCCTCTCCAGTTTTCTTTTTGAAATTAAAGGAGAAATTAATTACTAATCTCATCACTATCTGATCTCTTGTGTTTATTTTAATAATTAAAAAGGAAATTATTTACTAATGGTTTTATTGTTGTCTGCTATTTCTTGCTCAGCGATTATAAGATTTACAGTCAAGGCTTTCTTACAGATGAAGGTATCAGGTTTTGCACACCATTTACTCTTTTTCAGAGCGATCACAACTTACCCTTAAACCGACCCAATTACCATAACTAATTCAAGATTATTTCTATATTATGACAAATGCTTTCAAAGTAAATAGTGACATTACATTTTTGCATCCCTATTTTTATTTCTCAGGGTCTTTTATTTACTCCGAAGCGAAAGGAAGCAGTCTTTCCCTTTCGCATGTGTAACCGTCTGTTAATTTATTAGACTGTTAATTTATTAGGCTCTCTCTTTAAATGACCTCATACCCCGACCTCACAAAGTCACAGCATAAACTGAGTATCCATACTAACACTAGTGCAGGGAGTAGGTATATAATCAAAATATTGCAAATGTGGCACCAAAAAAACTAACAAAACTACTAACAGCTAAGATGACAAGGCAACTACCAAATTGAGACTATTGCTGTTCAGGCGATGAAATCAAGCCACAATGTGACTTACTCATTATGAACAGGGTAAATAAACCATCACACACAAAAAAATTAGGGTGTGGTGACCTACTTTCGGGGGCTCGCATTGCGCAGCCCTCAGTGTCGATGTGTACGGCCCTTCTCATTGCCCACCTGTCAGAACACCTGCGGAGTGACACAATGTGGCTTCTAACCATGTGGTGGTTGTATACAAACACTGAGTGGACAGTTCATATGGTCATTGTCCCATCAATCACTGTGGTAAACAGTGTTTAGTGTTTGAATTGAAATTGTATACAACCAGGATTTATAGATATTAGGCAAATCATTTCTTCCTATAGCACCTATTCTGATTATTCATGAACAGAGGGATTTAATCTGAACATGAATATCCTGCTAGTTTTAGGTTAATAATAATTCTATTTCATAAAGTTATTTCAATGGACCGTCCGCATTAGCAGGATCCATTCTTACTAATCTTAGGCGCTGTACGGGAAACAAAGAAAAGCTATATTTACAACTTCTAGGTACGACTACTGTTAATAGGCGCAGAAGAAAGATAAAACCACAATTCAGATTATTTTTAGCCCTCTTACCGTATAGTATACATTTCCATCCTGATATGACCTTAGATGTTGCCAGGACGTAAATACCCAAACAAACAACAAATATGCATTTCCAAAAGATATGAAGTCTAAGTAATGGTCACCAATATGAAAGCTAGTATTGTAAGTATGAAACTTAACTTCATGATCGTCAGTAGGCCTACTTCTACCCAGAGTAGTGACAATAATATCCCGAGAAAGACAAGTCAATGCAACATACCTCACACAAGAATGACCTTGCACAGGTGAAGTTGACATCGTTCTAACATTCGAAGTCTGACCAAAGGAATGATTAATAGCTTAATTTGTACAGCCTTTATATATTTCCAATCAGGCTCGCTCTGAGGTTATAACCCTGTAACCGGAAGATGATGATTGGTTGTTCGTTAATTCACAACACGTGACTGCATTAGATACAATGGGCTTTTATTGATCAGAAATGTTATTTGTAAAGTGCTTGAGTCATGACCTGGAACCGCCGTTGATCTGCTTCCTTGCTACCCACTGCTGATGGTTTGATCATGTGGGACTCAAACCCTCAACCCTATCAAGTTTTATCTAGCGGTGTGGGTGGGTGGGCGAAGAAAGCTGGATGGTGCGAAGATGGCGGTGGCTGCAACGGTTGTGCGGGGAGTTCAAACAGCCATCGGGTCACGTGACCGTATTTGGCGCGGTGGGTCCATGGTGGTTTTCGCCACCTATCGTGTGTATGGGTAATGACCCAGGTTCCTACAAGGGACACCAGTGGTGACTGCTGAAAGTCATACCTGGTTCAGGTGGGAGCCACAAGGTGGCACCACAATGTCTTATCGTGCATGTTGTCAGGCTGTCCAGTCTCCTTGTTAAATATAACATGTACCATTGGTCAAACCTAAGCCCCGCCCTGTGATTCTGATTGACAACCCGCTGCTCCTGCCTAACCTAAGCCTCTATTCCCAGGGATGAAAGACCTCCGCGATTTAGCGGATTTCTGCAATTTTTTATTATTTACCGATTAACGTTAAAGTTGCATAGTCCGATGGTTTTGAATTTCTGTATTTTTTCTGAGATAAATATATTAGATCGATCACTCGTATCTACTTTACATTAGTTCAAAGTTACTTCCATTTTAAATGGTAACCTTCTTAGATATTTTGAGTGCAAACATGGAAAATTAGTTTTGGCAAGCTTGCTAAAACTCTGACACCATAGACTTCTGCAGTAACAGGTTCTGTTAAATTGACTCAGTATTGCCTTCTACGCAGAATCAAATGCTTAATAAGTGCATCAGTATCTAATTTAGATATGTCAGATCAAATGTAGATAATTGGTTTGGTTTTGAAAATTTGATATTTCATCGGACTATGCAGCAAGGAATATGGATGTATATGACAACAATTGGTTAGTTTGAATCCCGTTCTTATATGACCTTAGATATTGCTAAAAACATCAAACCCAAACAACAGTTAGGTATGGTCGATAATTATAATACAGTCACAATAAGAATAGCTGAAACCTAACTTCCGGCATTTTCCCACAATTCACTGACCATGCTAATCCTAGGGGGGAAAATCCGCGTTTTCACGGAAATTCGCCATCGGCGTTTCCGCGGTTTTTGCCGGAGACTACTTTCATCCGCGTATTCCAGCCTGTTCTCCCTCCAGATTATGTAACTCTTCCTACACAGACATGCCCTGGTATCCACTCCCGCCACTGTTTTCAATTTTGAGCTAATCCTGCACACATGACAACAGCCTTGGGTGTAGATGGCGCCCTCTATATTAAGTTAAAATCCTCTCCCCACAAATCTATATATTTATTTAATGCTATCATCACTATTCTTTAAATATACAGGTCATTCTCATTCCCTTGCATCTGTTAATTATCAGGGATTTTTACAATCAGGCATTGTAATGAATATCAATGTAAAGAATGCACAATTAACACTATTTACCCATTGTGGGGTTATCCTAAGTTTTTCACATTCACACACAAAGAGCGCTACTTTTCCATAACCGCACCCTCCCCTCTCCCCATGAAGTAGTACACACCAACATTTTATCGCAGAACATAACAGCAGTTTATGTTATTGTATCAACATTTTATTCAACCGTATAAGTCTTACATGAGTATCGTCAACCTACGCTTTGCACAACCATGAAAATATTGAGAACAAACTTTGGATAACTGCTTAATACATATATGTCTAACATCTCCCAAAGACCTTGCGAACCCGTTCAGGATAGTTCGCCACCACTCGCTTCCTGAGCTGTGTCAGTCCGGTCTGAGTAAGTCTGCCTAACCCGACATGGGCTGTCTAGATCTGATTGGACAAACCTAGCTGCCACACCTTAGTTCCTTTTTGCTGCTTGTCACCAACCAAGCTGAGACTTTAAATCAGGTGATCACGTCATTTAAAGGCTGTCTTTTCCCCCCCTTTTTTCGGTATCTCATTTGCTGATTTTAACACTTCTATTGCCATAAATTGTGTTAAAAGAAAAATACTTCCAACAATTAATCACAATGACTGTCGTGAAATGTATTCTAATTTGTCAAAACTAACCCAGGCACCATAATATATGGTTCTTTTCTGTGCATCTTTAACGATATATTTTGGGAGCATTTTTTTTAATGCTTGCGATATTGTCGTTAGTAAACTCTACCCTTCAATAGCCGACAAGTGTGGAAGAGTATGCTTGTCGGCTTCATAATGATTAAAATTGGGGGGGGGGGGGAATGATACTTTATGTTGCAGATATATTACACATACTCTGTTAGATATTCAGAGTTGTTTTTAAACTACAATACAATAGACAAAGGCGTTCTAATGGAGAGTTCAGCTGATGAATCAGATACTTGAAAGATGGCCTGTTTAAAATAAACTTTTGAATTAATTGCTCTATATCTAAAATAAACTCTTGAATTAATTTCTTTATATTTAATCAACTTTGGAATTGATTTCTTTATATCTAATACACTTTGGGATTAATTGTCTTATATCTAATTTGCATGAGGGTTATGCAGATGTTTCAGCCACCACAGGTACTGACGACTGGGAGGTCTTTGGTAATACAACAATACCAATAATACAACTACAGCAATACAAGTGACAAAGCATGCCGGTGTCTCAGTTTGAGCGCCCTGCCAGTTTGAGCGCCCTTCTGTTGCTTCTGCACATGCGCGGATAGAGACAACATTAAAACCACCCTAACTATCACAGTAATTTGTGACTTTTGGTGCTTTGAAAGCAAATTTCTCTTGTTTCTATTAAATAGTTCAGATCTTTCTCTATAATTTCACATTCAGCTTTTTTTTGATCAGCCAATTGGAAGTTCTTGAATTTATTTTGCGAAAATAGTTCTTGAGGCCATGATCTGGTAAGGCTAACACTGGCACTGACACTCAGAATATCCCAACTTTCACTATTATCTGTTTTTAATACTTTCAGAGTAAATTGATCTTAGGTTACATTAAATACTTCAGATCTTCCTCTTCAATTGCGCATTAAGATGTTTTTAATCGATCCAATGAAAGCTTTTAAATCTATTTTACAAAAAAAGTATACAACCACTGGCAGGGCGCTCAAACTGCGACAGTGGATGTAGATTGATTATTTATATTCGCCTAGTGCATTATATAGCTGATATGTTGGCAAAATCCTAGCATTGGTCGAATCAAGGTTTTGCAATGTTGACAATTATTTTCAAAATGTATTTATTGCATTTGCTGATGTGTTTCCTGTAAAATAGGCTGTCGACCTTAGTGCCTGGCCTAATGGCGCAATCTGTTGGTGTTTGAAGTATAACAGATACGGAGTGAATAGTTGCTATCCTGAATTAGCTTTTTAGTTCAATAGTTGCCTGCTGTGTGTTTTTAGTTTTGGGACTGTCTACGGACACAGTACGGTATCATTAATTGTGTGTTTTGTTCATTCACGTAACTCGATACATTTTCAGGAATAATGCTTCCCGACAACTCAATCCACACACATCTAAGAACCCCAATTTGAAACTATGCGAAACCCACATGTCTTGCTAGCTTAGCCCCGTCATGATATAACTTTAGATATTGCTAGACGGTAAAACAACAACAGACAAACACTGCTAGCTTAGGTGGGAGAGTTTGGACTGAAAATAAAAAGGTTCGTGGTTGTAGTTGGTTTCTTTTGTTCTGTTTTAAAAATTGTTTATTTACAGATGTGCAAATCGTCCACTTTGATGCCTGGCACAGTATTGTGGTAGTATCCAACAAATAATGTGTATATTCTAATATGCTAAAAATACATTCTATCCATATATCATACAAATACATATATACATTTTTGTGTAAATTCTTACTGATGTAGTTTAGTATATGGTTGGAAGACCAGTGGCCCATGGCTGAAAAAAAGACTATTTCAGATGAATAAAAATTGTTTACCAAAGAAAACCACCAAAGAAGAACCACCACAAACTCATCTCGAGGTGGTTGTGTGGGGGCTTGGTGGTACCAAGTGGTTCTTATTTTTTGATGGGGTATTTATGCTGTCCATAGCATGTAAGTTTGGATAATTGAGCTTGTTTTCAATGCTGGGCAGTTATAGTTTTGTGTTTCTTAAAGTTATATCTTGGGTTAATGATCTATGTTAGTGTTTTGGGGTTTTCTTGGGAAGAGTTTTCCACTTCTTTTCCTACTTAATTCTATACTAGCCTACTCTATTTATATGTTACAGGCTTCTACGTAGTAGGTGGTTGGGTTATGTTTGTTTGGATTTGATTTGATTATATTGTTGGTGTACATGTTATCTGGCTTTTATATTTCTGGGTTTCCCGTCATGGGATGTCCAGCTGGTGTGCCGTGACATATCACATGCCCCTTTGTGGTGCAGCTTAGTTGGGTTTCATGGTTTTATTTGGCACAGATATTTTTTGTATGTTTTTAGGTCAGGAATTTGTCTTTCCTTCACCATTTGTGCGTTCCATACCTTGGCAGCCATTTCCAGTGTGCTCCTTTCATGGGCTTTTATTTGGCTTCTGGTCTGCCTTAGTAGTGGTGCATTGTTTGCTCTGGTGTTCCTTAGTGGTTGGGTTAGATGCTTAATGTCTTGGCTATATCCATATGCTAATGTTTTTAGGTGGATTATTCTTCTGTTTTCTAGTAGCTTTACTTCAGTTCTTTTGTGCAAGTCACAGGTGGGGTCTAGTTTGTCTACTCTTAGGCAGATTTTTAGGGCCCTATTTTGTAGTATTTGCATTTTTTTAGTAGCTCTTTTTTAGCACCCATGTAGATTACATCCCCATAGTCAAAGTAGGGGAGTACCATCCCTTTGAAGATTTCTATTGACATATCTTGTGTCATATAGTTTCTTAGCTTTGCAAATAGCCACAGTTTATGGTTTATTTTTAGGGTGATTTTTGTTATACACAGATTGTAGTTTAGCTGGTTATCTAGCTCTAGGCCTAGGTATTTATAGTGATTTACATTTTCCGGTGGTTGGTTTCTTAGCTTGCACTGTAGGTTTCTTTCTGGAACTGCTTTATGTGAGAAGAGTACTGTTTTAGATTTATGTGCATTGATGGTTATTTAATTGGACTCATACCAGTTGTCCAGCTTCAGCAGGAGGTTGTTCAGCTTGGCTGTTACTTCCTCTACTGTGCTTCCTTCTGTATATATGACAGTGTCATCCGCATGTAGTTGGAAACATTCTGTCTCTAGCCATTTTTCTAGATCATTTATGTATAGTATAAAAGTAGTGGTCCCAGGACTGATTCTTGGGGTACACCACAGGTGCTGGTCTGAGAGTGTACCATTTACTTTAGTTATTTGTTGTCTGTTACGTAGGTAACATTTCATCCAGTTTATTGATTTGGATTTAATTCCCATGTTGTTTAATTTTCTTAGTAGTATATTGTGGTCTACTGTATCAAAGGCTTTGCTGAAGTCAATGAAAGCTGCTCCAACTAATTTCTTTTGGTTCATTGATGCCAGTACATCAATTGTTAGGTTTGCTATTGTTTTTGATGTGGAGTGTAATTTCCTTAAAAAAACCTCCCTTTTGTTTAGTATATTGTTTTTTTCCAGGTGCTCATTTATGTGCATGTGGAATATTTTTTCAATTAGCTTGCCTGGTGTTTGCAGAGTTGATATTGGTCTGTAATTCCCCATGCTTTGCCTGTCACCACTTTTGTAGATGGGGGTGATGGTTGCCATCTTCCATGCTGTGATGAAGTGCACCTGTTCAAAGGATATGTTGAATAGGTGCACCATGGTATCTGGGATGGATTGGAGTGCCTCTTTTAGTATTTTGGTGAGGATTCCATTTATTTCACTTGGCTTGTTTGCATCTATGTCATTTATTAGCTTTGTTAGTTCCTCTAGGTCAGTTTTGCAGGTGGGGATTTCATCCTGGATTTTTTCTGACTTGTTTTCCCAGTTTGTTGTGAATTTCTTGGATAGTGTTTGGCCCACCATGGCAAAGTGTGTGTTTAGTTTGTTTGTTGCATAACTATTTGTGTGTGTATTCCCTTCATTATCCTGGAAGCTTATGTGCTCTTCTATGTTATTTTTGGGGAATAGCAAGTTTACATTTTTCCAGAACTTATTTGTGTTGCTTCTCCAGTCCTTGTCTTGTTTTATTATATACTTCTTTTTTTGCTGCCTTTACTGCTTTGAGGGAGTTGTTCCTGGCAGTATAATAGGCCCTTTTATCCTCTGCGTCTTTAGTATGTTTCGCTTTGTCGCCTAGCTTTCGTTTTGTTGAGATGTGTGTCAATAGTTCATGGTCTACCCATGGGTCTTGGTTTTTTGTATTTTTAGTTTCTTTATGGGACACATCTCACTTAATGATTTTTTTATTTCTGTGACAACGTTTTTCCAGTAGACTCTGTTTTTGTATCATCTCTGTTTTTGTGAGGTTGTTTATGTTTTCATGTAAGTGGTTTTTTAGTGTTTCTTCGGTGTTGTTTTTTACGGATCTTCCCATCTTGTACTCATATTGTTTGTGCTTTTGAGTTTTTTCCTGGTTACATATATTAGCTCACGATCACTTATACCCCAGCTTCTAGTGCCCCATTTTGTGACATGGTTTGAGTGGGTTAGTATTAGATCAATTGTTGAGCTATTGCTGCTTAGTCTTGTGCCGTCTGTAATAAGTTGTTGGAGTACTAGGATTTTGATAGTGGTTTGTAGCACTAGTTTATTTTTGTCGTTGCTGTTGTAGTTTATATTGAAGTCTCCAGCAACAAAGATTTCTGCATTTGTTAATTTTCACACTGTACTTATGCTTTTATCTAGAGTTTCAAGGAATGCTCCCGATGGTGGCCTGTAGATGTTTGCTATGGCTATGTTAGCCTGTTTCTCAATTTTTATTAGGCATCATAGTAGCTCCAAGTGTTCATTTGAAAGGTTTGCTATTTTTAGGGCCTCAGTGTCTAGATTTTTGGAAGTGTTGCAGTAAATGGCAACACCTCCACCTTTTTTTGTTTTGTTTACTATGTTAATTTGCTGTCTGTCATTACGAACAAGCCTATATCATTCTATGTTGAGGGTGTTGTCTTGATGTCTGTCAGTGAACCATATTTCTGATAGTGTTAATACATCAATATTTTCATTTTTTAGGTGTATTTTTATTGTGTCTATTTTATTGGATGCACTCTGGCAGTTTAGGTGGGCAAAGTGTGTGCCCCTCCCCAGCCTCCATTCAATTTCTTCTGCCATTTTTCTTTACCTTTAGGTATAGTGGTTGCTTGATTTCATGAGTTTTAATTTTGTTTTAGATTTTGGCAATTATTTTTATGACTGTTTTTAGGATATATGGGTTGGTGCATACAGCACATACGGCCTGTTTTGGTATATAGTTACATACATTACTGTAGACTGCACCTGTGCGAGTGGAGGGAAGGTACATGCCCTGGAATGCATGATAGCTATACATGATATTACTAGTGCTTTAGATTTTGGTTAGTGATATTTTATTAAAGGTTTGTGCTACTCATGGTTTGAAGCCCTGGTGTTGTTTCTCCCAGTTCTCCACGATGCTATTTGTTAGCCTTGTAGCGACGTATTTGTCATAGTGTTCATTGAAATGCACACCATCTGACATGCCAATACCATAACGTGCCAATATCCTCCCATGCCTGGTTTTGTGGATGTAGTTTGCATATCTTGGTATGGTTACTCCCTTGCTTCGACTATTGTTCAGGTGGAGGATGTAGGCGTTTAGTTCCGGTATGCACTCATCTATCAACCTCTGGTAGTCTTGATGATCTTGATTTTTGTAGTGGTCACAGTATTGTTCCATGTCCATGCCTACCAGCTCACATATTACCAGTAGCTCTGTTAGTTGACTGAGTGTTTCATGTGCGAGTGTGTACTCCCTTGTCATGTGTTCCATGAGTGCCGTCTTCATCTCGAAGGCTGGTTTGAGGACCCTGTGTCCTATTTTTTGTGATAAGTCGCAGATTCCTGCCATCATGTATATTTGTGCTGGTGGGCTACAGTTTGTGTATCTCCTGTACATGGTAAAGGGGAACAACCCCCCACCACCCACCACCCACCCCCCACCCCCCACCCCCCACCCCCCGTGAAAGCATTGGGTGTCAGTGCCCACTGACATGCAAACACATTTGATTAAACGGTGTCGATTTTATTCTCTTACGCCAACAAATTAGCAAATGACTTGCATGATCTTTTTACCGATTTAAAACAAGAAAACAATGTTAGCCTTCTTGAGGGCTGCAGGACTGTCCTATTTTATATAACTTTATATAAAAAAAGAGTAATTTAATGAATGTCACCGATGAATTTTACCTCCAATTTTGTTTTCGTTTGTCACAATTTTCATGATTGTGAACTTTCAAATTTATCATAAGTGTCCTTTGACACATAAATTGATTGTAGGCTTTTACATTCTATGTAAAGTGATGGTTGAATAAGAGTATGACAGAATAAAGGTTGAACGTGTTTCATGCTGAATATGGTCTTTGCTGCAGACATTGTGTAAAATAATCACCTATCAAGCAATCATAGATGATATAAAAATGAAATTACTAGACCTGTTGAGATTGTCAATTTATTTGGCACATGACATTGGTAGAAACAAAACAATGTGCATTATGAGGTGTTTAAGTAATAGAGTAGTACCTATCTTCAAAGGACAAATCTGCATCCAGCCAATGTTGTCCTGACATAGCAGGTGTCCTCTGACTGGAGGGACAGTCTAATGAGATAAAAACAGTTCGGGCATTGAAAGTTGCTCGCATATGGCAGGAATTTGTTGATCACATGTGTCGCTGAAGATGGGTATTATTATACTTTGTGATTGGTTATGTGGTAATACATAGCTATGTCGAATATTCGTTAGATAATACTGTGGTATTAGCTAAATGGAATATTAGTGACACAGCACTGGGTGACAAAGTACTGTGGTAATAGCTAAATTGAACATTAGTCACACAGCACTGTGCTAACTACTAAGTGAAATATTAGTGACATCGTACTATGGTAATAACTGAGTGAAATATTAGTGACACAGCACTGGTGGTAATTAAATAAGCATTAGTGATGCAGTACTATGATGGTAATAACTGAATGGAATATTAGTGACACAATACTGTGGTAATAGCTAAATGGAACATTAGTCACACAGCACTGTGGTAATTACTAAGTGAAATATTAGTGACACTGTACTATGGTAATAACTAAGTGAAATATTAGTGACACAGCACTGGTGGTAATAGCTAAATGGAATATTAGTGACACAGCACTGTGGTAATACAACCTGTTTCAGGAGCTATTGCCTTTTATGTTTATGTATTGTGTACCATGTTATACGCATATTATTACATTTAAAGTGAACTGTATTATCTTGTCTGTTTATGTACTCTGACTGCGACCTACCTCTATTGTACTGTTAATCGACTGCTCTTGAGCGAATTGGGGAGCATTATCATGCAGGCAAGTCAGCTCGTACCACTTTCACCCGTGAGCAGTCACCCACTCACCCCCCCCCCCCCCCCCCCCCCACACACACACCACCGTTCTGCTTTTAATAACAGTTGTAGCGGTAGATCTGTTGGGCCCTGTCAGAGGTCTGGGCTCATGCTGGGTTTCGTGTCTCCAGGTGACAACAACGATGCTATATGCCAGCTCTAACCGCATGTCCTTTCTTGTAGGGACGAGCGGTAGAGTGCAGCGTGAGTATGGCAAAGTAGGGGTCCCTGTTGATGATTACAAGTAGCCGGCTTCTTCTGTTTGTGGCCCAGCCCCTCATTGTGGCCCTGAGTGTGGCCTTCCGCCCCCCCCCCCCCCCCCGCCAGGTGTAGCCCTCCGGAGTCCCCGTCTAGCCACCCCTCCACCACCCGCCCCCCCACGCTCACCCTACCCTTCGCTGCTCCCACCCTTCCTACCTCCCTCCCTCCCCTCTCTCCCTCTCTCTACCCTCCCCTCCTCCTCTCCCTTCCTCACCTCCTCCCTCCTCGCTCTCCTCCCTCCTCTCCCCTGCTCTCCTCTCCTCTCTCTCCTCTCCTCTCCTCGCCTCTCCTCTCCTCTCCTCTCCTCTCCTCTCCTCTCTCTCTCTCCTTCCTCTCCTCTCCTCTCCTCTCCTCTCCTCTCCTCTCCTCTCCTCTCCTCTCCTCTCCCTCCTCCTCCCCTCCCCTCCCCTCCTCCCCTCCCCTCCCCTCCCCTCCCCTCTCCCTCCCCTCTCCCCTCCCCTCCCCCTCCCTCTCCCCTCCCCTCCCCCTCTCCTCCCTCCCTCCCTCTCCTCTCCTCTCCTCTCCCTCCTCCTCTCCCCTCTTAATCCCTCCCCACTCCATTTCCCTCTCCTCCTCCCCCCCGCTCCTCTCTCTCCCCCTTCCCACTCCTCTCCCTCTCTCTCCCCGCGCCCCCTCCCCCCCCCCCCCTCTTCTCCAACTCTCCCACCCCCACAGGAAAATGCTTAAATTCGTGCTTTTACTAATTGATTAAATACATCCGGCCAAAATAACTGAACTTTTCAACAAAGGCAAATTCTATTATGGTCTGCCCGCTTTAACCCCCCCCCCCCCCCCCCGCACACACACAGACACACTCCCCAGCTGTGGAGGCGGAAGGAGCTAACGGGGGCCGGTCACAAATAGAGGAAATACGCCATTCTGTGTATTGTGCCTGTCATGGTTGAGTCATTTCCTAAGTTACTGAACCGTCTGGATCGTCAAACCACCGCCAGGTGGAATTTGTGTACCAATTTTAATGTTTTGTTTTGTTTTTGCTGGTCTCTTGGATGTTTGAATTTTGAATTAATTTTGAAATGTTTCTAATACTAGGTTGCATAATTCATACTTTCAATTTTGAGACGACCGCATGCGCCGAACGAACATTGTGCAGTTTTTGTCCTTTTCACATTTGTTCATTTTTTATGTCCGCTTATCCAATTTTATTTTTCGCATGTGTATATCCAATATATATGTATATATACAGAACTATAATATGCCGCAATATATATATATATATTGCGGCATATTATAGTGCTGTATAATGCAGTATAAGTATAGATATAATATGCCTTCTTATTTGATCCTACTTTTACTAGGATACACTTTGTTGCATGCAAAGTACCTTTTTTTTAATCTCAAGAATAGGTGCACTTAATCGCTATGAATAATTCCAATTTTCATGACATTTTGACTATTTGACATATTCATGCCTCAGATGAAGCAGAAGGAGGGGCGAAATGTGGAAGGGAGGGGTGGGGTTGTGAAGAGGGAGTGGGATGTGTAGGCAGAGGGGCGGGGTGCTGAATGGAGGTGGGGCGAGGAATGGGGACCTGGCAAGGTAACACATGTGGGTGTGACACACATGGGAGTTACACGTGTGAGTGACATGTGAACGACACATATGAGTGACCCTTGTGAGTTACACATGTGAGTGACACTTGTGAGTAACACACATGGAGAGTGACACACATGGAGAGTGACATATTTAGGCAGTGACACACCGGGAGGTGCATGTGAGAGTGACACACCTGGGCAGTGACACCTAGGCAGTGGAGTGACACACTTGGGGACTGATCTGGGGAGTGACACAGGGGGGTGGCACCTGGGAGGTGACATAATTGACAGGCACTTGCAATTTCTAAGAGCATAGTGTAGTTAACTGTGTTTACTGCAATAAATTATGTCTATTTGAAGAAGAAAAACCGGAAAAAACCCAAAACGTAACCTTATATTAAAAAATTTTAAGTTAAATGTTTGTTTGGTACATAATTAAAAATAATGAAACTATTTCTCCCCCTCCTCTCCCTACCCCACCACCCTTTTCCTTTCTCGCGTGCAGCCAGAGACGAGGAGTCTGCTCATCGCACGGTGGAGAAGCAGAAGGAGCAGGTGACCCACTACAAGCGCACGTTCGAGTGGATACACACGCAGGTCGGCAACTACGGCGCCGCCAATGACTCGCACCACATTCAAGGGTCAGTCCTTTCAGAAGAAGAAAAAAAAAGTTTAAAGGAATTCTAACAAAAATCCATGGGGTTTTTTCTCTTTAAAAATTGTTTGTATGTGTATTATTTATATCTTCCGGATAGACAAGAAACATGTAGTTGGACAAGCTAAACTCTGGCTGGTACCTCTAAAAGCCCCTCCGTTTAATCAAATCGTTCAAACCTCAAAAACAGTAAAACAATTCAAACATCAAATATAACAATCAATCAAATCAAAAGTCAAAAATCCGGCTGACTGGATACAGAATGCGTGTCGCGCCGCCCGAAATCGCTTCCCCCACAAGTCTTCCTCCTGATTGGAGGATAGTCCGCCGCCCACAAATGGCTCCCCCACCCCCCGCCCCCCCGCAAATCTTCCTCCTGATTGGGGGAGGCCCGCGTCTCAGCGAACTAAGAGATGGGGGAGTACATGCGGCACAGCAACCAGCCCCCAGCCGGTCGCATCACGATAGGGCCCCCTACAGCCTAAATAATATTAGCATAACTAGTTATACCCCAGATATTATATATATTATATAAGCCATTATAAGAGCCGGAAGATTCCATCTATTCCGCATCCTCCTCAGTCATCGGCTGGTTAAGTCTGTATATTAGGTCATCTACTGATACAACCTCAGCTCTCCGCGTAGCGCCACCTACCTTCCCACACTTGAGGGACCGTAAAGTAGAAGTCCTCGAGTGTGCGTGGCGCAAGGGGGGGGGGGGGGGGGGGGGAGGCGTACACTACCTGACAGCTGGGGTGGAGGGGGGCGCGCACTACACCAATGCGACAATGGAGGAAGTAGCAAAGTATATATGTTCCCCTAGCATTTATGCTTGTATAATGCGTTATACATCACATATATGCTTCATAGAAGGAATCTTAAATCAATTCAGGACAATGAAACAATGGTTGTTTTGTTGTTTTACGTCCTAGCAACATCTAAGGTCATATCAGGATGGGTACTGACTTGTGACAGTGCACTCATGGCGACTTTATAGTGCTGCCCCATTGGGAGACCAGGCCGCCAGTCACATTATCCTGACACAGAGCCAACCAGTCCTTGGCCTATCATAATAATGTCGAGCGCCTGGCTAGGAAGCGACAAGTATCAATTTTTAAGTCATTGGTTTGACTCGACAAGGGTTTGAACCCACGATCCCATGGTCTACCAACACGGGAGATAGACGCTCTAACTCATTCGGCCATGCCGTCTGGTTACGAAACAATGTCATTACATAACCATTCCCAGGAAGCCATCAACCAGACCAGCCTTTAAAGAACTGATTGATTGATTGATTGGTGGTTGCTTTACGCCGTGTCGGCAGCATAGGCCATATTCACGGCGATTTAAAGAACTAGGTCATCCTTGTGACAGTACTGTGCTTCCCCTAGTTCTGTGTAGGGTGGTGATCCTGTGCTATTCTGCTGCTGAGGCATTCAGCATGATGTGAGCACCAGTGTAGTAGGGTCTTCTCTGTATGTACATGATCTGTATGAACATGATCTTTGGGTGTAAGTGGCTCCCTCTATATTAAAGTTGTATAGTCCGATGAAAAGATAACATTCTCAAAACCAAAACAATTATCTAGATTTGATTTTACATATCTAACTAAGATAGTGATGCACCAATTAAACATTTGTAACCACATAGAAAGGGATACTGAGGCAATTTAATAGAACCTGTTACTGCTTGGCAAAACTAATTTGGCATATTTGCACTTCAAATATCTCAAAAGTTAGCCATTTATATCAGTTCCTTCAAGCTAATGTAAGGTAGATTATAATGATCAACCTAATATATTTATCTCAGAAAATGACAGAAACTCAACACCGACGGACTATGCAACTTTAAAGCTGCATAGTCTGATGAATACACCAGATTCTTAAAACCAAAGCGATTATCTAGATTCTATTCTATGTATCTAACTTAAATACTGGTGCACGTATCAAACATGTGGCCACATTGAAAGTAATTTAGTACTGAAGCAATTTAATAGAACGTTTTTACTGCAGAAGCCTATCGTGTCAGAGTTTTGGCGTGCTTTCCAAAATTAATTTTCCATGTTTGCACTTCAAATATCTCAAAAGTTAGCCATTTAAAAGAAAAGTAACTTCAAGCTAAAGTAAGGTTAATATAATATGTTTATCTCAGAAAATGACAGCATTAACCGTGTCTCCACAAACCTATATATTTATTCAATCCTCTTATCACTATTCCTTAAATATACAGATCATTCTCATTCCTGTGCATCTGATGAATATCGGGAAGTTTTGAAACTGTGCATTGTTTTGGATATCACTTTAAACAATGCACAATTAACACTATTTAGGAATTAAGTCGTTATCCAAAGTTTTTCACGTTTTTACATTCACACACAAAGAGTGCTACTTTTCCAGAACCCCACCGTCATCTCCCCGAAAATGTAGTAATAGAAAGTCGCTCATACTTCATGGCAATATAAATGTTAACCACATAAAGTCAGCAATGAAATATGATGTGGTCTTTGACATGGTTTGCTTCAAACTGCAGACATGGCGAAACGTCGCAGTTTAACAATGACGGGAACCTGCCCAAGATGGAAGCCCACGTGATAGCTGGGGCGCGTCCCAACCTCACGGTGAGTGTACACCCAGCCAGCACTCACCAAACACTCACTCACCATAACAGTGTCAGCACTCAGCACACAAGAGTCAAGTACTTATTTAACAACCAACTTAGTCATAACTGTAAGAGGCTTTGCTGCAAGCCGTGGCTTATCTGGTGTATAAACAATTTAATCCGTTATTTTTATTGATATATATATATTATATTATACATAATCTATATATAATATATACATTTTATGTCATTATATGTATATACATTATATATTAATATATATATAATATATTCGTTTTACACAATTGTGCATGTTATTCGTAACATGGGTAATTTACGGGCGGAGGTGCGATCCTTTCCTATAGACCTATTTCATATGACGTCAGCATGGGTATTTAGGTCAGTGTGCGCACTGTTTGGCTGCAGGACAACACACTGGCACACTGCAAACTCAATGGCTATGAACAATTTTCATACAGAAAATGTGAAATATCTCTAAAACTACACCACCTAGAAACAAACCGCCTAGTACACATATATAAAACATATTCAACGAATAGATTATATTAAATTCATAAGGTTAGGGTTCTGTATTCCTATTAATTTTGAATAAAATAGACGTTTTGCACTGCGCGTACCGGCAAACTCAATGCATTGTCAATGGCCGTGAGCAATCTTCATACAGAAAATGTGAAATATCTCTAAAACCACACCATTTAGAAACAAACCGCTTGGAACACATATAGAAAACATGTTCAATGAACAAATTATATTAAATTTATATGGTTTGGGTTCTGCATTTCTATTAATTTTGAATAAAATTGATGTTTTGCACTGCACGTATCGGCAAACTCAATGCATTGTCAATGGTCGGGAGCAATCTTCATACAGAAAATGTGAAATATCTCTAAAACCACACTACCTAGAAACAAACCGCCTGGTACACATATAGAAAACATAATCAATGAACAGATTATATTAAATTTATATGGTTGGGGTTCTGCATTTCTATTAATTTTGAATAAAATAAACGTTTTGCACTGCGTGTACCAGCAAACTCAATGGCAGTGTGCCTTCGTTCTGCAGCCAAGCTGCGCGCGCATACACAATGTTTATAAACAAAATATGACGCTTAGAGAAATTGTTCATCCGTGCTTAAAATGCGACAATGTAGTTACACCCCTGTTGTTGTCTATTGTTACATATTGTTACCCCCCCCCCCTCCCAAATTAAATGTTGTGTCCCCTTCACGTTCACATGTAACTCAATTGCTGTGCTCTTTGATGTTACTCAGAAAACTTACGCTAACAAATGGCTCACATCTGGCCGAAGTCTAGCTTCCAAAAATGTAGGTCCGCAGAGTGGTCCCTTACATTGCCTGGCACTTGAGGCATTTGGTGGAGTGTGTAGGTAGATAGGTGGAAAGCATGCGTAGGAGTTAGTTCAATAGCGTAGTTTTTTTCTGTTTGGATCCCGTCCAAACGATAACGTATAGGCACACCCAGAACAGCTGCTGCCATCATAGCATTAAAACCGGAAACCTGTGAATTTGCGGCGGATCCCATCGAACTATTAATGCTCAGGCCCGGCTGATGTGGCCAGCATGGAATGTGCTGCATTAGCTAATAGTAATACAAAAGATCTGAAGGTCAAAAACTTTCAAATGCACATCTCTCACTCCATATGGTTCACTCCTTTTTTACATTCAATAACAAAAAGAAGTTGTCCTTTTATATACAGTGTAACTGACAAATTTCAAACGGATGCGCGCAAAACATACGTACATACATACATGCACACATACACCTTGTATATATGACGTCCTATACACAAATAGCCTGAACTGAGACAAGTAACTATGTGTTTTCTCTGTGCCCTAGTGGTTAAGGTGTTGAACTTGTAATCTGAAGTTGTTGGTCTTGTGGGTTCAAACCCCATATAGTCCAAAACATTTTTACATTCAACAACAAAAAAACGTTTTTCATCTATATGCGTTTCTCATTGAATTATGTAATGTAATTGTTCTAACATATATTTTACATTAAAGCAAATATATTTCCTGTTTGAACTACTCTAAAGAAAATTGAAAATACCTCAATTTTACCCTCCCTTCTCTCCACTCACCCAGCCATTTTCAAAACACCAGCTGCCAGCTACAGTCCCAGCCTCAGACCCCCCCCCCCCCCCCCCACCCACCGTGACCTCAGCACTGACCCACTTCTGGTGCAGTATTACTCATCCCCACACATATTTGGTTCTATAAACATAAAAACTAAGCACGGTTGTGCTTGGAGAGCATTTGTCGGAGTACGGTTCCAGTCTCAGCAGCCTATACAGGTTCCCCCTTTAATACAGAACATAAAATACGCCGGAAGGTATCAACATTTTATTAAACAACAAAAGTCATACTTGACTGACACCCCCCCCCCCCTCCTGTATGCTTTGTACGACCGTAAAAATGTTTATAACTTTGAATGATCCCTAACATATTACTATAATTATGGCTGAATAGATATGATATGACAGTCTCCTGTATACAACAATCACCCACAATAGAGCCTTGTAGAATTGAGCATGCGTAGTTCGCGACACTGCATGTAATTTATAATTAGGTTGGTCCTTGGACCCTGCTTGCTATTATTAGGTTTAGTGTGTACCCCTACTTTGAAAGGCATTTGCTGGTACCGATATTGACAAAACAGACATCCCTTTTTATGTATTGTGGAACATTGTTCTATTATTCATTGTAGAATGTCAGATATGGTTACGAAAAAGATCACTTTACCGTTTTCAAACTACAGTCTATTTGATATGTAAACAAACATGAGGAGCCACTGGTAATGCAGTGGTGTATGTCAATGTCTGTACACACTTTGTGGTGCTGCCACCTGGTGAATAGAAGTATCACTAGCCAATATCTGTAACACTTATCGTGCTACCACCTGGTGGCTGAAGTTATCATAGTTACAAGTTCAGCAAAGCGGTGATGGTAGCCTTTTGCTGATAGCAGCCTGTCTGTATATTATGGACAATGCCAGTCTATGTGTGTACAGTATAACCCCGTTAAACCAAGCTCGGTTAAACCAAATGATCGGTTAATCCAAACTTTTTTCGGCGGCCCGGCAAAATACTACCATGTATCATATAACAAATTTGGTTAAACCAAAGTCGGTTAATCCAAACTATCGGTTAATCCAAACAAAATTTTCGGACCCCAGGCCACTTCCAGTATGCTTAAACCAAACTTTCATGTGGTTATAAGGTCATCTGAGACCCCACCGACTTTTTTATATGATAAATGGTAGTATTTTGCCGGGCTGCCATAAAACGTTTGGATTAACCGATTGTTTGGGTTAACCAAGCTTGTTTAACGGGGTTATACTGTATATACATAAAAAAAACAATAATCAAAGTGTCCACATACATTGTATATTACATTCATAATCCACCCACGTGTTTGCCAAAGCCAAGTCAAAGTCGAAGCCAAAGCTCGGTTAAACCAATGATCGGTTAATCTAATCAAATTTCTAGGGTCCTTGCAAGTTTGGTTTAATGGGGTTATACTGTATAATACATAGCCCTGAGGCTGGAATCTGCTAGAACTGGTGGACCGCATGTGGTGACCAAATCGGTAGAGTGCAGGCTTCCCATGTGGAAGGTCTGGAGTTTGAATCCGCGCCGAGTCAAACTAATGACATAAAACTGATATTTGTCGCTACCTAGCCTGGTGTTTGGCATTAATAGGATAGGGCAAGGACTGGTTGGAACAGTCCAATAAACAACCTAATAGCATTCTCCAGATATACTCAGAATACTTTTTATGAAATGAAAATAAATTAATGTTACTCCAAATGATATATATATTCAATTCAATTCAATTCTTTATTTCAGACTCAGGATTATGGTAGTTACATAATTTGGTCCATTGTAGGTAGATATACAAATAAACGTGAATAAGATATAAGTAATAGTATGAATACCAATATCAAAATGTTGGTCTACATACAGTAGTTTGTACCAATGCCTCCATATCTATATAGATCATTAGCAGGTATATGACACACATTGATGAATTAAACTCAATCAGTAAATCTGGAGCGCATTTGGACTAAATTAGACCAAGAAAATAGTCTTAGCAATTCTGTCTGATTAAATCCTGATGCTACTGGTGCATTTGTATTTATTTTGTGAGGAGTTTTAATTTGATATTTTACTTCGCTGAGTCCCTCTCCTGAAGTGACCTTAGATGTTGCCAGGACGTAAAACTCCAACAACCAACTTAGGTGAGGTTTTTTTGTTTTGTTTTTTGTTTTATCTTCTGAAGACTTGGACTGTAAGGTGCTTTCTGTTCATACAGGCGAGCCCTATGTCAATTGAACTGTTGTCACTGGATGGTTCCGGCATGACAGACACGATCCAACGTCGGCTCAACAGCGGGGGGGACCCAGGTGAGTGGTGGGTGTGTGGGTGTGTGTATAGGTGTGTGTGTGTGTGCGTGTGTGTGTATATGGGTTGTTCTCAGAAAAGGTGGTCCATGATGGGTGACACACTTTGAAAGCTCATAATATTTTTGTTTTTCATGAAATCGACCAATTTGCATTTGTGTCAGCATGTTGGTATGATTAAGAGATAGCCTAAGCAAAACCATTGACTTCTGTGGTTTAGTTTCTTTGTATATTGACAAATTATGCAAAAATGAAGGGCTAAATACATGGCTGATTTGTGACATGCTGAATAGTCTGGTAAGCAGAATGCAATTACATGCAACACATATCTGGGATAATTACACTACCAAGCTCTTTATGAGACTTGTTTCTACTACTTAGGTACAAATTATACTTTCTACCTTCATATGTATTACATTATTAACATGTTAAACTTGCTGTAACGATCGTTTCACTTCGTGTCGACTTTGAATATAAACTTTCAAACTCCCTTTGCACTGGTAAGCACATGTGCTGGAAACTACTTTTACACAACATTGTCAGGAGTGACTTCTGCAAAAAAACTTATTTACATTGTTTTTAAACAATGCAAATGTAATCATATTTTAAAAGATTGATAAGTGTTTAGTTTGAAAACGACCAAGCATCAGAAGTGATCAATAACCTTTGAAATCAATGTATTGGGTACTATTTTTTAAGCATATTAATATGAGAAAATCAGCGGACTTGGAAAGAAGCAAAGTTTACATGAGAACAAAAGTTACAGCAACAATCATGAATTAACAATGAATATTGCTCTTTTGCAGCTATTGTTTAGTGTCCATCTAATAACCGTAATATCAGGCTTATCATGATTACATACTTGCCTACATACATACCTACTTATTATAACGATAGTCTAGCAATTTATTAGAATGATTTTACCTCAGATTTAGCCATTTCTGATCAATAATACCCCAAGCTAAAGTAGAGTATGCTATAATAGTGGACCTAATGTGTGCTTAAAACAAAATAAATAAAAGAACCTGCCCAAACTGAATAGCAATGGATTGTGCAACTGTAACGAAGCAAACAAAGACAGCAAAGACAAACTGCTGAAGATAACTGCTAACCTAACCGACTTGTCGCTTCGTTGCGCAGTGTCGCGACTCCCTCCAATCAAGGTCAGCTCAGCCCCATCAGTTCCTCGCCAGGCGGAGACCATATCCTTCAGGAACCCCAAGGTTGCGCCCACCCTGGAGAGTGTCGGCTGGGGTGGTGGCAAGAAGCGCTCCAACAGGCGGTGATGCCACCGCCTGCAAATGGAAGGGACGCAACATACAGGCACGCGCAGAACCTGAGCCATTGCAAAGCAGAGACACCTTTGATGAAGGAAAATATGTGATAAGAAAAGGCATAGAAAGGAAACAATAGACATGGTATATGTATGTCTGCCTATGCTGCATTTGTGATATTTAAATTTGACTGCAATGAAGATGAAGCTGTAGGTCAATGTCAAGGTCGTCATGCCCATATTGCGTGGAGGTCATTATATAAGTGTTTGTAACCTTATCATGTCGGGTCAGCATTGTGGATGCCATGGATGTCAACTTAAAGCTGCATAATCTGAGGAAAGCATGGCATTTTCAAAACCAAAGCACTGGATCTAGATTTGATCCTACATATCCAACTTAGATATCAGTACACTCATTAAACATTGGAGCTTGGTGTTCCTGTGCTGTGCTTCAAACAGGAAGTAAATGTCCAGCAATTCTGTGTGCATATTTTAAAATAAAAGTTACATTAAACTAAAGTAAGGTAGAATATAGCGATCAAGTTAATATATTTAATTAATTAATTTTGCAGAAACTCAAAACCATTGGATTATGCAAATTTAAGTATGGTTTAATCAAGCTGACATGGTGGTGGTGGTGGTGGTGGTGGTGGTGGGGGGGGGGGGGGGTATTGCGGTCATAATCAGGTTGTATAAAAGTAATACAAAAAACTGTGAATCTTTAATTCAATTTAAATGCGCTTGTTCTGGACTAGATAAGCCAATTATGTTTTCCCAACAAGCTCTGTCCGGCATGAATGGCGTGAAAAGGCTGTCGTTTGTCGAAGCTAGCCTCAAATATATGCCGTTTTCGATTCTGTACTGAATTAATTTTGCGCCGGCCTAATTCTAAGCATCATCATAGTTTATTTATTATTTACATTACTTAACCAACACACCGAGACGATATAATATATCTATATATAATATATTTAATATATAATATATTTAATATACAATGTATATAATCTATATAATATATATATATAATAATATAATAATATATGTAATATATATATATAATAATGTAATAATATATGTAATATATATATTACAGTATATCATATATATATATAGTATAATTAATATATAATTATATATGTATCGATCTCGTTAGCAATACAAAGGAACACAAATATATAAGTTTGGTACTTTATTGTTCTGGCTACCAATAAAAGTTCAGTACAAGTGTCGTCTACCTCGCAGCCATTGCGATTTAATCCTATTGTCTGTACTTTAAACAAAAATCCTCAGGTGTTGTAACAGAAATAAAGGGTTTGTTTTTGGTTATGTATTAGGGAAAATGTGATGGGGGGGGGGGGGTGGACGTAAACACAGCCAAATGGCCACAAATGAAGTTATTTCAATACTTTTGTTGTATTTTCTATGTTATTTTATTTCATGGCAACTATGTATAAGAATATATATTTTCTTAAATATGTTCTTACATAAAATAATATATACACTTATATACAATATATATATTCTGTGTAAATGAATAATTATATATTATTATACATAGTTGCCAATTATATATAAATATATAAGCTTGGGAAATAATTGGATTTTTTTACCATCTAACCTAACCAAAACAAAACGCAGGGAGGTAACTGAGGCCAAACATGATTTGTTACATTTGTAAAACTAATTTGTTTGCATCTGACGTATATGAACAAAAGAAAAACACCCACATACAAAGCGCGGATAAGTAACGAGAAACAAACATGAGATTTATATTTGCCAAACAAAAACCTGATCATCTGACCTTTAGATAAATTTTTTTAACCAAGGGAGAGAAGAACAAAAAACCCGCGACAAAGTGGAAACAAGCATGGGATTTGCATTGGCCTTGCATTGGCCTGTCCGCCCGCCTGATCTAGGGGCGGCGGTGCACCAGCCCAGGTGCTCAGGGGCTGGTCGAGCGTCGTGCAGTCAGACGACAGGTTAGTAAATCGGCGGCAGAATCTGCACTTGTGAATGGGTTCGCCGAGTGGTGGCGCTGTAGTTTGCGTAAGTGTTTTCGGGTAGCCAAGTGTATCCACTGCGACGGAGCGCAGGTGGCGTAGCGTACCTAGTTCGACTTGGACGCAGTTGTGGAGTTCTAAAAAAAGGCGGGGCTTCTTCCCAAGCAATAATGAATACTCACTTTTCTTATATTACCGTACTACACGAACCTAAGGAAGAATAGATAAAAGATTCACCCCGTACTACAGTAGCATGAGTAGGGGTGAAGAACAAACCTATAGAAAAAGTAGAGAAAATGGGGGTAAATGAAATGAGCACATCAATTCTTAATCTAAAAAGCAATATATATATTCTTCACATACCTTAATATATATTTTTGTTGGTACATTAGTTGATTAAGCAGGGGAAATTTCAATCGTGGACGATTGGTGTTCCTTTTGTGCTGGGGGTCATTAAACAAACAAACAAAGGTTCCACTGCTCCTTGTTCTATCCTAATAATGCCAAGCACCTGGCTAGGAAGCGACAAGTATAAATTTTTAAGTCATTGGTTTGACTCGAACAGGGTTCGTACCCGTGGATTCGAATCCCATGATCTACCAAAATGGGAGACAGACGCTCAACTCATTCAGCCATCGCATATTTACCCTCAACTTTTGAACTGATTATTAGATTAGTCCAGTAGATCAATGAACTTTAAAGTTTGAATTAACAGAGCCCGCATGGCAGCCATTGGCAGGAAGTTAAGAGGGTCCCTGGGTAATAATCCAATCTAGATGAAGCAGCAGTCATTTTCATTGGTTGATTCAAACATGGAGGATTTACTTCATGAACTATCACTTCAAATTGAGTTAGTGTCATGCCTTAATATTATGCGATTTGAACACTCTGGAGAGTATATGTTGAGAGAAAACATATACAATCGTATTGTAGCTATTGGAATTTAATCAATATAAGGATGGAAGACCATCAACAGTGAGACACATTTTCTCTAACTTTTACATAGGGTTGTAATTCACATCTGAACAGAGTCAGAGGTGAATGTTTTACCTAAAGGAATACATGCCCTTCAAAGTGGCCTGTCTACATCCTTATACTGGACTATTTCCAGCTGGCCGGAACTACTTTTTTTTAAATGACGATTTGAGTACAAGAATGAGGAATGAAAACCTAGTTCTCTAGAGTTGATAGCACTTGAGATGCTATTAGTATATTTAAGCTAATTGTGTAATAGTGATTCACCCTAATGGTCTTAATATCCCCGGTTCTTTAATGGTTTCAAATTTAACTCGGCCTTCGGTATCGTCAAGTTTTGAGATCACTACGCATTGTGAGTTGTATTGTTCCACGAACGACATCTTAGATATGTTAACTGAACTTTAGAAGCGTTTAATAGAAAGCGATTAGTGAGGCTGCTGCTCTGCACTGCTTACACAATGTCGCCTTTCGTGGCAAATTAATTACACTTGAGCCAATTTTGCAATCAAAGGTGATAAGTCATATTTGACCAATTTCTTCTATTAAGTCTACCTACTCGACAGTGTGCCCGAGTGTACCTGTTCATAACCATGCTGGGGAGTGAGATTGACTTTGTTTTCTTTTTGATTTTGTTCTACAGGTGATGGCTAAATATTTAGGAGTGATTGTGGATATTACATAACTGGGTTACTTTTATGATAGGGTGAGGTTTGTACTACTTAATAGCAGGGTCAGCCATCACACACCAAACTCCCTATAGATAGGAGTCAGTGCGCGAAGAAGAGGCTGATCAAATCAAGCCTGGCATATGTGGTTTGAAAGGGAATATTTGTCAGAATGGGCTACGAAAGGTCTGATTTGGTACAAAGGATCAGTCAGATGGGATACACTGCATTCTAATTGAATTTTACTTTTAGGCAAATCCATTTTGCCCGAAATCCAATATGTAATTTCCCCAAAATGAGTCCTCAAAATGAGCCCACAAGCAGCATCAGTGACTGCAAAGATCACTGATAGAATTGTGCAGCCTATGGTTGATCAACCCCCACTCTACTAGAATGTTTGGAACCAATGCTCGATTCCCGACCTAGCCTTGCAGTTCTTTAATTGCACCTGTAACACTTTAACTGGAGCCAATTATATCCAATTCCAATAGGCTTTTTTATTTCCAATACTATTCTGTAGATATTTTCTGGAGATTTATATATATTTTATTTATGCATTCCATGGATTATGTCTTGAGCCAGTAAAGATGCTATATATAGGCTACAATGTCCAGTGCTGTACTCTACCATGTGCTCTCTAATATTCTTTGTTTAAAGATCTAATCACGTGATTTACCATATATCTTAAAGCTACCTAGTCCGATGGTTTAGAGTTCCTATCATTTTCGGAGAAAGATATATTAGGTTGATGGGTATAATCTACTTTATTTTAGTTTGAAGCAACTTTCATTTTAAATGGCTAACTGGCATAAATAATGTTTGCAAGCACACCAAAACTCTGACAAAAATGAGTCGGTATTCCCTTCTATGTGGCAACAAACGCTTAATAGGTGCATCAGTATCTAAGTTAGATGTGCAGGATCAGATATAGATAAGTTTTGGTTTTGAAAAATTGATGCTTTTATCGGACTATGCAGCTTTAACAAAGTATTCATATTCCAGAAAGATCAATCTCATTGTACTTAGAATAGGCTATTTGAGCTCGAACCCGGTAGGTATTGACTGATCTGTCGCGAAACCATTGGACTGAACCCAAGTATCCCAAGGTCTTACTATTAGAAATTCTATGATGTCATGAAAGGGAGGGTGAACTTACAGGGGTTTTGTTTGTTGTTGTTTTAAGTCCTAACAACATCTAAGCTCATATCAGGACGGGTACCGGGTTATTAAGGCTTCAAATTTACTTTAGTGGTAGGATTTGCAAGTTTTGTAAATATTCTACCAGAGTTTTGCCATAAGGTGTACAATATTTTATGTCCCATCATCTCCTTACACCGATCTTCCAGTTTTTCATCGCCGTGAATATGGCTTATGCTGCCGACACGGCGTAAAGCAGCCACCAATCAATCAATCCAGTTTGTCATTTTCCAATGTTGGCAACCCTGCAATACCATTAATATAGTAATATATAAGTCTTACGGATTATTTGTAAAATCAAAAGTTTTAAGGATTTTGGGGGAAGTGTACCCCCACCCCCCCTCCCCCACCCCAATATAACATACCTTAAGATCTTCCAGTTTTTCATTTTCCAATGTTGGCAACCCTGAGATTACGTCACTCTAACAGCTGAAAAGGACCATAGTGCTAGATGAAACTAACACCCACAGCTTGACCACAGAGACCCTAAGACCATGATCGGGCCCTAAATAACTCCTAGAATAGATTGTTTCATTCTATACAAATTATGATTAGTCACAGTTGATCATGGTAACTGTAAATAAGTAAAGTTGCGTTGGTCATGTTACTGCCCCTTTAAGTAGAACACGGCAAAAATTCAGATGTACATTGTATTGAATTTCTTTAAAATCTTCATATTTCTCAGAGCTGTCATTGCTTCATTATTATTTAAATGCTGGGGTAAGAGTATGATATCTATTCATCAAAACAACTAAAAAAAGACTATAAGCAATTAACAGAACAATATAAATGTATATAAAACAATTTGCATAGCGATACCTGAATATACCTTTATATCATTGTCCTTCTGCCTACTCCAGTCACTCTCCATAGATCTGGTTACACATGAATAAGAAATCTGTGTAAAGGTCTGTTGGAAAGCATTTGTTGGCTTCCTAGTCCACATTTAGTACCTTTAATAAAACTTAAATATTTTAAAATATAATAAAATAATCTTTGACCCAGAAGTGATTCAACTCAAATTGATTAGTTTTCTTACACTCCCTCAAAAGGTAGGTCAATGTATTTTGCTGAAAGTTGCATAGTCCGATGGTTTTGAGTTTCTGTCATTTTCTGAGATACATGTATTAGATTGATCGTCATAATGTACCCAACTTTAGTTTGAAGTAACTTATTTTAAATAGCTAACTTTTGAAATATTTGAAGTGCAATTTTTGGCACGCAGTAATTTTCTGCAGTAATGCGTTCTATTCAATTGCCTCTGTATCCCCTTCAATGTTTAATAAGTGCACCAGTATCTAAGTTAGATGTGTAGAATCAAATCTATTGGTTTTGAAAACTTGAGGTTTTCATCGGACTATGCAGCTTTAACATCCCTACTAAGAAAGTGTGTGTAAGGGTGGTATAGACCATTTCCACCCCGACCTGCCCTCTGGTGGCAGTGGCAATTAATGTTGTGGTTAGCAGCTCACCACGAATGCTCCATGGTAATCTATTTGTGTCACTATAATACAGTGGTGAAACGTTAGGTGGTGTCTAATTTTATCTATGTTTTGTGAATTCAATTTTGTTCTCATTTAACCCAAATTTAACCACTTTACAAATTGTATCTGAGATCATGTTTGCTGTCATTTGACACAAATCTGACCATTTCAGATGCTCATATGAATTTCAATGTAAGCACATAAAGGTGATTAACACATGTGAATGCCACTAACCATTTGCCATGAATATAGGCTTTGCTGTTGGCATGTCGTTAAGCCATCATCAATCAACTATGGGTAGTGTTGTGGATGATATTTAACATGGTTAAAACTGCAGTCTGATGATGAAAGCATCACATTTAAAAACAAAAACAAAAAAAACACTAATCTAGATTTGAATCTACATATCTATTTTAGATAATAGTATTTATTCCCTTCTGTGAGCAAGAAATGCTTAATTGTACTAAGTCAATTTAATGGAATCTGATACTATCACCCAAGATTCCGCAGGTCATGAGAGCCGCAGACGTGGGTGGAAAGGAGGGACAATGGGGTGGGGGAGAGGAGAGAAGAGCGGGGTGACTATGAGGTAGATGAGGCAGGAGAGGGAAGGGGGTGGGGCCAGAAGGGACGTGATCGGGGTCGGGCACGGGCACGGGCACGAGAGGCGCCGGGGGACGGGTGGTGTGGGAAGGGAGGCTGGAGCGGTTGGAGGAGCAGCTCCAAGGCCTTGTAACTGTGCTGGTGGTTGATGTGAATATGAACGGGAAGGATACTTTTTCTTTTTTTTTTCAATTTAATTTTATTATTCCTATGTTCAACTCTTCTCCTTGGTCTAACATCCACATTTACACTTGGCCAAACAAGCACTCTCACGTGTGTATATATGACACCATAAATCATAACTCATTTACCGACACTTAACCGGAAGTGCGACCGGCCACTTCTGCCAGAACTCAGTCACACCTGGAACCTATGCGACAAAATAGCACACCCACAGAAGAAAAAAAATCTTTAAAAAAATAGCAATAGTTGTGGAATATCCTCTGCATATATCAGGAAATTCATATACACCGAACCGTTAAGTTTAGCTTCCTTGATTATTGAGGTGGTATTAGTACTGTCTTTGCTTCTTTTCTTTTAATTGCTATTTTTGTTAACAACTAGTCAAGACAAATAAATTACTACTATTAACTACACTGGACTTAAAATAATAAATATTACAGATACACGTCTTGCTAATCAATCGTTGAATGGTAAATACTAATCAATATTATGCAGTAGACTTAGGTATATATAACCTAATATATGTATAATATATATTATATATGTATCAGGGAGTTTGGATTAGAAGTTTGAAGCTTGACGACCATGCATCAAGCTATGACTGAGGCCCAGGAATCTCAAACCCCTAGCAATAATAACTAAAAATAGCCTTTGCTTTCAAACTGCAATCATTACCATCAGCAGAAGCCGACATTTCAGTTTACTTTTAGCAAAACATCCCAAAAGTGATATGGGGGCCAGGCCAGTCTGCTAACAGATTTATCAGACTCGGAGATTGCCAGGCAATGGCCATTGTCATAGTGTCTTATCAAGACCATGTAGACACTATATACAATGTATATAATATATATGCAATGTATATGTGGTGTAATACGAATTATGCGAGTGTAAATGTATGGAAGATCATATATTATGGCATTATCCTCATAACTTCCCAAACAATACCAGTGGCGCCACCTTCCTCCCACCTCACCAACCACTGGGTGCTAGACCTGTTGGTTGCAGCGGAATTCTTTTCTTCATATAACATCTAACATATTATATAGGTGCTTGTAATTTTGTTTGATTCTTGCAATTTGAATCGCAGAGTATGAAATTGGGTAATGGAACTCATACAGGTAGCACCAGAATCAGCAATGCGGATACAGCGGCTGCGGCCTTCGGCTAGAGGTGATGACAATGGTATTGTCCTGCCGGTGTGGCGGTTTCAGCCGTGCGCCAGTTTCAGCCGTGCGAATACTCAAACTCAAGGCATTGTCAATGGTCGAGAAAAAGTGAAATATCTCTTCAACAAATCACTTGGCACGCATATAGAAAACATCTTTACCAAAAATATCATATTAAATTTCTAAGGTTAGGGTTCTTGATTTCTATTAATTTTGAATAAAACTAATGTTTTGCACTGCGCGTACCGTCTAACTCAAGGCATTGTCAATGGTGGTGAGCAATCTTCATACAGAAAATCCAAGAAAAGTGAAATATCTCTAAAACCACACCACCTAGAAACAAATCGCTTGGTACACATATAGAAAACATCTTTACCAAAAACATATTAAATTTATAAGGTTAGTGACTCACGACCATTGACAATGCCTTGAGTTTGATGGTACGCGCACGGCTGAAACTGGCGCACGGCTGAAACCGCCACACCAGGTTACCAATGTGACATTCCTGACACCGAGTAGCCCAGAACCATATATGTGTACCTCATGTATTTAATACTGCACAAATTCAAACACAAAGAGGATAGCTGGTTGAAACTGGCATGAAATACACTTAACACGTGAAAGTATATAGCAACATTACAAACCAGAAGTGTGACTCACAAAAACAAGCGCAAAAAAAAAAGGTTAGAACCAACACTGATCACATTGCTGGTTTATATACTGTTGAATCTCTGGTGTTGAAAGATGGTATGCAAAATGTTACAACATCGCCATCGTTGTTCCCCTCCATTGGATGGCGCCATATTAGGCTATAGAATATGGAAGGAATCAAGTTAGAAAACAAACAAGAAATCAGGCAGTTAGTCCTTCATTACATGACATTTGCTGGTTCCAATGTGCGCTACATGTCTATCCACCCACGATTCCTTATCTATTTTAATTAATTCATTTATATAAATTACACGGAGCCCTTGTGTTGTAAACAACCGAGGATAGGCTACACAAGCCTCGTTTTCGACCACATGCGAATAAGGATTATCACCATCTTCCCCAGGCTGTCGGGAAAGTCTTGTTTATTTTCAAGTTACCATGAAGTGTCTGTCTACAAAACTTTGAGTTATAGTTCCTTTTTATTTCTTTATTTAAAAGATAGATTCTAAAGCAACGCAGGAAAAACAAACAGACAGAAAAATGCCATGGTTTGAATACTGTCCAAGTGTGCAGCTAGTTTTCTTACCCACGACCGACCAAAATCTAACATTTCTCAAGGTTCATTTATGTATACGTGTATATACATTCAATATGTACCTACAGGCATAAGTAGATACCTATATGAATATATATATATTCATGAACAATGTATATATATAAACATATATGTATATGTTATGCACGGAGAATGTATATATAATTTATAAACATATACATGGTCAATGAATATATATATGAATATATATATATATGAACATACATATATATAAATACATAGAAGCTCTACACACATATACATTTCTATATAATGCATGGACAATGCATATATATATATATATATATAAATACATATACAGGCTTGGACAATGCAGTTCATAATTACAAAGGGAGACCCCGTAACCCCAGGGCCCATATGCATGGAGCAGTGTTAGCGGCATATGGTGTTAACCGTCTAACACAGGGTAGCTATCACCAGTTATCAGGGGCGTTGCGAAGTATGTACAGCCGTATGCATGGTGGCCTAAACGGTGCGTGTTAGCTATATGTGAATTAATTTATAAATTATGGAAATTTCTCTGAGCCTGTTGCCAGCGAGCACCTGGATTACCTTCTCTACCCACCGGAAACCAGCGCACTTGTTACTGAGGCGGCGGCGGGGGTTGCTTGCATTCGTCGATTCGACAATATTGATATCGCCGCCGATATTGCGTATGTAATTCTGTTAAATATGATAGCATTGAATAGATTTGGCAGCGATTCGACAGTATGAATATCGCCGCCAATGCAGCGGCAGCGTTAATATTGCTTCGAATTTAGGGTTAATTTCATGAAATTTCACTTATTGTGTATGTAATTCCGTTAAATATGATAGCATTGAATAGATTTGGGCCTAATATATTGCCGCCGATGCGGCAGCGGCGATGTGTGTTTTGTTGATATGCGACAGTATGGATATCGACGTCGAAGCGGCGGCGGCGATTTGTTTAGTTTACATTCGTCGATTCGACAATATTAATCTCTCCACCGCTGACACTAACCTAACACTAACACCGCTGTAAACCTGCTATGGGCTGGGGTTAGAATCTCCGAGTTTAAACCCGCGGCGTTTGTCTAACACTGCTCCATGCATAGTGACTTTTCGGTGCTAAACCAGAAATCCCGCCCTAACCGCGGTTTGGCTCGCTAACACTGCTCCATGCATATGGCCCCAGGGCTGTGGGTGTGGGAGGTAGTAACCGGAGGTTGACCATTTCGCCACTGCAAGGAATCCCTGAATGTTATGGGCGATAATATGCGATTTCCATGATACCTCTTCACTTTCAACACACTCACGTCATATACACGTGATATATGAATGAGACGTGAGACACACACGTCTCATTCACACACACATACATAATAGTGACCAGTTCCTGACGCATAGTTTGTTAATTTTCAAAGAAATGAGTTGACATGATATACAGGTGTGTAGCAGCAGTGGACAGTCAAAACTACACTGTGGGTGGATGATTCACACCGATCAAGGAGATGTACAACATTGAATTATCATTATTACTATTATTCCTTTAGGGATATAAAGAAGTGAGAACAAATCTCAGTATTACAAAATATGACACTCTCCTCTCCCAGACTATATATATAGTTCCTCAGCATCTTCGGCGATCATGGCCCAATAATGTACACTTTTGCCTAATAACTATCAGCCTTTTAGATTATTTTCAACCTCACCTGTCCTCACACCCATCCTCCAAACAAAGATTATAACCAGCAAAGATTTAAACAATTTTTTTTTAATGAATGCTCACACAAAAGAATGTAGCAGGTACACAAAATTGAAAAACCCTCCATTATAATTTTTTTTTAAAATAATTTTACAATTCACTTGAGGGGGGATTCAGAAGTACTAAATGTCACATGGCACCATTTAACTAACAGCATGCATTAACAAAAATGTATTTACTGGTTGCAAGCGCCCGAAAATAAGAAAAAATAATCATTCTCACCCCCCCCCCCCTCCTCTGCTAAATGGCCTTTCTATTCATTGGATTAAAACTTAGCACATGACACGACCACATTTGAACAACTCTCTCATTGGTAAATCTATTCTATAAGGAGAATATCTCCAGGGATAAAATGCCAATAAAACGTTCTTTAAATTGTCACAAGAGAGAAAACGTTAAATTAAAAAAATATATATATGTTATGTGAAATGTAAACATTTAAATTATTATTATCATGATGACTACTACTACGACTACCCCATTAGCGTATACAATGACTGGGTACACTTTTCAGTTCACGCGACAACGACGACACAAATCACACACGGACACAACACAGCGCCAGAATACAGGCAACGGTCACGTGACGACAGACGCTTAGAATACGTGGTCACGTGGGGGTGGGGGGTTTATGGAGGTATCGCCCTCAACGAGTAAAGCTATGATGAAGATACAAAAAGTAAGTATTAAATTCATATAAAAGTAAGGCTGGGCCCCCTGTCATGCTGTACGGGCTCAGTTAAAGGGACTGCATATGGACTAACGTGGGAAGTACTGTACAGACGAATCTGCGCATTTTGTATCCACTACCCGTATGCATGACGCGGTGTTAGCTTACACTCGGTGTGTTTGCGCTAACACCACTCCTTGCGTACTGAGTTTTTGCCGCTAACCTAGAAATCCCCGCCAAAATCAGTTTTGGCTCGCTAACACCGCATCATGCATACGGCCAGATTTGGTACAGCTATAAAGCCTGTACCAGATTGTCCACGGCTCCCTGTATTCTTATTGTTTATACAGTTCAAGCATGTGTTTTGCAGGGGAAATGGCCAAAGTACAAAAGCAACAGAATGCAGTTTCCGATTTCACTTGTTGCTGGTTTTGTGATTATTTGCTGGTATGGGCTTTGTTTGTTTGTTAGGGTTTTACGTCCTGGCAACATCGATGGTCATATCAGGACGGCTGTGGCCTTTGTTTAAAGCGGCAAATATCATGTAGTCGGTATTTAAAAAAAAATTAATCAACTATATCATTCAGAAATACCAAGGTACGAAATGAATTCGTTGCAGAACCAGGGTGAGCATACACATCTCTCGTGTAAGATGGAGCTGCGACCCGGCATGCTGCATCTCAGTTTCAGCACTTAGTAAGGAATCAGCGGAACTGGGAATACCCGGATAGTCAGTTCAACAGGACCGTATTATCCATAAGGCTGACTAGGCTGAATGAAGCCTAGGGGCCCGACACGAAATACAAGTCCGTCTGTTTTTCTGAGGCACTCTTACCATAGGGGCCAGGCCATGGGTTAATCGGGCCCTACAGTTGAGTGTTTTAAACATTGTGGTTGGTGTGCATACATGGTAACGATACTACGCACAAAAAGAGAGCCATACAAATAACCTACCATTGCAGTGGGTACTGAGTAAAAGCGACAAATATGCCTCAAAATGAGGGTGCGGTGTTTGATTCTTTCTATTTTTACACCACATACACAAACACATAATAATATATGCACTTATATACAACATGGGTGCCGGTAATGTTAAAGGCCCGTCCAGACACCCACTGACATCCGCGGCATTCCACAAGGAATCCTGACCTAATTATTTCTGTGATTATACAAAAAGGTGGTGAAGAGGGGGCAGGGGGGGGGGGGAAACAATAAAACTGCGGAAAGAAGCGGAAGGGCTAGTGATGTCATAACTCTCGTCTCATGACGCTGACTGCCAAATGGTGGCCTACACTATAATGTCGGGAAACATTACTGAGACACTGATCATGTGGGATGGGGAGGGGGAAATGGAAATGTTAGTTTTTTTGCTGGGGGTGGGGTGGGGGGGGGGGACATTACCGTTACACTGGTGAAAGCAGTAGAAGTGCTCTGATCCGACTCAGACTAGTTGGTGTAGTCGATGTAAATGATAATTTGGTTTGTTTGCTTGTTCGCCCTTCTTCTTGTCATGCCACACATCATTCATGATACCACAAAAGAACGGACGCGATATATTGAATGGTTACATAACCGTACGCCTTTGGCGGTGCCACAATGCATGATGGCCATGCAAATGTTTGCGAACATTCTTAACAGGCTCCTTAAAGTCCAGACTCTCAGTGGCGGAATAAGCCAGTCATGGTCAATTAAAAACCCCGGCCCATCCTCAACTTCTTACTTCGGGTGGGTGATGGCCTACTTTAAGTGGGACATAACGATTCTGCCTCTAATGTTATTATTATCCATAGCGTGCCCACAAATCGGGGCTGAGATTATGTTCTTACTTCGTCACCCCATTTGTGGCTAAACCTGTTTAGAAAATAATCAGAGAACAGTTGCTATGGTGACTGAGCTGGCTGACAATTACAGGGGTCTAATGATGCTGACGATTTGGATTGAAATTCTACACAACAAAGATTTAGGATTTATAAACATATATCACATAATTATTTGTATGTACTAGATATTCGTAAACATGTGGCGCTAAAGAGAAAGATGAGTGGACACATACCGATAATTCGAAAATAGTTATATCATGCAGTCTGGAAAGCCTTGGAGGATTAGCAAAGTGCGGTCATTGGCCCATTACCTAGTCTTTACAGAGTCCAACCTTTAAAGAGGCAAGTTGCCTGTGTCAGATTTGATACCAATTAAATATACCCTGTCAACTTTTTTTTTTTTTTACATTCATTGACTAAACAGGGAAATTTCAGTTGTGGACAATTAGTCTTCCTCATTCCATTTGAATTGCTTAGTCACCGCTTGGTTATTAAACAATTTAATTTTAATTTTAAAGGAGCAAAATATCGCACTGAACATCCTATGAAATAAACCTTGTTGGAGTCATATGGCTACAAACATAGCCGGTCTGGTTAGTGACCTTGAAATGACCGTGACCTTGTTTCTAAGTGGTGACTACCTTAGTCGCTAACTCGGAAACTCCCCGTTACGGGGAGCAGGGGGGCGGGGGGGGGGGGGGGTGTTGACCTAACAGGAGCCAATGCAGGACGTCACACGGAAACAGTATCCGCCAAGTGACCTTAAGACGACCTTGGATGACCTCTGGGATGACCTTGATGAGAAGCTCCACGACCTTCTGCCATGACTCCCGCTTCGGCAAATGTTCTTCACTTTCGGCACTGGTTGTCATGGTTACCATGATAGTGGTGCTTGTCGATCTTTCCATTCTTTTATTTTCTTCGCCAAGCAGCACGAGAATATGATACCAAATATCTGCAATAATAATAATAATAATAATAATATAATTTAAAAAATACACACATGTTGAATTGAAGCCGATACAGACGGTTACACCTTCCCGAGGTTCTAGGGACACAAACCTCATTTTAAGACTCTCATGCATCTATTATTTGAATTTAATTTAAAAAAACTAAAACCCATTAACATTTTCTCTCACCCAAACGGACTCATGAACCTACTTACCTATCTGGGTTTTTTGTCATCATTAGAATTTCACTGCTGACTAGGGAAGCCTTAACATGGATGTCTATGGCGTCTCATATTCCCAGGTGGCTGAGACCCATCGTTCCCTAAGGCTGCATAATCCGATGAAATCATCTAGTTTGCTAAACTAACACACCTACCTAGGTTTGAACTACATAGGTTCAAATCTATGTAGGATTATGCAGCTTTAAGGACAGTTTTGCCTCAGCTGAAGGGTGACCACCTGGGAATATGAGGCGGCATGGATATCCATATTAAGGCTTCCCTAGTCAGTGGTAGAATACTAACCATGAAAAAGAAATCAGATATATGTGATACATATTGTCTACCGTATTGTCGCGGGTTAACGCCCTGGGTGTTTAAATTGGCAAATCACTGAAGTGGTGGGTGGGCATTTATTTACCCACACATGGGTGTTTAAGGGGTGTGCGTTAATATTGGCCAAGTGGGGGGTAGGTGTTAATACACACATGGGGGTTAACCCGCGAGAATACGGTATATATATATTTATTATATATATTACATATACATATATAAAACAAAGCAGCCATGCGGTGAACTAAAGTCAGCCTGCGAAATTCAAACCTGACCAATTTAAGAAATAGCTGGTTTTCTGGTAATTCAGGATTTCTGGAAACTGGATAAGAGGTTCGGTATCTGTATATATTTCTCTCCTGCAGCCCACGCCAAGTTTGATTCACAACAAAATAATGAACCTCTCTCTCACCTGTAAACAACAGATGCCAAGCCCTACGGCGCCGAGGATGATCAGGTGCTTCTTCATGTAAATCTCTAGCCCGACGACGCAGCCCTGCAAGAACAGTTTGTTGGAGTTTTTAAGTCCTGGCAACATCTAAGGTAATATCAGGATGGGGTGCAAGAACAGCGAAAGACATTAACGGGCTGGACTCTTCAGAGGCAAGGGAAACCTAGATCAAATATTCACCAGGCACGGTGTTGCCGCCTGCAACATAATTCATTCAAGGATGATAGTGGTTTCAGGCAAAAAAAATAGCGGGAAGCAAACCGAGCATATTATCCCGACGGTAAATTTCCGTTTACACTTGTCATGGGGGTGATGAAAATGGGAAATATTGCGCCTAGAGCGGGACTCGAACCCACATCTCTTTGCATTCCGGGCCAGTGTGCTAACCATTACACCACCTAGCCTCCCTGATATCAACACACTACCCACGCCTACCTGTCTATGTTGTTACTTGCCTGAGAGGTCAGTGCATACCACTACACACTTATATAAAAAAATGCCCCCTGGCTGTAAAAAAAGACGGAAATTCACTTAAAAACGGACAAAATATCATCCCTGTCATTAAAGGCTGACACTGCTCGAGTCATAACGGAGGATATTGCACATAGTCAGTCCTATATTATTGTATCTAAACTAGTTCTTTTCTTTACCGGGATGGTGGCGCCACCTGATACAGAGTTAATAAAAGGCAAGAACTGCTCGAGTCATAATGGAAGATATTGCATGTGGTCAGTACATAAACTAGTTCTTTTTTTACCTGCACAGTGGCGCCACCTGCTACAGAATCAATTAAAGGCTGGGACTGCTCGAGTCATAACGGAGGATATTGTATGTAATCAGTGCTACATCACTGCATTTATACTAGTTCCTTTCTTTACCGGAACAGTTCCGCCACCTGATACAGAATCAATTAGATCTTGGCACTGCATAAGTCACAACGGAGAATATTATATAGTCAGTGCTATATCATTGCATCTACACTAGTTCCTTTCAACAAACACAAACAACAAACAGTTCCTTTCTTTTCCACACGGTGGCACCACCTGATACAGAGTCAATTATAGGTTAGCTCTCCTCAATTCATGATGGAGGATATTGCATGTAGTCAGTCCCTATATGACTGCATCTAAACTAGTTTGTTTTTTACCGGCATGGTGGCACCACCTGCTACAGAATTAATTAAAGGCTGACACTGCTCGAGTCCTAACGGAGGATATTGCAAGTAGTCAGTCCTATATTATTGTATCTAAACTAGTTCTTTTCTTTACCGGCATGGTGGCGCCACCTGATACAGAGTTAATAAAAGGCTAGAACTGCTCGAGTCATAATGGAAGATATTGCATGTGGTCAGTCCATATATCACTACATCTAAACTAGTTCTTTTTTTACCCGCACAGTGGCGCCACCTGCTACAGAATCAATTAAAGGCTGGGGCTGCTCGAGTCATAACGGAGGATATTGTATGTGATCAGTGCTACATCACTCCATTTATACTAGTTCCTTTCTTTATCGGAACAGTTCCGCCAACTGATACAGAATCAATTAGATGTTGGCACTGCATAAGTCATAACGGAGAATATTCCATATAGTCAGTGCTATATCACTGCATCTAAACTAGTTCCTTTCTTTTCCACACGGTGGCACCACCTGATACAGAGTCAATTATAGGTTAGCTCTCCTCAATTCATGATGGAGGATATTGCATGTAGTCAGTCCCTATATCACTGCATCTAAACTAGTTTGTTCTTTACCGGCACGGTGTCACCACCTGATACAGAATTAATTAAAGGCTGACACTGCTCGAGTCCTAACGGAGGATATTGCAAGTAGTCAGTCCTATATTATTGTATCTAAACTAGTTCTTTTCTTTACCGGCATGGTGGCGCCACCTGATACAGAGTTAATAAAAGGCTAGAACTGCTCGAGTCATAATGGAAGATATTGCATGTGGTCAGTACATAAACTAGTTCTTTTCTTTGTCCATATATCACTACATCTAAACTAGTTCCTTTCTTTACGGGCAGGGTGGCACCAGCAGATATGAGTCAATGGCACTGCTCACGTCATAGTAGATATTGGAGGGGTGGTCGCGGATGGCGCAGTGCTGTGTCAGCGTCTTGCAGCAACTGTCCGGCACCGTGTTGTTGATGTCAGGGTTGCCTTTCAGCCACCTACTGTAGCGCCAGTCCTGGAAGGAGCCCGACCCACAGCACTGGAACTGGAACACAGCAACTACATCATGTATCAGCAAGTAATGCAAGATAGCGCTGCGCTCCAATTGGTTGCCATTGACCAACAAATGAAGATTCCAGGCGCAAAAACCAACAAATCCATTTTAGTTGTTTTCTGTAGAAAAAAGAATTTGTCGTCGTGCTTTGCAGGCAAAGCCTATCAATTTCATATTAGGTAATGCATTATTATATAGGGGATGTGTTGGTTTCTGCGAAAAAATGGATTTGATTAACAGAATGATGGCAGCTTCACCTCAAACCTTGTGGTCATGGTTTCATTTGGGCCTGAATAGCGTTTGTCGGTTTTTGCGACTGACCTCTTCAAATGCTCAGTTGCAAAATTCCCGAAATTTGATAAGCCACCCATGAGTCAGTTTTGTAGTTTTCGCATTGTGGCTAGGTTTGGGTAGAGCATCTCCTTATGGGATCAATCCTGACCCTCTGACCCCCCCCCCCCCACCCTGCTCCCCACCAATATGCACCTACTTTATAAAACAAGACTTACACTTGTCGTTGGAATAGGGCAAGGAGTGGTTAATTTAGACTAAGGATAATGTGACTGATTGGGATATCGTGGGGCATGGCACCGACGGCCTAGCAACATCTGAGGTGATATCAGGCCAGGTACCGACTTGTGACAGTGCACACTTCTGGTGGCTTTGTGCAGTCGCACCCATGACCCAATACCTCACTCAGTCACTTGATCAGGCGACTTGAGCCAAACACTCCTTAGCCAATATAAACTTTCTAAACTTTATAAACTCGGTGCTCCGAACTAAAAGATACAAAAACAATATTTTGTTAAAACAACGAAGAAAAGTCAGGATCTGGAATTTACATTCCTGAGTACTTCTCTTGTTGGGGTTTACATCCTAGCAACAGCTAGCATCATATCAGGACGGGTACCAACTTTTCACAGTGTGCACTCATGGCGAGCTTATAGTGCTACCCCACTGGGAGACCATGACACCATCACCATGACCTGATATCACACCCAGTCACATTATCCTGACACTGAGCCAACCAGTCCTTGACCTATCCTAATAATGCCTCAGCCTTTGATGAACCAGTTGTGGACTACTGGTTAGAATGGAATATAGCCCAAACTGCAAATGTGTCCACTGAGCAGGATCGATCGGATGATCCACACCATCACAGGACACAGCACTGAGTGATATAGCAACATATACCATATACAAGAATGCGATATTGTAATTGGGATATGCCGATATCAGATTTATCGGGCTGAATTTGACTGAGCTCTCAGCACACACTTACTGCCTGCTGCATGTGGTCGATGGCTTCTGTCTTCTCCGCGTCCAGGTCGTACGAGTTGAGCATCGTGCTGTTAAGGGAACGCACCAGCTCGTCATGTACCTGCAACAACGCAAATGTCGTCTGTTATCATCGAATGTCGTCTGTTATCATCAAATGTCATCTGTTGTCATGAAATATTGTCTGTTATCATCAAATGTTGTCTGTTGTCATAAAATATCATCTGCTATCATCAAATGTTGTATGTTGTCATCAAATATCATCTGTTGTCATCAAATGTCTGCTAGCATCAAATGTAGTCAGTTATCATCAATACACAAAGATGACACACACATATATATATATACACATCTATTGAGTTAGATTACTTAGAACCCAGTCAATATAGTAACACATTTTTATATTAATTAAAGCTAATATAATTTAACTGGCCCCTTGGCCTTTTCCATAAACTCGTAATATCTTTGGCACATTGATGGTCTGTTTCTCTTAATTTACTTAGGATTTAAAACAAATTAATTGATACTCGTTATTTAATTTAGGATTCAGTAGTCAGAGGATACATATTTTACACAAATATTGTGCTAATGGTCAGTCGATGAAGCCGAAGCTGCCAATTTAAAGCTACATTACAGAGTCCGATGAAGACATCACATTTTCAAAACCAAAATCAATTAACTAAATTTGATTCTACATATCTAACTTAGATACTGGTGCACTTATTAAATATTTTTCGACACAGAAGGGAATACTGAGGCAATTTAATAGAACCTGTTATTGCAGAAACCATGGTTTTTGTGTGCTTGCCAAAAATAATTTTGCATGTTTGTGCTTCAAATATCTCAAAAGCTAGCCAGTTAAAATAAAAGTTACCTCAAGCTAAAGTAAGGTAGATTACAATGATCAATCTAATATATTTATCTCGGAAAATTACAGAAACTCAAAAGCATCGGACCGTGCAACTTTAATCATTTTGTTGGTCAAATCCATAGTTAAAAAAAGGGTCATAGGTGTGACTCAGTCGAGGATTAAACCTACATTGGATACTGGACCTTAGGGCATCCATTCAAGCCGATTAAAGTGGGGTTTAAGTGGTGGCATTAATGCGGTGGTGAGGTGATAGGTGGCGCTGCGAATGAATAAATAAAAGAAAGATGGCGGTACTCACAGTAGCCTCGTACATGTAGGCAAGTATTCCGGCTATAGCCTCCAGTAGGAATATAAAGAGCAAGAAGCAGGCATACTGAAAAGCAACAGGACACAGCATCAGAGATTGTTTGTTGTTGTTTTACCTCCTAGCCACATCTAAGGTCATATCAGGACGGATACCGACTTGTGGCGTGCACACTCATGGCGACTTTAGAGTGCTGCCCCATTGGGAAATCAGTCCACCTGTACCATGACTCAATATCCCACTCGATATCAGTCACATTATCCTGACACTGAGCTAACCAGTCCTTGCCCTATCCTATTAATGCCGAGCGCCTGGCTAGGAAGCGACAAGTATCAATTTTATAAGTCATTGCTTTGACTCGACCGGGAACCAAACTCCCGACCTTCCGCATGTGAGGCCCGCGCTCTCCCGATTAGGCCACAGCGCCCGGTTAACATCAGAGACAATGCCACCTACACGCACAAGTTGTGACATTAAGCGGATGCTTGTTTGTTGGAGTTTTGTATCCTGGCAACATATAACGTCATATCACGAAGGCTACTGACTTAAGTTGGTTGTGACAGTGCACACTCATGGCGACTTTAATAGTGCTGCCCCACTGAGAGACCATGACCCAATTTCCCACTCAGATGAAATTATCCTAATTCTGAGCTAACAAGTCCTTGCCCTATCCTAATGATGCCGAGCGCCTGGCTAATTAGCGACAAGCATCAATTTTGTAAGTCATTGGTTTGAATCGGCAATGTTTCCAACTCCCAAACTTCCACACGGGAAGCCTGCGCTCTACTGATTTGACCACTGTGTCTGGTCATAAGTAAGAAACAATTTAGGGAGGTGGTCGGTTTAGAGAGTTAGAATATCCTCACAATGGTATTTTTTGGACTCAAATAAAGTGATCGTTATATGGGAGGGGGTCGATCTGTGGAGGGGTCGGTATAGAGAGGTTTTACTGTATATATATTTTTTAAGAACTAATAAATGCATATAATAAATAATACCATACAAAGCCACATGTGCACAATAAATCACATCGTAAAGCACTTACGAGCATGAGGCAGAATCTGTTCTCCCTCCAGGCGCCGCAGCAGCCGATGAAGCCGACAAGCAGCACAATGCCGCCGGTACCGAGCAGCAGGTAGGTGGTGGCAGCGTACGTGTGTGTAGTCATCAGTGACACATAGTGGTGCTTGTCGAGCAGCGTCCATACACCAACACCAACGATGGCCAGACCAGACAACTGTCAAAGAAACAGAACAGTCGTGAGGCATATGAGATCAAAGCATGGGCCAGGCAACAGTAGACAAGGAAGACACCAGGTGGCGCCAGCAAGGATCAGTGTACCACATTGTAAGAGTAGGCGGTTAGTTCCTGAGAATACCGCTAGATGACGCCACTGGTGCATAATGGACAGGAAATGAATGCGTTGAGACAGGTTTTTTTTACTAAATGTATTTTATTCAGCGAATAATGTCTTTTGTCAGCGCCAGAGCACTGGTCTTCCGGCCGTTAATTACAATTTGTTGGTACATAAATGACAATATTAGTTGCAATAATAACCACATGAAAAACCTGTTCGATAATAGAAGCATAATATAAATTGACTATTTGTCGTAATAGTAACTGCATGCAATTCCAGTTCAACATATGTATTATGCACTTGGTGAGCATGCATCAATAAATGTACAAGATGACTCTAGAATTGTCTTTAAACACTTCTTTCTTCCTTTGTTTTCTCTCTTCTCTTTTCAAAAAGATATAACATATCTACAATACACATATATATATACTATATTGCAAATATGCAAATCAGTGGATCCAATCACCAATATCAAATGCGGAAACCTGGCCATTTAAATTTTTTAGTTTTTTGTTATCCCATCACGAGTGTTCCGTTCTGTGTGGCCTAATGATGGGATCGCGGTCTGAGATTGCAGTGGGGACTTACATCAGACAGGTTTTATGTCAATTTAAAGGAAAATTTTAGGTAATAGGTTTTGAAAGAAGGTGTAGTAGGGGTGGGGTAAGGGCGGGAAGGGGATCAGCGTGCAGGGCTGTGTAGTGCATTTGAGAACATTTATATAGATATGTATGTACAAGGGTCAGGGCAAGGAAGGCCTTTAGAATACCTATAACCGTGTCAGGGTCTGACAGGCCGGTTGTATTTTCATAAAGTTTTTAAATTCAAGGAGACTTGTGGACTGTCTTGTCCTCACTGGAAGTTTGATGTGATTTTGTTTGCAGCTGGTGCTATTTTACTTTTTAGCTTTTTGGTGGCGGCGGTGGTGTTCTGGATAGGTGGGGACTTTGTAGTTAAGCTAATTCGATTCCTGGAGGCTATCGAATGTAATGTAATAAAAGAATAGTTATAAAAAGAATTTTAACATGAGTGTGCACTGTATTTGCTAGAATACACAGACAGTGAAAGAACATTGCCGTCAGTCAATACTAGCACAATATTACTCGATCTAGACCAGTTCAACCACCAGAGAGGTGGGGGGATTGAAGGGGTAGAGTGGGGGGAGGGGGGAGAGGGGGGAGAGGAGGACAAGGGGAAGGGGAAATGGGAGAGGGCATTGAGGGGAGAGACGGAAAGAGGGCGAGAGATGGGATAGGGGAGATATGGGATAGGGGGAGAGAGGGGAGAGGAGAGAGGGGGAGAAGAGGGGGAAGAGAAGGGGAGAAAGGTAGAGAGAGAGAGTCAGGGAGGGAAACGGGGGTGGGGAGAGTCAGGGGAAGAGAAAGGAGAGGGACTAGAAAAAGGAGAGGAAGGTAGGGACAGGGGGACAGAAAATGACATTAAGAGAACCGATGAGGAGGCTGCAGAATCAATTTGTTTGGGTTGCACCATTTTACTAACAAGTAACATGCTTTGCGAAGTGCCCTCACGAGAGGACAGAATCGATGGTACTTTCGTTAAAACGTTGCTACGGTAGGAATTGTGACCGGAAGTCGGTCATGCTGCCAACTCTCTTGTGGTATTTCAGCGGAAGTTGACCGAAAGTGAAACGCGCTTCAATCAGAACGGACAAGTGTGTACACTTGTCGAACTTCCCCTCCGCCACCCCACCACCCCATCTGCACACACACACACAGCCAGGCCCCTCTTTCAGTAAAGTCTGTTTTGTTTGTTGTTGTTCTATGTCCTAGCAACATCTAAGGTCATATCAGGATGGGTACCGACTTGTGACAGTGCGCACTCATGGCGACTTTATAGTGCTGTCCCACTGGGAAATCAGGCATCGGCACCATGACCTGGTATCCCACTCAGTCACATTATCCTGACACTGAGCATACCAGTCCTTGCCCTATCCTAATAATGCTGAGCGCCAGGCTAGGAAGCAACAAGTATCAATTTTTAAGTCATTGGTTTGACTCGACCTGGGTTCGAACCCACGACCCCACGATCTACAAGCACCGGAGACGGACGGTCTAACTCATTCGGCCATCCCGTCTGGTCTCTAACAGTAAAGAGTTCTACAGCCAGTCCTGCATTCTCTCCTCTACAATTGAAGAGTTCCAGTCTCATTTTGATGCTATTTATTTCTGCAAAAGGAAGTTTCTGACAGTACAAAAAAATAGTCTGCTGCTGGCGAATTGAAGCTCGGACAAGTAGTAACACCGGCCCGTGTGGAGGGAGGAAAGGAAGGAAGGAAGGATGGGAGGGGAGGAGAGGAGGGGAGGAGAGGGGGGGGGAGGGAACAGCCCTGACCAGCGACCAATCAGCACCCGCCTAACCTTACTGACACTTGCCCATTTGCAGCATCACCAGCAGGTGCAGGCCTCCCAGAATGGAATTAAGTCGCAACCAGCGGCTATCTAGGGTTAATTTGCTGTCTGTTCGCGCGTGCGTGTGTGTGCGCATATATAATTAGGTTTTGAGCAGACATTCTCCCTTGGGAAATGATTACCTGCTTATAGATGATGGATAACTGTTGTTTTCCCGAGGTATAAGCCTCGGGTAGACGTGGGCTAGGGAGAAGGAAGCACGTGAGGTACCAGCAATTTTAACCTACTTATTCAGGATAAAAAATGATCTTTCAATACAAATTTACAATGGATACTATGATTTTCCCATAATGGTACACCACCGGGATAGACGTGGTAGGGCGTGGTGGGTGGGCCCTAGCCCACGTCTACCCGAGGCTTATACCTCGGGAAAACAACAGTTATCCATCATCTATACCCAGGTAAGATTCGTATAACTATACTATTTTACCTCGGTATACAGCCTCAGGCTAGGGAGACTTTTACATAATACATTTTTATCCTTAATATCATTCATTCTTATTATAATATTCAACGTTTTTGTTCTCACCTATTTTTGTTAGTTGGCGAGCAGACGCTTTGCAATGCCGGTAGGCTTTTCTTGTCGTTTGTTGTAATGTTTTGCAAACGACTTAGCCGTCTTCCAGCTGCATGGGCTAGGATCCTTTTCACAGAAATACCTAGAAAACCGTGCCATGGGGAACATGGCCACCCTTAGTGAGTGGGAAGTGGATTTGCCCGTTATCCACTCCATGCCATTTTCAACACCGTAATTGACCATCTGGCAAGGGTGTCTCGTGAAATTGCCTTATGTGGCTTGATAAAGCGCATAATAGTTGTTGGGATGCACGTAAATCCTTTGTTTAGATATAAAAGCCTGTATGGTCGACACAACACATTAAGTTTCGATCCTTGGAAAGCAGGTCTACGCGACCGTTGATAAGTGTTAAATAAGTGTTCGTTTGAGGCAATTGGGCTAAAATCAAACGTAGCTTGTTCCTTGTCTATTTCTAATCCAGTTAAGGATAAAGCAACAATCGTCTGTCCTCTGTGTCCGGTTACTAACAATAACAGGACCGCGACCTTAAAACCTAACTGTTTTATATATAACCACGAGTTGTGAGGCCAAGCCTGAAACAACTTAAATACTATAGAAACATCCCAAAACCGACTATACTTTGGTTTTGGAGGATTCCTTTGATAAATTGACCGAAGTAGATAACAAAGGACATAATGTTTTCCAACTGTTTCGCCATCAATTCTAGGTAATATGATTGATAAAGCACATCTTGCCGCATTGATCGACCCAAAGGATAGTCCTTCATCCTCTGGAGAATGAAGAAAACGAGCTACTTGTGAAATTGTTGGATTTGTTAGCTTGACTTTCATTAACAAACAATGTACACCCCATTTCTTTAAATAGGTTGTGTACATTTTGACCGTTCCTGGCCTCCAGGCATCAGCTACTATCCTGTTCTCAGTAATTTTGTCCAATCCAAATTGCTGCAGCTGTTTCCTTAGAAAAGGAATGCCAATAGGGGCGTCGTTGACACGTCGCCGTGAACCACTAGCGGTCCGTGGTGCGTCAGATTCCCAAGTTTTCTTGGGAATCGTATATGTTCTTTTGCCAGTTGTGAACTGCTGGCAGCCAAGGTTGCGTGTGTCCCAATCGGGCACCACCAGTATAGCATGTGTCCTTCCAAAAGCCGATTTTCCTCCACTCGGCTGATAATGCTTAACGGTGGGAAAATATATAAAAATAATTATTTCCCAGGTAATAGCAAATGCATCTACTTTCCAAGCCTCCGGTTCAGGATGCCAAGAACAAAACATAACAAGGTAATTTGTTATTATTTCGTGATGCAAACAAGTCAACTTTAGGTGTACCCCATTTTTCACAAAGAAGTTAAACAAAGGTGTAGAGAGAGACCATTCTAAATGGTCATGGAAATTTCTACTTTTATGGTTCTGCAAGTGTATTTTGTGACCCCTGGAATATGCGCTACAGTCAGCCAGGACTTGTTGAGCCTGTCCCAGTTCCAAATCAGTTTAGACACTGATTGCAAGGCTTTGATTTGGTTCACCCATGTTACGAATATATATGCCATGGCAGTAGTATTATCAGTTAGTATTCTAACTGTGAATTTATTTATCTTTACTAAACTACATAAGCCCAGATAAATAGCACGCAAATTCATAGGCATTAATATTCTGATTTTTCATCATCAAGCCATACTACCTCCTGTTGTGACCCCCATCTCGATGAGCTCCCCAACCTTCAACGAAGCATCAGTAGTAATTACCGTATTTAGGTTCCGCCATGCGGATTGGATTTGGTGAATTTGCTATGTGTTGCATCCACCATGCAATATCCTGTAGCCCTTCTTGCGAAATAAACATCTTTCGCTCAAAATTCCCTTTAGTTCGTGTTAACGCTAAATTTTTATCTATTTCTAGAGATTTAATATGGGCCTTCCCGTATAGAATAGCGGGTGCATATGATATCATTATCCCAATAAGGACTGCGACCTGTCTAATTTTAGGTTTTGGTAACTTAATAAGCTGGGTCGCTGTATTCATAAACTTAATTAGTTTTTGTTCTGTTATTGACACTGTAAGAGACTGTGTATCCAGAATAAACCCTAAACATTTGAGTTGTTTTGTTGGTTTAAGCACTGACTTTTGTTGATGTACATAAAACCCCAGTTTAGTGAGTAATGCACACAAATCCAAAACTGCATTCCCACAATCAATTTGTGTTGATGCTATAATAAAGGAATCATCTATGTATGGAAACATTATATGACCCTTCCTCGCCATTACTGAGAAAACGGGTTTAAGCAGTTTAGTGAATAAACGAGGGGCACAAGCTAAACCATTCGGCATGCAGGTAAACTCATAGAGTTGGTTATCCCAAAGAAACCGAAGAAATTTTCGGTCTTTTTCCCTTATGGGAAGCGTATAATATGCATCTTGTAAATCAACACTAGCCATCCACGCATCTGGCGTAATCAGATCTCGTGCCGTATCTAGCGAGAACATTTTAAAATGTCGATATTCAACCATTATATTAAGGATTGTTAAATCCAGGATCATTCGAACCTCGCCATTAGGCTTTGGTCTCGAGAAGATGTTTGAAATAAACTCTCCTGAACATTATGTCACTTTTTGTATGTAACTTTTGGTTATTATAATTCCCTTTATCAAAGAATTTTTGTACCTGTTTAGGTAGTGCCTCTCGTTCTTTCAAACGGTTTTCAATTGGTAGTTAGAAAAAGGCCATACTGCCTTGTACGGCTATGGTTGTGTAGGGAATGTGAACACCCCTAACTATTTGTAAAATTTCTTGGTCACTATTAATTTTGTGCCACTCAGAAATATGATTATTAATATTGCCAGCCACAAAGTTGCTTACAGTTTGTGTGGTTTTAGAGGCTGCAAGGACTTGTAACGTCTGTGTTTTGACCTCTACTTGGAGACGCCCCTGGGGAAGGGTCTCGGCGAGTTGACGCCTCGGCCTAGTGGCCGTGCGGTGTTGTCGGTCCAGCCTGAGCGAGCGCCCCGGCCCCGAAAAGCTTGACCGAAGTTTGAGCCCGGTCTGGTTCCCCTGGTGAACCGTCGTGGACGAAAATCCCCTCGTGACCTTTTGAAACGAGGGGTTTCCTGTTTCTTCTTGCCATCCATGTTATGCCACTCTTGGCTGCAGTTTCTACTTCTTTATAGAGGTATTGTAGTTGACCGCCAAACCTTTTTCGTGTTATCTAAAGGTTTCCCTTTAATCGGCTCTGGAGCGAGAAAGAGCGTAAACTCTTTCCCAACATTATCCGTAATCTTCTTTGAGCGAGCCACTTCTTTGCCAGCATCTGTGCAAACCGACTTGAAGACATTCTCATATCTTCGGTACGACAGGTAATTACCTGCCGCCGCTAACAATGCAATTCCTTTGTCCATCATTTTAGCTAAAGACGAGAACTTATTTTCTCTTTGCATTCTATTTGCCACAGGAGCAATAGCTGTTAGGGTACCAAGCACCGCCTTATGCACTGTGTGCAACACACCCTCAAATTTCTTACGGTCATCCGTCATATTGACATCTCGATCCATCTCCTTAATGATGGAGTTGGGAACACCTTTAATGCCTGTTAATTCATCTCCTAACTTGGAGATAATTTCTGCCGGTTTAAATGTGCGGAAATGGCCATTAATGGTCTCGCGCATAAGCGTAGTGGTTTTAACACGCTTAGCCTTTGGCTTCTCCACTTTCTTAGCCACTTTGCCACCAATGGCAGCATAGACACCTTCATATTGTGTGTCTGAGTCTGATTCCGTGGAAGTGGAATCTGTGGAAGAATCGGAAGAAGAATCTTTCATCTTCTTCTTCTTGGACTTGGTCTTCCGCTTTTTGCGAAGTCCAGTCTTCCCCCGTTCTTTGGTGAAATCATCACCAGAAGAAATGATATGTTTCTTCTTCTTCCTCCGTTTAGGAGAAGGAGGAGGAGGAGCCTTAAGCTCCATCGCTGAGTCTGTCTCCGAGAAATCCTCAAATGATGATTCATCTTGGGACACTCGGCATTCGCCGTTTAAGAGACACCGGTGGTTTGAGAGACATAATATGACTCTCCATCGCCGCAAACCGAGTCTCCCAATTTGGAGCCGCGGCGCCGTCAGGCACTATGTCCTCGTCCGCCTCGGAGAGAATATGCGCCCCGGGCTGTGTCGAAGGCACTGCCGACAACACGGGTGAGGAGTCATACTCCTCGTCCAATCCACTCGGAACACGCCCCTCGGCTGCTGCTGCACCGCGCTTACTCCGCTTCGTGGCCATCGGGAATGAAACAAAAATTTTTGGTCAGTCCCGGTATATATATATGTCTCAATATGGTTGTTTCAAATTCAATTGGACATCTAGCGGTGTTAGAGAACGTGTTTATACCGTTATAACACAGGCGTAATAAGCTAAATTTGTGCGTGGATTGTGGGTCAAGCCCAAACCTTACGCGGGGTCGGGACCAGTGTATCGTCCCGCCCATCCCTCTGTTCCGCACACTTCTCCCACCTGTGACTACTACGTCAACAAGTTGGAGAAAATGCTACGAAACTCGGAGAAACGCCTGAAAAAGTTTGTGGGGAGTCTATAAAAGAAACCAGGAGCATCTCCAACATTACTCTCTATTAGAGTACGAGAGGATTTCCACAGGAGATGAGGCAGAGCCCACATCTCTACCCATAATCACACGGTGACACGGGTGTTGACAGAACCGCTAATGATCGGTTTCGTTCCTTCGAGAAGGAAAAGGAATGTTCTATCCTTGGTTTTTTATAACCAAATAACTCGTCCAAAATGGACCAAAGAAAGTCTAAACTTTCCATAATGATGCTCTAATGCATCATAATTAAGCTAACCACAGTTTTTATTATACTTACTGCGTATTTGCTTGTATGTAGACTAATTTTGCCGGAGCAACCCAACGACACGTAATCCAGTCGTGAGTTGTATATGCTAATTGCTGGTACCTCACGTGCTTCCTTCTCCCTAGCCTGAGGCTAGCCTGAGGCTGTATACCGAGGTAAAATATATATATATATATATACACACACACACACACACATCTACCTATATCTACCTATCTGTCTATTTGTCTATGTGTCTGTCTACATGACTACTATCTGTCGATATGTCGATGTCTATCTGTCCATATGCCTATCTGGCAAAATGTCTATCCGTCGAAATGTCTATCTGTCGATATGTCTATCTGCCGTTGTCGATATGTCTATATTTCATATACACAGTTTCCCAAGTCGATACTATCTATATGTCTACATGTCTATATGTCTATATGTCAATATGTCTATATGTCTATATATATATCGATACATGCACATTGCTGTTTGGAGGCAAATTTAGTGAGGTGGACGCTATATATGCGCCCCTCCCTCCCTAGAGAGGGAGGGAGGGGCGTATATTCTCTCCGTCATTTGCAAGCCGTGTATTGCAAATGACGGCTTGGTTAACCTGCCGTCATTTGCAATACATGAAGCTGGTATGACACATATCAAGGCAGCAAGGGGGACAGCACAGCGGTTAGCATTGAAAAGGGGACAGCACAGTGGTTAGCACTGATAAGGGGGCAGCACAGCGGTTAGCACTGATAAGGGAGACAGCACAGTGGTTAGCACTGATAAGGGGGGACAACACAGCGGTTAGCACTGATAAGGGGGACAGCACAGCAGTTAGCACTGATAAGCCAACGGCGGAGGGGAGAAAGGGCAGAACCAGTCACTAATCACTAATGTTAGAACGTTGTCTACACATTGCAACCCCTCCGGGTCCATTGTCCTTCTGTCGCATCACTTACAACTCTCCAAGCGTAGCTTCGCCGCCAACTAGTACTAAGGTAATCATCAGACTTGTGCTTGGAAGCCACTCTTCCCACAATCACCTCCTCCACACATACATGTACACACACATGTAGACACACAAGCACACACACATACACACACACACACACACACACACACACACACACACACACTCTCTCTCTCTCTCTCTCTCTCTCTCTCGCCGCCTTCCAGCGTGTTCCTTCTGCCAGAGGCGCCGCCACTCAACAGGGCGCCACCAGTGTTCAGTGGCTGGTTCTCGGCGCGACAACGTTCTACTTCCGCTGCTGGTTCGATCGGGGCACTTTATTATCGCCCACCCATAGAGTGTCTAACACGGCAACAATGGGTGACTCGAATAGCAGGAGCGCGTAGGGAAGGTGGCGTGGAAGGGTCAGGTGGGGCGAGGGAGCAGCGGGAGATGGGGGAGGAGGAGGAGGAGGAGGGGGAAGGGGGACGGGGAGGGGAGGGAAGGGGAGAGGGAGGGAGGAGGGATGGGGAGGGATGGGGGAGGGAGGATGAGGGAGGGGTGAGGGAGGAGGGAGGAGGAGGGAGGGAGGAGGGAGGGAGGAGGGAGGGAGGAGGGAGGGGGTGAAGGAGGGGGAAGGATTTGGAGGAGGTGGTGGTGGAAGGATCAGGTGGAGGAGCAGGGGCGCAGAGGGGGAGAGGAAGGGACTGGCGAGGGGAGGAAAAGGAGGGAGGAGTGGAGAGAGGAGGGAGGGGAGGAGGGAGGGAAGGGGATGGAAACGGAGAGGGAAAAGGGAGGGAGGAGGGGGGAAAAGGGGAGGGGGTTGGGGAGACGGAGGTGGAAAGGGCCGGGGAACGGGGCGAGGGCAGTGGGGTAAAGGGTAAAGGGGAGGGGGAAGGGGACGGGGGAGGGGGGAAGTAGAGGTAGAAGGGGGTAAGGGAGCGGAAGGAGAGTGAACGTTGGATGAGACATGGCTGAGACGGGAAGGGTGTGCCGGGGAACAGAGGGGAATGGGGAGGGAATGAGGGGCGGGGAATGAGGGGCGGGAAGGAAAGGCCCACACCGTGGAGTATATGGGTTTATTGATCAATTTAATGCGCCGGGACGATGTAAGAAAACCCGGTATACCCACTCACTCATAGCGCAAAAAAGGGCGACTTCTACATTGTCATTTGCTGTGAGTGAAATTAACTATAATTATTCAATTAAAAGAAAACTGGTAAACAAAGGCTATGTCCAGCAAGTCGGTATGGATACCGAAATTACCTTGATATGTTTTCATGTCAACCATCTGTCAATTTAACCCTTTAAAATAAAAGTAAAGTAGATTATAACGAGCAACCTAATATATATCTATATTTTTTTAAGAGGGTTGTTGTTGTTTGTTGTTGTTGTTTTAAGTCCTAGCAACATCTATGGTCATATCAGGACAGGTACCGACTTGTGACTCGACTGGGAACCGAACTCACTAACTCCCGATCTCCCGCACGTGAGGCCCGCGCTGTACCGATTCGGCCACGGCGCCCGTTTTTTTAATAGGGCAGCTAGGTGAGAGTGTGGGGGGGGGGGGGGGGGAGGGGGTAAGAGGGGAAAGAAGGAGAGCGGGGGTAAGAGGAGGGGAGAGGGGGAAACGGAGAGAGGGGACAGAGGTGAGAGGGATAGCGAGAGGTAGGAAAGAGGGAGGAAGAGGGGGGGGGGGGAGAGGGAGGAAGAGAGAGGGAGGGAGACGGAAGTAGGTGGAGGGAGAGGGAGGGAGAGGGAGGATAGGGGAAGAGGGGGGAGAGAGTGAGAGAGGAGGGGGAGAGAGAGGGAGGGAGACAGACGGAGATGGAGGGAGAGGGAGGGAGAGGAAGGAAGAGAGGGAGAGGAAGGGTGGGGGAGGGACAGGGGGAGAGGGAGGGAGAGGAGGGAGAAGGAGGGAGAGGGAGGGAGGAAGAGGGAGTAGGGGGGAGGGGAGGGAAGGGGAGGGAGGGAAGGAAAGGAAGACACAGAGAGAGAGACAGAGAGAGAGAGAGGGTGGGGGAGGGAGAGGGAGGGAGAGGGAGGGAGAGGGAGGGAGAGGGAAGGAAGGAAGGACGGAAGGAGGTGGAGGAACTAACCATGAAACTGACAGTAATGATGATCGTTGCACAGGGAAACCTCATTGATAAATTAAAAGTCTGAAAAGGTGGTTCAAAGTTGCTTCTTCCGCTATCAGTAAAATGTGGAAATAAATCAGAAAGTTGCGAATAAACAGAAAAACAGCCTATATCCGGCCACTGGATGAGGTTACCGAGAGACATGCATAGCCAGAATTGGCAATCAGATCGGCTGAGTTAACTTAAACATTAGTTGTCGTATTAGATTACAGTGTCGCCTCTGAAACAATGGGCTGGGCTGCCAACACGAGCAGTTGAGTGTGTTGGGGGCGGGGTGGGGGTGGGGGGGGGGGGGGGCGGGTGTGGGGTGTGCATGGTTTGAGGAGGGCGTGTGTTCTAGTGATGGTGTGTGTGGCGCCGGATGCGGGGGTGATGGGTATGGGTGAGGGAGGGAGGGAGTGGGTGCGGTAGGACGGTGGGACCAAGAGGGGGGAAGGGTGGACAGGGAAGGGGAGGGAAGGAGGGAAGAGAGGGGAGGGAAGAGAGGGAGGGGGGGAGGGGAGAGAGAGAGGGGAAGAGAGGGGGAGAGGAGGGGGGAAGAGAGGAGGGGAGGGGAGAGGGGAAGAGAGAGGGGAAGAGAGGGGAGGAGAAAGAGAGGGAGAAGAGAGGGAGGGGAGGAGAGGGGAGGAGAAGAGGGTGGGGGGGGGGGGGAATGGGAAAGGGAGGAGGGGAGAGGAGAGGAGGAGGGGAGATGGGGGAGAGGAGGGGGGGGAGGGGAGGGAGAGGAGGGAGGGAGGGGAAGGGGAGGGGAGAGGAGAGATTAGAATATGAGAGGATAGAAGAGGAGAGGGGAGAGGAGACAGGGGAGATAAGGGAGGGGAGATAGGGGAGGGGAGATAAGAAAGGGGATTGGAGGGGAGGGGATGGGAGGGAAGAGAGGGGAGGGGGAAAGTGGCGAGGGGGGAGGTGTCGAGACCCGCCCATCACGTGCCTTGCCCCGACGCTGTGCGCGCCGACTGATGGCACTAAATCCACACACCCACCACACATGTACACTTCATTACCCGGAGAGCCTTTCCCTGTCTCTTCCGGTGCCACATCGAGGCCGCCCCGACCTGGTCGACCCCCCCCCCCCTCCCCCCGTGATGTTGTCTAAAGAACCTCTCGTTGACAGCTGACAGCAGGCTTGCACTTCGTGTCACTACCGACCACCCAGGAGTTGTGTCACCGAATTGGGGTTTGCATACTCCGGTGGTTTTTCAACTTTTGCCTTAATATTTATTTATATAAATACATAAATAAATAAATAAATCCGGTTTCATATGCATTGTAATCTACTTTACTTTAGTACCGAGCAACATTATTATAAATGGCTACCTTTGAAGATGTTCGCAGTGCAAACATTCAACATTAACTTTTGGATGCGTTCGATATACTGAAACATTCATGTACACTTGCCTACACGAGGCTTCAATTTCTGCAACACAAATCTCATTTTCCACTTTAAATGTTAATTTTGTTTGTTTGTTGCTTTACGTCCTAGCAACATCTGAGATCATATCAGGACGGGTACCGACTTGTGACAGTGCGCACTCATGTCGACTTTATAGAGCTGCCCCACTGGGAGTCCTTGCCCTATCCTAATAATGACGATCGCCAGGCTAGGAAGCGATAAGTATCATTGGTTTGACTCGACCAGGGTTCGAACCCACGATCCCATGGTATACCAACACGGGAGACGGACGCTCTAACTCATTCGGCCATCCCGTCTGGTTACTTTAAATGTTAAACAAACAAAACAAAAAATCACCAAAAAAAATCACCGATCAAGGCTCTTCAAATGACCAAATCAGTAAAAGGCTGACCGTTGACCTATAATTAAAACGTCAATTATCGGTGTACAATGGCATTGAAACAATTTGTTTAAACTTATAATTTTTGTTTTTACATTCTCCACATCTGGAGTAGTGGTCCACATGCCATGTCTCACTAATCACCCCCCCCCCCCCACACACACACTCACAAATAGACTCACCTTCCCCCGTCTTACACCCAGACATGCGCACACGGACACACACACATACCACACCAATATACATGCACACACATGTACACACTCCGACACCCATCCACACGCTCCGTCCCCTCTCTCCAGACACCCACACACTCCCTCCCCTCCACTCCCCACATCCACACACTCCTCCCCACACACCCGCACCCATACCACACCAACATACATGCACACACATGTACACACTACAACACCCCAACACCTACTACACCCCCCCCCCCTCCCCACAGACACACATACGCACACCACATATTTGCATTCTGTTATATTGTTGCTCTCATACCCCGTGAGGGCGAGACAGAGAAAAAATAAATTCATTGTAATTTTCATTGTAAATTCATTGTCATTGTCATTCCCTCCCCTACCCCCCTACTCCCCCCCCCCCCCCACCTGCGCACAACGGATGGACAGTGCGGGTGTTGTTGTTTTACGCCCTAGCACCATCTCGGGTGGCCGCGTCCTGTTTCTGCTGTAGCAAGGTAATGCTCGGGTGTGGATGCAGACGGACACAGAGGACAGCTCTTGACTAAGCCAGCTGTATTGAGGTTGCTGATACGTCATGATGCAGTATGTCTGCTTACACCCTGGCAGGGGGAGAGTTTGGTATGGTTGGTTGCTGGGAGTGTATATGTCCTGGCAACATCTAAGGTCATATCAGGACGGGTACCGACTTGTGACAGTGCACATTCATGTCAAATTTATAGTGCTGGCCCAGTGGGAAATCAGGCCACTGGCATCATGACCCAATATCCCACTCAGTCACATTATCATGACACTGAAGCCAACCAGTCCTTGCATTATCCTAATCCTATGAATGCCGAGCATCAGGCTAGGAAGCAACAAGTATCAATTTTATAAGTCATTGGTTTGATTCGACCAGGAACCAAACTCCCGATATCCCGCATGCGAGGCCCGTATTCTAACAATTCTTCTACAGCGCCCGGTGAGTTTGGAATGAGCGGGGTAGGCTCATTCAGTATCATTGCTGGGACACGAAGAGCTGCAAAGCGCTTAACCCGCCGCCCCCTAGGGGCCTGTCAATCACACAGCTCGTCCGAAAACATCGGCTCACCATCTCAGCCAATCAGCGCTCAGCAAATCACGCCTCACACGTCACCACACTCCCTACACTTCCTGGTCCCTTCCTTCTTTACACCCCCATCACACCAAACTAGTTCTCAAAACGCCTGACCACATTCTAAAACGGGCTGTGGTCGGGGTAGAACGTGGCTGCAAGAACTTTTTGGGCATGCCCCAAGTTCTGGAGAACCATTCCGTTTTAGCCCGTCGATTCCATTCGTAAAAAGACTGTAAAACCTGGCTATTACATCCATTCGTTCGCACACATTTTCAAGAACGTAGTGAGAACTAGTTTGGTGTGATGGCGGTATTAGACAGACTAGCTGCCTGCACCTCTTCTCCCCCCCCCCTCCGCTTCCTACGTTCACGCACACGTTTTAAGCCGGACTAGTTAAATCGGGTTAGTTAAGCCCGTTTAACGTGTATGTATGAAAGGGGCTCATGACTAATGCCTGACCTCTTGAGGGAATAAAAGTCTGTCCCAGCACTCCAAAGTTTGTGTCACGCTTTCCTTCGCTGGTTCTGAGGTTCGAGACAGGAGAACCAACCTCATCACATATGTATGCCCTTCAACTTTGTCACTAACCTCGCATTGAAGCCACTAGTAGATGCAACATTCACATTGGCTACTATAGTGTAGCGAATTAGTGCGCAGATTGCATCAGCATAATACCCGCTACACTGGTAGCAGCGATGATGAGATTCATTACTGCTGTCAACTCCAATCGCCAGCACTCTCCTGGCAGATATAATGACTGCTAAACCGAAACCGCCCTATTATCGCCCACTGCTCAATGACTTGGAAACAATTAACCGGTACAATAAAATCCGCTATAAGATTGGACATGTGTGTGTGCTGATGGTAAAAGATTGTAGTACTAATGAAGTGGACATGGTTTCTTCTTCTTCTATTCATTATGTTGTTTGTTGGGGCTTTATGTCCTAACAACATCCAATATATCAGGAGAGATACAGACATTCGGCAGTGCACACTTATGGCAGCTCTTTATAGTGCTACCCCACTGGTAGGCCAGGCCGCTGACACCATGAACTGATTTCCAACTCAGTCACATTATCCTAATACTGAACTAACAAGTCCTTTCCCTATCCTAGTAATGCTGAGCACCAGGCAAGGTAGCGACAAGTAATCATTTTATAAGTCGCTGATGTGACTCGGCTGGAATTCAAACTCCCGACCTTCCGCATGGGAAGTATGCGCTCTTACTGATTCGGCCATTGCATCCGGTCAATTCATTTATGTAAAGTATAAGCAGTTATTACATGGTAAACATGTCTGCTTTGTATTGTTGTTCACTACAGGTGTACTGGTAGCATTGGTAGTGGAGGTCAGTATCCGGTGCTCTCAACCATCTAACCACTCTTACATTTAATCAACTTGGAACGATGGGCATTTTTGTGACCAGACAAAGTGGAAGACTCTCCAAATATGGTGATGATGATGGCTGGTTGGTTTGTTGGTGATCAACACTCTATGAAGTGAAGAGAGCCTACTCAATCATACTGAGGTTGAAGATTTGGAAACACTGCATTCAAATTCTACTGAAGATGCAAAAAGAGATGGCCGAATGGGTTGGGGTGCCTGCTTCCAGTGTGGACAGGTCATTGGATTCGAACCCAGGATTCAAACTCCAAGCTGAGTCAAACCAATGACATAACAATTTATACTTGTCATTATTGAGTCTAGCACTCGGCTTTACTAGGATAGGGCAAGGAGCAGTGGAATAAGAGAAGACGAATTGGTGGTGATTGAAAATTTGCCTACTTAATCAATGAACGTCGTTTTCTTTTAGCCATTAGTCATTTTTTATTCACAATTTCCATATATATTCTACAAACATAACAACCTGTTGACAAAAGAAATTGCAGAAACAGTGCAACCATTAATTGTTGTCTTCCCACTGCCCCTTATAAACAAATAATATGTAATACAAAATCATGAGCCTTGGAGCTGATATACAAATAACCTACAGACAGCTCTTTAAGGAAACAAACACATGTCAACAAGAGATATAATGAGATCAGGAGATGTTCCTCGATAGACAAATTCTGTGCTTTTAATTATAAATATTTATCATTACTCATTGGGTCTACAAGGCCCAGGGTAACAATCGCGACACAATTTGTTGTTACAGTTCACTCTGTCTGCATATTCACAACAAACAACATAAATCAGGTGGACTGGGTGGCTTTTTTCATACACCGCCATATCTTAACCGTGCATGGGTTGGAGGGAAGGCCAGGTTCATATTCAAGTCGCGATAAGGCAATAAGCCAGTATCGATATTACCTGGCAGCGTCCTCAGCACACAGCATTATTGGTCATTTCGTCCCCGGCCGTTGACATTACCAGCCACCTTGTATGACCACCACTGGGTGGTGCTGCTTCTTCCCTCCCTTCCCCCGTTCCCCTCTCTCCACATCCCATGTTCTCTCTCCCTCTCTCCCCTGTACCCCTCCCTCCTTCTCTCCCCTCTACCCCTCCCCCTCCTTCCCCTTCCTTATACCCCCGTTCCCTCTACCTCTCCCCCCTTTCCTCACTCCCTTTACCTCTCCCCCTTTCCTCACTCCCTTTACCTCTGTCCCTTTCCCTCTCCCACTGTCTGCCACTCCCCCCTCCTTCCCTCTCTCCCTTTCCCTCTCCCTCTGTCTGTCACTCCCTCCCCCTTTCCCACTGTCTACCACTACTTCCCCTCCATCTCTCACCTTCCCTACCCTTCCACTCTCTTTACCACTCCCTCATATTAATTTAGTATATTTTTATTATGGCCAGTTTTTTGTTTAAGTATGTTGAAGATTCACCTTCTACTGATCAGAATGGCTAGAGCTTGAAGGCGAAAGTCATTTAATAAACACGGCATGGGGTCTATAGGCTCTGGGATGTGTATTGATCAGTCTCACCTCAATCAATACTGACCTCAAACTAGTGGCAACTGGACACAGTAGCCGAATTGATAAGAATGCCCGCTTCCCGTGTGGAAGGTCAGGGGTTCAAAGCCCAACGAAGTCAATCCAATGACTTACAACATATTTCTCTCTCTCTCTTTCTCTCTCTACATATATTATATATATATATCCAAATATATAGACAGAGAAAGAGGGAGAAGAGAGAAAGAGGAGGAAGGGAGAAAGATAGGGAAGAAAGAAAGAGAGAAGACAGAAAGAGAGGGAAGACAGAAAGAGAGGGAAGACAGAAAGAGAGAGAGAAGATAGAGGTTTGATTGTTGAAGTAGGAGGCCTACACTATACCGATTCGGCCACTGCACCCAGTAAAAGAAGATAGAGAGGGGAGAAGACAGAACAAGAGAGACGAGAAGAGAGACGAGAAGAGAACAGAAGAGAGGAGAGAAGAGAGACAAGAGAGGCAAGAAGAGAGACGAGACACGAGAAGAGAGACGAGAAGAGAGACAAGAAGGGAGAAAAGAAGAGAGCAGAAGACAGGAGAGGAGAGAAGAGAGGAGAGAAGAAGAAAAAGAGAGAGCCAGCGCAAGAGAGAGAGACAGCCCATTATACACACACTGGGCTTTCAGGGACCAACTGTTTAGCACACCACAAAATGATCTTGCAGTGGGATACCCCCTAACACCTTAACCCCCCCCCCCCCCAGGCCGTTATTTACTGTCCTTTTCGGCCTCTTTCCGAGTAGCCTGTGTGAATAACACCCGTTTGATGAATGGCCGTGTTTTGAGCGCTTTGTTTTCTTTATTTTGTTTGTTTGTTTGGGGTTTTGCATCCTACCAACATATATGGTCATATCGCACCTTTAAAGAAAGCATCCACCTCCCCACAATACGACGCTACTCCCCACCACACAGCGCCCACCACGGCTTCGGCGCCATCTACCGTCAACGTCGGCGCGATTCTTACTCACTCCGCGTCTCCTCCCGCCTCAATCCGGGTCCCCGGTCTCATCACCGATTCCCTCAATGCGCATACGCAGAACTGTTCCATCCGGACATGCCCAACTTCCCCTGCCAGAGGGAGGAGGAGGATAGAGAGGGATGGTGATGCAGAGAGAGAAGGAAGAGGGGTGGAGAGGGGGGTGGAGGGGGAGAGGAGAGGGAGAGGGAGAGGGGAGGGAGAGGGAGAGGGAGAGGAGAGAGGGAGGAGAGGAGAGGGAGGGAGGAGAGGGAGGGGAGGAGAGGGACGGGAGGAGAGGAGAGAGGAGAGGAGAGAGGGGGGAGGGGGGAGAGGGGAGGGGAGAGAGGGGTGGAGGGGGGGAAGGAGAGGGGAGGAGAGGAGGGAGGGGGGAGAGATGGGGGAGGAGAGGGGGAGAGATGGGGGAGGAGAGGGGGAGAGATGAGGAGGAGAGGATGGAGAGGGGGAGGAGGGGGGAGAGTGATACAGAGGGAGGAGGAAGATGGAGGTGGAGGGAGACGATGACGGGGAAGAGGAAGTCAGAGAGTGAGGGAGGAGGAAAGGGAGGAAGAAAAAAGTACGAGGAGAGAGGACGGAGGAGGGAGAAGGGAGGAGGGGGGAGGGAGGAGGGAGGAGGGAGGAGGGAGGAGGGAGGAGGGAGAACAGCGGAGGGCGGAGGAGGGAGGACAGCGGAGGGCGGAGGAGGAGGGCGGAGGAGGAGGGGTTGGGGTGCGGGAGGTGGATGTCCCCAGGCATGCGCCGATTGTAGGGATCTCATTTCCGGTGGGAATGCGCGTGCGTGGCAAGTCGGTTGTTGGCGCAGCTTGACAGAGGCCCGCTTATTGGAGTTGTAGAGCTCTAGACTTGGCTGTGAATATGGAATCTGTGTGTTGGGTGAGGTGGGAGCTTTGTGTTGTGTGGGCTCGGTGGGTGGTGGGTGGTGGGTGGTGAGTGGTGAGTGGTGAGTGGTGAGTGGTGAGTGGTGGGTGGTGAGTGGTGGGTGGTGGATGGTGGGTGGAGCGTGGGGGGTGGTGCGTGATGGTGGGTGGTGCATGTGGGGTGGAGGGTGAACGGCTCAGCACTTACAAAACCCTCACTCAAACCCATGTACAGACCCTCCCACACACACTCAGTCCTCTTGTACAGCCCCACGTACAGCCCCTTGTACACCTCCCAGCACAGCCCATTGTACAGACCCCGGCACAACCCCTAGCACATCTCCCCACACAGTCCCCTGCACAGTTCCTAGCACAGCCCATTGCACAGCCCCTGTACAGCTCCCTGAACAGCCCCCACTCAGTATGGCGAAACCCACCACACACACTTACACACGCGCGGGAATAAACCACGCACATACATACTAACACACTCACACACACGGGAATATACCACGGTCACACACATCCACACTCACACACATGAGCTTCATAGACATGCAGGGCATACACACCCCGTTACGACTGCACTGACGACCCTCCGAGGAGGCTGCCCTCGCCGTTCCGCCGGCCACGTTCTGAGCTCATAGTGCGATACGCGAACTCGTTCTGTGCCTGTAGGACTTCCCGCTCTTGACCTAGTGACCTAGAGCTTTTTTTCCTTTAAAAAAATAAAAAGTGTTTGGTTTGACCACCCAAAGGATGATATCCATCATCTCGCACATAGAGAACGGGTGCTCTAACTACTAGTTCATCCACGGGTTTTCAGTATCGAGATCAACCTAAAGTATCTGTCACACATCACCGGATTGAGCAACGGACAGAATTGTCTAGTCCGGTGGTGATAAGTATCAAAATGTATTAAAATGTCGGGTCTACAAATGGACATGAAACAGACATGAGACGGACATGAGACGAACATGAAACGGACAGCCAACGGACGAAACAAACTCAAACTGGACAAGAACCGTAGACGTCAATCTGGCGGCATCCGTTCCTAGTTTTGTGCATGTTCAAAACTTGAACGGACACAAACAGGACTTTGTTTGGTTTCTTTCTGTTTCCCGCAATCCGGTGATGTGTGACAGCCGCTTTATCCATGAAGAAGAGGCGAGAGAGGAGAGGATGGGAGATGTGTGTGTGTGTGTGTGTGTGCATTTGAGCTTCAGAGAGTGTATCTGTGTGGGTGAGTGGTTGATTGGGTGTGTGTGTGTATATGTGTACGCACCTGATTGAGTGTATATGTGTGGGTGAGTGTATGCGTGTGTGAGTAGGCGTGTGTGAGTGTATGTATGGGTGTGAACGTGTGGGTATGTGTTCTGAGTGTGTGAGTGTATGACTGTGAGTGAGTGTATGTGTGCGTGGGTGTGTGGGTGTGTGGTTTTGAGTGTGTGGGTGTAGCTATGTGTGTGGGTGAGTGTTTGTGTATGGGTTAGTTTGTTAGGGTTTCCTGTCCTGGCAACAACTAAGGTCATATCAGGATGAGAACCGATTTGCGACAGTACGCACTCATGAAACTTTATAGTTCTGCCCCACTCAGAGACCAGGCCTCTGGCACTATGACCCAATTTCCCACTCAGTCACATTATCCTAATACTGAGCTAACCAGTCCTTGCCCTATCCTAGTAACACACAGGCAACCAGTGTTGTGGGAGTGATGACAATGGAAAATATTAATCTAGAGCAGGTTTCGAACCCACATTTCTTGCCATTCCAGGGCTAGTGTGCGAACCATTACACTATATGTTTGTTTGTTTGTTGTTGTTTTACGTCCCAGCAATATCTAAGGTCATATCAGGACGGGTTACACTATCTTGGCTACCTGATGCAATCAGTCGAGATAGGGCAAGGACTGGTTGACTCAGTGTCAGGATAATGTGACTGCGTGGGATATCAGGTGATGATGCTGGTGGCCTGGTCTCCCAGTGGGGCAGCACTATAAACTCACCAAAAGTGTGCACTGTCACAAGTCGGTACCCGTCCTGATACGACCTTAGATGTTGCCAGGACGTAAAACTCCAACAACCAATCAACGATTAGTTGATTATATTAGTAGTCAACTGAGGAGAAGGAACCAATGCGTGCTGGGCCAATGACACCAGACCGGAAATGTCCTCCCACGTTACGCTGCGCAGAAAGCTGCGCATTGATTTAAACCAGTCTGTGAAAGCGCGCATACAATGCCAGCCTTCAATGATCTGCGTCTGCTACCAGGGGGGGCCGGTAGAATAGCTGCTACACAACAGAGATGGGATAGGGCTCAGCTGACCCCAAGGTCACCAAAGGTCACGAGAATCGTATGAATCCGAGCTACAGTCGCCAGACAATGCAGACAATGCTTCCGGACCAAAACCGTCAATTTCTTCTATTTCCTAGCCCTATTTTGTCTTTTAGGTTATTTGTTCCTGTTTTACCACTTCTCACCAATATGTGCGCAGCATATTAATGTTGTACATTTCTTTTTAGATACATATATTAGGTTCATTGTTATAATCCACTACACTTTTTAGTCTAAAGTAACTTATTTTATAAGGTTAACTTTGGAGCGATTTGAGGTAAAATCATTCGAAATTAATTTTGGTGTGCACATCAAAATGCATCATGTAGGCTTTGGTTACCCATTTTCAAGCACAGTAGTGAAGCACAGGACCAGCAAACTGCAATACATGTTTAATGAGTACATCGGTACCTAAGGTGGTTCTGCAGGATCAAAGTATTTCTGGTTCACAAACTTTATACTTTCATTGGATTGTGCAACTCTGAAGGGTGGATTGGAAATATAGAAAGATCCAATGGCAGTGTGCTGACACTACTTGTTGGTTGGGGTCTTACATCCTGACAACAGCAATCGCCGTGAATATGGCCTATACTGCCGACACGGCGTAAAGCAACCACCAGTCAATCAACATCTAATGTCATACAAGGGCACAGGTACCGACTTGTGACAATGCACACTCATGGCGACTTCATAGTGCTGCCCCACTTGGAGACTGGGCCAATGGAACCACGACCTGATATCCCATCCCATTCAGTCACATTATCCGGACACTGAGATAACCAGTCCTTGCCATATCATATCAAGTGCCAGCTAAGATTCCTTATACCCAGTTCGCGGTATGCGGCATGCGGCATGCGAATGCGAATGCGGCATGCAGCATGCGAATGGGTTGATTCCATCCATGCGGCATGCGGCATGCAGCAATTTGGTTTGATCTTTACAGTAAGAATGAGTTTGTTAGTGGTTTTATGTCCTAGCAACATCTAAGGTCATATCAGGACGCATACCGATTTGTGACAGATGCACTCCTAGCGATTTTATAGATCTACTAGATTTATTTTTGAAAATCACTGAATGTCGTATATGCAGCGTGGATATATGCGTCGTATATATATGCCAACCCCCAACAAATGTTGGGTTTTTTTTCCTCCAAATTTGCAAGGAACTGTATTATTTTCTATGGCAAATGCAACAGTATTCGCATTCGCATGCCGCACCGATCGGTCCTTGGACCGATTCAGTTGCCGCATTCGCATTCGCATTCGCATTCGGACGTACGGAAGCACCCCCTATTCACTTACATGCTTTCCGATTTTTTGCCGCATTTGCATTCGGATACGGCGTATAAGGAATCTTAGCTTAACTATTGACAAGTATCAATTTTGTACGTCATTGGTTTGACTCAGCTGGGTTTTCAAGCCACAATCTTCCACACGGAAAGCCGGCCAGCGCGATTACCAATTCAGCCACCATGTCCAGTCACACCCATGGGTTTTCATGCCCAACTCATCTGTTCATTGCATTCCAATATATATTTAATTATAGACTACATAACTTGTACACATGAAAAGTAGAGGTTCAAATCAATTTGAAAGATGAATACCTTTATGGTGGAGAAAATTAGAAAATAAATTAGATCATAAGCACATAATTGTAACATGACCAATTCACCTTACTGGTTTAAGACGGGGTAATACCAAAGACCCTATAATACTAAGACTGCTCACTCCCTATCTCTCCCATGGGATTGTAAATTTCGCAGTGCCACCTTGTGGTGGGTTTGATCAGCCCAGCTGCTGGTTGGTGTTTCACATGTAAACACATACAATTATATTATACATGAGACAGTTAAGTATGAATACACATCAATATGAAATTGCTATGAACAAATACGCATCATCATCAGCATCATCATCATCATCGCCATCATCACACATCTTTCACATTCATATATATACATTTATGCATATAATATAGCATCTGTTTAACCAAGGGAACAGCCAGCGCACCAAGTGGTGGGTTTGATCATTTTGATTACACAGTACAGGATGAGTGAGCCGTCTTAGTATTATAGGGTCTTTGGTAATACTTTCACCCATGTTCATGACTCACATAGTTGTTTGACCCAGTTAGCCTAATTTAATGAATTGGATATTGACTTAAACTATATTCATATTGGCACAACAATATATTCACGAATTTGTAGTATGTTCACACAACTAAAATATTAAAAATAATCTGAATTCAAATGCCTGTACATCCCAGTTGTAAATAACTTCAACCTAAATAGACCAAACATTAAATCCACTGATTAACCGATCAGTTACCATAGCAACAGACTATCACTATTTTGTAAATATCGACTTATGGCCGCACCCACATGGTGTGACTAAGTGTGATTTCAGCCTCAACAATTGACGGCAGTGAAAGGCTATAAGGGTCGTTCTCAGAAACAGTGTACCACTTGGGGTAGTCTATTTGAAATCTGTATTTCAAAGCAATCGTTCATTGCGATAACAATATTTTGATTTCATGTTGTAGGCAATTGATGTGAGAGATAATAAAGATAAAATTGAGTGCCAGAATTGTATATTATGTACGTTATTGGGATGGATGTGACTGAATCAGTAGAGAATTATGCCACCAATTTGTGACATTGTCAACACGATTGAAAGTGTCACAAACTCACTGAAAACAACAAGACATTTAATTTCAAATGGTCATATTCAACATCCTTCTTAGTTGAAGAATTGTTTTAATTTAATAGTATAAAAGTAAGGAAATAATTAACCATTTCTAGAGTCATTAGCAGAGTAACATTTCGATTCCACTTGCCCACACTGTGAAACGACCCATCAAGCACTGAGTATGAACAAAACACAGGAATTACTTTCACTATTTAACCCATGCCACATTGACCTGATTATGGAATAGTTAGAGTTAAATCCTGAAGTTGCCTCTGAACAGTGAAATTTGAGCTCAATGTCTGTAAAATAGTTGATTCCCATTTGGAATGTTAGCATGCTAATTGAAAATCACACCATCAAATTAATTCAGAATAATATAGTGGCCTACTTTCATGTGAATCACTATGCACAAACTGCGGGAAAGGCAAATGAGCAAGAGTGAGCAGTTCATCACATCCGTAATTTGGTCAAAGTGTGATTTTCTATTTCATTTCTTCTGTGTTACATATGTTTGTATGTTAATAGCCTGTACTCCAAACTGATTTTTTACCTTTTCATGAAGTTAATTTGCAAATGGTACAGTTAGAAAGATCTGATCATTCTGATTACAAATATAAATAATAATGGTAAATTGGGGTTTTACGCCCTAAGTAATGAATTTCTTAATATTTAAAGCATTTTGAGTTTTTGGTACTGATGTCACGGTTTTGCTACACAGTTCCTGAGAACAACCCATAAATGTCATCAATGGAGGCAGCATCATGTGACCCCCTCCCAAGTAGGTCACTTCCCCCCCCCCAAATAAGGAGTGAGTGCGCGCCACTAATTGGCACCTGACCGGTTTATTCAGCTGCTGAGCATCTCACCTTTAAGTTGGCAATGACCCGCACCACTGCATGAACCTTCAAATGTCGTCTTCAGCAATAAAGTATCTGTAAAATAACCTAGGATGCTCAATGATGCACCTAGCCTTTAACATTGTGTAATATTACCAACAACATGGCCGCTGCTTCCAAGTTGACAGCCATTTTGGTTATTCCAAGCTATACAAATTAGGACTGGTCGTAATTAATCATAATTGTGAATAAGTAAAATTATTGTGGTCATGTTAGAGCCTCTCTAGCGAGTTCAATGCCCTTGTGTGTCACTGAACACCCAATCCATTTAAACCCAGCACACCCTATTTCAGCCTGACCTTAGATGTTGCTAGGACGTAAAACAACAAACCCTATATCAGCCTCTCTATTTGGGTTCCAGAATCGAAATTTGATGACATTGGTTTTACTCGACCGGGAATCGAACTCCAGGTCACCACGTCCGGTTCCTGATTAGGACGTAAAACAACAAACAAACCCTATCTCAGCCTATCTATCTAGGTTTTTTTTTGGTTTTTCTTTTTCTTGAAGATTTATACTGCCTATTATGGATAAGCTTGAATAGACTTGTTTTCACCATAAGACAGTTTGTCGATAGAAAGCCCGAGACTACACTTTTACCGACCCAAAGGATTTTTAACCTCCCACACCACATAGACATGGTATGAGAGCAACTGGCCTTTGATGACGCTGTAAGTTATCCACAGCGGTGGAAATCCAAATTGTCAGAGGTGGGGGCCACGGGGAATCGAACCACCGACCTTCAGATTAGGAGTCTGACCTAGAAAAAAGTCAGACACTCTAACCACTCCGCCACAGAGAACACCACAAATCAAGAATCCAAATTTGATGACACTTCATTCTCTAGAAATTAGAAAGGTGGGGGAGGGGGGAGGGAACAAACAGTTTCATCCAAATTTGATGACACTTAGAACATTCTCTAGAAATGAGAAGTGGGGGGGGGGGGGGACAACCAAAATCAGTTTCACCTCCGTGTTGTGAGTTAGGCAAATAAATGCTAGCCACACTGGTTGGTTGTTGGAGTTTTACGTCCTGGCAAAATCTAAGGTCATATATTATCAGGACGGGTACCGCCTTGTGACAGTGCGCACTCATGGCTAACCTAGTCCTTGCCCTATCCGAATGTAATGCCGAGCGCCAGGCTAGAAAGCGACAAATATAAACTTTATAAGTCATTGGTTTGACTCGACCGGGAACTGAACTCCCGACCTTCCATACGCAAGGCCTGCGCTCTACAGATCAGGCCCCCGCGCCCGGTTACCATGAGCCCACCCTGAGGGGTCAGCTGAGACCCCCTGTGCGTGTTCTGAAAGGAAACTATACATCTGCCTCGCATGACATGTCACGGCCCACCAGATGGACAATCCAATAGAGGTAACCCCCTGCCAGACAACAGCCAGATAACATCAAATCCAAACATAAACCAACCACCTATTACATATGTAAATAGAGTAGGCTAGTCTAGAATTAAGTGTAGGAAAAAATAAAAAGAGGAAAACTGTTGGCAAGGAAATAAAAAAAAACTAACATAGATCACTAACCACAAACCATAATCTTAAGAAACACAGACCGATAACTGCCCAGCATTGAAAACAAGCTCGATCATCCGAGCTTACATGCTATGGACAGCATAAACAAACATCCCATAAAAAAATTTAAAAAATTTAAATGACACTGAACTATGAAACAAAAAGGAAGAATACAAATGGATGCACAGGGTGATCTAGAGTGTCATGCAGCCATCAGTTTTGTGAAAAGAAATCAATGGCTGGGCGCGGATTATTTCCTTGTGCCTGACAACCATGTCCTCATCCATCCATCAGGGGATTCTGTGCCGACCAGATTTCGATTTTCATTCCGCCTGTTTAAAAAAAAAAAATTCATATTAAAGCTGCATAATCTAATGATTGTTTGATTGTTGTTGTTTTACATCCAATCAACATATAAGGTCATAACAGGACGGGCACCGACTTGTGACAGTGCGCACTCATGGCGACTTTATAAATTAGTGCTGCCCCACTGGGAGACCAAGCCACCAGCACCATGACCTGATATCCCATTCAGTCACATTGGTCGTAATGCGAAGCATTGCGGTTGATGCGAGGAGAGGAAGAGACCCTCCCCCGCCCCCGGGCTGTCGCGCAGCTTTCTCGCCTCACCCGACGCCCGCTGTCCTCTCCCCCTCGCCCCCCCCCCCTCCCCCGGCCCCGGGTTGTCGCGCAGCATCCTCACCTCACCCGACGCCCGCTGCTCACCTCTCCCTCGCCCTCCCCCGGGCCGCCCCGCTTTCGCACCTCACCTGCTGTCGCCCTCCAGCCCTCCTTATAAGGCCGCCCGCCGGCCTCCCTCAGTCACTCGCCTCCCTGCCTCCGCCCAGTTTCAAGGTTTTTCCTGCCTTGGCTCTTCACCACGCCGACTCCACCTCGGACCTCTGCAACCCCTCAGGCCGCAAGCATGCCAGGAAAAGGAAAAGGCCGGAAGGGCTCCCGGGCGACGGCCCCGGCCACCCCGGGACCATCCTCAAGCTCGCGGCGGGACGAGTCACCCTCATCGGCCCCGGCGTCCCCCTCGGCGCCCTCGGGACGCACCTCGGGCGCCGACACGACGGCGATCTTGGAGGCCCTCCAGCACCTCCGGACCGAGCAGCGCCAGACCGCCGCCCGCATCGACGCCTTGATGGACGCCCTGGAGGCGGGGGAGCCCCGAGCCCCCCCCGGAGACCCCCTCACCGGCACCCAGACGCCAGGCCTCCTTCACCACCGCGCCCGCCCCGGCACCTCGGGCGCGTGCCCCGGCACCTCGGGCGCGCGCCCCGGCACCTCGGGCGCGCGCCCCCGGCACCTCGGGTGCGCGCCCCCGGCACCCTCGGGCGCGCGCCCCGGCACCTCGGGCGCGCGCCCCGGCACCTCGGCGCGCGCCGCCCCCGGCACCTCGGGCGCGCGCCCCGGCACCTCGGGCGCACCGCCCCCGGCACCTCGGGCGCGCGCCCCCCGGCACCTCGGGTGCGCGCCCCGGCCGGCGCCCGGCCCCCGCCGCCACCTCAGGCGACCCTGCCGGGAGCAGCGCACGCCCAGTACGAGAGATACCACCACCTCGCCAGCCAAGCAGCCCCTGGATCCGCCCCGCCCGCCTACTACGATGAGCCGACCCAGCACACCCCCGCCTCCGTGGCCGACGCCGTACGGGAAATACTGGCTTCCGCCGAGGCGCGGCACTCCGTACAGCACCAAGGTATACCAGCAGAGTACATCTTCCCCTCAGACCTAGTGGAGAGGGGGCCCGAGAGGAAGCCGGTGAAGAGGGGCGAGGCGACGAAAGACGAGTATAGCCTCGCCCTTCTCACCCTCATCGACCACCCCAACTTCCCCGCCCACTCCGCCCAAGGCCTGCACCACCACCACCTCACCGTACTGAGGGTCAACCTCGTCTACCTGTGGGCGACCGTCCGCCGTTATTCCGAGACGGTGTTCACTTGGATAGCGGACGGGAGGCTCCCCCACGGGTGGCACGACCCGGTTGCCCTCAATCTCCTTAGGGTCGAATCCCTCACCATGCCCGCCCACCATGCAGCCAACACAACAGCCCGCCCCCAAGACCCAGAAAGACCCCGGCCCCAGCCCCAGCCCCGTGCCCAGACCGACACCCGGATCCCCGACAGCAGGGACCTCCACGGGGCGCCCTGTAACTCCTGGAACCGGGGACCCTACCTCATGCACCCAAGCCACCCCGGGGGAGGTCCACGGCCAAGGGGCCACCAAGCAGCGTCACACGTGCGCATACTGCGCAAATGTACGGAAAGTCCTCACCATGCATAGTGAGCACAGATGCATGGCAAAGCGCGCACGTGAGCACGCGGCACCCCCCACCTCGCCGGATTTTCAGTGAGCCGGCACCTCCCGACCGGCCTGGAGGCCCTCAACCGCCCCACTGATCACAAAAAAGCCGCCCTCTCCACCAGAACGCCATCCAGCCCCCCTGTAACTGCCCCCGGCCCCCAGCCGGAGGCCCACCGGCGCACCATCAGCTTCCCCGAGGCGTGGCCTGACCACCGCCTCGCCGCCGCCCTCGTCTGCACCAATCTCTCAGCCGGGGACCATCACCCCACCCCTAAGGCTCTCAACGCCTCCCAGCACCCGCTGCTCACCAACACCCTCGACCCGGACGTCCACCTCGACCCCGGCGATACCGCCTTCCTCTGCCCCCCCGACGACCACCCTCCCGACCCCCCCGCTCAACCGCCCGCCCCCCCCGACCCCGCCCCCCGGGAATTTGCTGCCCCCCTCTCCCACCCTCGCCGCACCCCCTCCCCTCCCCCCGCGACGAGTCGACTATCGACGTCATCGACCCCCACCTTCAGGCCACCCTCCCCGCCACCCCCTCCTGCGGCCCTACCCCCTCCCAGTACCGCCCCACCATCCTCTCTACCTGGCCTCACACCTCCGGCGAGGCGTGGCCCCGGTACCCCACCCTTGCCCGCACCTACACCGCCCTCCGGGAAGCGGGCATACCGAATTTTTTGGCCGCCCGCATCCCCCTCCCCTCAGGCCTCCACATCCCTGCCTGGCGCTCCCGCCTCCAGGACTACCCTGACCCAGCCGTCCTCGACTTGCTCGAGTTCGGCTTCCCCGCCAACTACTCCGCCTCGACCCCCCCCCCCCGCCCTTCCTTCTCCAACCACCGTGAGCCCCCCGAGTATCACACCCATATCCTGGACTTCGTCGACACGGAGCTGGCCCTCGGCGCCCTCATCGGCCCTTTCACTGTCCCCCCCTTCAGCCCTTGGACGCAGGTCTCGCCCATGATGACCCGCCCCAAGTCTGACTCAGGAAAGAGGCGGGTCATCGTCGACCTGTCCTACCCCCGAGGCGCCAGCGTGAACTCGGGCATCCCCCGACGCGAGTACCTCGGGGAGCCCCACACCTACACCCTCCCCTCTGTCGCCGACGTAGGCCGCCGCCTCATCACCGAAGGCACTGGGGCCTACGTCTGGTCGGCAGATATATCCCGGGCCTACCGCCAGCTCCGTGCCGACCCGCTATCCTGCCCTCTCTACGGCATCTGCCTCAACGGTAAGACGTATGTGGACCTCGCCCTCCCCTTCGGGTGCCGCTCCTCGGGTGCGGCGTGCGTTCGCGTCACCTCGGCGGTGGCCTGGATCATTCGGCGCGAGGGCTTCCACGCCCTCGTATACGTCGATGACTTTGTCGGGTGCGAGGGCTCATACCTGAGGGCGTGCCAGGCCTTCGACGCCTTCCTCGCCCTCACCACGGCCCTCGGGCTCGATGTGGCACCCGGTAAGTGTCACCCGCCCGCTGTCCGCCTCACCTGGCTCGGGTTCGCCCTCGACAGCGAGGCGATGACCATCCGGGTGGCCCCCGACAAAGTCCAGGCCCTCGTCGAAGACTGCGAGAGCCGCATCGCCTGCCCCACCCTCGGGAAACAAGAGCTCCAAAGCCTCCTGGGCCGCCTCAACCACGTAAGCAGCTGTGTACTCCCCGGCCGGTAGTTCATGGCTCGGCTCCTCTGGGCTCTGCGCAGCTGCTTCGGGGCCCCCACCCTCACCCTCGCTGATGACGCCCTCCGGGACCTGAGGTGGTTCGCCACCTACGGGCGGATCTCAAACGGCCTCTACCTCCTCCGGGCCCCGGAGGGTTGCCGGCTGGTGATTGAATGTGACTCCTGCCTCACCGGCGGGGGGGCCTACTCCCCCACGCACTTCTACGCCCGAGGGTACTCGGAAGACTTCCGGGCGCGTTACCCCACGATACACGAGCTCGAGGCGGTGAACCTCGTCGTCGCCCCCCGGACGACATCGGGGGGGGGGGCGACGGTGCTGGTCAACACCGATAACATGGCATCCGCTACCACCCTCGAGTCGGGACGCGCCCGAGACCCTACCCTCGGGACGTGCACGAGGGAGCTGTGGCTGATGGCGGCCACTGGCTCCTTCGAGCTCCGCATCATCCACAAGCCCGGGGCGGGCCTCCTCCTCGCCGACGCCCTCAGCCGGGCCCACCTCTCAGGACCCTGGGCCGCGACGGCCCGCGCCGAGGTGGCCCGCCTCGGGCTTCTCCCCGCCGATGCCACTCACGATAATTTCCCCTTTTACCCCGGCCTATAGGTTACCCCCCCCCGAGGAGGTTGCCGCCGTCGCCCACCACCGCCTCGCAGCCCTCGCCCCGGCGACCTGGAGAAACCGTCGTTGCCAGGCCGAGGAATTCGTCACCCACGCGGTTTCCCGAGTCATGGATCCCCTCGCGCCCTAGCCCTTCGACGTTGCCGCCTTCACCGCCGCCCTCTTCACCCGCGGCATCGCCCCGGCCTCCGTGAAGAACACCGTCTCGGGAGCCAGGTCCTGGGTAGAGGGCGCCGGGGGCCTCACCTCGGGATTCGACGCCCGCCTCCCCAAGGACATCTGCCGGGGGGGGGGGGGGGGGGGGGGGGGGGGGGGGGAGCGCACATCCGCGCACGTACCGCTCCAGGCTCCCCCTCTCTCGCCACACCAGCTCGCCCTCGCCATCACCCACCTCATGCGAGCAGGCCCCGCCTCCCTCGTCCCTCGGGCCGTGCACCTCCTCGGGTACTTCGGGATGCTGCGGCAATCGAACCTCATGGCCCCGAGTCCCGAGGGGTGGGGTGGCCCCCACACACTCACCAGAGACGACGCCCGCCCCGCGCCCGGAGGGCTCCGGCTCCTCATCAGGAGCTCAAAGACTATCTCCGGCCCCTCGGGCGCGGTCGCCCTCTTCGTCCCTGCCATCCCGCGCTCTGCCCTCTGCCCCGTCTCGGCCTGGCAGGGCGCCGTCGCCCTCTGCCCAGCCGCCCCGGACGCGCCGGCATTCATAATGCCCTCTGGCTGCCCGCTCGACCCGCACTCCCTCACTGCGCTCCTACGAGGGGCCCTGCAGGCCCAAGGACTACCGGCGCCCGAGTCCTTCACCCTCCACAGCCTCCGCCGTGGGGCCGCCCAAGCATGCCAGCGCGCCGGGGTGCCCCTCGCCGACATCATGGTGCAGGGCACCTGGTCTTCCGGGGCGGTCCACTCCTACGTGCCCCACCTCGCACCCTCGGGCGCCCCGCGAGCCCTCGCCGCCTTGGTGGAGGGCTCCGCGGCACCCCCTCGCTGATTCACCACAAACACTGACTCGCCCCATATGGGCCATTTACTCTCTTTTGTTGCTGCTCCTCATGAGCCCCTGTATTTCTGTATTATTGTGCATTTGCTCCTCCTGAGCACCTATCTTACTGTCTCCTCTGTATATTCTTCCTGTTGAGGCATACAACTTCCACTCCCGCCTTCCCTTTCTTCCTATTCGCGCATCATACTGACACTTGAGCCAACCAGTCCTTGCCCTATCCTATTAATGCCAAGTGCCTGGCTAGGAAGCGACAAGTATCAATGTTCAAGTCATTGGTTTGACTCGACCAGATAATCCAATGAAACCGTGCTTCTTTCATTCCCCTTTTCTTCATCAACTGTAATTAAGTTTCATGGAAATTGTAACTGTATATGGGTCAGCCTCACGAAAACGGGCCAATTGGTGGAAGTTGTCGGCATCAAGCATGGATGTCGGCGTCGATCGGTATAATTATAGTTTAGCATTGACAGAGATGTTGGAAAGTCCTTAAATTTATACTGAATGTATAGGTCGAGAAAATACAACAACCTTATTTGTTTCTAGGATAATTTAATATAAAACAAAGAAACGAACAAGACTTTAAGAATTGCGATGCCGATATCTATTAAAGTTGTCGGCGTCGATCATTGGATGTCGGTGTCGATCGGTATAATTATAGTTTAGCATTGACAGAGATGCTGGAAAGCCCTTAAATTTATGCTGAATGTATAGGTCGAGAAAATACAACAACCTTATTTGTTTCTAGGATAATTTAATATGAAACAAAGAAATGCAATACACTTTAAAGAATTGTGACGCCGACATCTTCACTTGACCACCGATTGGCTCGTTTTCGTGAGGCTGACCCATATATAATAATGAGGATGTTGAAATACACTTGATTGCATTGAATTGAATTGAATAATATCTTTCGACACCATAATGCTTGCTTACATTTGGTTCTACATATCCAAGTTAGACACTGGTGTACTTTTTAAACAATTATTGCTGCATTGAATGAATATGAAGTCAATTTAATAGAACCTGTCACTGCTGCATGTCATACAAGATTACAATTTACAACATTTTGGTGCACACACCCAAAGTGAAGTGAAATGTATAACACAGAAAAGTGAGCCGTTATTAATTCTTTTTTTGTCAAACAAAAAAGAAGAAAAAAAAAAGTTGGAAGCGCAAAAGAAATTCACGAAAAAACCTAACTAAAAGCTTTCACGATAAAAATCATTGCCATAATATTCTGCATCCAGTGGATTCAAAATAGTTTAGATGGAGTCGAACTATTATTATAATAATATGAATGTGGAGTCATGATATTAATTATGACTGGGGAGTTAGAAATATTCTAATTCCTCAGTTACATTATTAAAAATATTTGAACAACCCAGTTACATTATTATGATATCACAATATTATATGACACCGGCATTGGGCCATCTGCCATATTGTTGCAAGTAGGAGTTGAATGAGGGATGGTTGGTTGGTTGGTTGTTGGAGTCTTACGTCTTAACAACATCGAAGGTCATATCATGATGGGTACCGACTTGTGACAGTGTGCACTCATGGCGACTTTACAGAATGGGATTCCAGGCTGCCAGCACCATGACCCGATATCCCACTCAGTAACATTATCCTGACACTGAGCTAACAAGTCCGTACCCTATCCTAATAATGCTGAGCGCCTGGCTAGGAAGCGACAAGTATAAATTTTTAAGTCATTAGTTTGACTCGACCAGGGTTCGAACCCGTTGGTTCGAATCCCACGATCTCCTAAAACCGGAGACGGGCGCTCAATATGGGACATTACGATTTTGTGGTTCAAACAATTGCCGTTGGCGTTGCCACTGTACCAGTGGGCCTAAAACCATAATGACAGTATAGTTATGCGTACTGACTGTAGTCCTGTGTACTGACATACTGATGGCATGGTCCTGTGTACTAATGGTAGTCCTTTGTACTGACTTACTGATTGTATAGTCTGGTGTGCTGACTGTAGGCTGGTGTACTGTGTACTGACATAATGATGTTATAATCCTCTGTTCTGACTGTTGTCCAGTGTACTAACATAATGAAGGCATCTTCCTGTGTACTGACTACTCCTGTGCACTGACATACTGACGGTGTAGTCCTGTGTACTGACTGTAGTCATGTGTACTGACATACCAATGGTATGGTCCCGAGTACTGACTGTAGTCCTTGTACTGACTAGTCCCATGTACTGACATACTAATGGTATGGTCCTGAATACTGACTGCAGTCTGGCATACTGACTATATGGTTCTGTGTGCTGACTGTAGTCCGGTCTACTGACATACTGGTGGTATGGTCTTAAAGTTGCATAGTCCGATGGTTTTGGATTTCGGTATTTTTTCTGAGATAAATATATTAGATCGATCACTAGTATCTACTTTACATTAGTTCAAAGTTACTTTTATTTTAAATCGTAAACTTTTGAGATATTTTGAGTGCAAACATGGAAAATTAGTTTTTGCAAGCTTGCCAAAACTCTGACACCATAGACTTCTGCAGTAACAGGTTCTGCTAAATTGACTCAGTATTGCCTTCTACGCAGAAACAAATGCTTAATAAGTGCATCAGTATCTAAGTTAGATATATAGAATCAAATCTAAATAATTATTTTGGTTTTGAAAATTTGATGCTTCATCGGACTATGCAGCTTTAAGTACTGACTGTAGTCCTGTGTACTGATTAGTCCAGTGTGTAAGATATGTGACTACCCGAACGCACCCAATGTAATACCGGATGACGTCAGAGAGAACTAAGGTAAATAAAGTCAGTTACATAACAAGACTCAAGGTGTTGATACGTCTTTCACATGGTGTCAGATTGTAAGGAAGAACAATGGCGTTGCACGGATTGAAACCTCCAGGTCCGTTGAACCTGGATGAGAAAATGGCAATCAACTGGAGACAATGGTTGCAATCATATGAAATTTACGCCATAGCAGCAGGTATCTCATCGAAAGCGGAGAAAGTGCAATGCTGCGTATTTCTGCATGTCGCAGGCGCAGAGGCACAGAAAATATACAGAACATTCACGACGGAAATCACTGAAAGAGACAAGATCGCCCCACTCATAGCCGCCTTCACGCATTATTGCGAGGGGAAGACAAACATCACCGTCGTACGGTACGAGTTTAACTCATTTAACCAATCGCATGAATGTATGGATTCCTACATTAGGGAATTAAAACACAGGATCGAATACTGTTGCTACGGTCAACTGGAATCATCGTTACTGTGTGACAGGATTGTCTGCGGTGTAAAAGACAATACGTTACGCAACAAGCTGTTACAATCGCCCAACCTCACAGTCGAAGAATGCATTCAACTATGTCGGTTAAGCGAAAATAAGTCTGCTCAAGTCACGCCAAAGGAGGATCAACCAGTCGACACGGTCATGACAAGGTACAGTGGAGGCGAACGGACATCAAGAGGCGCGTCACCTTGGTTACACCAAACAACAAGTCGAGGGCGACCAGCAACTCGGGAGTCAAGTAACAAATGTGGCCGTTGTGGATACGGCCATGCCAAGGGGACGTGTCCAGCACGGGGAAAAGAGTGCATGGGATGCCATAAGATCGGACATTTCATCAAGGTATGTCGAGTGCAACGTGACTCGATGAGAGGCGCACCTGTGTACGAGATTGACGTCGCGAATGACAACACTGATCAACAATCTCATTCAAAATCGGAGAGCGACGATGATGTTGACTTGTTTGTAGGCACATTGTGTACAAGTGATGTGATGAACAGTGAGTTATGGTACTCATCATTTGAGGTACATGGACAGGTAATCCGATTCAAATTAGACACTGGGTCGGAGGCGAATATTTTACCATTAAGGATGTGCAACACAATGCGTAATGTTTGTTTAAGCCCTTCCAGGTGTCATCTAGTGACATACGGCGGTCATAGAATTCGACCTCAAGGCGAGGTTACTCTGGATGTCAATGGTCACAGGTTAAAATTCCAAGTCACAGATGCCGGTTGTGCCATACTAGGGAAACAGTCGTGTGTAGAATTAGGATTGCTAGCACGCCTGAACGTCGTAGATACCGTGGAAGGTGACAGGCCAGCACAAGAATTGGTAAGAAAATATTTAACAGTATTTAAAGGTCTCGGTTTAATTAAAGTAAATACCCAAATTTACATTGATGAAAGTATCATTCCTGTCATTGACCCTCCACGTCGAATCCCACTGGCAATTATTGATGATGTAAAGAAAGAATTAAAACGCATGTTAGAGTTAGGGGTCATAGTCAAACAGGATGAGCCTACTCCTTGGGTGAATTCAATGACTATTGTACGTAAGCCTAATAAATTAAGAATTTGTCTAGATCCCACAAATTTAAACAAAGCAATTCTACGAGGCCCTTATCCAGTTAGAACAGTGGAAGAAGTAATTGCAACTATACATGGGGCCAGGTATTTTTCGGTGTTGGACGCAAATAGCGGGTACTGGCAAATTGAGTTAGACGACAACAGTTCCAGGCTATGTACCTTCAACACCCCATGGGGTAGATTTAGGTTTACTCGACTCCCATTTGGCATTAAGACAGCTGGGGACATCTTCATACAGGAAATGAATAATATCCTGATGGGATTACCTGGAGTTCATGTCGTGACCGACGACATTCTGATACACGGGAGTACAATAGAAGAACACAATACACGCTTAGAGGCGGTATTGCAAAGGGCAGCTCATGTAAACCTGAAACTGAACCCCAAGAAGTCGAAAATTTGCAGAGAATCTGTAAATTACGTAGGTCATGTAATTACCTCAGAGGGTATTAAACCTAACGAAGATAGGGTCCAGGCCATTGTGGACATGCCCAGTCCCACTGATAAACCGGCGTTGCAACGGTTTTTGGGCATGATTGGTTATGTAAATAAATTTATACCAAACATGGCAAACATAACTAAGCCATTAAGAGAAATATTAAAGAAAAACGTATGTTGGCATTGGGAAGAAAGACATGAAGAAGCTTTTGTGAAACTGAAACATTTATTGATGACTGCGCCTGTTTTGAAATTTTTTAACGGTAAAGAACATATTGTGCTACAGGTTGACGCATCAAAGTTTGGTTTAGGTGCAACACTTTTTCAAAACAACTTGCCTGTGGCTATGGCGTCCAAAGCTTTAGACAAAACTCAAGTGAGTTATGCCGTGATCGAAAAGGAGCTCTTAGCCATATGTTTCGGATGTCATAAATTTCATGACTACATTTATGGAAATGAAATTACTGTCGTAACAGATCACAAGCCTTTGGTAGCCATAATGCTAAAACCGATACACTCGTTGTCCGCCCGCATGCAACGCATGCGGATGAGATTACAAAATTATAACATTGTAGTGACATATTTGAAGGGTACGGATTTGTTTTTTGCAGACACCTTGTCAAGAGCCCATACGTCCAATGTAAATCCGGACGACCTATACGACAAAGACATTTCTGTGGCAGCCGTTGATAGTAATGCTGATATCATCCAGGACATTATAATTCAAACAAAACTAGACAAAACACTAATGAAGGTACGCGACCTAACAATACAGGGTTGGCCCATAAATAACAAGTTACTAGACACTGATGTTCAAGCATTTTTTAGGTTTAAGGATGAAATTACCACATCTGATGATCTGATGTTAAGAGGTGAACAGATCATTATACCTAAATCCATGCATAAAGAGATGTTGGTGAGGCTACACGAGGCCCATTTGGGCGTGGTAAAAAGTAAACAATTGGCTCGGGACACAGTGTTTTGGCCAGGATTAATGAGCACATTAGAAAACGTTGTCCTGCGGTGTAATGTTTGCCAACAATTTAGGAACATGCCGTCTAAAGAACCTTTAATAAGTCATGATATACCAGATGTGCCATTCCACAAAGTGGGGATAGACTTGTTCCATGTTAATGAAAAAAACTACATAATCATTGTCGACTATTACTCTAAGTTTCCTGAGATTATAGAATTGTTCGCAACGACAAGTAAAGCTGTTATAAGTGTTCTAAAGCAAACTTTTGCACGGTATGGGATTCCAAGATATGTTGTGTCAGACAATGGTCCCCAATTTTCGAGTGGTGAGTTTCAAGAGTTTGCTAAGTTGTTCGGATTCCAATCAGTCTTTACGAATCCTATGCACGCCCAAAGTAACGGCCAAGCTGAACGATATGTCCAGACATGCAAGCGCATGATCAAGAAGTGCTTCAAAGATAATACTGACATTGACATAGCCATGTTGAATTATAGAAACACAACTTTAGAAGGGATAGGGGCATCGCCAGCTCAGCTATTGATGTCGAGACGATTACGGTCTCGGCTTCCAGTGTTAAACAATCAACTCAAACCTACAGTACAAACATCTAAGCTAAATGAAATGGAAGGGAGACAAACGACACAAAAGAAATATTTTGACAAAAAGGCGGGCAAGGAACAACCGGTATTACAAAAAGGAGACAAAGTCAGGTACCGAGATCAAAACAATGATTGGAAAAGAGGTCAAATTGTAGACACGAGTAACACTAGTAGGAGGGATTACAGTATACGAAATGAACACGGTAATACATTGAGAAGAAATCGGAAATTCATCTATAAGTGTCCCCAATCGACAGTAAATAATAAGAGGGGCGTAGCAATAGAAGGAAATTTACAACATACAAAAACACAATTACCTTACGTTTCACGATACGGTAGAACCGTTAAACCCACTAATCGTTTCCAAATAGGTAATACGTAAAACATCGTCCATTAGGTCAAATGACCACGTCACATCGTGATAGAGCTATGTACACCGTTCATTGGTGCTTTATATCACGTGACGCACCGTTCACTGGGTCAATCTAAGAAGGGACGCAATATTCAAGGGATAAGAATAGACGAGTTTTGATAAACGTGGAGACGCTACGTGTATTGAATTCGTTATACACATCGTGAACACATCAAGTGAGTTATCTATCATAAGTTACCGTTATGTTTTCAATGTCTAGCATTAATTATGAAGAGGAACACACACACACCCATATCATATCATAATAAAATGATGGTAATGACATACTCTTATCAGCGACGCTAAACGAGAGTGTGTGTGTGCACTTCATGTTTCAATAAAGTCAAATTCGCGTATCGTACGTAGTAGGCTAAGATTTATATCTATATATATATATGTGTATGCAACTAAGTACAAAAGGGGATGTCATGTTATGTTCGCACTGGGTAAACAAATGAATACATGTATCATATCATATACGTGGTATGGGCGGACGGGATACATAGGGATAATATCTGTTGGTTCAACAATCATTATCGAGAAAGGGAGATGTAAGATATGTGACTACCCGAACGCACCCAATGTAATACCGGATGACGTCAGAGAGAACTAAGGTAAATAAAGTCAGTTACATAACAAGACTCAAGGTGTTGATACGTCTTTCACACAGTGTGCTGACATACTGACAGTCTGATCCTGTGTACTGACTGTAGTCCTGATTACTGACATACTGACAGTATAGTTCTGTGTACTGATTGTAGTCCTGTGTACTGACTAGTCCAGTGTACTGATATAATGATGGTATGGTCCTGATTACTGACTGAAGTCCTGTGTACTGACTAGTCCAATGTAATGACATACTGACAGTCTTGTCATGTGTACTGACTAGTCTGGTGTACTGACATACTGACTGTAGTCCTGTACACTGCCCTACTGACAGTATGGTCCTGTATACTGACATTGTAATGGTATGGTCATGAGTACTGATTGCATGTTGTCTTGTGGGTTTAGGCCCACTAGTACCGATGCGCCACCTATCATTGGAAAAAATAACTATGTGAAATGTTCCCCCCCCCCATTCATTCGGCCATCCCATCTGGTTTAAGCGAGGGTTTTCAAGGGTTGAGAAGTCAAAGTATCAGGCGGTTAGCCTGTATTTGTGAGTAGTTGTTGATCCTTCCCGGAGGGCGTGAGCCGAGAGCCGAACTTACAGGAGGACGCACCATCAATCATAATCTTAGATGAGTTAGAGCGCCCGTCTCCCATGGGATCGTGGGTTCGAACCCTGGTCGAGTCAAACCAATGACTTAAAAATTGATACTTGTCACTTCCTAGCCAGGCACTCAGCATTATTAGTATAGGGCAAGGACTGGTTCACTCCATATCAGGATAATGTGACTGAGTGGGATATTAGGTCATGGTGCTGGTGGCCTGGTCTCCCAGTGGGGCAGCACTATAAATTCGCCATGAGTGCGCACTGTCGCAAGTCAGTACCCGTCCTGATATGACCTTAGATGTTGGTAGGACATAAAACAACAAACAAACAAAAAATCTTGTTCTATGCCTACACCGGGCTGCTGGTTGCTATTTGCTGTTTGCTGTTAGGTGATACCCCAGTCACACTACAGCTTGCAACCACTTTGCGACCACTGAAGACCGAAGAAGCAACACTCACCAGTGACGTCCTTGTGATCAAAACAATGGTTGCTAACATCTGGGCGTCACTGGTGACTGTGGGTTCTTTGGTCTAAAGTGGTCGCAAGCTGTAGTGTGACTGGGGCTTTACCTTTCCATTGCCCGTGATTGACTGGTAGGAGTTCAACGCCGGCGGTAAGTTTCCCGCCAAAATCGACACTTCGACCCGCAGTGACCCTTGACCCCCGTGATAATGAGTTAGAAAGTACGCTCGATGACACAGGGGACACCCGGCCCGGAATGAGCATAATGACTTTTGTGCTAGTGGGGAGACGCCGGCCCTGAGCGGGGTAACAAGTGTGGGTCACGTGACATAGACTCAGACCCGCGGTCACGCCAACGTGTGGGTGGGTGTGGGTGGGGGGGGGGGGGGGGGGGCATGGGGGGGGGGCCTCGACGGGTGGAGGAGGGAAGCAGGAGAGGGAGCGTTTGTTTGTTGTTGTTTTACGTCCTAGCAACATCTAAGGTCATATCAGGACGGGAGAGGGAGGGTGGGGTGGGAGGATGGCGGGGAGGAAGGGGGTTTGTTTGTGTTTGTTTATTTGTTGTTTTACGTCCTAGCAACATCTAAGGTCATATCAGGATGGGTACCGACTTGTGACAGTGCACACTCATGGCGACTTTATAGTGCTGTCCCACTGGTAAACCAGGCCACTGGCACCATGACCTGGTATCCCACTCAGTCACATTATCCTGACACTGAGCACACCAGTCCTTGCCCTGTCCTAATAATGCCGAGCGCCTGGCTAGGAAGCAACAAGTATCAATTTTTAAGTCATTGGTTTGACTCGACTGGGGTTCGAACTCATGACCCCACGATCTACCAGCACGGGAGATGGACGCTCTAACTCATTCGGCCATCGCGTCTGGAGGAAGGGGGAAGAAAGGGGAGGAAGGGAGAGGGGGAGGAAAGGAGAGGGGAAGGGAGGAGGAGAGCAGGTGGGGAGGAGGGGAGGTGGGGAGGAAGGGAGGTGGGGAGGAGGGGAGGTGGGGGAGGAAGGGAGCAGGGGATGATGGGAGGATGGGAGGATAGGAGAGGGGGAGGAGCGGAGGAGGAGCGGAGGAGAGGAGAGGAGAGGAGACGAGAGGAGAGGAGTGGAGAGGAGAGGAGAGGAGAGGAGAGGAGGGGAGGGGAGAGGAGAGGAGAGGAGAGAGGAGAGGAGAGGGGAGGAGGGGAGGAGGGGAGGAGGGGAGAGAGGAGAGGAGAGGGGAGAAGGGGAGGAGGGGGAAAAGGGAGGGGAAGAAGGGAATGGAAGAGGGGAAGAGGGAAAGAGGGGAATATGAGAGGAAGGGAAGAGGGGAGGAATGGAAGAACGGTGATAGGGAGAAGGCAGGGGGAGGTCATGGGAATCGAACCCTGGCCGAGACAAACCGATGACAAACCAACTGAGATTGGTCAGTCTCTACGTAACATGACGTTCTATTCAGCATTACTAGGTCAGGACAAGGAGCAGCAGAATGAGGAAGACCGAGTGTCCACGTTTGAAATTTCTCCTACTTAATAAAAAAATGTAGCAAACTAAACAACAACAAAACAAATAATGAGAACAAATAAACGGCACACACAAACATCACAAACAAACATCACAAACAAACAGCACAAACAAACAACACAAACAAAAAAAGGACACCCTAAGACACTACGAAACGAAGTGTGGCATTCCTCCCCCTCCCTCCCCCCACTGGAGACCTGTTCACCATACACGAGGCCTCTCGTGCTGACATCTTGATAAGCTGCCCGATAAGGAATGCCCTGGAGGAATGTCCTGATTGCGCCACCCGAGACTCCCCGACTGGCGGGACGGACAGGAACTACACTGCCTCGGGACACGCATGGCGACTCGCAGCACATTACGGCACATAAGGGCTCGGATAGTGTGTGTGTCACTAAGGCGAGTCGCTCCCAGCAGGTCTAATGTATGGCGAGCACCGGGTTCATAATTACGGAATCAAATTGACTTTGCACAGCCGAGCAGTTCAAAACATATCACATGTGGGTAATATATCATGTAAAATTTTCAACAGCCCTTTCTTTAATTACCATATGAGAGGTGCGAGTGAATTTAGCGCTCGCTTCTCGTGTGGCAGGTGGGTGGATTCAAACCTTGGTTCAAACAATGGGTAAAGCTAAGATTCCTTCTACGCGGTATGCTATATGCGATATGCGGTATGCGGTATGCGGCATGCGAATGGGAGGATTCCTTCTACGCGGTATGCTGTATGCGGCCTTTGGCTTGCGGCACACGACTGGCTATATTTAAAAAATATAAATAAACAAGTATACTCCATACTGCACTGTATATGACCTAATATGGCATTTATATCTATATACCTCTTAGTAGGTCACATGGGGGTTCCTACCTTTATAATTACCAAATTATAGATATGTATTCATATTTTTGTGGCTATGGTAGCATTTTTACCAACCCGAACCCACACTACCATATGTTTCCCCTCTGCACCCCTGTGTGTGACCGTTCCGTAATGATCAGTTGCCTCTCCTAGTCTAAAACTAATGGACAAGTGCGACTGAGGTTTCTATTCGCATACCGCGTGCCGCATGTCACACCGATCGCTACAGGGACCGATCGAGTTGCCGCATTCGCATACACATACCGTGTGTAAGGGATGTAGCCCATTGACTTCAAGGCGTTTCGATTCTTTGCCGCATTCGCATACCACATACCGCGTGTAAGGAATCTTAGATTAAGTCAAATGAATGACTTTAAAATCTATACATGTCACAAGCGAGTCTGGCACTTGGCATTGCTGGGATAGGGCAAGGAGCAAGCAGTAGAATGAGGAAGACCCATTTCCCACGATTGAAATTTGTTTAATCAATGAATGTAACCAAAATTATATAATTGTTCCCACTATATACGGATAAGGCGGTCACCTCGCTATGCCACCACTAATTGCTTTATCTCACACTTGATCAGAAACACAGGGGTTTACTGTATATAATTATATAACGCTAACTAGATTTATTTAAACGAGTGTAATGAAAACATTAGTTTTGTAAATCTTTCGATTGACTTAGTTGGGATCGTACCCCTGATCCCCTACACAGGAAGCAGGCGCCCTTCCGATTAGTCCATCCCGTCTGGTTGTAAAGAATAGAAACCGGGACTCAATGGGAGAAGAAGGTTCCAAGATCATCCGCTTGGTAAAATCACATTATATTCTTATCTGTGAGTAGTATACGAAATATGGAGCCTACCTCCGGCTCCATAGCCAATTCAGAAGGAATAGAGGCAGGGAGGAGGGGTTAGGGAAGGGATGGGGAGGGGGTGAGGGAAAAGGAGGGAAAAGGAGGTGGGAGTGGGGAGAGGAGAGGAGAGAGAAGAGCAGGAGAGCAGAGGAGCAGGGGAGGACAGCAGCGGAGGAGCAGAGAAGCGATGGAGAGGAAAGGAGGCGCAGAGGTGGGGACAGGAGAGGAAAGAGGAAAGAAGAGAGAATAGAAGAGAAGAGGTGAAGGGAGGAGAGAAGAGGAGAGAATTGAAGAGGAGAGAAGAGGAGAGAAGAGGAGAGAAGAGGAGAGAAGAGGAGTGAAGAGGGGAGAAGAGGGGAGAAGAGAAGAGGGGAGAATAGAAGAGGAGAGAAGAGGAGAGGACAAAAGGGAGGGGGAGGAGAGAAGAGATAAGAGGATAGAAGAGGAGAGAAGAGATAAGAGGATAGGAGAGGAGAGAAGAGAAGAGAAGAGGGGAAGAGAGGCCCAGTCGATACCAATGACGTTAAGATTGAATCCTTGTATTAGTAAATGGGTCCTTGCCATGGTTGATGCTAAGCATTATCAGATTGTAAAGACTCGGTCTCCATAAAGTAAAGTTGAATCCTTCCTCCAACTAATAGTTTTGCCACTCGTCGTGGTCACCAGTATGTAAAGTCTACTGCTCGAATCTGTGGTTGTGTAGGCAAGCTATAGTGAAATCAATACAGGCAAAGAGAAAGGAAGAGTATAAAGTGTGAAAGAAGAGAGAGTCAAACCCTCTGGTTTATTATTTATATGGTACATGGATTCAGTGTAGAGTATCACCCCCCTCCATTCTCCCAATGAGAAACAAGCATTCTTAGCTCTACCAATAGGTCCCCATGGTTACCAGTGATCTGCCCACCACCACCAAGCTGTGTGGCTCCCATGGCCACCACCTGCCTTGAGCCTGAGTGTGGTGATCCTGACTAGCAGAGGGGGGGAGGGGGTAGTGTGTAGGGCTCTGAGTGGCCCTTACACACAGTCAGGCCAGCACCACTATGTCTATTTACCTATCAATCAAGCACCACCAGCAACTTAAACTTTGGAGATATTTGAAGTGAAAACATGCCGAATTAATGTTGGCATTCACATTGAAACGTTGACAGCATAGACTTCAGTAATGACAGGCTTTATTAAATTGACTTAGTATTCATTTCATTCAGAAATAAATGTTTAATGGATACACTAGTATCTAAGTTAGATATGTAGCATTAATTTCAGGTCAATGTTTTCGTTTCGAAAATTTGATGCTTTCGTCGGATTATGAAGATTTTAACCCTCCTCCAACCCCACCCCACCCCACCCCCCTTTCATAGTTATATTAACATAAAATGCTAGTACTCTGTTTGCCAGTGCTACCTGCCACAATTCACAGAATCAACACACTCAGTCTAGATACTGCACTCGGCAGATAATCTGACGACAACATGTTTCCCTGGTAATCATCAACATTGAAATCCTACTCCATCAGAGAAATGCTCTTTAACAAATTGGGAAGCTATAAATAGATTTAGAGGAGGGGCGACTTTGTCACCACGAATAATTGGACTTTTATTTATTAAAGAAATAGTTGAAAATTGCAGCGCCTTGATCTGATAATATGAATGTTTGTTTGTTTGTTGTTTTACGTCCTAGCAACATCTAACGTTATATCAGGATGGTTAGCAACTTGTGACAGTGCACACTCATGGTTACATTATAGTGCTGCCCCACTAGGAAATCAGGCTGCCGGCATCCCACTCAGTCACATTATCCGGACACTGAGCTAACTATACCTTGTCCTATCTTATTAATGCCGGGCGCCAGGCTAGGAAGCGACACATATCAATCTTAAAGTCATTGGTTTGACTCGACTGGGAACCGAACTCCCGAACTTCCACACGTGAGGCCTGCGATCTATCGATTAGGACACTGCGCCGGTAGAATCCGAGAATGCGTGGGGGTGATGCAAGTAAATGGAACACTACACCTAGAGCGGGATCTGAACCCACACTTCTTGCCATTCTACACTACACTCATCTTAGAACGTGCATTCTTCACTGTCTTAGCAGGGTAGGACAATAAGGACTGCCCGGTTGCCTGGAACACATAGTTTACTCGGTCGGGCAGGTGAGGTTCTCGGTGAACTACCCGAACGGGCAAGTCGTTATTTTTCTGATCTGCAGTAGCAGATTTAAATTTCAATTGGGTGACTTGGGCTTGGGCAAGTAGTAATTATTAGTAAAGGGCAGAAAGTAGTGTAAATATAGAATGGCAAGCAGAAAAGTTGTTAATTAGCAAAACGCAGAAAGTCGTGTAAATGCGCTGTGATGAAAGAGGCTCTTGGACTGACAGCGAAATTACCACGAAAACAGATGGCACCCGCGAGCACAGAAAGTGCATTAAACATACAGGTTGGGGCGGGCACACTGCAGGGCTCTACGTCAACCTCACAACGCCCAGCAACGCAGTAGGTGCTGCCACCTGGTGGTGGTGGTTGAGGGGGGTAGCATCTACATTGAGGTTTGCATCCTGGTAACATCTAAGGTCATATCAGGACAGGTACCGACTTGTGATAGTGCTGCCCCACTGGGAGACCAGGCCACCAGTACCATGACCTGATATCCCACTCAGTCACATTATCCTGACACTGAGGGATTATGTATACTGGCCAGGGATTTCAAAACAGATAGAGGACAAGGTATCACGCTGCCAAATATGCCAGAGCGAGCGAAATATTTTACATACAGAGCCGATGATTTCGCACGAAATACCAAATGCACCATACCTAAAAATTGGGTTAGACCTGTTTCATTGTAATAACAAAATAGTTAAGCTAAATTCTACATCGAGCAAGGCCATAATAAATGTACTCAAAGAGATGTTCGGGAGGTATGGGATTCCAGTAGAACTAATGTCGGATAATGGGCCTCAAATTGTCAGTGACAAATATAAAAGATTTGCCAAACAGTACGGTTTCACACGAAAACACTCAAGTCCGCAATACCCGCAAAAGCATCTCCGGCACAACTGTTTATGAGCAGGAGGTTGAGATCAAAGATACCTGTCCTGCTTCGCCAATTAAATCCAAAGGCAGTAACATCAAGAATTAAACATACACAAGAAAGACAGGCGAAGCAGAGAAACTACTATAACAAACACACAGGAAAAACACACAAGAAACTAGGAATAGGTGACACAGTCAGATACCGCACACATGACCGAAAATGGGCCCAGGGTCACATACACAAAATGGGCAATGTAGAATTATAGGCAATACTAAGAAATAAATGAGGATGGTAAAGTTCTAACAAGAAATCGAGTGCACTTATTTAGTAATCCTAAAAGGTGCAGGGCAAGTCAGAAAGGAAAGAATATACAACAGACACATACCACAATAAGCGTGGTAGGGCCAACAAACAATGACACCTGGTACATAACACGTTACGGCCAAACTGTTCGCCCAGTAGAGAGGCTCGGGTATTTGACACCAATAGACAATGACACATAATCGCAATTGAATGACAATTAGGCCTGGACCAATTGCTGAACAAGCCGTGAACGCGCAAACTTAATACATTTTTTTAAAATAAAAAATTTGATATCCTGATTGTTAGTTAAGAATGAGAGATCTCGTCATACTAAGATGTTGGTTGTTGGTGTTTTGTTATTGTTGTTTTTCTTCTGTACAAATATTTGTGTGATTGTGATGAAGGTATCGCAGATTAATAATGTATGAGTGACATTATGGCATCATGACATATAGGTCATTAATCCGAATGCTATATGGGCGAGATCATTTACTTGTAAACGAGCAGTCCTATAAGAAAGTGAAAATGAGAGCACAACGTCATTTCACTAATTTGATAATGAAAGATGAACAGACATTGATGTGCCAATACTTGCTATTCCTTTGTGATGCTAGTTTGTACTTCGCCATGACTTGTGTTTATCCTCATGTTGTGTTAAGTTTTTTCTTTTCTTTCCTTTGTGTTTTTGTTGTTGTTTTTGTGTGTCTGTTTTTGTGTGTTTTTTCTCTCTCTTGAAACATTCTTTATCCCATTGCATCATGCGGATCATGATGTTAGCTGACATAAAATGAGGACGCACGATTCAAATTACTTTTGTTTATTGAAAGGAAGATGTGACATACATAGGTGGGCTGACCCGGCCATGAACCCAGGTGGTCATGTGAACTGAATAAACTCGTCAGTCGTTATACAGGACTCAAGGTGTTCGGGTCGTTCACTACACTACAGGCCAGGATTGAGAATGAGCATTGGTTGGTTTGGTTTATTGAGTACTGACATCCTAGCACTACCTAAGGTCATGCACATATGGTTTGCGACTTCTGACAGTCCACACACCCAGTGGCTTTACAGTGCTGCCCCACTAGGATACCGTCCCGCCAGCACCAGCACCCGATATCCCACACAACCACATTATCCTGACAGTACGCCAAACCCTGGCCCTCGTTAAGGACAATTTGATATGGGCACTGCCTTGGGACAGTGCGCATTCTTTGTGGCTTCATAGTGCTGCCCTTCTGGGATACCATCCCGTTAACAAACCATGATGACCCGATATCTCAGTTATAGGGAGAGACAGAGACAGAGAAACGAGAGAGACGTCAGTAAAGAAAGAAAGGGAAAGAAAAATCAGAAAAAATCAGGGAAAAAAAGGAACATATAGATAACCACCATTCTGGTTTCCGGTTTGACCCCCTGTCTGACTTCCAGTTTGACCTCCGGTCTGACTTCCGGTTTAATTTCTGGTCTGATTTCCGCTATGACCTGCGGTCTGACTTCCGGTCTGACTTCTGGTCTGACTTCCGGTCTAACCTCGGGTCTAACCTCTGGTCTGACTTCCGGGTTGACGTCCGGTCAGACTGCCGGTTTGATCACCGGTTTGACTTCCGGTCTGGTCAGAAGTGATGGACTACAAATGCAACTGCCAACTTCGCAGTGAGAGCTAATTTCACGCTTCAGTCATGACTGACTGTAAGAGCGCATTAAAAATGTCAACAAATAAATCGAGTAAAGATGTGACATGTGAGAGTGTTGTGTCTCATGTGGTGGACAATGTAGCCACATCCAACACGGGTACCAGCACAGTGGCAGGAGCGAACGGGGTGCGGTGTGGAGAATGGGGTGTGTAGAATGGGGTGTGTAGAATGGGGTGTGGTGTGGGGAAGAGGGTGCAGTGTGGGGAAGGGGGTGCAGTGTGGGGAAGGGGGTGCGGTGTGGGGAATGGGGTGTGCTGTGGGGAATGGGGTGTGCTGTGGGGAATCGGATGCAGGATGGGGAATCTGGTGCGAGAGAGGAGAGGGGGCGAGGAGGGAGTAGTAGGGGAGGGGAGAGGGGGAGAGGAGGGAAGGCGAGAGGAGAGGAGGGAGAAGGCGAGGGATGGAGAGGAGGAGCAGGGGGGCGGGAGGGGGCAGGAAGAGTGGTAGGGAGGGAAGGAAACGGAGTGAGGCGGGAAAAAGTAGGGGAGGGGAGATGAAGGGAGAGGTAGAGGAGGGGGGAAGGGAGGAGAAGGGAGGGGAGGGGAGGGGAGGGGAGGGGAGGGGAAGGGAAGGGAGAGGAGAGGAGGGGAGGGGAGGGGGAGGGGAGGAGGGAGGGGAAGGAAGGGAGGGGAGGAATGGGAGGGGAGGGGAGCGGGAGACGAGAGGAGAGGAGAGGAGAGGAGAGGATGAGAGGAGAGGGGAGGAGAGGGGAGAGAGAGGAGAGGAGAGGGAGAGGAGAGGGAGAGGGAAGGAGAGAGGAGAGGAGGGAGGGAGAGGAGAGGAGAGGGGAGGGGAGGGGAGGAGGGGGGGAGAGGGAGAGCGGGGGGAGAGGAGGAGAGGAGAGCGGAGGGGAGGGGAGGGGAGGGGAGGGGAGGGGAGGGGAGGGGAGGGAGGGGAGGGGAGGGGGAGGGGAGGGGAGGGGAGAGGACAGGAGAGGAGAGGAGAGGAGAGGAGAGGAGAGGAGAGGAGAGGAGAGGAGAGAGGAGAAGCAGGGGGAGACGGGAGGGGGGAGGAAGAGTGTGAGGGAGGAGGGAAACAGGGAGTGAGGTTGGAGAGGTAGGGGACCACACCCTTTGCCACTGTGCTCCCTGGAGATCACTAAGCCCCGTATCCCAGGAAGCAACCCGGTGCCTCTCACTCTGTCAGGACGCGCAAAGGTCACCGCGCAAGTGCAGTGGCCTTTGCGGCCCGACGCTGGCCTTTGTGTTCATGTGGTGGTCGCGGCTCGCTTATTACCCGGCATGCACTGCATAGTACTGCTGTATATGTCACACTCCAAGATGGCAATGTCAATGTACCCCTCACGGAAACCTACATTAATATTTAATGAGGATGGTTTTCTTTAATGTACACCTTCAGACCTATTGGAGTGTGTGCATTGTTATTGTCTTACAACCTAGCAACAGCTAAGGTCATATAAGGACGGGAGCCATTGGAATAGAAGGCACAGATTTGTCTTTGCTGGTGCTGTGTACAGTATAACCCCGTTAAACCAAACTTGAAGGGACCCTAGAAATTTGTTTGGATTAACCGATCATTGGTTTAACCAAGCTTTCGCTTCGACTTTAACTTGGCTTTGGCAAAAATGCAAGTGCATTTTGAATGTAATATACAATGTATGTGGACACTTATTGTTTTTTTATGTATATATAGTATAACCCCCGTGACACCAAGCTCGGTTCAACCAAACGATCGGTTGATCCAAACTTTTTTCAGCGGCCCGACAAAATACTACCATTTATTATAGGTCTTAGTGCTAGCATCCTGGTCTCCCAGGGGCAGCACTATAAAATCACCGTGAGTGTGCACTGTCACAAGTAAACTTATTTGATTCTACATGCTGGTGATAAGAGTTCCCATTTCCAGTATCTCAGTGTCTACCAGGACAGATACGAATACAAGTCGGTAACTATCCTGGTATGACATTGGATGTTGCCAGGACGTAACTTTGAAGCTGTTGCCTAATGCCAGGTACACACATAGCGTATAGGATTCGCGCACTAAAACTCCCAGATCCGCGTTGGAAGACTGCAACTGGGCCGAGTTGCTTGTTTTCGTAAGTCCAGGAATCGCAATCACGTAACGCTGGCAGCGCACACCTACCGTTTTAGTGCCTAAAAATCGGGAATCGCAATCGGTACCGTGTGCTAGGGAGTGCACACCTCACGATTTTGAGGCACAGTCCTTAGCGTCGTAATAACGCTAGCGTGGGTGCGGGAAACGATCGTATACGCGGTGTGTAACGTGCATTGGATTGAGCATCGACCGGGGCAATGACCCACGTCGCTCGTATACTACTAGGGACACTGGCGCCAGACTGGGATGGCACGACGTCTACTGGGTGAGAGTGCTGGCTGGATTCACATGGAGAAGGCCATGGGTTCGGACCAGGACCAACTTAAACCGATGACCTACCAAATTTATACTTGTCTCTACCTTGCCTGGCATTCGGCATTAAACAGGACCAATCGACGACTGGTCTGCTCAGTACCAGGATAATGCGGGATATTGAGCCATGGTGCCAGTCGCTCAGTCTCCCAGTGGGGCAGCACTGTAAAGTCACCACAGGTGTGCACTGACCCAAGTCAGTATCTAGTTTGCTATGACCTTAAATCATGGTAGGATGTAAATCCCCCAAACATGATCTTAGATGTTTCTAGAAGGCTAAGCCCCTAACAAACTACACCCAACTCGGCGGTCCCTGAGACTATGTGGAAATGTTATGTCGCGCAGTGACCAGGATTGTGGTATGATGTCCGGATATTAAGATACGGTTATTAATTAGAGAAATGTTCCCTCCATGCACCAGGAAGAGTGCAAATGGAGGAGGAGCATATATTAATGTTTATTGTAACTGTATGGCGACTACTTGTTACCTCAGGACCGCTGGGTAAGCACACCCAGCCATTCTGCATATATTAGGGACACCACCTGCACTGGGGTTGAGTGACAGGTGCCCCTCTTGGGCGTCACCACTCCCAGGCTGCAGGTGTCTGATTGGCTGGCTGTGTGAGCCCAGTCACCCTTGTACTCCTTAAACTTGCTATGCAAACACACTCACTCTAGAGATACCAAAAGAAGCAGTTCACCACCGAGCTGTGTGTAACACCAAAAGGACTTAGGTTAAATGGGCTGTAGGCACTGAATTAGACTGAACAAGCAGAAACTATGTGCGTCTGTGTGGCAGGTTGTAAGTGAGTCAGGGTGGCAGGTCACTAGTAGGTAAACAAGAGCTGTAGCAATAAAGCTCAACCTTATCACTGTCGATCTCGACATATGTCTTCCCTTTCTTACTTATGAGTTCTTTTGGTATTTAGTGGGGGGGGGGGGGTGATAGTAGTGAGTATAATATGAGTAACTGCGACGGCCAGCAATAATTCTTCAACTGGGTCAATTTTGTTGAAGTTATGTTGAAGTTTGTAGTTTTACGTCCTGGCAACATCTAAGGTGATATCAGGATGGATACCGACTTGACAGTGCGCACTCATGGCGACTTTATAGTGATATCCAACTGGGAGACTAGGCTGCTGGCACCATGACCCGATATCCCAGTCACTTTATCCTGATTCTGTGCTAACCAGTCCTTATCCTATCCTATGTATGCCAACCGCCAGGCTAGGTAGTGACAAGGATCAATTTTATAAGCGATTGGTGGTTTGACTCGGTTGGGATTCGTACTCCTGACATTCCGCATGGGAAGCCTGCGCTCTACCGATTTGATCACCGCGTCTGGTCAATTTAATTGAAACTGTTACGGCTGAAACCTATGGTGTCCATCATTTTGACATGCACAATTTTTTAATGTTTTATTTTGCATGTTTTCACTTCCAACATCAAACCAAAGTTAGCCATTTCAACCGCCATATTGGGGAATAACTGCTCAATATTAACAGGCCAGCCGAGGCGATGATGTACTGGGCGAGTAATTACTACATGCTTCAGTGTGATCAAATAACACACGTGGAAAGAATTGGAAGCAGGAAGATGAATCAACTAAATTAAGACAGCTCCCCCTCCATCACCACCAAACCTAGTTATTCCTAATATGACTTTAATACATTAGTGCTTGCCACTGCCATAAGATTAAAAGGTGGATTGGTGGTGTAAATCCTCTAAAAGACCTTTCCCATAGAGCTTGATTGCCACATTAGGTTCTTGTCACTGCCATAAGAGGGCGTATTGGTGGTGGAAATCTTCTAGAAGACTCCCATAGAGCATGCTTACTACATTAGTTCTTGCCACTGCCAGGAAAGGAAAAAGAAACATGAGTTATTACTCAAGCGCTATGTTGCATGGATATATATATAAAAACAACATCATAATGCGAGACAATAGACTACATCACAGTTCCAGCCGCGCAGTGCATTGTGGGATGCGTCAGAGCAAAACAATCCCCCCAAAAGCAAATGCCACATGCTAATACACTGGGTGCAGCTATGAAATGTGCTAGTTTCAGCTCATCTCAGTTCTTGTTTGAAACATAGAATACCAACTAAAAAATATATATATAATAAATTAAGATATTAATCTTTTATCCAGCATTGCATTTACATCAATACAATCAGCACATCTTATGCCATGTGTATTTAGATTTAGACAAATCTAGGCACTCAGACTAGTGTTAGAGCCATAGCCAGAGTCAGTTTTATTTATTTTATTCATGTTTTTATTTATATTCTATAGTTAATGACATATGTAGAAATAGAAAATGAGTAGGGTTAATCAGATATTGGTTATATATTTCTTTGAAACAAGTTTTTGTGGACACATTTGACATATTAATATTTAGAACAAGAATTACTTCTGACTAATCAATGGTGATGTAAACATCAGCCTGTAAAGTGACTGAAATTGTATGTTTCTTAGCTCAAAATGCTTAATTATGGAGAGTTGTATCTTAAACATATTCATTATATTATTATATTGCATCCTTCCATCCATGTTTGTGCCAAATTGCTATGTATTTCTATTTATTTTGAATAAAATGCCAGTTTTGCCCTATGTGTATCGGCAAACTCAATGGCCATTCGCCTTTGCTTTGCTCCCGGCCCCGTTTTCAGCGCATGCGCAGTCGGAACCGTGATGTAGTCTATCAAAACACTTTTTTGACCTGACGGGATGGTTAAATCAGTAAGACTAAGAGCACTGTTTTGCTTTCTGGTAGATAAAATATTCACCCATACCGAGGGGTGAATGATATTGATAACTTAGTCTAAAAACGAGCAAAACCCGATGTCGTATAAACAGGAAGTGGAGTTCCTAGTTCCAGTATCCCAGTGTCTACCTATATTGGCTTAGAGACGGTGAAATGGCAGAGGATGTAAACAAGCAAGATGGCGACCCAATAATGCTCTCGATTTGACTTATTAAACTACATAATAGTTCATTCAACAATTCAAAAGTAGCGGGTGAAGATGAAGATGTATGTGAAGATTATATTTTGCTTCTTAAATAAAGAATGCATATGCTCATTTAATTTACCAAGCCGTTCATCACTTTTTATAATGGGTCGTTCTTCACCCCTACTCTGGGTAGTCGTGAATCTTTTTATTTAGCTTCCTGGGCCCATATGCATGAATCGGAGTTAGGCTTAGCCGGTGCTAGGAGCTAGCTCTGGGATAGCTATCCACGGCTAGGAGGGCCTTGGTTAATTAGGTCAAGGCGTATGCACCAATGTCATAGTCGGGGCGGGTAGCTAACCGTCAAATTATTTATAGATTTGGGAATTCCCTCGATTGGACAATATGAATAACGCCGCCAATGCGGTGGCGGCGTTAATATCGGTTCGAATTTAGGGTTAAATTGATCAAATTTCACTTATGGCGTATGTAATTCTGTTAAATATGACAGCATTGAATAGATTTGGGCCTAATATATTGCCGCCGATTCGGTGGCGGCGGCGATGTGTGTTTTGTTGATATGCGACAGTATGGATATCGACGTCGAAGCGGTGGCGCCGATTTGTTTACTTTACATTCGTCTATTCGACAATATTAATCTCTCCGCCGATGCGGCGCCAGCGTTAATATCGGTTCGAGAGGGTTATGACTGTGTTCTCACTAAGTTCATTAGCAATAGTACTAGTACTTATACATTGTATTACTGTATGTTTCAGATGACGAATTTAGTATTACTGTATGTTTCAGATCACGAATTTAGGGTTAATTTGATCAAATTTCACTTATTGAGTATGTAATTCTGTTAAATATGATAGCATTGAATAGATTGAGACCCACACACACACACTAACCGGCGCGGCTAGCATTTAAACCTGACTTGAAATCAGGGTAGCTTAGCCTAGGCTATGGTCAGCGGCTAGCGCTGGCACCGGCTCATGCATGCGGATTTTCCAACTTTAGCCGGGTGGAGCTACCCTAGCCACGGTTAGAGCCCTAACACCAGCCCATGCATATGGGCCCTGGACACCACAAATAAGGCAGCGCGTCGGATAGAATTTAACACAATGCACTTTGGTGAGACGCCACGGCTCCGACACCTCAGCCTCGATCTGGTTTAGGTTTGCCAGGTCGCATTTAATGCCAATTATTTGCCGACTTCCGGTTCAAATCTCCCAGACGACATCGCCCCCGCCTCGGGAGGGTCAAGTCTAATGGGCGATAAAAGGGCGGCGCAGTTCCCGCCACAGCCACCAGGGGGGCCCATCTGGGGCGCGCGGTACTAACAAATCAAGAGCAGGTTTAGATATGAAGAAATCAAGAATTAACTCGCGAAGTTGTTTAAATGTATAACTAATATACTCTCAATATAGTGGTGGAACCGTGGATTACAGAGCGAGGTCAACCTCTCCCTGAATAAGAGATCCTACATATTCAACTTAGATCACGGGGCACTCATCAAACATGTATTACTGCATAGAACTTCTATTAGAAGGAATGTTAAGTCAATTAAAAGTTGCACAGTCTGATAAAAAAAACACTCAAATTTTCAAGCCCAAAACAATTATCTAGATTTGATTCTTCATGTTGGTGCACTAAACATTTCTCGCCATATAGAAGGGAATACCGAGGCAATTTAATAGAACCTGTTACTGCAGAAAGAAGCCTATGGTGTCAGAGTTCTGACATACCTGCCAAAATTAATTTCCCATAGTTGCATTAAATATCATAAAGGTTAGCCATTTAAAATAAAAGTTACTATAAACTAAAGTAAGGTAGATTATAGCGATCAACCTAATATATGTTTCCAAAGCTAGCAATTTGCAACTATCAAATTACTCCGAACAAAAGTAAAGTAGATTCTAACCAACAACATAATATATCTTTTAAATGTAGCAGAGGAGTCGCTATGGACGCGACCTGTAAAAAAACTGGCGCCCGACTTGCTATGACCTTCGATGTTGCTATGATGTAAAACTCCAAGAAACGATCTAAATGTGGAAGGAAGGAAGCCCACTATCGCAGTGAGCATGCGCTGGACACACACGTCGGCATCCAGCAGGACTGGGCGAAAGGGAAGTGAAGACGGGGGAAAGGGGCCAGGAGGGATGGAGAAAGAGAAAGGGAAACGGGAGTGGGGGAAGCGGGGAGAGAGTGAAGGGGGATAGTGGGAGGGGGAGGGGCAGGGGGAGGGGGAAGCGGGGAGAGGCAATGGGGGAGAAGGGCAAGAGGGAAGTTGAGAAAGGGGAGAGGGAAGGAGACAGGGTAGAGGGAAGGAGAGAGAGGGGAGAGGGAAGGAGAGAGGGGAGAGGGAAGGAGAGAGAGGGGAGAGGGAAGGAGAGAGAGGGGAGAGGGAAGGAGAGAGGGGAGGGAAGGAGAGAGGGGAGGGAAGGAGAGAGGGGAGGGAATGAGAGAGGGGAGGGAAGGAGAGAGAGGAGAGGGGAAGGAGAGAGAGGGGAGGGAAGGAGAGAGGGGAGGGAAGGAGAGAGGGGAGGGAAGGAGAGAGGGGAGGGAAGGAGAGAGGGGAGGGAAGGAGAGAGGGGAGAGGGAAGGAGACAGAGGGGAGGGAAGGAGAGAGAGGGGAGAGGGAAGGAGACAGGGGAGAGGGAAGGATAGAGAGGGGAGAGGGGAGAATAGAGAGGGGAGAGGGGAGAGGGAAGGAGACAGGGGAGAGGGAAGGAGAGAGGGGAGAGGGAAGGAGAGAGAGGGGAGAGTGACAAGAGTTGGGATTGTGTTGATAACGGATAACAAAGGGACATAAATACATCACAGCAAAAGATCTAAGCCACTATGGCGAAAACGAGGCACTACGACGGAAGTAGGTCACGAAAGCGCGCGCCGGGAGATACATGGATGACCCCGGGGACTACGTGGGATCCGCTAGAGGGTAGTTATTTCGGCCGAAATGACCCCGTACTGCAAGGGTCAATTTTACTATTTATTTGCGGAATATGTATATATCCTCTTAGCTGCTGCTGAATTGGTGGGTTAAAGTTATAGGCCTGTATCGTAAGTGCCTGTCACACTATGCCGGATTGAGCAAAGGACAGAATTGTCTAGTCCGGTGGTGTTCGGGCGTGATAAGTATCAAAATGTATTAAAATGTGTCAAAATGTTGCGATATTGGGTCAAAGGCCGCCTGATGAACGGACATGAAACGGACATGAACGGATAGCCAACAGACGGTAAGCGGACTAAATGGACTCAAACCGGACAAGAACCATATACCTCAATCTGGTGGCATCCGTTCCAAGTTTTGTGCATGTTCAAAACTTGTAACGGATCAGGCCGGATATCAATGGATATCAACAGATATGCAACGGACACCAACCAGACTTTGCCAGATATTTCTTTCCGTTTCCCCAATCCGGTGATGTGTGACAGAGCCTTTAGGGATATCTACGGCACCTCATGTTCCCAGTTGATCGCTGATTCAAGCACAGATGAGTCTCAATGAAAGATTTATATTTGCGAAATAATTAGCCATTTATAAATTGCAAATAAGTCACTTATGAATATATATCTAAGGGTCATCCAAAGTTTTAAAGCATTTTCAAAGTCACAGAAAATGAATGAAGGGGTGATGTTGTTAGCTATATATATGAATTTCATAGTTTCAAAAATGTAGTGCCATACCATAAACCACTGTGATGTTCTGTGATAACATTTTATGTGTACTACATTTTTTTTTTTTTTTGGGGGGTACATTAGTTGTTTAAGCAGGGGAAATTTCAGTCGCAGCCGACTGGTCTTCCTCATTCCACTGCTCCTTGCCCTATCCTACTAATTCCGAGCACCTGGCTAGGAAGCGACAAGTATCAATTTTTAAGACATTGGTTTGACTCGATCAGGATTCAAACCCATGATCCCATGATCTACCAACACGGGAGACGGACGCTCTAACTCATTCGGCCATCCCGTCTGGTTGGGGCGGGTAAGGAGAGGGAATGTGTTGGAGTGTTGTTCGGGATTGTTGGCAAAAGGGGGACTGGAAAAGTAGTACTGTTTGTACGGCCATGAAAATTTTGAAAACTTTGGATGACCACTTACATGTAAATTTAGCTCTAGACTAGATCTAGATCTTCAAGAATACTGGTGTTCCATTGGTCCGTTAGGAAAGACTGAACCTGCGACCCAGCACGTCGGGTCGCAGCTTCAGCTTGCACACAGGAAGTTGGGATTGGTGCCCCTCCTTCACCATAGACACGGCACTTTGCACCTCTAACCAACTTGCCTCGCGATGACCAAGCTTGCTAGGGTTCTTGACAGACATTTATTTCTAATGTAGATAGTACCGACCCACCCAGGGGGGAGGCTAATGACTAACATGTGTATACATATATAAACAATACCTACAGACAGGGAAAATAAAGGAAACCAGAAACCAGAATTAGAATTACTATTTGTGTCAGGCTGGTCACCAGCGGACACAATCTATCAGCACAGATTTGCGCAGAACCAGAAAATAAAGGAAGCCAGAAACCAGAACCAGCTGTTTCTGCGGAATTGATATGAACTGGTCCCAGTGCCTTCTCCCATGTCTTAATAAATTATCAGCCGGGTATAAGTACTGCTGAAACTGGTTCTGGGCTGGAACATGGCAGAAGTTACTCGGACCAGTTTATATCAATTCCGTGGAAAATATACATATATTAATTACTAATGTGTGTGTGGGGATCTGAGTGTTATTGTGTGGGTGCATTGGTGTGTTGATCTGAGTGTTAATGTGTTGATCTGAGTGTTAATGTGTTGATATGAGTGTTAATGTGTTGATCTGAGTGTCAGTGTGTTGGTGTGGTGATCTGAGTGTGTTAATGTGTTGGTCTATTGATTTGAGTGTGTTAATGTGTTGGTGTGTTGATCTGAGTGTGTTAATGTGTTGGTGTGTTGATCTGAGTGTGTTAATGTGTTGGTGTGTTGATCTGAGTGTGTTAATGTGTTGGTGTGTTGATCTGAGTGTGTTAATGTGTTGGTGTGTTGATCTGAGTGTGTTAATGTGTTGGTCTGTTGATCTGTGTGTTATTGGGTTGGTCTGTTGATCTGTGTGTTATTGGGTTGGTGTGTTGGTCTGTTAATCTAAGTATGTTGATCTGAGTATGTGTGTAAGTATGTTGGTGTGTTGAGCTGAGTGTGTTAATGTGTTGGTTTGTTGATCTGAGTGTTAATCTGATGGTGTGTTGATCTGAGTGTTAATGTGTTGACCTGAGTATTAATGTGTTGGTGTTTTGCTCTAAGTGTTAATGTGTTGATCTGAGTGTGTTGATCTGAGTCTGTTATTGTGTTGGTGTGTTGATCTGAGTGTGTTAATTAATGTGTTGGTGTGTTGATCTGAGTGTTAATGTGTTGGTGTGTTGATCTGAGTGTGTTAATGTATTGATCTGAGTGTGTTAATGTGTCGTTCTGTTGATCTGAATGTGTTATTGTATTGGTGTGTTGGTCTGTTAATCTGAGTATGTGTGTAAGTATGTTAGTGTGTAGATCTCAGTGTGTGTGATTATTGTAATGTGTTGATCTGAGCATGTCTTTGTGATTATGTTAATGTGTTGATCTGAGTGTCTGTGAGTGTGTTAATGTGTTGATATGAGTGCGTTGGTGTGTTGGTGAACCTTTACTGAAAGCACCACCTCGTGGCTACTTCACTGCCCATTCAATCACCCGCTCCGAGTACGATGCTCCATCACGGGGCAGTGTACGATATGCGCGTTAACGCTCCTATCTACCTTAAAGTGCTGCTTTTATAAAAGGTTTGCCCGCCGCCCAAGTCGTGGGTGATGATGGAATGGGCGGGAGGCGCCACGAGCAGCCAGACATCATGTAGACATCAATCTAGACACACGCCGGCGCCCATGCACATTCGCCACTATACCCCAGACTGAAACAGAAAAAAAATCGCACCCAACAAAATAGAGACGTTGATTGCCGTTCCTGTTTTAAATAAGAATTCCAGTGCGCGAGTGATAGTATTTGCACACTGGTCGGGTTCGGGGTGGTGGCGCCACTTGTCTATTCTGTGAAAAGGGGTTACCCATAAAGTAGTACACAACATATGGGTGATCATATAGGGAATATTCCTTTTCGCACCTTTATACTCGCATAAGTCTTATACATCACATACGTTATATTAAATATATGTGTGTGTCTTAAATATTATATATATATGCATAATTATATATATTTGAATTGTTCTTGTGAAGAGCTTTATCTTTGTTACGTGAAGGCTACTAATTTATATCTGGATATGAGTTTTGATTTGACTTAAAGTTGCATAATCCGATGAAAACATCAAATTTTCAAAACCAAAACACTAGATTTGATTCTACATATTTAACTTAGACACCGGTGCACTTATTAAGCATTTGTTGCTGCATAGAAGGGCATAATAAGTCAATTAATAGAACCCGTTACTACTGAAGTCTATAGTGTCAGAGTCTATAGTGTCTATAGTGTCTGATCGCCTGCACCCTCATTCTCGCCTTCAGTGATCAGATGGCTGGTTGGTTGGTTGGTTGGTTGTTGGAGTCTATGTCCTCGCAACATCTAAAGGGCCTGTCACACTACGATGTATAGCCTTAGCGTGTGCCGACATATGTGATTTTCGACCAACACGTCGGCGTACATCGTCATACATTACATATACGTTAGGCATATGTTGGGTACGTTCCGTATACGTCATTATACGTCGTCTTACGTCGCCGTGCATGGAGGCTCCGAACAATTTTTGTGCATGCTAAAAATTTCTGTGTGTTGACGTTTGGCTCGTACATTGAACATACGCTGCGTGTACATTTGGGATACGTCAGTGTACGTTGGGAGTACATTAGGGATATGTTGGTATACGTTGCTGCACGTTAGCCGTACATTCAGCTGGTGGGAACATGCAGTCCGTTACAGTCCACCTACTGCCAATGGATGCATTACGTACTCCTAACGTACTTCGAACGTATGCCTGCCGTATCTCTAGCGTATACGCCATATTTCTAGCACTGGAGTAACGTATGTAACGTTGGTCCGTGTACAACGAGCATATGGAAGCATTTTGCAAATGTTTTGCGAGGCACATGAACGCTCTCATACGCTAGCAATACATCAGAAATACGTTCTGCATATGTTATGTACGTTGTGTGTACGCCCATTTTTATCCCACACCGCTGAAAAGTTCGACGAATGCCGACGTACTGGCAAATTTTCTAATGTTGAGCACACGCTGATGCCATACGTCTTAGTGTGACAGGCCTTAAGGTCATATCAGGACGTGTACCGACTTGTGACAGTGCGCACTAATGGCGATTTTATAATGCTGCCCCCTGGGAAATCAGGCCCCTAGCACAATGACCCGATATCCCACCCAGTCACATTATCCTGAGACCGAGCTAACCAGTCCTTGCTCTATCATATTAATGCTGACTCAACTGGAATACCACACAACCAGCATCGCGATCCAATATCCCAGTCGTCTTATCCTGACATTAAGCCAATCAGTCCCCTGCCCTATCCTAGTAATGCCGAGTTCCAAAGAAGCTCGCTGCAATTATCAAATTTGCAGAGCTTTGGTTTGAGGCAGGGAAGGATCGAGCCCAGGACCTCCAGCGCAGGAAGCGGGCACCCTACCCGCTCTGCCATCGCGTCCTGTGTCATTTGCACTTAGCTTCAGGGCATACATAATCTGTATTGGTGGAAGTAAGTATAATTGATGAGCAGTCCCTTTGTGGTAAAAATGTAAGGGGGAGGGGGGGGGGGGATGTTTACTTGACTATCTCTTATACGCCGGAGATGCTGTCATCTGCTTAATGCTGAAAGCTATTCCATTATCAAGTATCAACACACACACCCTCACACCAACCCGCACACACACTCACCCACCCACCCGCACTCACAGTCACACACACAAGTACCCCACACCTACATACTCACCTTCACTCAGTCACATTCACTCACACTCAGTCACACACACTCCTAGTCACACACACTCCTAGTCACACACACTCGCCCACTGGCACTCACAATCACACACACACAAGTACCCCACACCTACATCCTCACCAACACCTTCACTCAGTCACATTCACTCACACTCATAGTAGGTACTCCAAAGTGACTTTCTTTTTCAACAGGTCATTATTACAATGATATAAAAATCATTTAGATCGATTGAATAGCTGCAAAGTTATGAGTGTTTAAAGATTGATTTTTTTACCCCGATTTGTGCACATTTCCAAATTAGCCAAATCCTGGTTTTTAGGGTCCCACCTGGAAGCTATTTTGCATATGATCTGTCCAATATTAAAGAATCTCATTCTCTATAGTACAAATAAGAAGCTCAATTTTTTACAGACCATCACTATTAGTATTCTTCTTGACATTTCATGTCAAACTTGCTAACTTCCTTAATTTCCAGCAACCACCAATAATAAATTCAGTAAAATTAAGAAAAATAGCATAACTCCCATTCTAATTGTCCTATCACAGCAATCTTTATACCAAAATAACCAGAATCAAAAGCTCTACATGATGACATAATTGATCTAACTGATCAGAGAAAGAAAGACAAAATTCACTTATAGCCATCGCGAGATGACAATAGCCACATTCTTGCAGCAGTCACTTCTCAGACCAACCTTGATGAGCATGATATAAATCTCAACCAAATATTGTTCTGGTTAGGTAGAGGAAGACTGGAGCTTTCTGATGATATAATTTTCAGCATGATCCTGATCAATTTTCAAGGAGGATTGATGTCTTAATGTTTTCACTCCTTCAGTTCAATCAAATTTCCCACTTAAAAACAGCCATGCTTGATATGCTAATGAAGCCTAGTTTCTTCTGTCTTTCATTGGTGGTTATTTTTAGCTCAGGTCACTTTGCTCACCAAGGTATCAATTTTAGGGAAGGGAGTAGCTCAGACTGAATGAAAACAAACTCGGCGAGCATGCACAGAGCTTCCGATGGTACCCCCAAACAAGTTTCCATTGACTCTAATTTATTTAATAATGCTAACTAGAAATCAGATACCCTAAAAGACAAAAGAACAAACTTTTATTTCATATAACTTTTATTTCAAACGAAGCAGAATTAGTGGAGATTGAAGTGTTTTAAAAAGGGTTAAAATGTCAAATTTCGCACTGCGGACACCGTATACGCCCACTTTGGAGTACCTACTCACAGTCACACACACAAGTACCCCACACCTACATCCTCACCAACACCTTCACTCACAGTCACATTCACTCACACTCACACAATCACAGTCACACATACTCACCCACCTACACTCACAATCACATACACAAGTAGCACCTACCTACATCGTCACCCACACCTTCACTCACAGTCACATTCACTCACACCCACCCACACTCACAATCACATACACAAGCACCCCACACCTCCATCCTCATCGACACCTTCACTCCGTCACATTCACTCACACTCACACACACTCAGTCACACACATTCACACACATAAGTACCCCACACCTACATCCTCACCCACACCTTCACTCACAGTCACATTCATCCACACTCACCATCACACACACTCACACACACCCGCACTCACAGTCACACACACTCACTCACAATCACACAATCACAGTCACACATACTCACCCACCCACACTCACAATCACATACACAAGTAGCACCCACCTACATCGTCACCCACACCTTCACTCACAGTCACATTCACTCACACTCTCAGCCACCCACACTCACAATTACATACACAAGCACCCCACACCTCCATCCTCATCCACACCTTCACTCAGTCACATTCACTCACACTCACAGTCACACACACTCAGTCACACACACTCACCCACCCGCACTCACATTCACACACATAAGTACCCCACACCTACATCCTCACCCACACCTTCACTCACAGTCACATTCACCCACACTCACCATCACACACACTCACACACCCACCCACACTCACAGTCAGTCACATACACCCACCCGCACTCACAGTCACACACAGCCTCATCCACCCGCACACACAGTCACAGTAACCCTCACACACACCCTCACCATCATACAGTCACACTCAGTTACACTCAGTTACACTCAGTTACATACACCCAGTCAGTCACTTAATACTCATAGTCACAATCACAGTCACTCACCCAGTCACACGCACACCCTCACTCTCACTCACAATCACACTGACATCCTCACTCACAGCCTCACCCACAATCGCACTCACAGCCTCAATTACAGCCTTACCCACACTCACTCACAATCACACTCACAGCCTCAATCACAGACTCACCCACACTCACACTCACAGCCTCACTCACAGACTCACCCACAATCACACTCATATCCTCACTCACAGTCACTTACCCAATCACACCCACAGTCTCACTCACAATCACACTCACAGCCTAACTCACACATCACACCCACAGTCTCACTCACAATCACACTCACAGCCTAACTCACACTCACTCACAATCACACATACAGCCTCACTCACAATCACTCACAGCCTCACTCACACTCACTCACAATCACACACACAGCTTCACTCACAATCACACTCACAGCCGCAATTACAGCCTCACCCACTCACTCACAATCACAGCCTCACCCACAGCCTCACTCACAATCACAGCCTCACTCACTCACCCAATCACTTACCCAATCACACACACACCCTCACCCACAGCCTCACTCACACTCACCCAGTCACACTCACCAGTCACACTCACCCACACCCTCACCCAGCCAGCCATTATAAGGCGCTGTATTAAATGCCTAAATAATGTTCCGAATAATCTGACGGTTTTAAGTTTCCCCCAAATCTTTTAAATTACATTGATCCGCTAAAATCTACTTTCCTTCAGTTTGAAGTAACTTAAAAGTTAAAGGATTAATTAACTTTTGAGACATTTGGAGGGAAATGTGCTTCATAAATCTTGGCGTGAATAATGAAGTGCCTTACATCACACGCCTCGGCTCTGACAGGTTCTATTAAGTTGACTTATGATTCTTTGCAGCAATATATGTTTAACGAGTGCACCAGTATCTACGTTGGACATGTAAGATTAAATCTAGGTGAGTGCTTCGGTTGAGAAAATGTTATGCCTTTAGCTTGATTGATTCGATTGATTGGTGGTTGCTTTACGCCGTGTCGGCAGCATAGGCCATATTCACGGCGAGAAATGTTTGGTTTTTATTTAGACCATCGTTTTTACATGCCTTTAGCAGATTATGTAGCTTTAATAATATATTCACGACAATATTGTTTCCAAATGCAGCTGGACCATTTGGTGTGATACAACTAATATTGGACTGGCTATGTGCGCGTATTTTGAGATGGGTGGTTATATGTTGTATAGTCCGATGATTTTGAGTTTCTGTCATTTTCTGAGATAAATATATTAGGTTGATCACCATAATCTACTTTACTTTAGTTTGAAGTAACTTTTATTTTAAATGGCTAACTTTTGAGAGATTTGAAGCGCAAACATAAAAAAATAATTTTGGCAAGTGTTGATCTGAGTGTTAATATACTTCCACTGATTGATTGATTGGTGGTTGCTTTACGCAGTGTCGGCCATATTCACGGTGACCATAGGCTTCTGCAGTGATGGGTTCTATTAAAGTGTCCAAGTATTCCTTTCTATGTGGCAACACATGTTTGATACATGCCCCAGTATCCAATGTAGATATGTAACATCAAATCTAGATAATTGTTTTGGTTTTGAAAATTTGATGTTTTCATTGGACTATGCAGCTTTAAAATACGGTGAAATTTACAGTTGAACTATTCTTTTATAAGTCTAAAGCTTAATCTCCCTAATATGGATCCTGAGCCTCAGAGGCCTCTTATGGGCCTGTCACATTACGACGCTTCTCGCCAGCGCGCCGCCTACGCGCAAAATCACTTTTAGTCGTCGAGACACATCAAACCTTTCGGCATCAGCGCAACGTATTGGTAGCGTGCGGCCGACGTTGTGAGAAAAAAAAAAAAAAGTTTGGTGTGCCGTCCTGATATGACCTTAGATGTTGTTAGGACGTAAAACAACAAACAAACAAAGCAACAGTTTGGCGCAACGAGCCTCACGCCTGCATGGTGTGTGCCTAGCCTTCGCATGACGTTATTCCAGCGCGTTTAACGTATCTCGACGCGCCCCCAACATCGCCATAATGTTAGCACCTGCGCGTTGTCGCACGTCGAAAGTTTTGTGCAAGCACAAAACTTCACCGATATCCTGACGCTCGTCGCCGACCGTCGCCATCCATCAACGAATACCAATGCGCGCCTAACGCTTCCTGAGGTATCCTGACGTTCTGCCAAAAAATCACACCCGTTGACGCGCGTTGGCGAGAAGCGTCGTAATGTGACAGCACCATTAGGCGCGCATCGATTTCAACTTCAGCTCGGTCAATAGTCGACCCCGGGTCCCTCAGGTTCAAACCCCACATCGGTAAATAAGTACTTAGGAACCCATCTCACGAGACCTCAGCTGCCAAGACCCCATACCCGGCAAAGAACTGATTAATGGATGCATTATTAGAATTCATGAGTGAGTTATTGAGAGGTTTATTTGATAAATCTGAAGGCCTGTAGTCAGCACACCAGAAGTGGGGACGATAAGGTGAATACATCATTTCTGAAATGCCCAGCCACCAGTCAGGCACCGTCATAGTAGGGCCTAGTAGGGCCGAGCCACAGGCTAGATAGCGAAAAGTAGCCAGTTTAGGTGGTCGGTGGGATGGAGGGAGGGAGGGGGGGGATAGGGAGAGAGTGATAGTGAGAGTGAGAGAGAGTGAGAGGGAGAGAGTGACAGTGGGTGAGAGAGTGTGGGGATGAGAGGGGGTGAGAGGGGGTGAGAGGGGGGCAGAGGTGGAGAGGTGGAGAGGGGGAGAGCGGGGAGGGAGAAAGGGAGAGAGAGGGGGAGAGGGAGAGGGGAGAGAGGGGAGAGGGGGAGAGGGCAGAGAGGGCAGAGGGGGAGAGGGGAGAGAGCGAGAGAGGGGGAAGGCAAGAAAGGGGGGTCAGAGGGAGAGCGGGACAAGGAAAGAGAGGGAGGGAAGGAAGGAGAGGAAGAGCGGGAAAGAGGAAGAGAGGGATAGGAAGGAAGAGGGAAAGGGGCAGGAGAGGGGTGGGAGAGGAACTGGAAGAGGGAGCACGGGAAAGAGAGGGAGGCAGAGTGAGAGACAGCGAGAGAGTGGGAGAGGGGACAGAGAGAGGGGAGAGATAGGGGAGAAAGAGGGGAGAGAGAGGGGAGGAGAGAGAGGGGAGAGAAGGAGAGGGAAAGAGGGGTAGAGAGGGAAAGAGGGGTAGAGAGGGAAATAGAGGGAGAGAGGGAAAGATGGAGAGATGGAAAGAGGGAGAGAGGGCAAAAGAGGGAGAGGGGGAAAGAGAGGGAGAGAGGGAAAGAGAGAGAGGGAAAGAGAGAGAGAAAGAGAGTGAGATATGGAAAGAGAGGGAGAGAGGGAAAGAGAGGGAGAGAGGGGGAGAGGGGGAGAGGGAGAGGAAGATGCAGAGAGAGAGGGAGAAAGAGGTGGAGGGAGAGAGGGAGAGATGTGTAGAAAGGCAAAGAGAAAGAAAGGAAGAGATGGGGAATTTAAGCAATGAATCAATCATGAATCGGTACGACGTCCAAAATAAGTGAGACGCCACCGAGTCAAAAATCATTATATCCATAAATGGAAGATCACGGACGGCACATTTAAAAGAAGAAACACACCCATATAACACCCCCACACACCCATATTGGTCTCCTCTCAACAGGCCGAGTGCCTGCCTATCGGCCAGACCCTAGAGTACAGACAGACAGACATTCCAGCCTCATTGATTCTCAACGGGACTCGCCTCAGTCGGCTGTCACTTTGAATTCACCTCTAGATGGCGCCACCGCCGCCTGCAGTGACCTTCACCACGGTGCCAAGGTCAATGTGGGAGATTTCCCACGGACCGAATATTCCCTTTAACTTAAGGGATGCAGAAACGACATTTGGGTAAGGTACTTGAAGATCGGGTGTTGTATGTGTCGTGGGGGTGATGAAAATGGGAAATATTGCGCCTAGAGCAGGACTCGAACCCACATCTCTTTGCATTCCGGGCCAATGTGCTAACCATTACACCACCTAGGTTCCCGTATATCACCATACTACCCACGCCTACCTGTCTATGTGGCTCCTTGCCTGAGAGGACAGTGCATACCACTACACTCGTCCCCCTGGAATTGTAAGTCTTTTAATGCTTACAATTACATACATACAGACAATGCACTTACATACATACATACACAGGGTAGGTTCAACAACTATACAGCGCATAGCTTGTACAGGATCCTGGTCACAGCACCAGTGTCATGGGGTGATGAAAATAGGAAATATTGCACCTAGAGCAGGACTCGAACCCACATCTCTTTGCATTCCAGGCCAGTGTGCTAACCATTACACCTCCTAGGCTCCCTGATATCACTATACTACCCACGCCTACCTGTCTATGTGGCTCCTTGCCTGAGAGGACAGTGCAGACCACTACATATGTATGAAACTACTGTGTTACATGCACAACAAGAACCAGTCTCATACCGAGCTAAGTCGGTATTATATTTAGTTACCTAACTGAATGTGTTCGGCAATATATATATATATATCCTCTGGTGTGACTGTCACACCCGGTGGAGGTAAGGTGGGCCACAGGGGGCACCACAGGTTAAGTACGGAGTACAACAATATCGGTAATATCAATAATATCAGAAATATCAGGTTAAGTACGGAGTACAACAATATCGGTAATATCAATAATATCAGAAATATCAATAACATCAATAATTACAACAGTTACCTTACACATCTTTATACTCGCATAATGCATTATATATATATACATATATAAGAATCTTACCTACGTACAGATGATGGATAACTGGTGTTTTCCTGAGGTACTAGCCTCGGACAGTCGTGGGTCAGGGAGAAGGAAACACATCCGACCCCAGCAATCTTTTATGTACTTAATAGGATACAAAATTATCTCACTATTAAATGGATACTTTAGCGTTTCCATTAGGCACCAGCAAAACATGATAGCCGTGGTAGGGTAGGGTGGGCGGGGCCTGACCCACGACTATCCGAGGCTAGTAATTCGGGAAAACACCAGTTATCCATCATCTGTACCCAGGTAAGATTCGGATAACTATACTATTTTACCTCGGTACTACCCTTTGGCTACTCGTAGTTCAGGGAGAATTTTACGTAATCTAATTTTGTATCCTTTTGTTCTCAATATTGCAATCATACGATAATGTTTTTAGTGCAAACATAGTCATTTTTTGTTTCTCACCCTTCTTTAGTTGGTGAGTCGCCAGGCGCTTGGCTTCTCCAGTCGTTTGTTGTAATGTTTTGCAAATGATCTAGCCGTCTTCCACCCCGCATGTGCAAGGATTCTCTTAACTGAGATTCCTGACTGTCTTGCCTTGGAGACCATGGCTCCATGCGTTGAGTGAGAGGCGTAGCGTCTGTATTGACACCTCCCTGTTTAAGCACCTTGATGGTCCATCTTGCGAGTGTGTGTCTCAAGATAGCTTTATGTGGTCTAATAAAGCTGCAGTAGTTGTCTTGAATTCCTTATTCCTCATGACTTGGATATATAAGCCCTAATGGCTGAAACTACACAAATCCGTTTATCTTCTGGAAAACTATTTACATGAAGTGTGGACAGTGGGTTCCCTGTGTGATTCGATTTTAGAAATGTCTCTAAATCGAATGTTGCCTCATCCTTATCTATTTCTAATCCATCCAGTGAGAGTGCCACAATCGTTTGGCCTCTGTGTCCTGTCACCAGCAGTAACACAGCACTGCTAACTTAAAACCTAGTTCCTTCATCGATAAATGTCTATTACTAGGCCATGACTTGAATAACTTAAATACTATCGACATAACCCAAAACCTATTATATTTGGGTCTGGGTGGGTTTCTTTCATACACCGATCTAATGAACCAGTGTACTAACTGATGCATTCCAATTGTTTATCCATCTATTCTTGGTAGAATAATAGAAAGTGCACATCTTGCTGTCTTGCCATATAGAATTGCGCCAAATCCTAAGCCTTCATCTTCTAACATTCTTAGAAATCTTACAATTTGGGCTATTCTAGGTTTTAATGGTTTGACTCCTTTAAGGAGACAATGAAGTCCACATTTCTTTAAATAACTTGTGTATAATTTCACCATTCATTTCTTCCAGGCGTGTGAAATCAGTCTTTCTTGCGTAATTTTGTCTAAACCATACTGTTTTAAATGTTTCCTTTAAAAAGGAATGCCAAAAGGGGTGCCATTGACATGTCTCCGTGGACTGTTAGTGGTCCTTGATGTTGTAGGTTGTTCCTTTCTCGTGGGAACCTGGGTATGACTTTTGCTTCTAATGTTACTGCCGCTAGCCATGGTAGTGTCTCCCATGCTGGTACTATCAGTGTACCGCATTGGAGTGATCCATCTTGATCTTCCTGGCCACTTTGCTGATAATGCTGAATGGTGGGAATATGTAATAAAATTTATTATTACAAATCAGAGAAAATGCATGTACTCTCCAGGCTTCTGGCTCTGGATGCCAAGACAGATATTTCGGTAACTTTTTGTTGTTGCTTGAGGCAAATAAGTCAATTTCTGGCTTGCCCCATTTATGACAAATGTAGCTGAAAATACTCTGATTTAATGACCATTCTAGATGATCATGGAAATGCCTACTTTTCTTGACAGCCAAAGTATTTTGACTGCCTGGGATATGAGCTACTCTTAGCCATATGTCGTGTTCCTCTGCCCAGTCCCAAATTATTTTGGCTAAATGGTTACATGGTTTGGAACGAGTCCCTCCCATATTACATATGTAAGCCATAGATGACATGATTTTTAGGTAGGTGAACTGTGCTACGTAATCCTAGATAAATAGCTCTCAGGTCTAGTACATTAATGTGATCCGAGATTTCATCATCCATCCACCGACCACCTGTTGCCTGTTGGTCTCTGTGAGCCCACCCATCCTTCTAGTGAAGCAGCTGTTGTAACTGTAGTGTTGGGCTCTCCCATTCTAATGGGGTTGGGCGAATTATTAATGTGATAGCCACCACATAATATCTTTTTAGCCATCTGCCGAAATCGTCATAGGCCATTCAAACTTTCCTTTAGTGCGAGCCAATGGTAAGTTCTTATAAATTTCTAGCGATTTAATATAGGCCTTGCCATATAGAATAGCCAGTGCATATGCTATCATAATTCCTATCAGTATTGCGACTTCTTCTTGTCCTACTCTATGTGATTCCCATGCTTGGATCCGGTCTCCACTTGTTTATAAACAAGTACTGGAGTTGACCACCAAACATCTTGGTCTTGTCCAGTGGCTTCCCCTTAATGGGCTTGGGGGCAAGGAATAACGTGTATTCCTTCCCATTGTTATCCAAAAACCTTCTTGGATCTCGCCAGTTCTTTCCCTGCATCAGTGCAGACAGCCTTAAAGACATTTTTGAAACATCTGTAAGAAAGGAAGTCGCTGGTCGCTGTGAGCAGCGCAATTCCTCCATCCATCTCTCTGAGGAGTGAAGAGAACTTGTTCTCAGCCATCATCCTATTGGCTATCAGTGTTATGGCTGAGAGAGCTGAGAGTACACCTTTGTGTACTGTGTGAAGAACCATTTCAAACTTCTTACAGTCCTCACTCAGCTTCACATCAGAATCCATCTCCTTGATGGCAGATTCTGGGATCCCTTTGATCCCTGTGAACTTTTCAGCCAGCTTCATAATCACTTCAGCTGGCTTGAAGGTGTTAAAGTGACCCTGGATGGTCTTCCTCATCCTCCTGGTGGTATGGATCTTTTTCCTTCGCAGCACCTTGCACTTCTTCATAACCATACCACTTAACTCTACGTATTTACCCGCATGTTTAGTATCCGAGTCGGAGCTCATTGAAGACGAGTCCGATGAAGAGTCAGAAGAGGATTTGTTCTTCTTCCTCTGGTTGAATTTCTTCTTACTCTTATTCACGGGTGGCTTCTTATGTGCCCTGGTGAACTCATCTCCATCTGATGATCGTGCCCTCTTTTTGTGTTTGTGTTTGCGTGCAACCACAACGGCCTCCTCCTCTGACTCATCATCCGAAGAGGCTTGATCCTCTGAAAGATCCTCAGAATCAGAATCTTCCGCGTCTAGGACTGGCTTCGTGCTTTTCCTAGCCGGGACTTGGGAGGGAAGCATCTCCATTTTCTGTTGAACTAAGCGCCCACTCGTTCATCCAGGTCATCTGGGTAGGCCTCGGAGCCCCCCCCCCCCGCCTTGTCATAACCTCTTTGTTCTGGCGACCTTTGTACTCGAACCGGCGGTGAAGGGTCATCATCTTCACTCAGTGCTTGAGGTGTGTCAACCTTACTCCGCTTCGTAGCCATGGCTCGGAGTCTGTAAAACATGAAAAACCCAAATATTAGGCATAATTCGGCTGAATTTCACACAGGTAATTAGATCAAATTTACCCAAGTGTGTATCATGGTATTTAAACCGTTTTAACACAGGCATGTGGTTAATAGACAGTCATAGGTATGGACAGCCAACTGAAACCAAATGAGGGGTAGGGACCAGTGTAGCGGTCCCTCCCACACTCTCTGTCCTATAAACTTCTCCCACTTGTGGCTTTCTTGGCCAACAAGTTGGAGAAAATACTATAGGACTTGGAGGTATGCCTCACACTATTTGGGGAATATCAAAGAAACCCAGGAATAAATCCTATCAATGTAAATGTCTCCTGCCAAACATCTCTCCATTCGGCAATGGGCGGCATTATCAAACGAACAATGGCTGCATTGTTTTAATGATGTTACATAAATAATCGTAATTAAGCTGTAAAACAGTAATATCTTAAAGTTGCATAGTCCGATGGTTTTGGATTTCTGCGATTTTTCTGAGATAAATATTTTAGATTGATCATTATTACTGACTTTACTTTAGTGGGAAGTAACTTTTATTTTAAATGGTAAACTTTTGAGATATTTGAAGTACAAACATGTCAAATTAGTTTTGGCAGGCTTGCCAAAACTCTGACACCATAGACTTCTGCAGTAACAGGTTCTATTAAATTGACTCAGTATTCCCTTCTATGCAGAAACAAATGTTTAATAAATGCACCAGTATCTAAGTTAGATATGTAGAATCAGATCTAGATAATTGTTTTGGTTTTGAAAATGTGATCATCAGACTATGCAGCTTTAATGAAAAGTTCCAAAATGTTTTGTATGTGAATGCTAACATGAACTAAACCAATGTATCCAGTTAAAATGATACTAACCTGGTTGGTTTTGTAGTCAATGTAGAAAAACTGCTGGAGCTACTCAACAAACGTCCTCCCGTTGTGAGTAGATTATGCTGGACCCGGATGTGCTTCCTTCTCTCTGGACTACGAGTAGCCAGAGGCTAGTACCGAGGTGAAATATATTTATGTAGTATTACACTTAGCATTATATTACTATTACATTATATTGCACTTTGATACAGCATCACACCCTGTTCGTCAAGATGGTACTAGTACCATACAAAGTTACTAGACTATAAAATAGCGACTAGCAAAAATAGCTCTGTAAATGTGCGATAACAAAACTGAAAGACGCGACTGTGCATACTTTGAGACCCCATGAGTGGGCGGGGTGCCTTCAAATGGGCCTCGGCCTTCGATTGACCCATTTGAAATCACCGAGCATGCGCCACAGTGACCAGTGATAGTGGGTTTTTCCACTGCCGCCAGATGTCAGCTTACAGGTGGACAGTGTGGTTGGTTGTTGGAGTTTTACGTCCTGGCAACATCTATGGTGATATCAGGAGTACAGGTGGACATCTATAATACGGTTTTGTGTGTTTGTTGTTCTATGCCCTAGCAACATCTCAGGTCATATCAGGAAGGGTACCGACTTGTGACAGTAAGCACTCATGACGCTTTTATAGTGCTGCCCTACTGGGAAATCAGGCCGCCGGCACCATGACCCGATATCCCACTCAGTCACATTATCCTGACACCGAGCTAACCAGTCCTTTCCCTATCCTAGTAATGCCGAGCACCAGGCTAGGAAGCAACAAGTATAAATTTTTACGTCATTGGTTTGACTCGACCAGGAACCAAACTCGCGAACTCCCGATCTTCCACACGCGAGGCCTGTGCTCTACCGATTCGGCTACCGCACCCGGTCTCTATAATACGCTGACAGGCCGCATACAGCCAGTTCCCCTTGGACTGTTATACGACGCAACGCAGAGAGAAGACGAAAAGAAGAAATATATGCCTCCAAGGTTTATTTCTATCCTCAGCCCAATGTGGCGTCACAGAACCAAGTGATCGGTCAGGTCGCAGGTAACCCCTCGAGGTGGGGTAAGCTGCTAGCCGGTCGCAGTAGGGGGGGGGGGGGGGTTGCAGTCCACCCAGGGACCCACCCTCCAGCTAGCCTGCCGCCACATTTCAATATAGGCGAGCAAGAATGGGTTGCGCAGACCTGCCGCCACCACGCAGTGGCGGGGCTCATGAACCGACTACTATAATACCTTATATACCAAGCATGTTCCATAATAGCAAGCCTAGTCTGGTCTCCTAGCCTTCTTCCTGAAAAATATGAACCGGAATGGATGGCCCAGTGGCCAGGGCGCCAGGTTCTTACGCAGAAGGTCGTGGGTTCTATTCCCGGCCGAGTCAAACTAAAGACTTACAAAACTGATACTTGTCTTTGCCTGGCGCTCGGGATTACTAGGATAGGGCAAGGGGTGGTTGGCTCAATGTCGGGTTAACGTGACTGAGTGGGGTATTGGATTACGGTGCCGGCTGCATTGGCCTGGTCATTACCCTGGTACTGAGCCAACCGGTACTGGTGCGTTAATAGGACTTGAACAGTGTTGAAACCATTACACTGATATTTAGGTTTGTTTTATTAGGGCATTACATCCTAGCCACATCTAAGGTCACATGAGAAGAGGCACAATCTTGTGCCTGTGCTGGTGACTTCATAGTGTTGCCCCACTGGGATAACATGCAGCAGGCATTATGATAGAATACCCCGATTAGTCACATAGTTAGGACACTGGTCCAACTATGTCCTTGCACCATGCCAGTAACTCCGAGCACCCGGAAAGGCAGTAAAAGGCACTAATGTTGCATGGTACATTGGTAGCAATACACACTAATGTTGCAACAATACACACTAATGTTGCAAGGTAGTGATAAACACTAATGTTGCATGGTACTAATAAGCACTAATGTTGCAAGGTAGCAATAAACACTATTGTTGCAAGGTAGTGATACATACTAATGTTGCGCAGTACTAATAAGCACTAATGTTGCAAGGTAGTGATAATCACTAATGTTGTATGGTACAAATAATCACTAATGTTACAAGGTAGTGATAAGCACTAATGTTGCAGGTACTAATAAGCACTAATGTTGCATGGTACTAATAAGCACTAATGTTACATGGTACTAATAAACACTAATGTTGCAAGGCAGCAATAGTAAGTAATAAACACTAATGTTGTTTGGTACTAATAAGCAGTAATGTTGCATGGCACTAATAAGCAATAATGTTGCAAAGTAGCGATAAGCACTAATGTTGCAAGGTAGCAATAAGCACTAATGTTGCAAGGTAGCGATAAGCACTAATGTTACAAGGAAGCGATAATCACTAAAGATGCATGATACTAATAAGCACTAACATTGCATGGTAATAATAAGCACTAATGCTGCATGGTGCTAAGCACTAATGTTGCATGGTGCTAATAAGCACTAATGTTGCAGGGTAGCAACAGACAATAATGTTGTATGGTAGTGACAAGCACTAATGTTGCAAGATAGGGACAAGCACTAATATTGCAAGGTCGCGACAAGCACAAATGTTGTATGGTAGCGATAAGCACTAATGTTTTAAGGTAGCAACAAGCACTAATGTAATGTAGCAACAAACACTAATGTAATGTAGCAACAAACACTAATGTAATGTAGCAACAAGCACTAATGTAATGTAGCAAAAAGCACTAATGTAATGTAGCAACAAGCACTAGTGTAATGTAGCAACAAGCACTAGTGTAATGTAGCAAAAAGCACTAATGTAATGTAGCAACAAAGACTAATGTAATGTAGCAACAAGCACTAATGTAATGTAGCAACAAGCACTAATGTAATGTAGCAACAAACACTAATGTAATGTAGCAACAAACACTAATGTAATGTAGCAACAAGCACTAATGTAATGTAGCAAAAAGCACTAATGTAATGTAGCAACAAGCACTAGTGTAATGTAGCAACAAGCACTAGTGTAATGTAGCTAAACGCACTAATGTAATGTAGCAACAAAGACTAAGGTAATGTAGCAACAAGCACTAATGTAATGTAGCAACAAGCACTAATGTAATGTAGCAAAAAGCACTAATATGATGTAGCAACAAACACTAATGTAATGTAGCAACAAGCACTAGTGTAATGTAGCAACAAGCACTAATGTAATGTAGCAACAAACACTAATGTAATGTAGCAACACACACTAATGTAATGTAGCAACAAACACTAATGTGATGTAGCGACAAGCACTAGTGTAATGTAGCAACAAGCACTAATGTAATGCAGCAACAAACACTAGTGTAATGTAGCAACACACACTAATGTAATGTAGCAACAAACACTAATGTTGCAAGGTAGCGACAAGCACTAATGCTACAAGTCAATGGTTTGACTCAGCCGGAGTTTGATCCCACGACCTGGGAAGTAAGTGCTCTACCAAACCGCCCATCCGGACCGGTTCTTTACGACACGATTACCGACAGAGTTAAGACCAGTTATTGCTTAGTGTGTAAACGGGAGAAAACAAGCAGTGTTGGGCGTAGACGAAATGGGCATTGCGTACGGCCGACGTCAGGCTTTTAGTTTTACTACGGGGACTTCCATTAAATCATCACGGGTCCTCACATACACGAGCTGCTGCTGGCCCTACGTTAATGTCAATGCAAGCACCAGAGGAAATGGGGTCATGCATATACTATCTTATTATATTCATTACTCTCTCTCTCTATTTCTCTCTCTCTCTCTCTCTCTCTCTCTATATATATATATATATATATATATATATATATATATATATATATATATATATATATACATATATATATATATTACGGATTCGAACAAAATAGCATGCATAATAATAAAACGTGCAATAATATCCATAATTCTGTCTATACATATTTATATCTGCATAATAAATTATATAAAAATAAATATATAATAAATATAACATACAGACACACATAAACACAAGACATATATAGATATACACCTACCGCATCGACTTAGCATATATGTATATCTATATAATAGATATATTATATAATAACCCATATATACTAACCTGTATATTATATATAATATATATATATATATATATAATATATAACCTATACATATTATATATATTATATATGTGATGTATAACATTATGTGAGTAAAAGGTTGTTGCCATTCACTCCGCCGAAGTGTGCCACTTCCGCATCTATGCGGTGCAGTGGTGTTAGGCAGAACGGGGGGGGGGGGGAGCGCACACATCTGCTAACGGCGACAAAAACTCCTCCAGTGTGTACGGCGCGAGGGGGGGGGGGGCACCATAATACATTATTACCCTGATAGGAAGGGGGGGGGCCATTCCACTAAGCCACCAATGGAGGAATCATAATAATACAGTGATGTTCGCCTATAATTTATACTTATATAATGCGTTACATGTCACATATTTTATATATATTGAGAGGGAGAAGCGAGTGAGTGTGGGGGTCAGCTGGTCAAGAGTCCGAGTCAGTGGGTTGCCGAGTCAGTGACTAGTCAGTACCTATATCGAGTTAGTTTGGTATGTGAGAATCGGTGTCAGGACAATGACCAGAAACATTAGGAGGCTTCATATACACATAATAAATTATATAGTGTATATATATATATCAGCCTTTTGAGCTACGGAAGGAGTTTATACAAGAAGCCACTGATTCAGTCCCATGAGGCAGTTCGGCAGTGACTGCTTAAAGAAGCCATGAGTCATCTCGCTGTATATAGGGCCATAATGGCGGGTGTGTACAGGAACGAGTCAATGGGCTGCCATTTCCATACCCCGCGTAACTAAAGAAAAGGCGTCAGTGCAACCTGCTGCACTAACAAACCACCTCCACTGTGAAAGTCGTGCAAACTGCCAGCGAAACCCGACTGGTCCCTACTCCCTGCCGCATAGGCCACTCATTTTTGTCTCACTTTTTTGTTTGCTTTTAACTCAGGGGGGTTGGGCACCACCCATGGAATATATTGCGCGTCAGCCACCCACTGACACTCAAACACCTTTATTTACTTGCGTGGATTTTTAATACCTCACGGCAATAATTTGAACATGTACATAGCATGCGGAACCTCTATAAATGAAAAGCATGAACACATTTGGAAATATGACAGATTATAATGATTAACCTAATATATTTATCTTTAAAAAAAATATGGCAGAAATTCCAAAGCATCAGGTTATGCAACTTAATGGACCCTGCCATTTCTGAAACCTATTGTAAAATATTCTGATAATGATGCATTGGTGGGGGAATGCAAATGTTCTATTTGTGAAACAGATATATAGGGCCAGGTGCATAAATGTGTTTATGTAGTTGCTGGTGGTACTTGACTCATTGGTAAATAGACATTGTGGTGCTAGTAAGATAGTGTGTAAGCGGCACTCAGAGCTCTACCCACTACTCCCTCCCCCTCTGCTAGTCATGGATCACCACACACTCAGCTCAGGGCAGGTGGTGGACAAGGGAGCCACACAGCTTGGTGGTGGTGGTGGGCAGATCACTGTAACCATGGGGATCGGAAATGCTTGTTTCTCATTGGTAGAGCTGGAAATGCTTGATTCTCATTGGGAGAATGTGGTCTGGTGATATACTATACTGGATCCATGTACCATATAAATAATAAACCTGAGGGCTTGGCTCGCTCTTCTCTCACTCTTTATACTCTTCCTTTCTCTTTTTGCCTGTATTGATTTCATTATAGCCTGCCTACACAACCACAGATTCGAGCCGTGGACTTTATACTATGATGCCCAGGATTTAGGTGTGCACACCAAATTATATTTTTCACGTTTTCACTTCAAAGAGTTCTGAAGGTAACCTTTAAAAGTCAAAGTTACTTCAAACTAAAGTAATGTAAACCAATAATTACAAAATTGATACTTGTCATTAACTAATTGATACCCGCCATTAACTGTATAGGACAAGGACTGGTTTGTTCAGTACCTGGATATAGTGCGTTATTGGGTCGTGGTGCCGGTGGCCTGGTATCCCAGTGGGGCAACACTATAAGGTCACCATGAGTGCACCCTGTCACAAATCGGTATCTATCCTGATAAGACCTTTGACGTTGCCAGGGCATAAAGCCTCCCCCCCCCCCACCCCGCGTCTCCAATAAACAAACAGTGCACTGCATGGACCCATCCAAAAGGTTCCAATCCCCTTCCCTCCCCCCCCCCCCCTTTTTTCTGCGCACCCCCTCTTGCACATGTACCGGGCGCGGTGGCCGAATCGGTAGAGCGCAGGCCTCGCGTGCGGGAGATCGGGAATTCGGTTCCTGGTCAAGTCAAACCAATGAATTTTAAAATTGATACTTGTCGCTTCCTAGCCAGGCGCTCAGCATTAATAGGATAGGGCAAAGACTGATTAGCCCAGTGTCAGGATAATATGACTGAGTGGGATATTGGGTCATGGTGCTGGTGACCTGATTTCCCAGTGGAGAAGCACTATAACGTGACCATGAGTGCACAGTCACAAGTCGGTACCCATCCTGATATAACCTTAAATGTCGCCAGGCCGCAAAACTCCAAACAACCAACCAGCCATCTCGCGCATGCACACAGGCCCCTTCCTCCAAGCACATCCCTAGTCCCGCCTATAGGGAGGAGAGCGACCCCAAGACTCCGCTGGGAAACAGCAGACATAAATGCGCCGCCCGGCGGCGGGCGGCGGGCGGCGGGCGGCGGGTGGCGGGTGGCGGGTGGCTGGTGGCCGGCGTCACGCATTGTGCCCTGAATGAACCTATCGGCACACACTGGAACCAGCGCGATGGCCGGTGAGAGCCAATCAGCAAACAGTGCCGCTCCCATAGTGATCTGCATGTGGCTTTGCCGATAACCCCACCCCGCCTTTGGGAGTTAAACTCAAGTTTTTTTGTTAATAAATATTTTATTTTATATATTTTAGTAACTATTTATTCGGCCCATGACGCTTCGTACAAAGGCTCACTTGGAGGTTTTGAACATGAACCTGAATAGGCTGGCGATAAACAATGTTTTGAAACATCCTCCTTCCTAAATAAAATAGTCACCTCTGCCCAGTGTAGGGGGGGGGGGGGGGGATGTCAACGTAGTCTAAATACGAGCAAAAACTGCTTCAGTATGGAACACGAAGTGGATGGAATTGCTGGTTCCAGTATCCAATGACCACGTATATTGGCACAGAGTTTGGTGAAATGGGAGAGAATGCAAAAAGACAAGATAGCGGCCATAGAATGCTATCGAATTCACTTTTAAAGTCAATTAACTGACATATTTTATTATACTTTTCAACTCAAAAGCAGCGGGTAAATATGAAGATGTATATATATGAAGAATATTTTTTGCTTCTTAAATTAAGAATTCATGTGCTGATTTGATTTACTTTCACCACTTTTTCTAATTAGGTTTAAAAATGAGTGAGACTGGGGGAAACAGATTCATTTATGAATTAATATTTCTGAAAAGGCTTTTTCTTAAAACATCGTTCACTTCAAGTACTCTGTAGTGTGTGCTTTCTCTTTTTTTTGTCCTCCCTTGGAACAGTCAGTTTAATTTGATTTCACAACACAGCGTCTTCAATTCAGTTTGGAATATTCAATCGAAAAGATTAAAAGGTGGAGAAAAAGAGGGCCTGAGGATGGGAAGAAAGAAGACAAGCAACTTTGGCTTAAAAAGAATGAAAAGACCCAATCATATTTTATTCCCCGGTGGCGAGGTCTCTGAGTCGACGTCATCATCCGAATGCTTGTCTCTCGCACTTTCAATGAGCGCAGACAATTTCTAGACAAAGAAAGGGGCCGACAAAGATTTGAACAACAAAGATAGGGGGACCGAAAAACAGAACAAATTCGCCTTTAAAAAGGTTCTTGGTGCAGCATCTGCAGCCTCCTTGCGACCGTAATGGTCACTGACCACTTTGCGATCACCCCTTGTTGATGGTCGCAAAGTGGTCGCAAGCGATTGCAAGTGTGACTGGGGTATAAGATCTGAGGCGACACCCCAATGTTCCTTCGCGTCCTTTCTCTTGGTGCTGAGATTCGAGCACCAGCCTCATTACATTAAGTACACGTTCAGGTGTGTGTGTGTGTGTGTGTGTGTGTGTGTGTGTGTCTGTGTGTGTGTCTGTGTGTGTGTGTGCGTGTGTGTTGGCTTGAGGTTTCAGTGTCCTGGGTGCACCAGTGTGCTTTACTACAATATGTTATAAGTGTTTGCGTGCGAGGTATCAATAGCTAAACCTGATGGTGATGAAGGCTCACAAAACACACAAATTAATTCTGAAACTGTCCAACATTACACACCCCATAGCTATACAGTAAAACCTCTCTAACCGACCACATCCACAGATCGACTCCTCCCCTATATCGATCGCTTTATTTGGGTCCCAAACGATTGCCCATGCAATACCATTGTAACGAAATGAAAAGCCTCCTAAACCGGCCACCTCCCTAAAGCCCCAGTCACACATGGCTGGACGAGCCCTGGATTTTGAGCCGGACCACCCACGGACCAACATCCCCGACTGTCCCGGACCACAATGGATAAAATCACTGTTTTCGTTGATTTTTGCCTCGCAGTCACACTTTCCCGGACGAGCCCCGGACCGCCCCCGGACTATCCCGGATCACCCCCAGACTATCCCGGATCACCCCCGGTCTTACGGGGGCAGTCCGGGAGTGGTCCGTGGGCAGGCCGGGGGTAGTCCTGGATAGTCCGGGGATGGTCCGACTCAAACCATCGCTCAAAATGACCCCGGACCACCCCCGGACAGGACCGGTCCACCCCCGAAATACCCCGACCACCCCCAGATCAGGCCGGATTGAGCCCGGATTGCAAAATCCCCTGGACCGCCCCGGATGTTTTAAACATTAAAAAAAATCTGGGGCTGAGCCCGGACGGCACCGGACGAGCCACGGATCAGGCCGGATCAGGGGGGTGTCAGCACGAACGAGCCACGGACGAGCCACGGATCACCCCGGACCACCCAGGATGGCTGTCCGGGGCTCATCCGGCCCCTGATCCGGGTATGTGTGACTGGGGCTTAAATGGACCATTAAAGTTGGTACCATGGTCGCTCGATTTAGAGAGGTTTTACTGTGTATTAATGTTCCTTCCTTCTATTTCCAATGCTTAGCTTGACTACACTTTAAAGAAGGGATTTGGGCCAGTTTCGCGGTTCCCATGGTGATGCCATCTCCAGACGACACAGGATGGCCGAATGAGTTGAGCATCCGTCTCCTGTTTTGGGAGATCGGGGGATCCAAACTCATAGGTTTGTGGGTTCGAACCCTGGTCGAGTCAAATCGATGACTTACAAATTGATACTTGTTGCTTCCTAGCCAGGTGCTTGACATTATTAGGATAGGGCAAGGACTGGTTGGCTCAGTGTCAGGATAATGTGACTGAGTGGGATATCAGGTCATGGTGCTGGTGGCCTGGTCTCTCAATGAGGCAGCACTATAAAGTCGCAATGAGTGTGCACTGTCACAAGTCGGTACTCGTCCTGATATGACCTTAGATGTTGTTAGGACGTAACACAATAAACAAACAAACAATGCCATTACCAGGCTGAAGTTTTGATTTGGGTCAGTTTCGCAGTTCCCATGGTGATGCCGTCTCCAGGCTGAAGTCTTGATCTGGGTCAGTTTCGCAGTTCCCATGGTGATGCCGTCTCCAGGCTGAAGTCTTGATCTGGGTCAGTTTCGCAGTTCCCATGGTGATGCCGTCTCCAGGCTGAAGTCTTGATCTGGGTCAGTTTCGCGGTTCCCATGGTGATGCCGTCTCCAGGCTGAAGTCTAATGCGAAATAAATCTTCAATTTGCCAGTCGACAGGAATGACGAGTGTGAGGGCCACCAGGACGTGCCGAGGGGGAATTCGCTGACGGGGAAGCTGCAGTGGAACGGAAGTGATGCGCTTAGCGTCCCACCAGGAGGCGTCACGGAGCGGAATTTACTTCCGGAATAACGTGAACATAAGTGTGGGGGCGGGGGGGGGGGGGAGGAGACCAAGTAGGAGGGTAGGGGTTCATGAAGGAAGCTGATACTTGACAGTGAGCTGTGGGTGAGTTGAGAGTGAGCTGACAGTGCGCTGTGGAGTGGAGAATGAGAAGGCTGTCAGTAGGCTGTCAGTGGGTTATGAGTGTGGGGGCTTGGGCTGTGAATTGGCTGTCAGTGGTCTGTGAATGAAGTGTGAGATGTGAGGCGTGAGTTGGTATGAGTGGGTGAGTGTGTGAGCGGATGAGTTGATGCGAGTTGATGTGAGTGTGAGTGTCTGTGAGTATGTGTGAGTCGTTGTGAGTATGTGTGAGTTGTTGTGAGGCTGTGAATCAGTGTGAGTCGTTGTGAGTCAGTGTGAGTCTGAGTGACTTAGTGAGTCGGTGTGAGTCAGTGTGAGTCAATGTATGCCTGCACCCCTGTCTCATCACCCGGGGATCACCGTGAGTCCGGTCATTAGCGGGGGTCACCAGTGGTCAAAAAGGGTCAAAGGGTCATGTTAAATTCCGCTGCGTGGCGCCTTCTGTTGGCAATGACTCGAACTAATCCTAACTGGAATAGGGTGAACTTGCGAGCTGCACATTTTTACTAATAGTTCCCCCCAACAATTCTTAAACATATATTTTTTAACGAAAGACCTCCAAAGGATTTGGTTGTTTTTACATCCTGGCAGTATCTAAGGTCATATCAGGATGGATACCGACTTGTGACAGCGCGCACTCATCGTGACTTTATAGTGCTGCGCCACTGGGAAACCAGGCCTCCACATATCCCACTCAGTCACATTTTCCTGACCAACATTTTCCACCCAGTCCTTGCCCTATCCTAATAATGTTGAACACCTGGCTAGGAATCGACAAGTATACATTTTTAGGTCACTGGTTTGATTCGACCAGGGATTTGAATCCATGCACCTGGACGCTCAACTCATTCGGCCATCCTGTCTTAGCATCTAATTAGGTGCTAAAAAGACCACAAACGTTATTTAGTGAGTGAGTGGTTAGGGTTTTACGTCCTAGCACAATTTGAAGTCATATCAAGACACGTACACTCGTGGCGACCTGATAGTGTTGCCAACATTGGGATACATATCCACCAGCACCACAACCTGATGCCCCACTCATCTCGTTGTAAAAAGACACCAACCCAACCAGCCAGCCATTGTCCGATGTCAGTCATGCCGATTGACAGGCAATGTAGCTCGACAAACACCAATCTTTGTAAGTCACGTGTGACTTGGCCGCTGGCGAGCAAACAAATCCACGAATCTGCCTTTCTGTTCACACGAAATGAGTGATGTATAAGAATTATGCAAGTATAAATACCTGGAAGTTGGCAGTGTCTCATTTGCCATCTGCTCTATCTTGCATGTATCTCCCTCAGCACCACGCACCCACCATGACTGGTGGCGCCACCACTGTACGCCCACCGCACTACCCACTCGCGACAACCTGTGTCAGTCTCAGCAATAAAAAAACTTTCAGGTAAAGCTAAAGGGCAGATCACTTTTTTTCTAGAGATTATATATTATCACCAACCATGATTTTGCACCTATTTGACCCGAGTGTTCGAGGATTGGGAGCTGTGTGTTAGTGAAATGCGCCACCTGGTGTGAGTGACGGGGGGGGGGGGGGGGGGTGCACCTGGGTAGGTGGAAGCGAAGTGGTTTGAATAATGGGGTAGGAAGCCACTTGGGGATGGAGGGGATCAGGGATGAGCTGGGAGGATTACACCGATAGGGGGCGCTATGACACTAGGCGGCCATTTGATAGCCAGCCTTAATCGGATGTGGGTCGACTCAGTCGGTTAGTTTTGATGGCGCAGGCCACGTGGTGGCTATTTACTTCCAAGGGCCATTCAACCTGGCCACAAAAAGGAAAACCACGTTATAGTGGTGTTTTTTTCAAAGGCTGTATTTTGTTGGGGTGGTGGGTGGGGGTGGAGGTGTGGGGGGGGGGCAGGGGATTGGAATTGTTGGTTTTCTTGCCAGAGTCGAGTTTGAAGGATAACAAAATTCTATTTTTATGGCAGGATGAATGGACATTCAGTGAGTGAGTGAGTGAGTGAGTGAGTGAGCGAGCGAGTGAGCGAGCGAGTGAGTGAGTGAATGGCAGCTTGGGGGGTTTTCATCCTAGCAACATCTCCATCCATATCTAGACGGGCACCGACCGATTTGCGACAGCGTGCACTCACAACGGCTTTATAGTGCTGTCCCACTGGTATACCATACTGCCAGTAGCAGAGCACAGTATGATGTATCCTACTCAGTCAGATTATCTCTCTTGACACTGACCCAGCCAGTCTTTGGACTATCCTAGTGATTCTGCGAAAGAACGATGAGAAGGCAGTAGTGCAGGTAATAATGGCTTTATAGTGCTGCCCCACTGGGATACCATACTGCCAGTAGGCCCCTACCATAGCACAATATCCTATTCAGTCAGATTATCTCTCTTGATGTTGGATCCAATCAGTCCTGACACTGCCCCAGCCAGTCTTTTGATTATCAGAGTGATTCTGCGGAAGAACAAGAAGGCGGTAGTGCAGGTAAAAGAATTTAATCAAGGAAGACACGGCAGAGACCAAAGACAAGCTTAAAGGGAAATAACAATAAGAACTGACAATAGAAATATAGTAGAAAGTTTGCTCAGTCACCATCTCGCCAGGAAGTGAGGTAGCGTCGGGGGTTCCAACAGTTGAAGGGGCAGGAAACACGACAGCCAATCAGGAGGCTGTGGGCTGGGAGACCCGGAGGAAATGGGTGGAAGGTGGACTCACTTGTCTTCTCATACCGGATCACGTGGATCCGGTATGAGAAGACAAACTGTGTCTGGGATGGGATCAATTGTGACCAATGCCGAGCACCACGCTAGTTTAGTAGTTAGCAGCGAGCATCAATTTTTGTAAGTATTTGGATTGACTCGGCCAAGGATCGAACCTAGAACTTTTCACATGGGAAGAGGAAGCCCTGCCCATTGTCATCCCGTCCAGAACCAATGGCCATACAGAGCTTGAACTGTAGTCTAGCTTTATTGTGTAAACCTCAACCCTTAAAGCTGCATAGTCCGATGGTTTTCAGTTTCTGTCATTTTCTGAGATAAGTAATGTATTTTGATTGTTATAATCTATCTTACTTTAGTTTGAATTAATTATGATTTGTTTGTTGTTGTTTTATGTCCTAGTAAAATCTAAGGTCATATAAGGACTGATTAACTATAATCTAACATGATTAATTTCAGAGATATCTGAGGTGTAAACATGTACAAATATTTGTGTGATGCTTGTCAAAACTCTGATCCCATAGACAGTACCGGTTCTATTAAATTGACATAGTATTCCTTTCTATGTAGCAACAAATACTTAAATTTCAGGAATGAAAGTGGTCTCCGGGAAAAAAAGCGGATATGCAGCTATTTTTCCATAGGTTTAGCATCGTCAGGGAATCGCAGAAAATTTCCGGAAGTTGGGTTTCATATATATTGGTATACGCTGATAGTGCTGTGCCGTTTGAAGCACCATTAGTAGTATATGCTGATAGTGCTGCGGCATCTGCACCACATATTAGTATATGCTGATGGTGCTGCACCGTACAACAACGTATTAGCAGGGCCTATATGCTTAATCAATCATTCTGCGATTGAGAAATCCCAGAAATCCGCGAAATCGCGGAGATCTTTCATCCCTGCTTTAATAAGTGCACCAGTATCTAAATTGGATATATAGGTTCAAATCTAGATAAGTGTTTTGCTTTCGAAAATGTGATGCTTTTATCGGACTATGCAGCCTTAATTAAATATCATGCTTTATATTAATGCTGCATAGTCCGATGAAAGCATAAAATTGTCAAAACCCTAGATCTGATCCTACATATCCTGTTGCACCTATTAAGTATGTGTCACTGCATATAGGGGGTGCTAAGACAATTTAATGCCTAGTACACACCTACCGTTTGTGCGCACCCACCTACCGTATACGACCTAAAACTGCCCGTTTCGCACACAAAAATCGCTAGGTGTGCGCTCCCCGCACACACCTAGCGATTGCGATTCGCGCATAAAACCTCAGTTTTAGGGCTAAAACCGGCCGATTACGATTGCGATTCGCGATTCGAAAAATGAATCGGCCCGTTTTCAGTTTTAAGCGGATCGGGTCGAGTCGCGAGTTTTAGTGCGCGAATCCTATACGGTATGTGTATACCAGGCATAACAGAACCCTTTACTGCTGAAGCCTATGGTGTCAGAATTTTGGCATGCTTGCCAAAATTAATTTAGCATGTTTTCACTTCCAATATCTCCAAAGTTAGCCATTAAAAATAAAAGTTACTTTAAACTAAAGTAAATTAGATTATAATTATCACTCTAATGTATTTATCTCACAGAATTGCCGAAACCACAACCGTCGGACTATGCAACTTTAAGGTGGATAGTTCAAAATGTATACCCGAAAGGCATTTTGAATTGGATGGTTGTTGGGGTTTTACGTCCAGGCAATATCTAAGGTGATATATCTTAGAATGTCCCAAGAAGCTGAAACACGTCAACGTTGACACGGTAGACTCCAGTTTTGTGTGTGTGTATTTTTATTTACATTCCTTGATTAATGATGGACATTTCAGCAACAGACAATTGGTCTTCCTCATTCCACTGCTCCTTGTCCTATCTTTAGTGTCATGGATTGGGTTCCTGAGGAATTAAAAAAAAAAAGGCAACGGCAAAGTTGTTTCAGACACCGGGTTGTCCCGAAGGTTATTCCGCCAAGGTCACAGCAATACAACTGACTGTGACATCACCGGTTTGAAACAACATCGTCTTGTCTCGTCTCTACCTATGTTTGACCCTGGCTACAGGGTTTCCGACATAAAATAATCTGTAGGGGTCTGGAGGCTTTGTTCTCTGAGGCTCCTTGAAGAACATGCCTATGATGTCGAGCATTTCACGGTGCACACCAAACCGATCGCGCATGTCACTTCAGATATATCCAAAGTTAAAGCTGCATAGTCCGATGAAGCTGGGAATTATTAAGTATCTGTTGCCACATAGAAGGGAACACTGAGTCGATTTAATAGATCCTGCTACTGCAGAAGCCTATGGTATCAGAGTTTTGGCGTGCTTACCAAAATTATTTTCACATGTTTGAATTTCAAATATCTCAAAAGGTAGCCATTTCAATTAAAAGTTACTTCAAACTAAGGTAGATTATAATGATCAATTTAATATATTTATCTCAGAACAATGTCAGAAGCTCAAAACCATCGGACTATGCAACTTTAACCAATAAACATTACTGCAGACTGAAGTAAAGTGGGTTATAATGATCAACTTAATTAATTATATTCATACTTTCTTTTTAACATGGCAAAAACTCAAAACCACTGAATTATTCAAATTTAACTTCCGGTATTCAGAAAATGGAAGCAACGAGCCCACATGACACAGGCCAACTTCCCACGTTCTCCCTAGATACATTAAAGCTGCATAGTCGGATGAAAGCACAACATTTTTTAAACCAAAATACTTACCTAGATACAGTAAAACCTCTCTAAATCGGCCGACCATGGGACCGACTTTAAATGGTCCAATTATGGAGGTGGTCGGTTTAGGGAGTTTTTCATTTTGCTACAATGGTATTGTATTGGCGATCGTTTGGGACCCAAATAAAGCGATCGATATAGGGGAGTGGTCGATCTGTGGAGGTGGTCGGTTAGAGAGGCTTTACTGTATATCCGAGGAATCAATCCAATATATTTATCTGAAGAGAAATATGGCAGCAACGTCTGCTGATATCACTGTAGCTGACGCTTGTTGGCTGTGGGAGGCGAGGGGTGGGTGATTGTTGGTGAGGTGGGTGTGTGATTGTTGGTGACGTGGAGGTGGGTGTGTGATTATTGTTGACGTGGAGGTGGGTGGGTGATGTTTGGTGATGTGGAGGTAGGTGTGTGATTGTTGGTGATGTTGAGGTGGGTGTGTGATTGTTGGTGATGTTGAGGTGGGTGTGTGATTGTTGGTGATGTTGAGGTGGGTGGGTGATTGTTGGTGACATGGCAGTGGGTGTGTGATTGTTGGTGATGTGGAGGTGGGTGTGTGATTGTTGGTGACGTGGAGGTGGGTGTGTGATTGTTGGTGATGTGGAGGTGGGTATGTGATTGTTGGTGATGTGGAGGTAGGTGTGTGATTGTTGGTGACGTGGACATGGGTGTGTGATTGCTGGTGATGTTGAGGTGGGGGTGTGATTGTTGGTAATGTGGAGGTGGGTGTGTGATTGTTGGTGACGTGGAGGCAGGTGTGTGATTGTTGGTGATCTGGAGGTGGGTGTGTGATGGTTGGTGACGTGGAGGTGGGGGAGGGATTGTTGGTGACATGGAGGTGGGTGTGTGATTGTTGGTGATGGGGAGGTGGGTGTGTGATTGTTGGTGACGGGGAGGTGGATGTGTGATTGTTGGTGACGGGGAGGTGGGTGTGTGATTGGTGGTGAAGTGGAGGTGGGTGTGTGATTGTTGGTGTTGTGAAGGTTGGTGTGTGATTGTGATGTGGAGGTGGGTGTGTGATTGTTGGTGACGTGGAGGTGGGTGTGTGATTGTGATGTGGAGGTGGGTGTGTGATTGTTGGTGACTTGGAGGTGGGTGTATGATTTTTTGTGACATGGAGGTGGGTGTGTGATTGTTGGTAACGTGGAGGTGGGTGTGTGATTGTTGGTGACATGGAGGTGGGTGTGTGATTGTTGGTGACATGGAGGTGGGTGTGTGATTGTTGATGATGTGGAGGTGGGTGTGTGATTGTTGGTGATGTGGAGGTGGGTGGGTGATTGTTGGTGATGTGGAGGTGGGTGGGTGATTGTTGGTGATGTGGAGGTGCGTGGGTGATTGTTGGTGACGTGGCAGTGGGTGTGTGATTGTTGGTGATGTGGAGGTGGGTGGGTGATTGTTGGTGATGTGGAGGTGGGTGGGTGATTGTTGGTGATGTGGAGGTGGGTGGGTGATTGTTGGTGATGTGGAGGTGGGTGGGTGATTGTTGGTGACATGGAGGTGGGTGGGTGATTGTTGGTGAGGTGAACCAGGCCGGACTAAGAGGACCGTGATGAGTTGCGCCCACACCAACATATTGGTGGCCTGTGCAGCCAATTACAGCTTAATGAGGTGTGAAAAGAGGCCCGGGTCTGGCACTACAGCCTGCAGACACACACCACAACCTGCAGACACACCAAAGCCTGCAGACACACACCATAACCTATAGATACAACACACTACAGCCTGCAGACACACACCACAACCTGCAGACACAACACACCACATCCTGCAGACACAACAAACCACAGCCTACAGACTCACACCACAACCTGCAGACACAACACACCACAGCCTGCAGACACAATACACCACAGCATGCAGATACAACATACAACCTGCAGACACATCACACCACAACCTGTAGACACAACACACCACAGCCTGCAGACACAACACACCACAGCCTGCAGATACAACACACAGCCTGCAGACACACACCATAGCCTGCAGACACACACCATAGCCTGCAGACCCAACACACCACAACCTGCAGACACAACACACCACAGCCTGCAGATACAACACACTGCAGCCTGCAGATGCAACACACATCCTGCAGACACACACCACAGCCTGCAGACACACACCACAACCTGCAGACACAACACAGCCTGAAGACACAACACAGCCTGAAGACACACCACACCCCAGCCTGCAGATACAATGCACCATAGCCTGCAGACACAATACACCACAGCCTGCAGACACAGACCACAACCTGCAGACACAAGATAGCCTGCAGACACAATACACCACAACCTGCAGGCACAAGACACTGCCTGCAAACATACACCATAGCCTGCAGAAACACACCACAGCCTGCAGACACAGCACACCACAGTCTGCAGACAACTAACCAAAGCCTACAGACAACCAACCACAGCCTGTAGATACAACACAGCCTGCAGACACGGCACTATGAGCCCCCACAGATACCCCCTCACCGGGCTCTCTGCTCTATTGGTGACTAAACCCATCACCTTCTTTCTTCGTTATGGCTAAAGCCTTTCCACCACCATATTTACCACAACAAATGGTATGCGTAATTTTACGGTAGGATTCATTGATACTGTTGTTATGCCGCATCAGCAGGAAAGGCCATATTCATGGAGAAGCCTGACTCGAATTTATTGTCACTTTGCTTTTCCTATTAACTAAATTTGTATTTATTAACTAATTTAAAAACGCATGAGTAATTCTGAAATGGCTTAATGTGTCAATAAACGTGGAATTTGTGTTTAAAAAAGGAAACTTGTTTGTAACTATTGGACGTGATATTCTCAGTAATTACAATTTATTCATGTTACTGCAAGGACCACAAAAGGGAATTGAAAGTGTGGGCTCCTTATGCCTTTGATGAAGTAAAAGTGCGTTCTGTATGGAGCTATAACATCCATATAAGGTCATACCAACAAGAATACCATTACATACTGCATAGCTAATTGGCTAACCTAATACAAACAACCATGTCTAGTCGTTACCATAAGCGCCAGTCAAGGCAGGCTGTGGTCTGTGTCTGCGTGGTGTTCTCTGTGGCGGGGTGGTTAGAGTGTCTGACTTTTTTCTAGGCCGGACTCCTAATCTGAAGGTCGGTGGTTCGATTCCAAGTACCCACGTCTGCCAATTTGGATTTCCACATCTGTGTATAACTTACAGCATCATCAAAGGCTAGTTGCTCTCATACCATGTCTATGTGGTGTGGGAGGTTAAAAATCCTTTGGGCTTTCTATCGACAAACTGTCTAATGGTGAAAACAAGTCTATTCGGACTTATCCATGATAGGCAGATAAATCTTCAAGAAGCCCCAGTCACACTACAGCTTGCGACCACATTAGACCAAAATCCAGTCCCCAGTGACGCCCACACGTCGGCAACCATTGTTTTGGTCGCAAGGACGTCACTGGTGACTGTCGGTTCTTTGGTCTAAGGTGGTCGCATGCTGTAGTGTGACTGGGGTATCACACTATGGCTTGCGACCATTTTGCGACCACTTTGCGACCAAAAGGCCAACTGGTCGCTGACTAGTTGCAAGTGCTGAAAGTGGTTGGTGACCTTTTGACCATTTTGGGTCGAACGCAACCTCTGACGGGAGGGGATGCCCGTATTGTTTCATGTAGTCATGTCAACTCACCTACAAAGACAAAAAGGACATTCAAAATAATGGTTACTGAAGGAAAAACGGGCAATGAAATCTATACATATAATATTTAAACACCTAATTTAACAATATAAATACAACTGGTGCTAGTGTTAAAACAAAATACATTGGATACTGCTTGTCTACCATTTCCATGCAAGTTTAATAAGCAGTGAGTCACCATTGTTTGACTTCTAGTTTGTTTGTTTGTGGTTGTTTTACGTCCTAGCAACATCTAAGGTCATATCAGGACGGGTACTGACTTGTGACAGTGCACACTCATGGCGACTTTATAGTGCTGCCCCACTGGAAGACCAGGCCGCCAGCACCATGACCTGATATCCCACTCGTCACATTATCCTGACACTGAGCCAACCAGTCCTTGCCCCATCCTAATAATGCCGAGCGCCAGGCTAGGAAGTGACAAGTATCAATTTGTAAGTCATTGGTTTGACTCGACCAGGGTTCAAACCCACGACCCCATGATCTACCAACACGGGAGACGGACGCTCTAACTCATTCGGCCATCCCGTCTGGTTTGACTTCTAGTTCCTTGAACTATCCCTAAATAGATCACATCATTCAGTGAACAGACTTAAAGGTGCACAATAGACCTATTTCATATGACATCAGCATAGGTATCTAGGTCAGTGTGCGTGCTGTTTGGCTGCAGGATGTCACACTGTCACACTGCAAACTCAATGACTATGAGCAATCTTCATACAAAAAAAGTTAAATATCTCTAAAACCACACCACCTAGGAACAAACCGATCGGAACACATAGAAAACATATTCAACGAATAGATTATATTAAATTTATAAGGTTAGGGTTCTGCATTTCTATTCATTTTGAATAAAATAGATGTTTTGCACTGCGCGTACCGGCAAACTCAATGCATTGTCAATGGCCGTGAGCAATTTTCATACAGAAAAAGTGAAATATCTCTAAAACCACACCACATAGAAACAAACCGATTGGAACACATATAGAAAACATATTCAATGAATAGATTATATTAAATTTATAAGGTTAGGGTTCTGCATTTCTATTAATTTTTAATAAAATAGAGGTTTTGCACTGCGCGTACCAGCAAACTCAATGCATTGTCAATCTCCGTGAGCACTCTTCATACAGAAAAAGTGAAATATCTCTAAAACCACACCACCTAGTCACAAACCACTTGGAACACATATAGAAAAGGTATTCAACGAACAGATTATATTAAATTTATATGGTTAGGGTTCTGCCTTTCTATTAATTTTGAATAAAATAAACGTTTTGCACTGCGCATACCGGCAAACTCAATGCATTGTCAATGGCCGTGAGCAATCTTGATACAGAAAAAGTGAAATATCCTGACAACATCTAGGGTCATATCAGCACGGGTACCAACTTTTGACAGTGCACACTCATGACTTTATTATACTAGCACCATGACTCAATATCCCACACAGCGACATTATCCAGCTAGTGCTACTGTACCAACCAGCCCATTGTCCTATCCTAGTAATGCCGAGCACCTGGCTAGGAAGCGACAAATTTCAATTTTTAAGTCAGTGGTTTGACTCAACCAGGGTTTGAACCGGTAGGTTAGAATCCAACAATCTATCAAAACAGGAGATGCCCACACCCACACCCACACCCACACCCACCCCGACTCGCGCCCATACCTGGCGGACGCTCAACTCATTCGGCCATCCCGTCTGATCGCCACCTGGTGGCAGTTGGGCACCATTATTAGACTCGTTACCTGCTCGCCGGTCGCGATGTTCCATCATAGTCTCGCGAATGGATGGGGCTGTGTTGTAGATGCTGGTAACTGCTAATCCTTCACTACACGCACCAGGCGGCCGTCTACCTCAAACCCCAACTCCACCCTCACCCCCACCCCCACCCTCACTCAGGACCGGTGTAGGATGTTCAAAACACTACCGCGTCGAAAACACTACAGTAATGTTTTCAACCTAAGATCAAAACACTACTGTTAAGTTTGGTTATTGGGAGTTTTACATCCTAGGAACATCTAAGGTCATATCAGGACACGTACTAGTAGTATACGCTAATAAGTAATAGCGTATCGGTGTCTGCACCACGTATTAGTATACGCTGATGGTGCTGTGGCAACTGTACCACGTTTTAGACTACGCTGATGGTGCTGCAGTGTTTGTTTTTTTGTTGTTTTATGTCCTAGCAACATCTATGGTCATCTTAGAACGGGTACTGACTTGTGACAGTGCACACTCATGGTGACTTTATAGTGCTGCCCCACTGGGAGACCGGGCTGCCAGATATCACCTTAGATGTTGCCCGGATGTAAAACTCCAACAACTAGTCCAGAGCGGGGTGAAGGTACTGGAAACTCAGGCAGTCGTGCCACGTGCTAGGGGTGCCATGTCAGTGTTAATCTTTTCAAAATTATACTTGTAAGGGCGTCAAAGTTCAGCTTGCCCGGGGCACCAGCAAGCCTAGGGCAGGTTATTCCCCTCATATGCCACACCATACTGACTGGGCGCGGTGGCCGAATCGGTAAGAGCACTAGGTTCCTGTGTGGAAAGTTGGGCGTTTTGAATTCCAGGCGAGTCAATCAATCGCTTACAAATTTGATACTTGTTGCTATTTGCCAGGCGCTCAGCATTAATAGGATAGGGCAAGGACTGGTGAGCTCATTATTAGGATAATGTGACTGAGTAGGATATTGGGATATCATGGTGACAGCAACCTGATCTCGCAGTGGGACAACACTATCAAGTCACCATGAGTGCGTACCATCCTGATATGACCTTAGATGATGATAGGATGTAAAACCCCAACAAAACAAACCCCCGATACACAAGTGTTTGTTATTTTGTTGGAGTTATACGTCCTGCCAACATCTAAGGCCATATCAGAAGAATACAGAATCGTACACAAGCACGGATACACATTTCTTCTTCATAACACACACACACACACACACACACACACAACACCCACACACACACACACACACACACACACACACACACACACACACACACACACACACACACACACACTCACTCACTCACTCACGCATCCCCATATATATTACGCCTTGCCAACCCCTCCACCCACACACATAACCACATTATATTAGCATACTCCATTCACCCCGCCCCCATGTTTGTTATTCTGACAAGATGGTAGTCTAAACTATCTTTTCCTTCACATTACTAGTATACACATGCACAAGAGTTGGCTACTCAGCGAAAAAAATAGGGAAATACAATATTTATTTGTTGACACTTTGGCCCCATTTACCATTAAACGACCCATATACATAAACAAAAATTAAAACACCGCCCCCCCCATTAAAACAGACAGTAAAAAAGCAATGAATACAATTATTGTATATAGTTGATAGAGATCATAGCAGTCCTCGAGGGTGGAAAGTTTGATTTAAACTTCAACTCATTTGAAATCATACTGACCCATTCATCCATGTGGAATGTTACATATTATTCATACGCTTAATATTAAGGTAAGATTCCATAGATGCAGTATGTGAATGCGAATTCAACAACAAAATGGAAAACCATGTAAAAGCATCGTGGTGCTTCCATATGTCCAGATGAGAATGAGAATGAGAATGAGAATGAGAATGAGAATGCGAATGCGAATGTGAATGCTGCAAAGTGAATTACTCAATGGATCGATCGGTGCAAATGCAAATGCGAATGCGAATGCGAATGGCATGTTGCATACCACATATATATATATATAGAATCTTAGCTCTATGTCAAATCGTGTCTTCTGATTATGTCGGAGAGTGTGTCCTGAGCTTAGATCATGGACTGTCTTTTATCAGCTTTCTCACGCTGACTGGCATCCTGCCCCTCCACACACCACCCACCACACACCACACACTAACTAACTAGCATCTCCTCCACCAAACCGTCTATATACCACAGGCCGACACTGCATAGACCCGGTTGGTGGGAGCTGCACGGGCTGCTGCCGTTGCCATAGCAACATCGCCACCATCAGTTCACACGGTGAGCACCGAGCACAGACAGTTCCCTTGATCTCCTCCACTACCGCCACCCCCCACCCCCAGTGAGTGTGTGAGAGAGTGTGTGAGAATGTGAGTGTGTGTGTGAGAGTGTGTGAGAATGTGAGAGTGTGTGTGAGAGAGTGTGTGAGAGAGTGTGTGAGAATGTGAGAGTGTGTGTGAGTGTATCTGAGTGAGTGTGTGTGAGCATCAGTGTGCGTGAGACATTATTCAATGAATACACTTCTTCTTTTTTTAATACACTTTTCTTTTTTTTTAATAACAAAATATATATATCTCAAAATAAACAGTTCAGCACGAAGGCCCCGGGAGACTCTACTGAGGAACTTTTTAACCACTTGTTTTATGGCCATCAGCAACAGAATCATAAAAAGCCCCTCGGTACGATGTGTCAGTCCATTTGTTATGTGTTTGTTCGTGCTGTGATAATTTAGGAGTTAATGAAGACGGGTAAGGGAGCCCGGATACAGGAGCACCCTCCTGGGGCCCATACCCACTCATACACACAAAAAGGCGGGCGCCTTGATAGTCAGTCTAACTTCATCAAACCCCGTTGCCACGGAGAAAAGCATTTTGCAAAGCAGAAGATTTAATATATATTTCCTTTGCTTCCGATACCCCCTCCCGCACTCGGACGACCTAACGAGAGCGGACTGAACATGCACGCGCTGGTTGGGTCTTCCTCGTTGCTGCGCTTATTATCCTTATGGAGGCTGCCTACACTGCTGTTCCCGCGCGCAAGCTCATGTTTTGTCGGTTTTGTTTGTTTGTTTGCTTTACGTCCTAGTAACATCTAAGGTCATATCAGGATTGTGACAGCGTGCAATCATGGCGAATTTATAGTGCTGCCCCACTCGGGAGACCTGGCATCCCACTCAGTGACATTATCCTGACACTGAGCCAACCAGTCCTTGCCCTATCCTAAGATAGTAAGAAGCGACCAGGGTTAGAATCCCACGATTGATCAAAATGGGAGACGGACACTCAACTCATTCGGCCGGCCATCCCGTCTGGTCGAGTCCACTCGACTAATTGTTAGTACAAGTGGCGCACTCACTTTGAGTCAGGAGTCACGCAATCACGCGCATGCTCCACACAGCCTGCTTCCGCACAATTACCGGGAAGCACTGCCCCCCCCCCCCCCCCCCCACACCCTACTCCTCACTCAGAGCAGCTGGGACCACGGGAGGAATATACCCACCTTCACAAAGCAACAACAGAAACTCTTCTCAATCAGCAGCATTAGTCCGTTGCTGTGGATCCATTTGTTTTCTTGGAAGATTTATACTGATTATCATGGATAAGTCTGAATAGTCTTGTTTTTACCATTAGACAGTTGATCGATAGAAATACCCAGTCTACACTTTTACTGACCCAGGAGATTTGTATAACCTCTCACACCACATAGATATGGCATGAGAGCAACTGGCCTTTGATGACGCTGTAAGTTATACACAGCAGTGGAAATCCAAATTGGTAGAGGTGATGGCATGAGGAATCGAACCATAGACCTTCAGATTAGGTGTCTAACGTAGTGTAAAATATTCCGATAATCGGCAGAGGGGGGAAATGGAAATCCTCTATTATTATTCTGTCTGGCCGGCCAAGAGTGTGTGTATATGTATGTTGTGTATATATATATATGGCTTGGCCCATGCTTGAGGGCAGGTAATTATAGAATTAGGGATGATTGGCAGGTCTGGCTGAGTGCACTCAGGGGCTGGCTCTCTGCTGAGGGAGAGGTCAATGGACATAGGGGTCAAGGTTGGCGGTGGCCACAGGTCAACCAGCTCTGGTAGTGGACAGACCACTGGTGGTCATGGTAACCAGAAATGCTGAGTCCCTATTGGAGGAACTGGGAATGCTGCTTCCCTATTAGTTGAGGTGAATGGCATGATCCTATACCAAGAATCCATGTACTATATATAATAAACAGGGCTTGGACTCTCTTTTAGTTTTCCACTCTTACTTTTGCTTTACTTTTTCTCTTTCTCTCCAACTGTATTGCTTTTCCCTTTAGCCTACCTACATAGCCACAGACTCGAACACCGACTCTACAATAGGAGTCTGAACCAGAAAAAAGTCAGACACTCCGCCACAGAGAACACGACGAGTGATTCATTGTGGGGAGGAAGGGGAGGAAGGGGAGGAAGGAGAGGAAGGGGGGAAGGGGGGGAGGGGGGGGGAGGGGGGGGAGGGGAGGGGGGGAGGGGAGGAAGGGGAGGAAGGGAGGAAGGGAAGGAGGGGAGGAAGGGGAGGAAGGGGAGGAAGGGGAGGAAGGGGAGGAAGGGGAGGAAGGGGAGGAAGGGGAGGAAGGGGGGGAAGGGGAGGAAGGGGAGGAAGGGGAGGAAGGGGAGGAAGGGGAGGAAGGGGAGGAAGGGGAGGAAGGGGAGGGGGAGGGGAGGAAGGGGAGGAAGGGGAGGAAGGGGAGGAAGGGGAGGAAGGGGGGAAGGGGAGGAAGGGAGGAAAGGGAGGAAGGGGAGGAAGGGGAGGACGGGGAGGAAGGGGGGGAGGGGAGGAGGGGGAGGAGGGGGAGGAAGGGGAGGAAGGGGAGGGATTGGCTTTACATCCCAGTAATTTTTTATTTCCTTTCAACATGACCACCCGACTTTTGACCGCGCATGCTCATGGTGGTTTTATAGTGCCATGCCACTTGTGTGTGTACTGGACCAGGTCACTGGCACCATGACGCTATATCCCACTCAGTCACATTTATCCTGACACGGAGCCAACCAGTCATTGACCCACCCTACTAATGCTGAGCGCCAAGTATAAACTTTGTAAGTCTTTCATTTGACTCTGTGAGGGAGTGACCCCCCCCCCCCTCCCCGATTTGCCATATGGGAAACGGAAACTGTAACCATTAGGACATCCCGTCAAGCCTTTATTCTCCCACTACTGAATTAGAACTACCCAGTTTTTTAAAATAAATATTTTAAATAAAGAAATGTATCGCTTATGACGCTTCTCGCCGGCGTGCCGCCAACGCGCAAAATAAGTTGTATGCGTTGAGACACGTCCAACTTTTCGGTGTATTAGTAGCGTGCGGCCGACGTTGTGGTAATGTATATCGACGCGTGAGGAAAAAAAAAAAAAACGTTTTGGTGCGCCGTCCTGATATGACTTTAGATGTAGCTAGGACGTAAAACAACAAAGCCACATTTTGGCGCAACGTGTGGGCACGACCCTAACGCAGGCGCGACGTGTGTTTGGCATTCGCATTATGTTATTCCAGCGCGTCCAGCGGATCTCGACGTGCGCCTCACGTCCCCGTAACGGTCACACGTCGAAAGTTTTGTGCAAGCACAAAACATTCGACGCGCGCTGATGCGGTGTGTGGGAGGGAGGAAGTGTGGTTTAACCGTACCGGAAGTGCCCTGGGGTCCAACAATTTTGTTTGGATTAACCGATAATTTGGATTAACCAACTTCTGCTTAACCAACTTTTTTATATGATAAATCGTAGTATTTTGCCGGACCACCGAAAAAAGTTTGGATTAACCGATCGTTTGGTTTAACCGAGCTTGGTTTAACTGGGTTATACTGTAGTTCTTTGTTGGTGTTCTAGTTCATATCAAGATGGTTACTGGCTTGTGACAATGCACACTCATGCCGACTTTCTAGTGCTGCCCCACTGGAAGACCACGTGATTATATAGATGATAGATTATATCGGAAGTTTGCTCTAGGATATTGGTTTAGTCGCAGGAAATATTCAGCAGGTACATAAAAGGGAATAGTGTTAATTTATATTCCCCCTCCTCCCCAGTTCCCTTTTTTCTGACTACTGAATGAATTGAGTTGGCCGCTTTTTTGTTGGAGGATATTAGTAAAAGTGTCTTGATCCTGTCGGCCAATACGTCACTATTATCGCCAAACCCGAAGTGCCACCGTAGAGGCTACACCAGCGCCAGGGTAAGGGCAGCGGCGCAAAGTGGAACTACTGTGGTCAATTACAATGAATAGGTCCAAGGCAGGCAACGGGTCGTCAGTCTCCCATTTAATTTCATGCGAGGCTTTGACTAAAGACAATAGGCACAACCCAGCCTGACTGGTCTGTTACCGACAGATCCAGGCATCGAGGAGAGGAAAAGAGAAAGGAAGAGTGGGTAAGAGGATGGGGGAGTTAGGGAGAGGTGGAGTTTGGGAGTGGTGGGGGTAGGGAGAGGGGTGGGGAAGGGAGAGAGGTGGGGAAGGGGGAGAGAGGGGGAGAGGGAGAGATGGTGAGAGGGAAAGAGAGGGAGAGCGGGAGGAGAGGGGGAGGGGGAGAGAAGTAACAGGATGGGACAGTGGGACGGTTTTGTTTGTTTGTTGTTGTTTTACATCCTAGCAACATCTAAGGTCATATCATGACAGGTACCGACTTGGGACAGTGCACACTCATGGCGACTTTATAGTGCTGCCCCAATGGGAGACCAGGCCACCAGCACCATGACCTGATATTCCACTCAGCCACATTATCCTGACACTGAGCCAACCAGTCCTTGCCCTATTCTATTAATGCCAAGCGCCTGGCTAGGAAGCGACAAGTATCAATTTTTAAGTCATTGGTTTGACTCGACCAGGGTTCGAACCCACGATCCCATGGTCTACCAAAACGGAAGACGGACGCTCTAACTGATTCGGCCATCCCGTCTGGATGGGGTAGGACATAATGGGACAGAGAGGAAGACAGGGAGAAAGAGGGAGATAGAGGAGGGCGAAAAGGAAGGAGAAGAAGTGAGAGGATGTGAGTGGGAGTGAGACAGGAGTGAGCTTGAGAGACAGGAGGGAGGGTGGGAGGAAGGAGTGGAGGTGCGAGAAAGGAGTGGGAGAAAGGAGTGGGAGTGGGAGAAAGGAGTGAGAGTGAGAGGGAAAGGGAGCCGGGAGAGAGGGAAGAGAGGTGGGGAGGGAAGAGAGGGAAGAGAGGTGGAGAGGGAAGAGACGGGAGGGAGTGGAGGGGAGAGGGAAGAGAGGGGAAAGAGGGGAGAGAGGGGAGAGGGGGAGAGAGGGGAGAGAGGAGGAGAGGAGAGGAGGAGAGAGAGAGCTAGAGGGGAGGAGAGGGGAGAGAGGAAAGAGGAGAGAGGGGAGAGAGGGGAGAGAGGGGAGTGAGGGGAGACAAGGGGAGAGGGGGGAGTGAGGAGAGAGGGGAGAGAGGGGAGAGAGGGGAGAGAGGGGAGAGAGGGGGAGGGGGAGAGGGGGAGAGAGGGGAGAGAGGGAGAGGGGGGAGAGGTGGGGGAGGTGGGGGAGAGAGGGGAGTGAGGGGAGAGAGGGGAGTGAGGGGAGAGAGGGGAGTGAGGGGAGTGAGGGGAGAGAGGGGAGAGAGGGGAGAGAGGGGAGAGAGGGGAGAGAGGGGAGAGAGGGGAGTGAGGGGAGAGAGGGGAGAGGGGAGAGAGGGGAGAGGGGAGAGAGGAGAGAGGGGAGAGGGGAGAGAGGGGAGAGAGGGGAGAGGGGAGAGAGGGGAGAGGGGAGAGAGGGGAGAGGGGAGAGAGGGGAGATAGGGGAGATAGGGGAGATAGGGAAAGAGAGAAGGGGGATAGGAACAGAGAGGGGAAAATGGAATAACATAAATCTAATGGAATGATAAAGCAGAGGTGGAGTTAGGAATAGAGTGCAATCACAAGAGCGATCAAGATAGTGCAAACCAGATGGCAAGACAGAAAAAGCAAGAGAGAGAGAGATACTGAGGCATGGGTGCGTGTATTTAGATCGAGTAAATAGATTAAAGCCATATCATATACTATTACTATGTTTGTTTGTTGGGGTTTTATGCCCTGGCAACATCTAAGGTGATATCAGGATGGGCACTGATTTGTGACAGTGCACCCTCATGTTGACTTTATACTTATAGTGCTGCCCCACTGGGATCAAGGCCGCCAGCATCACAACCTGATATCCCACTCGGTCACATTATCCTGAGAGTGAGCTAACCAGTCCTTGCGCTATCCTAGTAGTGCTGACTACTAGGCTAGGTAGCGACAAGTATCAATTTTGCAAGTCATTGATTTGACTGGGCCGGGATTCAAACTCCTGACCTTCCACACGGGAACCCTGCGCTCTTAGTCTTAAGGCCCAGTCACATACACATTAGTGGACGTAGTTGAACGTAGTGGAGGCTAACGTAGTTGAACGTAGTTGAATGTAGCGGCATCCATACTTCTCCAGTACGTTCAACTACGTTCAACTACGTTCAACTACGTTAGCCTCCACTACGTTCAACTAAGTCCACTAACGTGTATGTGACTGGGCCTTTAGTCTTACCAATTCGGCCACCGCATCTCATCATCATCATCATCATCATGCTGTCGGTCATGATGCGACAAAGACTGCTTTCATTACTTGACTGCCGCTCTCCATTTAGCTCTCTGCTGTAAGAGTTGCGTCCATGAGTCGGTCTTAATGTCTCTCAGCTTCAGGTTTCTCTTGATGGTATCCTTGAACCGGAATATTTCATGAAAGCTGCCTGCAAAAGTGCTGCTGGCTTTTGCAAGTTACCAGCGGCACTCTCTCGGGGAGCAAATAGAGGTTTCACACCGGCAAGAACATGTCAAGACAGGCGCAAAACTATTTGTCCCTGCAGTGGCTGGTCGGGAGATGTTGGGAGTTCCATACATCAACCGCCCTTAATGCTGCCACAGTGACATAGTTTTCTGTTTAGGGTTTGCTCCCTTAGCCTTCGGTTCTGTCAAGAACCTGTACCACAAGGCAGTGGTTTACAACTCTGCAAGGCAGGGGCTTCAAACTCCCTGAGGTATTGCTATACCTGTCACCGCATCTGGTTATACACTATATAATACACACCGATCACAAAGTACAACACAAAGAGCGGGTGAAACAACCGAGACAACTCCCCAGGTACTCACCCAGAGTATAAAGTTGAAGAAGTAGAGCACGTAGCGCAGGTACTCGATGCCGCAGCACCCGTCGTCCCTGCCCTTGACCTTGATGGCCGGGCCGCCTGGTTCCTTAGCCATCCCAGCGCCCGTCTGTATGTGCGTCCCCGTCTGTCTGTGCGTCGCTCTCAGCGTACAATCCTAACTACAGCGCGCGCACCGCATCCGCACGTCACATCCGGTCTGTGAGGGGAGAGGAGCAGACGACAATTAGCCGAGGTCTAGGAACGCTAAGTGGGCATGGCGACGACGGCGGGAAAAGTATTCCAACCATGTCGGTTAGCGTGTTAAGTCAGCAGTATAGAAAACATATTTAAAAAAAACATAAAAATAACAACAACAACAACAACAACAAAAAGTATTCAGCAGCAAAGACAACTTCAAAAACCGCCCATAAAAACAGCGTACACAAACGTAACATAAAGAAACTACTCAACAGGATGGAAAACTGAACAAATAAAACTAGTTAACACAATAGAAGAATTGAACAAATAAAACTGGTCATTAGCATAGACAACTTTAAAGAAACCAACTAGTCAGCATCATCGTCATCATCATCATCATCACAAAACGTGGAATACCAACAAAAACACTAGTCATCAGCATAGACCACTTACAAAAATAAAATTAGTCATCATCGTCACCATCATCATCATCTTCGCCATCATCACCACCATTATTTATCATCATCAATACAAAGCGTGGATCCTGAGATGACCTTAGATGTTGCCAGGATGTAAAACCCTAACAACCAACCAACCAAAGCGTGGAATACAAACCACAAAAAAAGTCAACAAAATAGAAAATTTACCCCAAAAAAACCCTCAAAATATAAACAAATGTGTTAGCTGTTACATGCTGGTCATAGATGATAGCATAGCTCAGTATAGAAAAACCTCGCTGTGTTGATGCTTACATACAAATTTAAAAAACATCTGTGTTCGATGTTAGAAGGCACTTGGATCACAGACAGCTTATTAGATGTGGAATGTTTGGCATTTATTTTGTTTGCTTGTGCATCATTCGACTGTGACGTCACCGCTATGCTATAAGCTCACCACCCTCACTTTGTCACAGTAACCAAATACTACTTGGAACCGAAAGGAATAGCCGAGTCGGTAGAGCACTCGCTTCCAGCGCATCGTGGATCAATCCCCCACCAAGTTAAACCATACTTATCGCAACACTGTTTACTTGCATACCAGGAGAACTGCAGGGTCCTTATGCATGAAGCGTGTTAGCACCTCTATCCCCTATTACCGGGATAGCGATGAAAAAACTATATGCATATAGCGGTGTTAGTGCTATCCTCGCGATCCTAACCCGTGTTAGCCTATGCCTCTTTTATGCCAGGGTTAGTGCTATCCCGGCAAGGATATCTGTAGATTTTGCACCGGTTCTGATCAAATTCTGTTTTTCATGAGCGTGACTATTCACTGGTGTAGTAGACTGCACTGACTTAGGCAAGTAACCACATAGACAGGTAGGCATGGGTAGTGTGTTGATATCAGGTAGCCTAGGTGGTGTAATGGTTAGCACACTGGCCCGGAATGCAAAGAGATGTGGGTTCGAGTCCTGCTCTATGCGCAATATTTCCCATTTTCATCACCCCCCCATGACACTGGGGCCATGCCCAGGATCCTGTACAAGCTACGCATTGTATGGTTGTTGAACCTACCCTATGTATGTTTGTGTAAGTGCATTGCCTGTATGTATGTAAATTGTAATACTAATTGTAAGCATTAAATGACCTTTTAAAAGACTTACAATTCCAGGGGGACGAGTGTAGTAGGCTGCACTGACCTCTCAGGCAAGTAACCACATAGTCAGGTTTGCATGGGTAGTGTGTTGATATCAGGGAGCCTAGGTGGTGTAATGGTTAGCACACTGGTCCGGAATGCAAAGAGATGTGGGTTCGAGTCCCGCTCTAAGCGCAATATTTCCCATTTTCATCACCCCCATGACAACTGGTAATGTCAAATTCTGTTATTTATGAGTAAGAGGGAATTCCCCAATCTAAAAATAGCAGCGATGACAGTTTTCACGTTAACACATACCACTTGAACCACGCCGATAAATAAAAATAAAAATCGACCATCAATGTGTCATGTTGTCCAGGCTTTTCGATCATCACTATACACATACGTAGCAATGACTACCGACATCAGTAACTCTTGATATACCTAACTATATATCTAGATTCATCTACTCCTCGAATTATCTACATCTAAATGCAGAGAGGATGCTAATTTTGTCAACAACTTGCTTCGGAGACTTGCATACAATAAATCTAGATTTGTCTAGATGTAAAAGACTTTAAATGTGTTGTGAAGAACATGCTACACAATAATTCTGTCTTATAATATAAAGCTGTCGTGGAATGGGAAGACCTTACTTTTCTAAAATTGTACTGTTATTAATATTAGATTTGGTGTTTATACTCTATTTAATTATATTCTATTTTCCTGTGGATATGTGCAATTGATGCATTGGTTCTGAAGTCCTACTCAGCTACTGGCTGTCAGGAGGTTGGTTGGTTGGTTGTTGGAGTTTTATGTCCTGGCAACATCTAAGGTCATATCAGGATAGGTACCAACTTGTGACAGTGCGCACTCATGGTGACTGTATAGTGCTGCCCCACGGGGAGACCCAGCTGCCAGCACCATGACATGATATCCCACTCAGTCACATTATCCTAACACTGAGCAAACTAGTTCTTGGCCTATCTTAATAATGCCGAGTGCCTGGCTAGGAAGTGACAAGCATAAATCTTTAGTCATTGGTTTGATTCCAACCCGTTGGTTAGAATCCCACGATCTACCAAGACTGGAGATGAACTCTCAACTCATTCGGCCACCCCGTCTGTGGCTGTCAGTGGGGTGGTTTGGTGGTTTGGTGGTGGAAATCATCTATTAAGCAGGGATGAAAGTGGTCTCCGGGGAAAAAAGTGGAAATGCTGATATTCTCCCATAGGCTTAGCATTGTCAGGGAATCCCTGAAAAATCCTGGAAGTCGGGTTTCATACATATTGGTATATGCTGATAGTGCTGCGCCGTTAAAAGCATGTATTAGTAGTATACGCTGCTAGTTCTGCGACATTTGCACCACATATCGGTATAAGCTGATAGCACTGCGGCGTTAGAAGCATGTATTAGTAGTACTAGTATACGCTGACCCTGCTTCAGCGTTTGAAGGCATTAGTAGTATACGCTGCTAGTGCTGCAGCGTTTGCACCACATATTAGTCTACGCTGATGGTGCTGCAGCGTGAAACAACTTATTGGTTGGTTTGTTGTTGGAGTTTTACATCCCGCCAACATCTAAGGTCATATCAGGAAGGGTGCAACGTATACTATTAGTATACACTTAAACTTAGCTACAGGAAAAATCCCGGAAATCCGCGAAATCGCGGAGATCTTTCATCTCTGATTAAGGTTCCATCTACACGTAAGAGCTGCCACAGGCAACATCTACCATATCACATGACTTTGCATAAATATTTTCACAGCAGCAGAGAGAACTTCTAACAACACACTGACACCCCAATGTGCCTCCCAACGAGACTAACTACAGACCGGAAGTGAGTGTTGTTCCGGAAGTGAGGCGACGCATGCCCAGCGTACTGCATGGTGATGCGCATGTGTGAAGCCTTTAGGTTGTCATCTGCTGCAAGTAAGTGTCTGTAGTTGCTAGTTGGGTTCACTCATTAAAATGCAGCATTCTCATTGAAAAGCTGACATTTTAAGGAAATAATAATCGAGTAGGTTTGTTTGGTCGCTAATAGCTAACATCATAGTGGGATAAATCAAGTTAAAATAGGTTCAAACATTCTCAGCAACATTATCAGCAGTGAAAAACTAAGCGTTTTGAGTTTCTGTCATTTTCTGAGATAAATAAATATATTAGGTTGATCATTGGAATCTACTGAAGATTGGCTTGAAGTCACTTGGATTCAAAATGGCTAACTTTGGAGATGTTTGAAGTGGAAGCATGCAAAATTAATCTTTGCAAGCATGTCAAAACTCTGACTCAATAGGCTTCTGTGGTAACATGTGTAAGGATGCAAAATTAATCTTGGCAATCATGTCAAAACTCTGACTCTATTCACACTATTCACGCGTGACCTAATTCGGCATCAGAACGAGTCTGAGTAAGCGTCAGTATTGGAAATGGTCATAAGATACTACTGTGTGCCGATGTGTATGTACTACTACATAAATTAAAGGAGTAAAATTTGAAGATAGTCACGTTTGAAACTATCATATTCATTTTTGCTTACCTTTTTTCTATTTATTGGTCAATTTTCATGAAGATTGAGTAATGATCAGATGCATTTCAGTAGGCAATGTCACTCACCATCGCTGCCAATCTTTTCTTAAATTCAAAATTGCATAACTTTCTTAATATAGATATATTAAAAAAATATATTTTGACCCTTTTAAAGCTTTTATTAATTTGTAATTACTAAGACTAGTTGTTTAACTGTGTTACACAGATAACTACGCTGACAGTGCTGCATGATACATGATACCACCATAACTATGCAGACTTGAAATTGACAGTCACATTGTAGTTAAAGAATGGGAAAAGCACCATGCAAGGGTCACCCAATCTTCGTGAAAATTGGCCAATAGATAGAAAAAAGGTATGCAAAGATAAATATGGTAGTTTAAAAAATGAATACCCTCAAATTTGAGTGATTTCGACAGGTATTGGTCGACAAAAAGTATTTGCATGACTTTTCATACAGCGGCGCCTCACAGACGCGAACGTGGCCTCGGTATGGTTTCAACATGGCCGCGGCGTGAATAGGCTTCTGTGGTAACATGTTCTATTTAATTGCCTCAGTATTCTCTTCTGGGTGGCGACAAATGTTAAATAGGTATGCCAGCATTTAAGTTAGTTGTAGAATCAAATCTAGATAATTGTTTTGATTTTGAAAATTTGATGTTTTCATCGGACTATGCAGCCCTAAGGGGAAAAAATCCAAGTGTTTTTTGTTTGTTTACAGGGCATCTAATACCAAACGGCATGTTGGAACACATTGAACCACAAGTAGATCAGTCCTGATGGACAGCAGACGACATTTAGCTACACAATGCTACAGGCCCTTTCCCCAATCTGATCATAGCTGATCTAAAGAACACCAAGTGTGGGGGTGAGTGCACATCACAAAGTGGTTGTTTGTTTGTTGTTTTACGTCCTAGCAACATCGAAGGTCATATCAGGATGGGTACCGACTTGTGACGACTTGTGACAGTGCACACTCATGGTGACTTTATAGTGCTGCCCCACTGGAAGACCAGGCCGCCCACACCATGACCTGATTTCCCATGCAGTCACATTATCCTGAAACTGAGCAAACCAGTCCTTGTCCTATCCTAATAATGCCAGGCTAGGAAGCAACAAGTATCAATTTTTAAGTCATTGGTTTGACTCGACCAGGGTTCGAACCCACGATCCCACGATCTACCAACAGGGGAGACGGATGCTCTAACTCATTCGGCCATCCCGTCTGTTCTTGGTGAACGCAAGCCCCCCTGTGTGGAAGGAGGGTTAACCGACAGATGGCAGGCATGCGCCTAGCAACCATCGCGTTTCCCACATTGTAACTAAGGTACGCGTTTCAACACATTGTAACTAAGGTACTTCCCCGCTAGCGGATCCAGATGGCTTGGCTGGATCCGCTAGTGGGGAAGTACCTTAGTTACTATGCGTTCGGGGAGCAGTCGCTTGTTGGTTCTTTTTCCACCAGGAAAGTTAGATTTTGTTAAAGGTTTGTTTGTTGTTGTTTTACGTTCTAGCAACATCTAAGGTCATATCAGGACGGGTACCGGCTTGTGAGAGTGCGCACTCATGGCGACTTTATAGTGTTGCCTCACTGGAAGACCAGGATGCCAGCGCCGCCACCCAGACCTTGCCCTATTCTAATAATAAAGCCGAGGGGCTGGCTAGGAAGCGACAAGTATTAATTTTTAAGTCATTGGTTTGACTCAAGACGCTCAACTTATTCGGCCATCCCGTCTGGTCTCCCAACTTTCTGAGTACGACCATACTATCATTGTACCAAGCTCATCTAATATAGATCTAGTTCTAGCAAGCCTGCTTGCTACAATTAAGCCCATGACTGGACGCGGTGGCCGTATCGGTAGAACGCAGGCCTCCCATTCGGGCGATAGGGAGTTCGATTCTGGGTCGAGTCCAACAACTGAATTACAAAATTGATACTTGTCGCTTCCTACCTTGGCACTCAACATTAATACAATAGAATAATGTGACAGTGGGATATCGGTCAACAAACAACCAACCAAACAACCAACCAACCAACCAACCAACCAGTCGGTACCCGTCCTCATTTAACCTTAGATGTGGCCAGGATGTAAAACTCCAACAACAACCAACAAGTCGGTACCCGTCCTGATATGACCTTAGATGTTGCCAGGACGTAAAACTCCAATAACCAACCAACCAAAAAGTTGGTACCCGTCCTGATATGACATTAGATGTTGCCAGGACGTAAAACTGCACCAAAAAACCATCCAAGCCCATCACTAACCTGAGTGCTCAGAGTGGCTGCGCTAACGCCGTCTACGTACGTCACGTGACGTGTGGACGTGAGTGCGAATCCAAAGTGAACGCAGGCCGTCCGGCGTTCGGGGGATACTCCGAAACCAGCGCCATTTCCATCTGGAACTCCTTGAAGTGTGTTAATGACCACGTGACGCAGATGTAGCAGTCAACAACTCGCGCGCCTAGCGTCTGCACTCTCCCAGCCGAGTCGTGCCCAGTCCCTCCCTCCACCGTCACCGCCACCGCCACCCCTCTCGCTGGACAAGAAAAAAGCTGCGGGTGGAGAGTGACGCAAACTGGTCACCAGGCGCCAGGTAGCGCCACTAAACAGGCACTTTCGGCCCCCCCCCCCCCCGCCCCCGGTGGCATATCAGTCTTCGGGTATCCCCCCAGCTCCACTCAGCCAATACAGATCCGCGTGACGTCACAATCTCGATGGTTTCCAGCGACAGTCGCTTCCCGGTGACCCGCCCACCCTGACTGCGATCGGGTTGTCGCCTCCGAAACAAGGCTACCACTTTAAATTGTACATGTCCTGAGTTAAATGTGGTTTATAATTTAATATGCCTATATTATTACCAATAGAGCAGTGCTGCCGAGTTTAGTTTCACGAGTTCTCACTAGCCGGAACTGGAGCTCACATTGGTCAGGACAGGGGGCGCCACCTACCACTCCAGCAATGACCGCCTCCCGGCATACATCGCTACACGCCGCATTTTGGTACCTTTTTTTTGTTAGTAGGAGGATGCCAATACCAGCTAAAGTTGATTGGACTCAACCAATTAAATGTGATTGCCAGTATCAGTCAGCGTTTACTGTATTCAACGAACCACATGTGATTGCCAGTACCAGCTACAGTCTACTGGACTCAACCAAGCACATGTGATTGCCAGTACCAGCTAGAGTCTACTGGACTCAACCAATCAAATACGATTGCCTGTACCAGTCAGCGTTTACTGGATTCAACGAATCACATGTGACTGCCAGTACCAGCTAGAGTCTACTGGACTCAACCAATCACTCAACCAATCACATACAATTGCAAGTACCAGCTAAAGTTTACTGGACTCAACCAATCACATGTGATTGCCAGTAGCAGCCAGCGTTGACTGGACTCAGCCAATCACATTTGTTGCCTTCCATCGATAAAACATAATACTAATTCGCTACGGAACACCAACTGCATTCTATTGACTTCATATGACACCAGTGCTATTCGTCATTCCAGAAAGTATCCAAGAACCAATTTGGCACATGCGCACTAAACACGGGACACGCCATGAATAAGTGAGCAATGCATCAGGTGTCCCCTGTTTAGCTTTCAACACACGCCATGATAAGACTCAGACAAAACACAGATAAGTCAGGCTGAGCCCGAGCCCGATGACATTCATTAACCAATTCACCGCGCATAGATAATTCTGGAGGTGTGGGGGGGGGGGGGTGTCTACAAATAAATTAAACAAAACAATTTACAAACAACTCCATTACTCTCGCAGTGTATCGCTTGTGGTTTGTAAATGTCCTCTGCGCCCTCAGTCATTGCAGACGACATTTGATAAGAGTAAGAACCAGAATCAAGCTGGAGACAAAACACAAAACGCTATACTGAACCCAGTTTGTTTAAAAAGTAGCAACAGGTGGCAGCACGCTAGCAGGAACAGTCCCTACGGTGGACTGTTCCACCCTTCACTCGTGGCCACCCCCTGGGGTTTGAAGCTATGTCGGTGTTACTCCCTCGTGTTTGGCATTACTAGGATAGGGAAAGGATTGGCTAGCTTAGTATCAGGATAATGTAACTGAATGGGAAATTGGGTCATGGTGCTGGCGGCCTGGTCTCCAAGTGGGGCAGCACTATAGTAAAGTGACCATAAGTGTGCACTGTCACATGTCAACGCCCGTCTTTATATGATCTTCGATATTTTTGTTTGTTTATTGTTGTTTTACATCCTGGCAACATCTAAGGAATATGACCTAAAACTCAAACAAACAAACAACTCCGAAATAGTAATCCATTAGTCACCGACCACCCAGAAAAAAACTTCCCACTGAGTCCTGTAAGCTTTAACTAGTTTAAGGCTTAAAGTTGTCCGGTAAACCTCGCCCAGAAACAAACGAATTCGGTATACAAACACATCGTTGCTTAGTTTTTGCAGTTCATTCAGCTGAACATGTGGGGGTGGGGGGTGTTGAAGTCTGTGATGGATGAATAACATCACGGGTGGGATTCCCTCATCACAACACCTAGAGGGGTTCCCCACACAGGGGAATCCATGGAAACCACCAAGATGGGCACCACAGAAAGTTCCCAATTCAACTTTTTTAAGTCTAGTAATCGACATGATTTAATCAATTATTCACACAAAAAGTACCTGGTTATAATAAATATGCATTCAATTTAATATTTAGCATTTTACATTTTTAGATTGCAAATTCTGACATTTTTCTCAATAGGGTTGTCTAAAAAAGCCTTGTCAGTGATGCTGGACTAACTACAACATAACAGTAGCAACCAACCTCAGCACTGTCCCCCTCATATGCAGTAGCATAAACTGAAAACATGCAACGGTATGCTTGGAGAGCATTTGTCGGTGTACGATTCCCGTCTGTACGAGGTATACCCGGCCCCTTTAATGGAGGTCGACTCGCCGCTTGCGTCCCCCTGATACTGTTTGAATCGACTAAAGCGTATAGTCTTATCACTCTTATCTGAGAACAAGTTAACCTCAAGTCCGGTAATCTAGATGTATATCGACATTCATGGAAATACAAACCTGCCCCCCCCCACCCCCCTCACCCTATTCCCCCACCAGTTAAGTGCGTAGCGGAAGTGACTGGAGTATGTCGGTTGCGCAGTGCATGCTGGGTGCAGCCTAACCGGAAGTCGGCTGGTGGATAACCGTTATCGGTGTCGGCTCTAAAAACCCGGCAGATGACCCCTAAAGAGAGGTCACGTGGTGTAATTTACACACGCTTTTCACGTCATTCACTTTGGAACAAATTAAAGATGTAATCTCTGTATTTAATCAGAGGAGTTATTTATAATAATAATAATAATAATAATAATAATAATAACAACAATAATACAAGTTTTATTACTGATTGTAGATTTTCCAGGTGAAATGGCACGTGCATAGGTAGGCGTCGGTACGTTGATTGCATCACCCCACCAACTCCCCCCCCCAGTTCAATCATTCACCATAAGCCATACATTTAAAATTAAAGTTGCATAGTACGATGGCTTTGAGTTTTTGCTATTTTCCGAGATAAATATATTATACTAATCGTTATAATCTACATTACTTTAGTTTGAAGTAACTTTGATTTTAAATGGCTAAGTTTGAAGATATTTGACGTCAAAACATGCCAAAATAATTTTGGCAAGCAGGCCAAAACTCTGACACTGTAGACGTCAGTAGTAACAGGTTCTATTAATTGACTTATTATGCCCTTCTATGCAGCAACAAATGCTTAATAACTGCACCAGTGTCTAAGTTGAATATGTAGAATCAAATCTAGATAAATGTTTTGGTTTTGAAAATTTGATGTTTTAATCGGAATATGCAACTTAACTTTGAATGCATAAATAAATACATGGTCCCAAATTTAGTAGGGTTCTTCCCCTACATGTACTGGAACGGGACCTGACTAGAACAAGGCCAGGGACCTGACTAGAGGAAGGACAGGGACCTGGTATAATTCGTTGGAGTTTCACGTCCTGACAACATCTAAGGTCATATCAGGATGGGTACCGGCTTATAACAGTGCACACTCATGGTGACTTTATAGGGCTGCCCCACTGGGAGACAAGCCTGCCAGCACCATGATCCGATTTCCCACACAGTCACATTATCCTGATACTAAGCTAACCAGTGACAACTTGTATCAATTTTGTATGTCACTGGCATAACTCGACCGGGAATTGAACTCCCTACCTTCTGCAGGGGAAGCCTGCGCTTTACCGATATGGCCACCGTGTCAGGTTGCCTACGGTTAGTTGGACACCATCTTTGATACCTCAGAGTGTTTGCTTGTTTGTTGTTGTTTTAAGTACTATGAACATGTAAGGATACTTCGACTTCATAAAGGACCTATTTTTAGCAGAACATGATAGAACTGGATCGCAAACACTTCACCACTGTCACAATTCGTTACCAATGTACAGTTTACTCTGTCAATAATGGCCTCTGTCAATAATGAATCTCTGTCAATAACGGCAAAAAGTGCTGGGCCCGTCACAGCACCCCTTTAATTTAATAGCATTGTCTCTGTGTCTAACGGACAACTGTCTTATGCAGACAAGCCGTTTTTTCACCTATTTGATTAATATTCCCTGTCAATAATGACATGTCATATAGTTATAATATAGTAGAAATGACTGATTGTACAAATGACCAAATTAGAAATGACAAGTTGTAGAAATGACAAATTGTAAAAGCGATGAATAGTAGAAATGACTAATTGTAGAAATGACAAATTGTACAAATGACTTTGTAAGGACCATCCTAGAAAGTCAAGTATAAAAGAAAAACATTGGTTTCAACCCATTCCGTCAGTCAGTCTCTGCCTATAACTGATCCCTCTCTATAACGGCATCTTGCTCCAGTCCCATGGGTGTCCGTTATACACAGAGTAGACTGTACATGACATAAAGATTGCTGAATGGGAGATTTAAGTATTTAACTAACAGACCCGGACTAATAGGAAATTAGCTACTGTTTGACATTCTTAGATGTAAAAATGCTCAAACTAGACTGATCCCTTGCTACATACTTTTTAAATGGCATCACATTAATTTCTTAATTTGTCCAGCAGCCTCTATCTGGACTCGACACCTACAAGTCCGAGCAGACGAGATTCAGTCCGAATAGATCAAATTTGTTCCGAACACACATTTAGTCTGAGCAGTAAAGATTTAATCTGAGCGGATGAGATTTAGTTCAAGCAGATGAAATGTTGTCTGGACAAACAATTTAGTCTGAGCAAACAACAAATTGTTTGAGTAGACAAGAGTTTGTTCGAACAAATGAGATTTAGTCAGAGATATTTAGTCCGAACGGACAAAATTTACAGCCGAACAGGACAATAAATAGCCCAAACAGACGAGATATATATCCGAACAGACAACATATTTAGTCTGAGCAGACAAGATGTTTAGTCCAAACAAACGAGATATGTAGTCCAAACAGACGAGATATGTAGTCCAAACAGACGAGATAGGTAGTCCAAACAAACGGGATATTTAGTCCAAACAGACGAGATATGTAGTCCAAACAGACGAGATATTTAGTCCAAACAAATGAGATATTTAGTCTGAACAGACGGATGCTTAGTCCAAACAGACAGTATTTAGTCTGAACAGACGAGATATTTAGTCTGAACAGACAAGACATTTAGTTCAAACCGACGAGATATTTAGTTCAAACAGATGAGATATTTAGTCCTACTGGACAAGATATTTAGACTAAACAAACAAGATGGTTAGATTGAACAGATGAGATATTTAGTCCGAACAGACGAGATATTTAGTCTGGGCAGACGAGATTCTTGGAAGTAAGCGGGTTGAAAGCAGACGCTGTGACCTTTGCACCCGTCATGTCGGTCAAGTACATGTAGGCCATAATGGCGAAGCACGGGGAGGGGGGGGGGGGGGGGCAGACCCTGCTGCCTGGTGGTGACAGCGCCGACTGCACCCGACCTGCGCCGAGTCAGACTGACCCACTCAGTACGTAGCACTTTTCTCTTGACCGTCCTGATATGACCTTAGATGTTGCCAGGACGTAAAACTCAAACAACCAAAACTTAAGCAAGTATCTAAATTGGACTCTACATCTCTAACTTAGATAATGATGCACTAATTAAGCAGTTGCTGCCACATAGAAGGGTAAACTGAGTCAATTCAATAGAACATGTTACTGCTGTTCTATGGTGTTAAGAGTTTTGGTGTGCTTGCCAAAATTAACTTGACATGTTTCTACTTCAAATATCTCAAAAGTTAGCCATTTAAAATTACAATTATTTCAAACTAAGGTAAAGTAGATAGATTATAACAATCAACTTAATATATTTATCTCAGAAATGACAGAAACTCAAAATCATGGGGCTCTGCACCTTTAAAGTTACATACTGGGCACAGTCGCCCAATCAGTATGGCACAAAGCTTCCTGTGCGAAAGGTCGGGTGTTCGAGTCCCAGTCAAGTCAAGCCTGCTGAGCAAAATGACTTAAAAATGTATGCTTGTCGCTACCAAGCTTTGTGCTCTGCATTTATAGGATAGGGCAAGGACTGGTTAGCTAAGTATCAGGATAATGTGACTGAGTGGAATATCGAGTCAATGTGATGGTGTCTTGGCCTTCCAGTGGGGCAGCACTATAAAGTCACAATAAGTACACACCGTCACAAGTCAGAATCCGTTCTGATATGACCACAGATGTTGCTAGGACATAACAACAACAAAAACAACTAAAGTTGCATAGTCCGAACAGATGGGTTCGAATCCCACGATCTACGAAAACGGGAGACGGAGAGTAAACTGATTCGGCGATCTCGTCTGGTACACTTGGTAGGTAGGTAGCCCTGCCGCGCAGACCAACCCGACGTGACTGTTATGTTGGTTGATAGACAACAGTCGCATTGAGCACCGTCGTCCCACAGTTCAGTCAAAGCACATCATGGACAGGACCAAAGACTGAGTCTTCGGGAGTAAGCGCTGCCACCTGTCAGTGCCAGCTCCCTCATCACACCGCCCCCCCCCCCCCCCCCCCCGCCCCCCAACCCAGTGAGTGGAAAGGTAAGGTGAGCAGGTGAGAGTCTGCTTTGATTAACCTATACGCAGCGCCACCTATCAGTTCACTGCTGCATTAGTGTGGTGCTCTTGAAACATTCACAGCACCACCTATCAGTTCACTGTTGCATTGATGTGGTGCTGTTTAACCCATTCACAGCGCCACCTATCAGTTCACTGCTGCATTAGTGTGGTGCTGCTTGAAACATTCACAGCGCCACCTATCAGTTCACTGTTGCATTGATGTGGTGCTGTTTAACCCATTCACAACGCCACCTATCAGTTCACTGCTGCAATAGTGTGGTGCTGCTTAAAACATTCACAGCGCCACCTATCAGTTCACTGCTGCATTTGTGTTGTACTGCTTAACCCATTCACAGAATGAAAACCTGTTAAATTAGTTTTGACATGCACATACAAAATCTGACACCATAGACTTTGGTAGTAACAGGTTCTATTAAATTGCCTTAGTATTACAAATCGTGGGACTCGAACCCATGGGTTCGAACCCAGGTCGAGTCAAACCAATGACTTAAAAATGTATGCTTGTCTCTTCCTAGCCAGGAGCTCAGCATTATTAGGATAGGCCAAGGACTGGTTTGCTCAGTGTCAGGATAATTTGACTGAGTGGGATTTCAGGTCATAGTGCTGGCAGCCAGGTCTCCCAGTAGGGCAGCACTATGAAGTTCCCTTTTTTTATCTGTTTATTATTTAACGACACTTCTATATAGCGCATTGATTTTCATCATCGGCTATTGGAAATCAAACATATACATTCTGACATATTTCTTTGGTGGAAACCCAATGCCAACACATAGGCTGCTCTTTCCGATAAGCAGCAAGGGGTCTTTTATATGCACTTTCCCACAGATAGGACAGCACATACCACAGCCTTTGACGAACCAGTTGTGGACCACTGGTTGGAATGGAAAATAGTCCAAACTGCAAATGTGTCCACTGAGCAGGATTGATCGGATGACCCACACCTTCACAGATGGACACTCTACTGCCTGAGCTACGTCCCGATCCCTTACGAAGTTCCCATGAGTGCACACTGTCACGAGTCGGTACCGTCCTGATATGACCTTAGATGTTGCCAGCATGTAAAACCCCAACAACCCACCAATCGACTTAGTATTATTCCCTTCTATGCAGTAAAGTGCACCAGTATTTGCATGTAAGTTGGATAGATCAACTCAAATCTACATAACCATTTTGGTTTTTAAAATTTGAAGCTTTCATCGGACTATGCAGCTTAAACTAGGTTACACACACTCTGCCTTGGTAGATAGCTCTCCAGGATTATCAAGACCCGACAAGCGTTATCTACCTATATTTGCGCTCACCTCGCTCAGGCAGTTTGCTCTAGATAACACACTGCTATCTTGTGTTGACCTTTGAACTGACAACTCATCCATTTATTGCACACCGATAACCAATCTACATAATCAATCTATTTTAAATAGTAGGGGCTTCACCTGGAGTTATATTTGCGAACTATTAACTAAATAAATACAGAGAAATAACTATTATAACAATTAGAATTGCCTTATAGTTAAAGATTTCAAGTGCAAACCATTAGATAAATCACAAACTGTCTCCATTTTAAAACAAATTGCTCATCCCAAAACCATCGATTAAAAAAAAGAATTGCGACTCTGGATGAGAAAAGAAACAAAAAATAAGAACATTGTTAATGAAGCTTCAACGCCTTGTTCCTCACCTGAGTCCCGACGGCTTTATATGAGAGTGTCAGTTCTTACTGACATTATTAAAAACACCCTTTCTATGCTTACACCTGCAGTCTTTATTATTAGTAGGGCACTTCCGGTTCTGTATCTCTCACTTCCGGTTCTGTGGGCTGGGAGGTGCGGAGGTAAACCATGTTAGGCTGAAAGCATCTCGACGTCCCCTGCTGTCAGCACCAATACAGACGGCCCCGCGTCTTAACCTGCTGATCCTATACGGACCAGTCGGATCGCCTTCGTACGAGCCCTGCCCCGTCCGTGCCCACCGGCTCTCCACCAAAGGGCTCGTAACCATTTCCATATTGTGGGTTGCTGTTGTTGCGGTTGGTTGCCACCGTTTATTGCAACCGTTTGTAAAGACTAAGGCTCGAATCTGTGGTTGTGTAAGCAGGCTATGGTGAAATCATACAGACAAAGAGAAAGGAAGAGTATAAAGTGTAAAGAAGGAGAGAGTCATGCCCTCTGGTTTATTATTTATATGGTTACATGGGTTCATTGAAGAGTATCACCCCACCCCTTTCCCCCAATGGGAAACAAGCATTCTTGGCCCTACCAATAGGGATCCAGCATTCCTGGTCCCCATGGATACCAGTGGTCTGCCCACCACCAAAAGCTGTATGGCCCCATGGCCACCACCAACCTTGAGCTTTGAGTGTGGGGATCCCTATCCCAGCAGAGGGGGTAGGCCCTGAGTGCACTCACACCCAGACCTGCCAGCTATGTCTATTAATGGTGCTGTCACATTACGACGCATCGCACAAACGTACATCGACGTGTGTGATTTTTTGCGATCAAATAACGTATATAACATTCACCGGCATTCTGTGAACATACCGTGAGCATAATTCGAGCATTTTTCACCGGGAGGTACGTTAGCCACACGGTGGTCATACTTTGACCATACGCTGTGTATACGTTATGTATACGTCCAACTTTGCCCCCCACGCCAAAAAGTTCTACGGTTCTCGATGTAAAAAAGTGATTTTACGCGTTGGTGGCGAGCTGGCGAGATGAGCCGTAATGTGACAGAGCCATTATATCCCACTCAGGCACCACCAACCCATACATATTATATATACATACATGTGACTGGTCATGTACACCGATCAGTAATAGAACATTTGCATTCCCCCCTATGCCGCATATCGGAATATTTTATATGTTGCTGCTGCTGCTGCTGCTGTTGCTGTCACTTCTGTTGCTACTGTTGTTGCTGCTGTTGCTGTTGCTACTGTTGTTGCTGCTGTTGTTGCTGCTGCTGTTGTTGCTACTGTTGTTGCTGCTACTGTTGTTGCTACTGTTGTTGATACCGCTGTTGCTACCATTGTTGCTACTGTTGTTGCTACTGTGGTTGCTACTGCCGTTGTTGCTAATGCTGTTGCTACTGCTGTTGTTGCTGCTGTCATTGCTACTGTTGTTGCTACTGTTGTTGCTACTGTTGTTGATACTGTTGTTGCTACTGTTGTTGCTACTGCTGTTGCTACTGCTGTTGCTGGTACTGTTGTTGCTACTGTTGTTGCTACCTTTGATGCTCCTGTTGCTGTTTCTGTTGTTGGGTCTGTTGCTGCCACTGCCAAGGCTCCCGCCACAATTTCTGCCGCTGTAGTGCTATTGTTGCTGCTACTGTTGCTGTTAGTGTTCCTGTTGCTATTGTTGCTGCTGTTATTGTTGTTGCAGTTGCTGTGGTTGTTGCGGTTACTGTGGGTTTTGCTGTTAAGCAACACCAACATGACCCGATATCCCACTCAGTAACAATATCCTGATATTGAACCAACCAACCGACCTGTGAGGTACCAGGCAAGGTAGGTAGCAATAGGTAGCAATTTTCTAAGTGCACCATAACTCGATATATCCTATTGAATCACATTCTCCTGACAAACCAGTCCTTGTACATTATCCTAGTAATGGTGAGCGCCAGGTAAGACAGATATAAATTAAGTCATTGGTTTGACTCGGCTAGGATTTGAACTCCTGACCTTCCGCACGGGAAGCATGTGCTCTAACGATTCCGCCACCGCATCTGGTGAGAAAGGGGAAGAAAGAGACAGATGGTGCCACCTGGTCTAATTAAGGAACTACGGTACACCTCTAACATATGCCTGCTATAACAGCAGTTTGTTAATATTCACATAAACAGTTTTAGATATGCCGTACATTTTTGGTTCCAGCTAAATGGGGGAGCAAGGCCATGGTATTCCAGGGGGAAAAAAGCGAGAATGTAGAAGGCAGCAACTGTGCAGTTAAAAATAAATATAAAGAAATGCAATAGAAGTATTGTGGTAGGCCTGATGTCAGCCGTTCCACGGTCTTGCACTCCCTGTCACGCACACACGGAAGAACGCCAATATCCAGAGACAGTATGCTTCAACTGGTTTATTGCTAAACCTATCCACTCTCCGCAGTCAAGTGACCCGCCCCTAACTCGCTAGGTCCCACATCACCTCTATAGGTGGGTGGGGGCTGTGCTGGCCACACGCAGTAGAGGGCAGCCCAGTCGGGGCCCTGCCAGTGGCTAGTGTGCCGCCACCTAGCGTAGTTCAATGTAACTGTAGGTGTGTGGTGTAGTGTCTGCCACCAATGCCTGGTAGTGGAGCTCATGTACAGACTACTACAGTATCCTTGTTACTTTGATTTGCATTATATATAGGCTAAGTAATTTATTATGTGACATGTGACAGTTGATATAACTGGCAAAGGTTCTCAGATCATTTTGTTGGAATTCTCCCTTCAAGCTACCATCTATGTACATAACCATAGCGCCATTTTGGTCTACCTTTGCAACTAGCACTGCCCAGTGCTCTGCCTTAGACCCATCCATATATACAGCAAAAGCTCTCGAACCGGCCACCACCTCAGATCGACCATTCCCCTATATCGCTCGCTTTATTTGGGTCCCAAAGAATCGCCCCATGGTATTATTGTAATGATAAAAAAAACTCCCTACACTGACCACCTCACTAAATGGAGGATCTAAAGTCGGTCCCATGGTTGGTCGATTTAGAGAGGTTTTACTATATAAGAGAAAATACATCTGAGAAATTATTTGAGGAAATCTTGTTTGACTGCATAGTGAGAGGCCTACTGCCATGAAAGAAGATTCATGAAGGGAAGGGATTCAAAGGTAATGCATGTATGAGGGAAGCCACAGCAGAAGCCATACGAAGGGGTACCGGATCTAATCAGTGGATGCAGCTGGAAAGGCACAAGGGAGACCGCGTAAATTAAAGGAAAGCCGGATGTAATGCGCAGAGGCCTTTGGCGGAGCGGTCGCTTATAAGAAAAGCCGCATGATCAGATGGGCTCATTGAGGTATTACATCCTAGCAAGATCTAATATAATATCAAAGAAATGAGCCATATAGAGACAGTAATGTCTGTAGCATTCGGTGCTCCAGCAATTTCATTGGTAATCCTCATTGCAGAATGGCATCATTCTAAGTTGATTTTTTGTTCTCTTGAAATCTGGCGGATGCTACAGGAGACGAAATGTACATGCGGGAAACCATCTTAATGTCAAATTAAAGGCGTTTTCCTCATAAATTCGTGCATTAGTAGACACAAGTAAAGTGCTCACAGTAATCAGAGAAGCCTAGAATTTTGCTTATGTTGCGTAAGTATTTTTTATTAATTATTATAAATGAAGGTATGGCAGAAGCCATACTGAATCACAAAGAAAATGCATTAATAAAAAGACATTAGACAGGAACTCAATTAAACACGGAAGCCACAGGAAAACCAATGCATTCGATCTAAATAGATAATTAAGCCACTGAAGAGCTGCAATCCATTTCAAGCACGTCCCCAAAGAATCAATTGGAGGCTGTTCAGATCAATAATGTGCAGGCTCTAGAGGATGAACTGAGTGTAAGCTGCGAAGCCATGGGTGAAGCCATGGGTGAAGCCATGGGTGAAGCCACGAGTAAAGGCATGGAGGGATTAGACTCATGGCAGAAGCACAAAGAAAGCCATGGAGGAAGCCATGGGGAAAAACATGGGGATACCACATGGGACGCCATGGAGAAGCCACGATGGAAGCCATGAGGAAACCACTGTGAAAACCATCGGGGAAGCCATGACGAAAGCCATGATGGAAAACTAGGATAAACCATGAAGGAAACCATGACAGAAACCATGAGGGAAGCCATGAGGGGAAACCATGAGGGAAACCATGATGGGAGCCATGAAGGAAGCCATGACGGAAACCATGAGGGAAACCATGATGGGAAGTAATGAGGGGAAATATTGAGGGGATCATAATGGATGCCATGAGGGATGCCATGAGGGAAACCATAAGGGAAGCCAGTAGGGAAGCAAGCCAGGGAAGCAAGCGAGGGAAGCAAGCGAGGGAAGCCAGCGAGGGAAGCCAGATAGGGAACCCAGCGAGGGAAACCACAGGGAAGTTAGGGGGAAAGCTATGGGGGAATCCATGAGCTATGAGGGGATCTCCCGACATCAGCAATCCTTCAAATTAATTAGCAGTCTGTTGGTACATTCCACAAAGTATTGTGATAGATCACTGCACGCACTAACTCACTCACTACAGGTAATTAAAAGTCTTTATACAGAGTAAACAGGAATAGATTATGGAATTCAAACAGACTAGCTGACGTAGCGGGTATGGCAAATTATCCTGAATTAAAAATATTTGTGTTCTAATTTATGGCTTCAACATAGCAAATAATCATTAATCACTATTCTGAGTCGGTATGTGTGCACTAGCCTTATATTACTATATTTACCATTTTTCTTACAATTATTATTTATAATTTCCTAAATATTATGGGTGCAAATATTAATTTTAATCCGAAATCTTAGGATCACACACAGAAGCCCCAAATCAAATCTACTCTCAGTGGAAATTTCCATCATCAAGGTTCCTTTGTGGTTGACATTAATTTTAATTTGAGTGTGAAAGAACCCACTGCTTCTGGTTAAGTGCCAAGCCGCCTCTCACCACGACACACCGCTTCCCACAAGAAGCTCTGAATTATGCTTAGATATGCACTTCTGCATGCTTGCCATGAATTTTTTGCAGAAATATCACTATATTTTAGAACAGCGCTTGCTTCCATAGATGTATCCCTTTAAAGAATATGAGGCCTTGCATTCATGCAGACAGGCTGCCCACTGTCACAACAAAACAGTTATTTCTACAATGAGCATTTCTGATGATAATGTAACATCTAAAGCCCTGTTTACACACGCACCTTAAGTCACCTAAAATAATTTGCCTTTTCTAATCCACCTCACGAAGTGGTTTACATGAGGCAAACTAGTTGAGTTAAATCAGCCCTAATTCGCCTCAGCTGTGCATTCACACGCGCGTTTTGAGGTGACTTAGATGAGGCAAACTAATTGAGCCGACTTAAGGTGTGTGTGTGTGTGTGTGAACGGGACTTCACTGATGTCAAACTTCCGGTGTAAACATTCTAATCATATTGCATGTTTATTTGTTTGTTGTTTTATGTCCTAGCAACATCTACGGTCATATCAGGACGGGTACCGACTTGCGGCAGTGCGTACTCATGGCGACTTTATAGTGCTGCCCCACTGGGACACCAGGTCGCCATCACCATGACCTGATATCCCACTGATATCACATTATCCTGACACTGAGCCAACCAGTCCTTGCCCTATTCTAATAATGCTGAGCGCCAGGCTAGGAAGTGACAAGTATCAATTTTTAAATCATTGGTTTGACTCGATCAGGATTCGAACCCACGAACTCATGGGTTCGGATCTCCCATTAATATTGCAACATCTAACTAATGTCAAACTTCCCATGTGAACATTCTGATCACATTGCAACATCTAAACTGATGTCAGACTTCCGGTGTTAACTTTCCGATTATACTGCAACATTTAACTGACGTCAGACTTCCAGTGTAATATTTCCGCTCTTTTGCATCATTTAACGCCAAGACGTCAAATTACCAATATCCGATGCACCCAATACGTCCCGATGTTCGGCTTGGTTGGTTGTTGGAGTTTTATGTCCTGACAACATCTAAGGTCATACCAGGACAGGCACCGACTTGTGACAATGCGCACACATGGTGACTTTATAGTGCTGCCCCAATGGGAAATCAGGTTGCTGGCACAATGACCTAATATCCCACTCAGTCATATTATTCTGACACTTAACTACCCAGTCCTTGTCCTCTCCTATTAATGCTGAGTGCCAGGCTGGGAAGCGACAAGTATCAATTTTGTAAGTCATTGGGTTGACTCGACCGGGAATAAAACTCCCGACCTTCTGCACAGGAAGTCTGTACACTACCGATTCGGCCAGCACGTCCGGTCCCGACGTCGGGGCAATGCCCCTATGCGGACTGGGGTATTCTGCAACGTTATAAATACATATAGAATTGATATTGATGCCTCACACCTGTGTGGTGGACCTATACAGCCGCCATGAGTGTACACTGGCGCTAACATGATGCAATATCCTACTCAGTCACAATATCCTTACCCAGCGCCAACCAATCCTTGCCTTATTTTGGCTACTACTAAACCCAGCACTGGACGAGGTAATAAAATGACAAGTACAAACTTAGCAAATCTTTAATTTGAATCGGGTGCAGATAACAGGAGTGGACACTCTAACCACTAGACTATCTCATCTAGTGCAACTGCAATCTAATGTGATTTGTTTTTGTTTTTTTAAACACAGATGCATTAGCGTTGAATTGCTACAAGGCGCACACGGTCCAGAACGAGGCCACTCCGCTAATTACTCCAACATGATTATCTGATACAAGAACCGCCGAGCTTTTCCCGCGCTTACTCGGAAGCAACAGAATGTCGTCTGCGTCAGTAAAATGTCGTTTGTGCCAATAAATGTACTTATTTGTTAGTGTTTCACACCCTGGCAACATCTAGGGTTATATCAGGACAAGTACCGACTTGTGGCAGTGCGCACTCATGGCGACTTTATAGTGCTCCCCCCCACAAGAGACACCAGACAGCCAGGACTTCTTGCCATTCCAGGGCAAGTGTCCTAACCAGTATACTACCTAGGGTCTTTGATGCAATCATCCTAGTCTTGCATACCTGTCTACGTGGCGTCTTGCCTGAGGTCAGTGCAGTCTACTTATCCAGATACCGTGCTGACCAGTCCTTGCCCTATCCTATTAAGCCGAGGGCCAGGTTGGTTAGTGATGAGTATCAATTTTATAAGTCATTGGTTTAAGTCGACTGGGATTCAAACTCCGACCTTCCGCATGAGAAGCCTGCGCTATATCGATTCGGCAACCGCATCCGGTTACAATAATAATAATGATAATAATAAAAATGATAACAGAAAAGGTAAAATGGTTGGTTATTGGAGTTTTACGTCCTGGCAACATCTGTGGTGTTCTCTGTGGCGGAGTGGTAAGAGTGTCTGACTTTTTTCTAGGTCAGACTCCTAATCTGAGGGTCGGTGGTTCGATTCCCCGTGCCCCCACCTCTGCCAATTTGGATTTCCACCGCTGTGGATAACTTACAGCGTCATCAAAGGACAGTTGCTCTCATACCATGTCTATGTGGTGTGGGAGGTTAAAAATCCCTTGGGTCGGTAAAAGTGTAGGCTCGGGCTTTCTATCGACAAACTGTCTAACGGTGAAAACAAGTGTATTCAGTCTTATCCATAATAGGCAGTATAAATCTTCAAGAAAAGGTCATATCAGAACGGAAAAGGTAGAACAATTGTCATTAGTTCAACTCGAAGGCAGAGAATTGCAAAGAGCGGCTTAGAACAGACTCACCGGTAAATCCACGTAAATCCACAGGTGTCACCATCCACTACAGGCAAAACATCCAGGTGGCTGTAATGTCCCACCGCTACTTCCGGTGTACCAGTCACCCAGCCAGTCACCCAGTCCAGGCACCGGCTCCAACTCAGCCTGCCTCTGTATATCTCCTGCACAATATTTGTGTGTGTGTGTGTGTGTGCGTGTGTGTGTTTGTGTGTGTTTGTGTGGGCTGGGACCGATGGGTAGTTTCTCGTCCCAGCACTGGCGAAGATGGGATGGGGCTTGGCTGAGGGCTGAGGGCTGAGGGCTGAAGGCTGAAGGCTGAGGGCTGAGGGCTGAAGGCTGAGGGCTGGGGGCTCGGGGCTGACGGCGGGGAAGGACCCCGTCGTCTACTCTACATGTACAGCCGATGACTGCGAGGAGAGCAGGGGAATGGGAGAAGCTACTACAGACCGTGGGCCGCCATGCGCACACACACAGTACACCACACACACACACCGCAGACAAGCTGTTGCAGCGCAGTGAGCAGCTCCGAGCATCTCACCCCTCTTCGGGCAGAGCGCTCCATCCACACTGAGCAGCTCACGGCAGGGCACGCCTCCACCGACCGGGAGCGGCCGCTGAGGGGGGTGTGAATGTATGAGGTGTGTGAGTGTGTGTGAGTATGAGTGAGTATGAGTGTAAGTGTGTGAGTGTGTGAGTGGGCCCCACGCGCGCCACCGCCCGCCTCGGTCTACGCCTACTACTGGGCCTACTCACCTTCACAACGCCTACTCACTGACTGGCTCTCAGAAACCCCAGGCAGCACTTCCGTGCCCCCCCCCCCCATCCCCCAACCGGCCATCTGTCCATCTGTCTATCCATCTATCTATCCACCTCCCCATCCCTCCTCTGAGGCACCCCTCCATTTCCCTGTCAGTACTCTGGCTGTGTTATGCAGTCCACTCTGCCCTCCCTTCCCTAGCCTCCTTTCCCTCCTCCCTCCCCTCCCCTCACCTCGCTAGCTACATCAGTGGCGCCACCTATCTAAAGCGGGGATCACTCGAACCAACCCCACACCCATCTTCACACTGCCGCTAGGAAGCAACGGCCAGCTAACCTGGCTGCCATGACAACCCGGGTGCCCGTTGCCATGGCCACCCACGGCGTCTCTCCGCAGCTGGTTGCGGCTGGTTGCCGTTTTTTTTCGGTGCCTGAGTGCGTTCCATACAGGTGCAGAGGATCCCGGAGAGGCCGGGAACAAGCAGACGGCTTGAGTCTGTCAGGATCATACATTAGGATGTCTATGGCCCGATTTGGGTTTTTGCACTGACACACCTACTCACACTCACACACCTACTCACCCACACATACCCTTACTTGTTCACACACCTGACCCACATTCCTACTCACACTCACACACTTATACACCTACTCACACCCACCTCATCATCATCTTGTTGTTGGTCGCAATGCGACAAAGACTGCTTTCATTACTTGACTGCCGCTCTCCATTTAGCTCTCTGCTGTGAGAGTGATGTCCATGAGTCGGTCTTAATGTCTCTCAGCTTCAGGTTTCTCTTGATGGTATCCTTGAACCGGAGATGAGGGCAACCTCTCTTTCTGTAACCAGAAAACAGTTGAGAATAGAGGATCTGCTTTGGTAGCCTGTCTGATGACATCCTCAGGAGATGTCCAGTCCACCGGAGATTCTTTTTGATCAGGAGATCTTCCATAGAGGGCAGCCCCGTCCGTTCGAGTATTTCCTTATTTGTCACTTTGTCCTTCCAGGTTAGCCTCATGATTGAACGCAGATGTCGCATCATGAAGGCATGCAGCTTTTTCACCTGTCGTCTGTACACTGTCCAGACATCGGCTCTGTATAGTAGGGTGGATAGCACGATTGCACAGTAGATCTTGCCTTTGATCCGCATGGACACATGGTGATTGTTCCAGAGTCTCTGGCGCCATTGGTAACCCCGAACGATTCCGAGACTTCCCCTCCAACACTAACGTTCGCCATCATTCCTGTATGTAGAGCCTCGATCCACATTTCATGAAAGCTGCCTGCAAAAGTGTTGAAGTGCTGCTGGCTTTTGCAAGTTACCAGCGGCACTCTCTCAGGGAGCAAATAGAGGGTTCACACCGGCAAGAACATGTCCACACCGGCAAGACCTATTTGTCCCTGCAGTGGCTGGTCGGGAGATGTTGGGAGTTCCATACATCAACACCCCTTAATGCTGCCACAGTGACATGGTTTTCTGTTTAGGGTTTGCTCCCTTAGCCTTCGGTTCTGTCAAGAACCTGTACCAAAAGGCAGTGGTTTACAACTCTGCAGGGCAGGGGCGTCAAACTCCCTGAGGTACCTGCAAAACCTGCAATACCTGCATACCATACTCATACCCACCGACTCACATCTATTCACTCACACACCTACTCACACTCACACACCTACTCATACACTTACTCATACACCTACTCACCCACACACACCCTTACTTGTCTACACCTACTCACACATTTACTCGCTCACACACCGCCTCACCTTCTGCCCTCACACACCTACTCACACATGTACTCACACATATTCACCCACACACCTACTCACATTTACTCATTTACACCTACCTACATATCTTCTCACACCTACTCAGACACACACCTACTCACATACTTACTCACACACTTATTCACTCACACACCTACTCACACACTTACTCACTCACACCTACTTACACACCTTCTCAGATACCTACTCACACTCAAACACCTACTCATCAATCACACACATACTCACACATTTACTCACTCACTGAACTACTCACAATCACACACCTTCTCACACACATACACATTTACTCACACACCTACACACACTCACACACCTACACACACTCACACACCAACTCAGTCACACCTACTCACATACCCCTACTCACCCTCACTAAGCCTCTCAGCGAGCCAACACACGAATGCCAATTAACAAAGTCATTCAACAACTGCCCTAGACGATCCCATCCACCATCTTTAATCCCGGCCCGCTCCACCTTGCCCTGGCTCAGGCCCGCCGGACGCCACACCTCGGTTGGTTCCCGGGCTCGCCGTCGAGAGGCCGCGGGCATAAATCTACTGGCCCGTCGAGCCCTACTTACACCGCGCCCGGGCCTAAAGGCTCTGTCACACATCACCGGATTGGGGGAAACGGAAAGAAACCAAACAAAGTCCGTTGATATCCGGCATAAGTCCGGTTTGTGTCCATACAAGTTTTGAACATGCACAAAACTTGGAACGGGTGCCGCTGGATTGATGTCTATGTTTCTTGTCCACTTACCATCCCCGTTCATGTCCGTTTCATATCCGTTTCATGTCAGTTTGTCGAGGGGCCTTTGACCCAATATCACAACATTTTAATACATTTTGATACTTATCACGCCCGAATACCACCGGACTAGACAATTCTGTCCGTTGCTCAATCCGGCATAGTGTGACAGGCATTTAAGCCACTGATCCGAGGGCGCACACAGCAAAAACCAGGAGGGAAAAAAATGAAAAAAAACTAGCAAAAATTAGGAAAAGAAAACCCAGCAAAATCCAGTAAAGACCTAGCAAAAACCAGTCAAACCCAGCAAAACCAGAAATACCCAGCAAAACCCTGCAGAAATCAGTAAAGATCCAGCAATACCCTACAAAAACCTAGCTAAACCAGTAATCACCCAGCAAAAAAAAACAGCAAAAAAACCCAGCAAAACCCCGCAAAACTCCCCACTTACCCTAGTTACACCACTGTCTCCAAGACGGCTGCTAAACAACTCATAGAAAACTCATAGAACAAGTGTCTGCAACCTGGGTCATGGATATAACCCATGAATTTGCAATCCATGGTGATAAATATAGATTTGATTGGAAGATTTGTACTGCCTATCATGGATAAGTCTGAATAGACTCATTTTCACCATTAGACAGTTTGTCGATAGAAAGCCTGAGCCTACACTTTTACCGACCCAAGGGATTTTTAACCCCCCACACCACATAGACATGGTGTGAGAGCAACTGGCCTTTGATGACGCTGTAAGTTATACATGGTGGTGGAAATCCATATTGGCAGAGGTGGAGGCACCGGGAATCGAACCACTGACCTTCAGATTAGGAGTCCAACCTAGAAAAAAGTCAGACACTCTAACCACTCTGCCAGAGAGACCAACACCACAGTATATGGTCCAATGCTTATGCATCATAGGCCGCTACATTACGAGTGAATTCGTGATAACATCAAGTAGAATCGAGAGCAAATGACTTGTGCATAAAATGGATAAAAGCGACACACAATTATATGGCCAGCTCGGTGCTGATTGAATTGTATTGCTCTGAAGAACAAAAACTATTCCCCCCCCCCCCCCAAATGAAACCATGAAAACCGTTGCCTCGTCAAAAGTTTATTCCGCGTATTTCTCGTTAGAAGGATCACCACTTGGCAGTACATTTAACCATGTTAGGTCACTTAAAAAATATATATAAAAGAAATGTATATATATATTTGTATAAATGAGCTTATTTAAACAAATATATATATACCAGGGAACCAGGCCACGCAATGAAAAGAAATGATTTCTTTTCATTGCGTGGCCTGGTTCCCTGGTTTAGACCTTTGTTTCACTGGTGTATATCAAATTACGACAGCAACAATCACCAGCACGGTACACCAGACGAAAACGCAACGCCCGGCCCGATAACCACGCACATTTATCAACAGGGTCGAAGGTCGAGGGGAGGAGGGAGGAGGAGGAGGGTGGGGGGGGGGGCATCTGAAAACTGTTACTTGCGCAGTCTCAAAACCACGGGGCGGTACAGGGGGAAGAACAATTTCAATTTCGGAGTGTCGGGTCTTTCTATTTGCAAGTCTTCCCGGATGCATGGCCGAATCAGTAGAGCGCAGGCTTCCGGTGTGGAAGTTCGGGAGTTCGATTCCCAGTCGAGTCAAACCAGTGACATACTAAATTGGTATGTGTTGCTACCTAGCCTGGCACTTGGCGCTACTAGGATAGGGCAAGGACCGGTTAGCTCAGTGTCGGGATAATGTGACTGAGTGGGACCTTGGGTCATACCCGGTGCCCTGGTCTCCCAATGTGGCAGCACTATAAAGTCGCCACGAGTGCGCACTGTCATAAGTCAGTACCCGTCCCGATAGACCTTAGATGTTGCCAGGATGTAAAACACCAACAAACAAGTATGTTTCATCCCTGTGTGATGCTGCAGATGGTTGGTTGGTTGTGACTGTGCGTAATCATGACGACTTTATAGTGCTTCCCCACTGGGAGACCAGGCTGGTCCTCTTGGCACTTACAAGTGTCCGTCCAGCCGTTTTCTCAGCCTCACTCTCAAAACTATATTTTATGTGTCCCATAAGGAAGTTATGGGAATGTGAACACGCACTCTTTTCACCTACAGTTCATGTCTTCCATTGCCTGGTCTTACTTTGCTTTAAAACAACAACAACAACAACAACAACAAACAACAAACAAACCAAGAGACATACACCAGGTGGCGCACCATTTCTAAAATGCAAAAAAAATGATATTCCCGATAAATGGAGATCGAATCGAAGGGCTTTTTCTCCCAGAGACTCGAGTCGGTAACGGGAAGTGACAGAGCGCACGCAGCCATGATTGGTACATGGAGGTGCAGTTAGATCGGACAGCGCCATAAGTCATGTGCTGCGGTAAACAAATCGTCCGCCTAAATAGTATTCATTGCACCAAATGTTTCGCGAAAATAAATTTTCAATTAGCAAAATTTTCATTCTTATTTCACAATTTTTTTTAACAAACTTCCTTTCACCAAAATAGAATTTCTTCTTCGCGAAATTAAAAGTTCATTGGGTTTTCACTTTGCCAAAATATATTTCTTCTTCACAAAAATATTTTTTTTAAATATTTTTAATAATTCCACGAAATCCAAATTTTCATTTCGTAAAAATATGTAAGTTTTTCACCCACCACATAAATTTCGTGAAAAGATATTTCTGTTTGGCAAAAATAAAATGTCACCGAAGTGATGGCAGCAGTTACAGACGTAGGGGTAAAGGATGAGGGCAATTTATGCGTCCTCAGTCCGTCCTTAGCCACTGCTTCGTCTCAATAATTTACTGTCACATCAATCAGCAGCAGGCCTCGTTGTGGGCAATGCAGGAGACGGAGAGGTGGGTGGACGGGGGGAGGGGAGGGGAGTGGAGGGGAGGGGAAGGGGGAAGAGGGAGGGGAGGGAAGGAGGGGCGGAAGGGAAGGGAGGGAGAGGGACAGGGAGGAGAGGGACAGGGAGGAGAGGAGGAGGAGAGAAGGAGGGATGGAGAGAGGGAGGGGGAGGGAGGGGAAAGGAGAGGAGGGAGGGGATGAATGGAAAGGAGGGAGAGGGATGGAGAAATAAATAGGTGGGATGGGAAGGAGGGAAGGGGGGAGGAGGAAGGGGGGAAGGGGGAGGAGGGAAGGAGGGAGGGGGCGGGGGGAAGGAGGGGAGGGGCGGAGGGAATGAGGGAGGGGCGGAGGGAAGAGTGGAAGGGGGAGGAGGGAAAGACGGAAGAGGGGAGAAGGGAAGGAGGGGGGGAGATGGAGGAGGGGAGGAGGGGAAGGAGAGGGGAGGAGGGGAGTGAGAGGGGAGGAGGGGAGTGAGAGAGGAGGAAGGGAGGGAGAGGGGAGGAGGGGAGATGGGGAGGACTGAAGGGGAAGGAGGGGAGGATTGGAGGAGGGGAGGATTGGCGGATGGGAGGGGGGAGGAGGGGAGGGAGGGAAAGGAGGAAGGAGGGAAGGGGGGGAGGGAAGGGAGGAGGGAAGGGGGAAGAGGGAAGGAGTGGAGGAGGGGACATGGGGACATGGGGAGGAGGGGAGGGAGAGGGGAAGAGGGGAAGAGGGGAGGAGGGGAGGAGGGGAGGAGGGGAGGAGGGGAGGAGGGGAGGGAGGGGAGGGGAGGGAGAGGGGGAAGGGGAGGAGGTGAGGAGGGAAGGGGGAAGGAGGTGAGGAGGTGAGGAGGTAAGGAGGGAAGGAGGGAAGGAAGTCCAACACGGTTGTCATTCTACAGTCTGACCTCATTAAACGACAATTGCTACCTAAAGCCTAGGTCACACCTACCCGGATCAGGGGCCGGACGAGCCCTGACCCATGATCCGGCATGGTCCATGGCGGTCCTTGGTGATCCTTGGTTGGTCCGGCCTCATCCGGGGTCACCCCAGATGTTTTTAAATGTTCAAAACATCCAGGGCGATCGGCGGAATATTGCAATCCGGGCTCGATCCGGCATCATCCGGGTGTAATCCGGGTAGTCCGGGGGTGATCTGTGGCAGTCCAGGTCATTTTTAAACTGGAAGAGCCATGTTTTAGCCCCGGTTTAGCCCGGACTAGCCCCGGTTTAGCCCAGACTAGCCCGGACAGAGTCACAGACCACTCCCATACTGCCCGGATAAGACCCAGACAAGCTGGATGACCACGGATCAACCACAGATCGCCACGGATGACCACTTATTACTCACGGACTACCCCAGGATGAGTCCCGCATTTCAGGCTATCATCCGGGGGTTGTCCAGGGCTCGTCCGTGGGTTGCCCGGGGCTCATCCGGGTATTGTCTGGGCTCATCCGGGGTGATTTGGGATTGTAGTCTGTGGCTCATTCGGGTAGGTGTGAGAGCGAGGCAAAAATAGCGATTTTATCCGGGGCTGTCCGGGACAGTCCAGGGGAGTGGTCCAGGGGTGGTCCGGCTAAAAATCCAGGGCTCATCCGGGTAGGTGTGACTTGGGCTTAAGCCCACATATCAGACGAGATGGCCTAGTCGGTAAAAGCGCTCAGGTAGTGGGTTCGATTTCCGGACGAGTCAAACCAATGACAAACAAAATTGATACCTGTTGCTACCTTTGCATGGCGCTTGGCAGTCATTACTAGGAACTAGGAAGGTCTGGTTTGGTTAGTATCAGGCTGGATAGTCAGATAGAAGCATCACGTGTTCGACACCAAGTACTCATCTAGATTTGATTCTACATATATATCCAACTTAGATACCAGTGCACTTATTAAGCATTTCGTGCTGTATAGAAGGGAATACTAAGTCATATCAATCTAATAGGACTTTTTACAGCTGAATCTTATGGTGTCAAGAGTTTTGATGCGCATGCCAAAAAATTGTATCTCCAAAGTTGGCCATTTAAAATTTAAAAGGAAGTTACTTCAAACTAAAGTAAAGTAGATTATCATGACCAACCTGATATATTTATCTAAATAAAAAAGCATCAAAATAAAAACCATCGGACTATGAATCTTTAAACACCCGACCAGGCGGGATGGCGGAATGAGTTGAGCGTCCGTCTTCCGTTTTGGTAGATCATGGGTTCAAACTCTGGTCGAGTCAAACCAATGACTTAAAAATTGATACTTGTCACTTCCTAGCCAGGCGCTCGGCATTATTAGAATAGGGCAAGGACTGATTCACTCAGTGGCAGGGTAATGGGGATATCAGGTCATAGTCATGGTGCTGGTGGCCTGGTCTCCCAGTGGGGCTGCACTATAAAGTCGCCATGAGTGTGTACTGTCACAAGTCACAGCCGGCCTTGATATGACCATAGATGTTGCCCGGACATAAATCTCCTAACAACCATTTAAATGGCCGCCTTTTTCAGTCAGTTGTGTTACCTCTAACACCATTGTGGTCTGCATAACTAACAGAGCGACCCAAATCTGAATTACCCACACAGTCAAAGCGGACATTGATTCAATTCGTTGACGAGCACCAGTCTTAATGAGACAGCGCCGATTGCGTGGCGTCCTGCCTCTTCTGTTCACTTCCAAACTCTGTTCACACATTTACAGTCTAGCCGCATTGTATTCTCTCCAGATGAAATCTCGTCTGCCGTCAATCACGATAACTAAATTTAGGACCACGTCACTAAATGTACCACTTACAGACTCGAGGGATTACTAACTCGCAATCGTCCCCCTTGATTTGTTTGGTGGTTGGTTTAGTCCTAGCAACATCAAAGGTCATGTCAGGACGGCGTTCACCTTGAAGTGATATATATATATAATCCGTGTTTTTTTCCCAATATTTCTTTATTTAAATATACTGTTGATTACTATAATCTACTTTACTTTAGGCCAAGGAAAGTTTGTTTGATTTAATGACGCCTCTAGAGCACATTGACTTTTATCATTGGACGTCAAAGATATGGTCATTCTGACATATTTCTTTGGAGGAAACCCGCTGCCACCATATAGGCTACTCTTCCCGATAAGCAGCAAGAGGTCTTTTATATGCACTTTCCCACAGACAGGAGAGCACATACCACAGCCTTTGATGAACCAGTTGTGGACAACTGGCTGGAACGGATGTCCCACTGAGCAGGATCGATCGGATGACCCATACCTTCACAGGTGGACACTCTTTAGGTTAAGAGACCTATCTACTTAGTAACCTAAAATCGCCAACTTTAAAGATTTTGTGTGGAGACAGTATCACAAAGGATTTTCTTGTTTTAATACATATGAATTTTTTTACATTTATTAATTAAGCAAGAGGGGATTTCAATCACCGACAATTAATCTTCCTCATTCCACTGCTCATTGCCCTAGTCAAATAACGCTGAGCGACCTGCTAGGTAACGACAAGTATAAATTTCTACATCATTGATTTGACTCGGCTAAGGTTTTCTGAACTCAAAGCTTGAGTCCCGTCAAATGCCAAATGGGAAGCAGACACTCAACTTATATACATGACCATCGCGTCTTAAATTTCCAAAGTCCCACAAAACAACCAGCCGCATTATGGAGAAGAGCAGCCGAGAGGAGAGCATTTACTGACGGCTACCACCACCCTTACATTTTTTATTCCCGGCGCATGCGCAGCGTCAGCCCCGTGATCTATGGACGCACTCGGGACCAGTAATTGGACCTCACCGACGCAGAGGCTCCGCTCGGAGAGCAACAAAGGGGAGAGTGTATGTATGACATGGCCGTCGACACGTGTTTCCGGTTTGGTGCGGGTCTGATATTCAGCACACAGTCACGTTGGTCTACGTCAAAAACTGTAACGACCTGACGTGGCTATTTAAAAAGAAATTCTTCTGATTTACGCTTTGAATAACACTGGCGAACCTACCCTGAAAACAGTACGGCAATGTAGGCTCGACGGTTATAGGCGAAGGCATAATCGAGGTTTATAGGGGACGCCATATTGGAAGCAAACCACGTTTGAAGCTTACACTAGTTACAGGGGAAGCCATATTAGAAGCAAACCACGTTTGAAGCTTACACTAGGTACAGGGGAAGCCATATTGGAAGCACACCACGTTTGAAGCTTACAATAGTTACAGGGGAAGCCATATTGGAAGCAAACCACGTTTGAAGCTTACACTAGTTACAGGGGAAGCCATATTGGAAGCAAACGACGTTTGAAGCTTACAATAGTTACAGGGGAAGCCATATTGGAAGCAATAATCAAGGTTCATAGGGGAAGCCATATTGGAAGCAAACCACAATCAAAGCTTATAGGGGAATCAATTTTAGAAGCAATAATTGAGTCTTATAGGGGACGCCATGTTGGCTGACAGTGATAGTGGTAGCCATATACTAAACCACAAGTGCAGCTATAGGGGAAGCCAAATTAGAATGCAATAATCAAGTCTTAAGTGCCTGTCACACTATGGCGGATTGAGCAACGGACAGAACCGGACAAAGAATAGTCCGGTGTTATTCGGACTTGAAATGTATCGATTATGTAACGGACTGGTAATGGACGGGTAACGGATATGTAACGGACGAGGAACGGATGGGGAACGGACGGGGAACGGATGGGGAACGGATAATAACTGCATAGGTCAGTCCAGCACAATCCGTGACAAGTTTTGTGCATGCTCAAAACTTGTAATGGATCAGGCCGGATATCAACAGATATCAATGGATATGCAACGGACACAAACTGGACTTTGCCGGATATCAACAGACTTTGTTCGGTTTCTTTCCGTTTCCCCAATCCAGTGATGTGTGACACAGCCTTTATAAGGGAAGCCATATTAGAAAAAATAATCAAGCCTTATAAGGGTAGCCATATGTGAAGCCAAAATCAAAGCTTATAGCGGAAGCCATATTAGAAGCAATAATCCAATCTTGGGAAGCCATATTGCTATATCTGGTATTTACAAAATGTGATGCTTCAGGCTAAAGAATTTACAGGGTGTGTCCCTCCGGTGTATATTACTGACACTAATCGCGAAGCGAATATGTGTGAATTATATATATTCCAACAAGGTAAATGCGTTTTGATTGGATCCTGACATTTACCAAGACGACTATGATAGATATGCCTGTGTCGTGGTGGTGGGGGAGGGGGGATAGTGATGTGTACCATTGCCTGCGCATGTGTGTGTATGTGTGGAGTGATACTAACATGCAGAGGTTAAAAACTCTCCATAACCCGCTACATGTCAGAATGACAGGAATGTTTGGCTTCATGTGAGTATTACACCGACCTCAGAATACCAGTATTCGAAGCATTGCCACCTGGTCTGAATCAGGAGTGGACCACCTGGAAGACGCTTAATGGCCGACAAGCAGTGAAATGCAGGTCTCACATAAAGGGAGCTGCAACAACAACCGTGGAACTTATAGCTGTGGTGAGAACGAGACCAGGAAACATGTAAGTTGTTGTCAGCCGGGTGAAGGGTGCTCCTTGAAATATCATGAAGTCGCATTTGATCAGCAATTGTACGCATAAAGACTTAATTTTTCATAGGCCATGTCTTACATGTATGGTCGGTTCCCCCTGGTGTGTAAATTTACACAACACAGTAGTTTGTTTGTTGTTGTTTTACGTCCTAGCAACATCTAAGGTCATATCAGGACGGATACTGACTTGTGACAGTGCGCACTCATGGCGACTTTATAGTGCTGCCCCACTGGAAGACCAGGCCGCCAGCACCATGACCTGATATCCCACTCAGTCACTTGCACCGCCCACTGCGGCATCAAAGAACCAAGTGACCCGCCCCCTGACAAGACGGGTCTTATTGGAGGTCACGGTTTGTTTACTGGGGCTTTACATCCTAACAACATCTAACATCACCTCAGGTCAGACTTGTGACAGTGTGCACTCTTGGCAACTTCATAGTCCTGCAGCACAGGGAGACCGAGCCACTGACACCATGTCTCGATATCCCACTCAATCACATTACCCTAATGCCCTACTAATACAGAGTGCCAGGCTAGGTAGCGACAAGTATCAACTGGTGAAATTTTATATGTCGGTGATATGACTCGGTTGGGGTTTGAACTCATGACGTCCAACACAGGATACTAGCCACTGCTCTTAGTGATTCGGCCATTTCACCTGGTGGATGTTAAGGTCAAGGTCATTAAGCATACTCCAATGGAGTGAAAAGATTTAATATGATGGAAGGGAAAAGGGTATGATCTTTCAGCAAATGGTTCATATGAATGCATAGTTCAACATGCATGGCTATTGAAGTATTATGCACACACAAAAAAAACACCTCAAGACCAGAAAGAGTAAAGAAATGTGTTCATGAATCCAGGGCATAGAGCAGGAGATCAGGGGTACTGCAGAACCAGCAACTGGCCTTAGCAATTCAAACAGCATTAAGTGCCTGATCTATATGTACAAGTAGTGAGCAGGCCTAATCATGAACAATTTCCTGGAGGGCTAACAGGATACAGAATTGGGTCAAACTGCAACCTGCTCCCCCAGAAGATCTATGTAGTACCTACACGGGATGTCAATCTGGATGCATCGGGTTGTAGGCCCTCCTTCCTCAACAAAACCCTTTTAAACAACAGTGTTTACAATATAATACACCCGACTGCACCTTCAGTCCATCATCACACACACATAAGAAGCAGTGAGTATTTCAGTGAGGACCGGATGCAGTGGCCTAATCGGGAGAGCGCGGGCCTCACATGCGGAAGGTCGGGAGTTTGTTTCCTGGTCGAGTCAAACCGATGACTTTAAAATTGATACTTGCTGCTTCCTAGCCTGGTGCTCGGCTTTAATATGATAGGGCAAGGACTGGTTAGCTCAGTGGCAGGATAATGTGACTGAGTGGGATATCGGGTCATTGTGCCAGTGACATGATTTCCCAGTGGGGCAGAACATGACCTGATATCCCACTCAGTAAGATTATCCTGACACCGAGCCAACCAGTTCTTGCCGTATCCAAATAATGCCGAGAGCCAGGCGAAGCAACAAGTATCAATTTTCTAAGTCATTGGTTTGACTTGACCGGGAATTGAACTCCCGACCTTACACATGAACATTGTGAACAGATAGATGTAATGGGTAAGTAGGTAAGTACGGAGCTGGGTAAAGTATGTAGCTAGGTAAGTAAGTAGGCAGGTAAGAAATTAAGTATATAAGTATGTCGGTAAGTATGTAAGTAGGAAAGTAGTTAAGTAAGAAAGCAAGTAGGGAAGTAGGAATGTAAGTAAGTAGATAAGAATGTAGGTAAGGAGGGAAGTAGGTAAATAGGAAGGTAAGTATGTAGGTAGCTAGGTACATAGGTAGGAAAGTAGGTAGGTAGGAAAGTAGGTAGGTAGGAAGGTAAGTAAGTAGATAACAATGTAGGTAAGGAGGGAAGTAGGAAATTAGGTGTATAGGAAGGTAAGTAAGTAGGAAGGTAAGTAAGTAGATAAGAATGTACGTAAGGAGGTAAGTAGGAAATTAGGTGTGTAGGAAGGTAAGTAAGTAGGAAGGTAAGTAAGTAGATAAGAATGTAGGTAAGGAGGGAAGTAGGTATATAGGACGGTAAATAGGAAGGTAAGTAGGTAGGTAGCTAGGTACGTAGGTAGGAAAGTAGGTAGGAAAGTAGTTAGGTAGGAAAGTAGGTAGGTAGGAAAGTAGGTACGTAGGAAAGTAGGTAGGTAGGAAGGTAAGTAAGTAGATAAGAATGTAGGTATGGAGGTAAGTAGGAAATTAGGTGTGCAGGAAGGTAAGTAAGTAAGTAGGAAGGTAAGTAAGTAGGAAGGTAAGTAAGTATATAGGCATTAGGTAAATAGGTGCTCTCAGGTAATGGCATCATGGTGCTGAGCGGATAAACCACAAAGAAGTTTACTTACTGCGGCTAAAGCACGCCTTAAGGCTCCTAGCCACCACAAGCCAATCACTCGCCGCCACAAGCACATCGACGCGCATGCGCCTCTCGCAGCGCACTCGCAGCCGGCCCGCGGGCCAGCCGGCGGCCTGGTCTCTGCTGGGAGAGTGAGCGGTGGCGGCCCCTTACGGCTGAACACCGGGGAGGCCCCTAGAGGGCGCGCCTTCCGGTAAACCAGATAGATGTAGTTACAGGAGTGCCCGCCGAGGGCGTCACTTGTCCCGCCACCCTGGAGACCTATCCCTCAGGTGAGCAACCACTACCACTCCCACTCCCACTGGAGGGTGTTGCAAAAGCAAAACGACAGTGGCTCAGATTCCAAAGACTCCCATAAAATTGAGTTTATTCTAATGTTGTCTGATGTGTTTGCTTTGTTTTCCTGAGCGCACCATCTGGGAACAAAATTGCTATAAAACGAAAAAAATGATTTGCATTAAATTTGCAGAATCCGATAGTTTCAAGTTTGTGCCCTAATTGTTTAATAAATATAGACTTGGTTGATTATTTAATTATTTTATTCATTTTATTTTAGCTTGGAGTAACTTTGCTAAAATCTTGAAGGGATCAATTTCAAAATAACTTTGGTGTGCCCACTGAATGAAATGCCAGACATGACAGCTTACAATGACTTGCAAGTTGCAGCAGTGACGTGTTCTATAAACAGGGATGAATATGGTATCCGGCAAAAAAACGCGGAAATTAGACCGGCACCATGGCACCACCTAGCAGGTTCTGGTAGAACCAAACCACGGCAGCGTTAAAATAAACACTGCATAAATCAAGCCGATGACAAATTTCCACAAAAACACGGATTTTTCCCCATAGGATTAGCACTGTCAGGGAATCACTGAAAAATGACGGAAGTCAGGTTTCAACTGTCCTTATTGTTATTGTGACTACATTATCCCCAATGCCAAACTCTTTCTTGATTGGGTTTTATGTTCTAGCAACATCTAAGGTCATATAGCAACGGGATTTGGACTAACCAATTGCTGTCATATATTGGTTGTTTGTTGGTGTTTTACATCCTAGCAACACTGTTAGGACGGGGCTGTCATATATGTTAATCGGTGAATATAAAATATCGCCAACATACACGAAATCATGGAGATAATTCATCCCTGTAGAAAATAGACCCAGTCTTCCTTCTATACAGTATTACATGTTAAGTTTGTTTGTTTGTTTTTGTTTTACGTCCTAGCAACATCTAAGGTCATATCAAGACGGGTACCGACTTGTGACAGTGCGCACTCATGGCGACTTTATAGTGCTGTCACACTGGGAAACCAGGCCGCTGGCACCATGACCTGGTATCCCACTCAGTCACATTATCCTGACACTGAGCACACCAGTCCTTGCCCTGTCCTAATAATGCCGAGCGCCTGGCTAGGAAGTGACAAGTATCAATTTTTAAGTCATTGGTTTGACTCAACCAGGGTTCAAACCCACAACCCCACGATCTACCAGCACGGGAGACGGGCGCTCTAACTCATTCGGCCATCCCGTCTGTCTGGGATGGCTTGTAGAGCATGTTTTAATACTTTAGTAGGGATATTTGTGCCAGATTTGGAGTTTGATGTGTAGGATCAAATCCAGGTAAAGGATTTAGTTTTGACAAATGCTTTGACTTCATTTGGATTTTGCAAATTTAAAATACACAAAATAAAATGTCGGTCACGTGAGTGTAAAATCTCGGTCTGTGGTGTAAAGAAAACATTCAGAGTGTGACCACGATTGCCATGGAGAAACCGATCAGTGAAGTGTTGGTTAAAGTTACCCACACAAATCGACCATCTATCATTATAGGCACATTGCGTGGGTATAAGGGAGGCAGTCGTTTGGGCAGTCCACTCACCCAGGTCACATGTAGTGCAGAACATTGCCACCAGGGCGGGATTGTGGGAGCCCCTGAATACAGCTAAGAGCAGGGAACAGCTAAATACAGCATAGAACAGCTGATTACAGCAGAGAACAGCTGAATACAACAGAGAACAGCTGAATATAGCATGGAACAGCTGAATACAACAGAGAACAGCTGAATACAGCATGTAACAGCGGAATACAACAGAGAACAGCTGAATATAGCATGGAACAACTGAATATAGCAGGGAACTCTGAATACAACAGTGAACAGTTGAATACAGCATGGGACAGCTGTCTACACCACGGAACAGATGAATACAGCAGGGAACAGCTGAATACAGCAGGGAACAGCTGAATACAGTAGGAAACAGCGGAATACAGCAGGGAACAGCTGAATACAGCAGGGACCAGCTGAACACAGCAGGCAACAGCTGAACACAGCAGGGAACAGCTGAATACAGCAGGGAAAGCTGAATACAGCAGGGAACAGCTGAATACAGCAGGGAACAGCGGAATACATCAGGAACAGCAGAATGCAGCACGAAACAGCTGAGTACAGCAGCAAAGTCATATTCTCGGCAAAAAAGGAGGAGAATATATTATGTTACTGTGGTTGTTTCCTAGAAACGTTACTGTTAGAAGGGAAGTTTAATTCATGTCAAAAGACATAGCCAACTTCTTCTTTTTTCCCCCTTTTTTTCTCCAAATTACAAGGTGATAAGTGTATAACTTCCCTCAGGAATTCTAAACTCTCAATTTTATAAGTCACTGGTTTGACCCGGTGTAACGATTTCAACTTCCCCCCCCCCCCTTCCCAAGTTCCCCCCCGGGAATCTGAAAACGTTTTTAACTTCCCTCCGGGGAAATTAAAAATGTTTTCAGATTCCTGGGGGGGGGGGGGGAAACATAAAAACAGTCTTCAGATTCGACACCCTATTTTCAAATTCCCCCCTCCGGGAATTTAAAATTGTTTAAAAAACTTTAAAAAACGTTTTAAATTTCAGATCTATAATATCTTTTTCTTTACCATCTTGGAGACTTTTTGTGTCATTTGTGGTTAAATATGTTTTATTGTACTAGTAATAATTTCCATTATGCTATTCTCTGTATATTATAATATTTGTCATGAAAAATAACAAAAAATAACAAAAATAAAGAAAATTCCCCCAAAATGGGGGGCGGGGGGAAGTTAAACGAAGGATGGAATTTGAAAACGTTTTCAAATTCCCCTGGGAGGAATTTGAAAACGTTTTCAAGTTCCCGGGGGGAACTTGAATATGGAGGGAATTTGAAATCTTTACACCGGCCTGGAATTGAACTCCCGACCTTCCACACGGAAGGCCTGCGAAAACCACCGAATTGGCTACCACGTCCGGTGTAGTATCTAAGTAGGATATGTGCAATCAAATATCGATAAGAATGTTGGTTGCTAGACGCTGTATGCCTTCATTGCAGCTTTAAGTGCTTGAACATAGCGTTATTACCCATGCTGCCTCAGTAGTTGCAACTGAAGGAAATGACCGCCAGGGGGGTGATAGCAGTAGCAGAGGATAGGTGGCGCGATGCTCCTTTCCAGAATCAAACAAATTGAACACGTCACTTCCGGTTTCCTCCCCGCACTGCCCAACCAGGGCCCTGTTCAAAGTACACCTCTGAGGCGCCTCAGAGAAATTCATGACGTCACGATAGTCTGAACGGAAAAAGCAGTCGGTTGTCTCGAAGATGGCCGCCTCCATAGGAGGCAGCCATTTGGAAGTGAAAAGAAGAGCTCTGATTGGCTGAAACCACTGAATAAGACGGCCATTTTACAAGGCGTTTTTTGTCTCCTGTCTGAAAATGAATGGGAGGCGTCTCCGAGATGCACCATGAACGCAAATAAGCCAAAAGGTGTCTCAAAGGCGTATGCTGAATGCGGTCCAGGTCCCCTGGGGGTTCCCTAATAAGGGTATTCCGAGTTGGTTGGTTGGTTGTTGGAGTTTAACGTCCTGGCAACATCTAAGGTCATATCAAGACGGGTACTGACTTGTGACAGGGCGCACTCATGACGACTTTATAGTGCAGCCCTACTGGGAGACCAGCCTATATGTCCATAATAGTTTATAGCGCACATAATATGAACGAATTCCTCATACTTTACCAGCTTATATCACAACAAAAACTCTACATTCAGTTTCACAGTGGTGATAACTAATTAATATAATAAAAATTTCACAATTTACAGGGGAAACTCCATAATTCTCCACAACCTCACCAGAAGGAGACGGTCGACATGGCCGGAAGCTGCACTCTATTTATGGCTGCGTCTTGTCTGCGCACGCGCGTCGTGTGACGTCACACGCGTGAGGCACGTGAGACGCGCGACTAAGTTGCAACACTCTCCCAGCGGAGACTTTGGCTCATATTCACCGGGTGAGGAATGGCAGCACTGTGATTAGGCTTGGCGAGTTTGCTCAGCGCATATCAATGCTTACCCCCAACCCAACCCACCCCACCCCCGCCCCAGATATTTGAAGTGCAAACATCAAACATGCTAAATTAGTTTTGGCAAGCACACCACCATTGTATACAAATATTTTCCCGCCAGAAGTCGGCCATAGTGGATACAAAACAAAGCTGGTAACTTCTACTTTACTGTGAAAGTAATTTTTGTTGTTTAAAGCCCCTGTCACACATCACCGGATTGGAGGAAACGGAAAGGAACCAAACAAAGTCCGTTGATAGTCTGGTTTGTGTCTGTACAAGTTTTGAACATGCACAAAACTTGGAACGGATGCCGCCGGATTTATGTCTACGTTTCTTGTCAGGTTTGAGTCCATTTAGTCTGCTTACTGTCCATTGGCTATCCGTTCATGTCCGTTTCATGTCCGTTTCATGTCTGTTTCATGTCCGTTCTTCCAGCGGCCTTTGACCCGATATCACAACATTTTGACACATTTTAACTCATTTTGATACTTATGACACCCGGACTAGAAAATTCTGTCCATTGCTCAATCCAGTGATGTGTGACAGGGGCTTTAGCTCTGACACTGACACAGACACTCGCAGCACACAACGTTCAAAGAGAGCAAGTCTTCTATTGACTGACCAGTCGTCAACACCAGCAACCAGTCCTTTGTTTGGAGTACCTAGTTAGAGTAAGCCCGTTACAGTTTGGGTAGATGAGATGAGATCAGATCAATCATGAGGGCAATGCATAGCCTTCCAACTTCTAAGCACTCACTACATCATTAGCAGGTGGACCAACTGATGAGGCAGTCAGCGCATACATCGACACATACAGAGCAACAAGATCAAGTGATCATCGCACATCGATATTGAAAGCGATTTGAACAATAGATGGTTACATATTCTGAAAAGCTAGTTGCCATATTGCTTATTAATTTGAGACTGTCGCCTATTATTAGTATTAAGACTCCTGGCGGAATTTTGCGACACTATAGGCTATCCGTTTGACTTACCATGCCTATATCTCAGGATTTGGAAGGGAATGCCTTGTCATAGACCAAGGTTGGGCTCACCTGGAAAAAAGATGAAGTAGTTAGTTGGACTGTTAGCAAGAACTGTGGGTTCGAATCCTGCTTTGTGCACAATATTTCTCCACTTGCATTACCACCCCCATGACACAGGTGCCATGACTAAGCTCCTGTACAAGTTATGCATTGCATGGTTGTTGAACCTACGCTGTATATGTAAGTGCATTGCCTTCATTAATTGTATGTAAGCATTAAAGCTGCATAGTCCAATGAAAACATCAAATTTTCAAAACCAAAACAATTATCTATTGATTTTTCATATCTAATTTAGATACAGGTGTACTTATCAAACATTTGTCACCAACTCGAAGGGAATACTGGGGCAATTTAATAGAACATGTTACTGCAGAAACCTCTGGTGTCAAGAGTTTTGCCATGCTTGCCAAAATAAATTTGGCATGTTTTCACTTCAAATATCTCAAAAGTTGGTCATTTAAAATCAAAGTTACTTCAAACTAAAGTAAGGTACATTTATAACGATCAACCTAATGTATTTATCTCAGAAAATGACAGAAACTCAAAACCATCGGACTATGGAAATTTAAATGACTTATGTCCAAAATGTTATGGACGTAAAGGCCCAGTCACACCTTACCAGACTGGGATACCAGACGAGAACCGGACACTGTCCGGTGGTGTACGGCAATGTTCGCTACATGTCCGGTACCCATCCGGCGGTGTCCAGTACAAGTTTTGAACATGCACAAAACTTCTACCGGACACCACCGGATTGACGTGTCCGGTTGGTGTGCTGAAGTAACCACATAGACAGGTAGGCGTGGGTAGTGTGTTGATATCAGGGCGCCTAGGTGGTGTAATGGTTAGCACACTGGCCCAGAATGCAAAGAGATGTGGGTTCGAGTCCCGTTCTATGCACAATATTTCCCATTTCCATCACCCCCACGACAATATCAAGAAAATCAAAAAAATACAGTCCGGTAGGTGTCCGGTCCATCCAGTTCTCATCCGGTACTCGTCCGGTACATGTATGGTACACGTACGGTACTTGTCCGGTGGCAATTGACCCAATTACGCTCCATTTCAATACATTTCGATACATTTTGTGTACCATAAGCACCCGACTAGAAAATTCTTTGTCCGGTGGTGTCTGGTACTCAGTCCGGTAAGGTGTGGCAGGTGGTTTAAGCATTTAAAAGACATGATTCCAGAGGGACAAGTGTAGTAGTCTGCACTTAATTCTCAGACAAAGAGCCACATAGACATGCAGGAGTGACACATTATGTCAAATTAAACCCAGAACTCTCAAATTTGCAACAGCAGGGTCCATACACATCTCAAGGCATTTACTAGGCTGTTTTCGATAGAAATTCAAGACTATTTTCATTTGGATTTCAGGGGGGAAAACAACAAAGGCGAATGGCAATTTCGGACTAATTTAGATCAATGGGGACAGTTTAATGGAAGTCAAGGCTTTTCAAGATGAATTACCAAAAAGGTAATAGGTCAATTCAAGGTTCAATTCAATGCCTTGAAATGGGGCAAATGAAGTTCAGGACTCTCCAGGCCAAGTACGGACCATGCAATAGTGACTCAAAAAAGATTATCCTGAAGTCACCGACCCCTAGATAGAATTTCCACTGAGTCCCTTGATCCGCGTCGGTAGCAATCTGTAACTAGTGTAAGGATGGCAATATGTCCAGGCATTGGCGGATTCAGTAAGAAAAAAAGATATGCAGCAGACGACATTGTTCCCTGAGCTTGTTTCCTGAGCTAGTAATATTATTTACTAACTTATTATCTTAAAATAATATCAGCCGGAACAATTCTATATTATCTATCAGGTATTTTAGAATAAAACAAAATTGCATCGTATGAATTATTTCTATTATTAAAATCTCACACAAAAATAAGCTGCGTGATTGGTCTGTTGTAAACACCGCCAAAATTGACAAGAAAATACCAAATATAGATTAACTTTTAGTACAACCTCCACAGGTCTGGTATCACCTCACTGCTTGCCCCACTGTATTCTCTTTGCCCACATCATCCATCTTTTTTCTTTTTTCTCTTTTTCCCCCACGAATAGCTTTTAGATCCCTTCAGTTAGTGAGTGACGTGTGCAAAACACAACCACGTTTAAAAAAATACCTTGCTACTGTGATGGTCCACGGCCTTCCCCACACTGCCACGCACTCGCGGAAGAACGCCAAGGTTCAGTATCAGTACGCTTCAACTTGGTTTATTACAAAACCTCTCTGCTCTCCGCGGCATCAACAGTCAACTGACCCGCCCTCTAACTCGCCAGGTCCCACATCACCTCTATAGGTGGGTGGGGGGTGAGATAGCCACACGCAGTAGAGGGCAGCCCCGTCAAGGGTCTGTCCGGTGGCTAGTCTGCCGCCACCTAGTGCAGTTCGGTGTAACTGCGTAGGTGCGCGGCGGAGTGTCATCCGCCACCGCATGGTAGTGGGGCTCATGTACAGACTGCTACACTACCCTAGAAACCCGTTCAAGAAGGAATAGAAACCAGTTAAAAGAATACCTACACAGAGTGTAGGTACTGAACTACAGTCATACCTGTATCTGCCGACCCCTGTGATCGGTTGGTTGTTAGAGTTCTTACGTCCTGGCAACATCTAAGGTCATATCAGAACGGGTACCGACTTGTGACAGTGCACACTCATGGTGACTTTATAGTGCCATCCCGCTGGGAGACCAGGCCACCAGCACCATGACCCAATATTCCACTCAGTCATATTATCCTGACACTTCAGCTACATACACCTGGAGCCGAACTCCCGACCTCCCGCACATGAAGCATGCGCTTTACCGATTCGGCCACCGCGCACGGTCCCTGTGATCGGCGAAGCCCCAACATACTCAGACAATTTGTCGAGATACAAACTTGTCATTGTTTCATTTGATTGTCCCTACGATGACAAGACACCTGCTATGTCAGAACAACATTGTGTTGAATGCGCGGTTGGCCATTGAAGGTGTTCTCCAGTTTGCGGTGAAAGTTATTAAATGAAGATCATATGAATGGGATATACTCATATAGTGACATAGTGCCCGTAGTATGGTACCTCAGTGAGGCAGAAATATAAACCCGCCATCAGCGCACCTTGCCATAAGTCAGCACCCGTCCTGGTATGACCTTAGATGTTGCTAGGACGTAAAACAATTTAAAAAACCTTCAACCCCTGATATGACATGGTATGTTTCTAGGACATAATACCCGCACTTCCGATGTTGGTAATATGAATTATTCATCTAAATATTACTTTCTCATTTCGATGACCCCAATAGCCGATGTCTACTTTTTGTGCTGGGGGGGGGGGGCGTTAAACAAACAAACAAACATTTCGATGTGTGTATATAAATACATTATTGATTATATATAATGTTATATAATAAAATATATGAATAACATATGACTCAATGGGGCACATTGGGATGTGACTAAGTACCACACGGCGATAAAGAAATATTAACAGAAGGGGCAGGAGTAGGGTGGGGTAGGGTGTGTGGGAGGGGGGGGGGGGGCGGGGTAGCTCGGCCGCCACACGTTGAGGCGCAGTCACTGCTGAACTATTTCAAACAACCGCAACTAGATGTGTGTTGTGTGTGTGTGTGATGGAGGGAGAGAGGGAGAGAGGGGGAGGGGGAGGGAGAGGGAGAGACAGGGGAGAGGGAGGGAGAGACAGATGGAGAGACAGAGGGAGAGAGAGGGAGGGAGAGGGAGGGAGAGAAATGGAGAGGGAGGGAGAGAAAGGGAGGGAGGGCGGGAGAGAAAGGGAGGGAGAGAGAGGGAGAGAAAGGGAGGGGGAGAAAGGGAGGGAGAGAGGGGAGGGAGGGAGAGAGGGAGAGGGAAAGGGAGAGAGGGAGAGGAGAGGGAGAGAAGGGGAGAGCGAGGGAGAGAGAGGGAGGGAGAGATGGGGAGAGAGGGAGAGGAGAGAGAGGGGTGAGAGAGGGAGAGAGGGGTGAGAGAGGGAGGGAGAGAGGGAGAGGGAGAGAGAGGGAAGGAGAGGGAGGGAGGGAGAGGGAGGGAGGGAGAGGGAGGGAGGGAGGGGGAGAGGGAGGGAGAGAGATGGAGGGAGGGAGGGAGAGAGAGGGAGAAGAGGCGGAAGAGAGGCGGAAGAGAGGGGAGAGAGAGGCGAAGAGAGGCGGAAGAGAGGCGGAAGAGAGGGGGAGAGAGGCGGAAGAGAGAGGGGAGAGAGGGGTGACAGGGGGAAGAGAGGAGGACAGGGGGAAGAGAGGGGGACAGGGGGAAGAGAGGGGGGACTCAGAAGGGGCACTTTGATGACAGTACACCAGTCAGAGAGAGGGGGGGAGCGAGAGGGGAGAGAGATGAGGAGGGGGGAGAGAGAGGGGGAGAGACGGAGGGAGAGGGAGGGAGGGAGAAAGGGAGTGATAGAGGGAGGGAGGGAGAGAGAGAGAGGGGGAGAGGTCTGGAGGGGGTGACAGGGAGGGGGAGAGGGAGGGAGAGAGGGAGAGAATGAGAGAGGGAGGGAGAGACAGGGAGAACGAGATGGATGGATAGGAAGGTAGGACGAGGGGTGGAGAGGAATATTGGGTAGGGATTGGGAGGGAGGGAGAGGTAGGGAGAAGGACGTATAGGTAGAGAGGTAGAGGTAGAGAGGTAGAGATAGAGGAAGACAGAGGGAGAGGGAGAGAGAGGAGGAGTATGTATATGTAATATATATATATATCATATATGTATACACATAACCTGTATCTACACACATATATAACCCAATAAATATTGCCCATATCGTCCATATTTATATCACAATGAGCCCTGGAAGTATGTCGGGCCCGGACTGAAACGTCTAGCACATTGATAGCATACGCCCCCGCTCGTCCCCCGGTCTGCTGGTGCCCTGCTGGTCCCCCGGTCCGCTGGTGCCCCGGTGTCATCGTGCGAGACCTGAGTCATATCCGTCCACACAAGGTCTCCAGTCTCCACTCGGGTGGCCTCTTATTTAATCGATTGCTTTCCCCTACAAACATCAAAGCTCGGGCAATGCATGCCCTGTACAAAGCATTCACTTTCAAGGTTCAAATTTTAATGGATATCTAAATTTTCTGAAAATAATTCTTTACATATCTGAATAAATGATTTCCACTACCTTCCTGCCCTCTGATTGCAGTGGGAGGAACTAATGCTGTGTGTCGCAGTTTTCACTTTGGAAAAGGGATCATAGAAGATTTCCACATACAACCTGCCCCACACCTGATGGCAGTTGTATGAACTAATATGGGTGGTAGCTCACTGTGCTGCATGCTCTCTGGGAAAAGGTCTATAGAGGATTTCCACCACCAACCTGCCTCCTGGAGGCAGTGGCGAGAACTAATGTTGGTAGTAGCCCAACATGCAGCATGCTCTGTGGAAAAGGTCATATTATATTCGATTTCCAGAATTATCCTGTCCCCTGGTGATAGTGATGAGGACTAATGTGGGTGGCAGCTCACAAATGGTGCCGTCACATTACGACGCTTCTCGCCAACGCGTGTCAACGTATGTGATTTTTTGGCACAACGTCGGGATATGTCAGGAAGCGTTACGCGCGCATTAGTATTCGTTAATGGACGGTGACGGTCAATGAGGGTCGGCGGCGCGCGTCGTCGCACATCGAAAGTTTTGTGCTTGCGCAAAACTTTTGACGTAATGTGACAGGGCCATAAGCATGTATTGTCATACCCACTCACATATTAATATTACACGAGTTATTGACCGATATGATGTCTGAGGGATGACAGTATTACTGTATCGCACATCGCCTCCACTCACCCCTGTTTGATAAGAAGTTGCTTGGTTGTTGGAGTTTTACATCCTGGCAACATCTAAGGTCATATCAGGACGGGTACAGACTTGTGACAGTGCACACTCATGGCGACTTGATAGTGCTGCCCCACTGGGAAATGAGGCTGCTGAGTTTCATGAACCAATATCCCACTGAGTCACATTATCCTGATACTGAGCCAACCAGTCCTTGCCATATCCTATTAATGTTGAGCACCAGGCTAGGAAGCGACAAGTATAAATCTTTAAGTCATTGGTTTGATTCGACAGGGAACTGAACTCCTGATTTCCTGCCCACGAGGTTTGCGCTCTACCGATTCAGCCACCGCGTCTGGTTTGCTAAGAAGTAGCAACGGGGCCGCATTCAGGGTCCGTCTCGGAGGCACCTCGGCAACGCTTTTTGGCTTATTTCCATTCAGGGTGCATCTCGGCGACGTCTCGGAGACGCCTCCCTTTTCAGACTGGAGATGAAAAGCGCCTCGAAAATGGCCGCCGTATTCGGTAGTTTCAAGCAATCACAGGGCAGCTTTTCCATTGCAAATGGCCGCTGCCTATGGGGGTGGCCATTTTCGAGACAACAAACTGCCTTTGCAGTTCAGACCAGCGTGAGTCACGGCCATCTCCGAGGTGCCTCCGAGACAGACCCTGAACGCGGCCCAGGTGTTAGCAGGAACAGTTCCTAGGGTGGACTGTTCCGCCCTTTACTAGCAGCCACCCCTCCCCCTGAGGAGGTTACGCGTTACCCAGCTGGGCAGTGACTATTCTCACTCGTATTCTGACCATGGCAGAATAGACCGGGGAGCACCCTGGGGTTCAAAGCGACCTTACCGTTTCGCCTTCTATTCCTCAAGTGGAGTAGGATGCAGTCCATCACAATCCCTTATTAACATGACAGAGAATTTATCGAACATTCCATCATCTGATCGTTTATAGGCTTCGACCAAACTTTTCTTCAGACAGCTATATTAGGTTGATAATTATAATCTACTTTGCTTTTGAATTGAAGTAACTTAAATTAAAGGGTTAATCACTTTTTGGAACATTTGAAGTGAAAAGTAGCAAATTTACTTTTGGTGTGCATGTTAAAACTATGGCCACCATAGGGTTCGGTTCAGCAGAAACCGGTTCGATTACATTGACTTAGAAATCCCTTCTAGGCACCAGAAGGGATGGCCGAATGAGTTGAGCATCCGTCTCCCATTTTGGTAGATCATGGGATTCAAACTGACGGGTTCAAACCCTGATGGAGTCAAACCAATAACATAAAAATGTATACTTGTCGCTTCCTAGCCAGACGCTCAACCATTATTAGGATAGGGCAAGGACTGGTTGGCTCAGTGTCAGGATAATGTGACTGAGTGGGATATTGGGTCATGGTGTTGGAGTTTCCACTGGCAGCACTATAAACTTGCCATGAGTGTGCACTGTCACAAGTTGGTACCCGTCCTGATATGACCTTAGATGTTGCCCGGATGTAAAACTCAAACAACCAACCAACCTTTCTATGAAGTAACACGTGGTCAATAAGCGCGCCAGTATCTAATTTGGATATGTAGAATCTAACTCTAATTCTTATCTCAAACGGTGATGAGGCTTATCAGGCTCCTCATCATCTGCCTTATCCAAGTGGTCTCACATTTCGAACCAAACACTCACGTTGCAGACCAGCATTTCACAATCCCTTTGTGTAATCAACCGGACAACCCCCCCCCCCCCCCCCCCTCCCACACACACGCCATACATTTCACGCCATTCTGGGGCTAATGTGTTAACCATTAGACTATCTAGGCTCTCTGGTGCAATCACCATATTCACACCTACCTGTCAATGTGGATGTGGCTCCGGGAGAGAGAGGGGGAGAGGATGAAAGAGGGGGAAAGAGGGGGAAAGAGGGAGGAGAGAGGGCTGGAGAGGGGTAGAGAGGGGGTGAGAGAGTGGGAGAGAGGGGGAGAGAGAGTGGGAGAGAGGGGGAGAGAGTGGGAGAGGTGGGAGAGAGGGGAGAGAGGGGGGAGATGGGGATAGGGGGAGAGGGGGAAGAGAGGGGGAGAGAGGGGGAAGAGAGGGGGGCACCCAGAAGGGACACTTTGATGACGGTACACCGGTCAGGTGGGAGGAGGGGGATCAGAAGGAGCACTTTGATGACGGTACACCGGTGAGTGGATACAGACTCACTGCAGCATAACGTGGGGGGCTCTGCTCTGTGTCTGCACGCAGATCGTGTAGCGTAGATGACAAGCTGATCTGCCACAGACCACGTTACCATGTGCAAACATGACTAACCTTTGCCATAGTTCCATTCTCTCAGTGTCTTGTCGTGAGCCACTGCCACGCCCTTGCCACGCCAACCTCCCATAGGTCAGTGAGAGAGTATATATATATATATATATAAACATATCTCCAGTACAAATTAGGGAGAAACAAATGAGGTAGTGGGTTGAGTAGTTTAATCTCTGGCAAGGGTTATAGGCCCTTGCCCATAAAGAAAAGAAAAGAAAAAATACCTCCGGTGCGACTGACACTTGTTAACATCCGGTGGAGGGAGGGAGGGGTAGGTGGAGCCACCCGTACAGTGTTGTCTAACTTATCGTTAGAGTATAACAATAAAGTAATAATTAACCCTTACGTATCTCTTATTCTTGCATAAATCCGTTATACATCACATATATATATATATATTATAATATTATATATATATATATATAGAATATAGATATTGGTGTGTGTGTGTGTGTGTATGTGTGTGCGTGTGTGTGTGTGCGTGCGTGCGTGCGTGCGTGCGTGTGTGTGGAGGAGGGTGCTACGTTTTCATCATTGGCTACCAGTGAGTGAATACCAACGACATGACAACCATCCACAGTTCACGGCCGATTCGGTAGAACGTGGGCCTCGCGTGCGGAAGGTCGGGAGTTCGGTTCCTGGTCGAGTCAAACCAATGACTTATAAAATGTGTACTTGTTGCTTCCTAGCCTGGTGCTCGGCACTAATAGGATAGGGCAAGGACTGGTTCGCTCAGTGTCATGGTAATGTGACTGAGTGGAATATCAGATCATGGTGTCAGTGGTCTGATTTCTCAGTGGGGCAGCACTATAAAGTCACCATGAGTGTGCACTGTCACTGGTCGGTACCTATCCTGATATGACCTTAGATGTTGCCAGGATGTAAAACTCCAATAACTAACCAATCCACATTTCAGGGGATGGGTCATGCTACCTCTTCATCATTGGATACCCACTACATGCAAACCTCCCACATTTTAGGTTCGTTTCTAAGTTCATATCAGGACGGGTACTGACTTGTGACAGGTCGCACTCATGGCGACTTTATATAATAGTGCTGCCCGACTGGAAGACCAGGCCACCAGCACCATGACCTGATATCCCACTCAGTCAGATTATCCTGGCACTGACCCAACCAGTCCTTGCCCTATCCTAATAATGCCGAGCGCCAGGCGACGAAGCAACAAGTATCAATTTTTAAGTCATTGGTTTGACTCGACCAGGGTTCAAACCCACGACCCCATGATCTCCCAACATGGGAGACGGATGCTCTAACTCATTCGGCCATCCCGTCTGGGAGGGTGTTATGCAACGTTTTCATCAGTCTACCTACCAATGAGTGAACACCCGTTAAATACAAACCTCATACAGTTTAGCATGAGAAAAGCTAACTCTTTGCCATTTTCAACTGCTGTATGGTCAGTTAACTAGACGGGATGGCCGAATGAGTTAGAGCTTCCATCTCCCGTGTTGGTAGATCGTGGGTTTGAACCCTGGTCGAGTCAAACCAATGACTTAAAAATTGATACTTGTCACTTCTTAGCCTGGCGCTCGGCATTCTTAGGATAGGGCAAGGAGCAGTGGAATAAGGAAGACCAATCGTCCGCGATTGAAATTTCCCCCGGTTAATCAACTAATGTAGACACACACACAAAACTACTGTTGTGAGATATCCAATTCTAATAAATAAGATTTCCCACCCGTACAATTGATTTAATCAACCACATCAAAGACTTTATAATAACCGATGGCGGCCATCTTGGAAATAGCCACCATTTTTGTCACAGGTCAAATCTGAGATGCCCTATAGCTAACAGTAAAAATCATATAGCCGTGTGCCAAATTTCATGCTGGTATCATGATTGATTGATTGGTGGTTGCTTTACGCCGTGTCGGAAGCATAGGCCATATTCACGGCGAGGGCTGGTATCATCACACACACATTACTTTCACATATCAGCAGTACTATTAGAGAAATTCTGACCAAACAAAACAGTCTTTGCCCCATCCTAATAATGCAGAGCAGATATCAAAGTGTGATTCATTGGGCTGACTCGACCAAGGTTCGAACCTGTGGGCTCTAATCCCACGATCTACCAAAACGGGAGACGGAAACTCAACGCATTCGGCTATCCCATCTGTTCTTCCTATATCAAAGAGGAAATGATGAAAACGTTGTGACCCCCACCAAGCTACACCACAGAGCGAGTCTAAAGGCCATGTCACATTACGACATTTCTCACCAACGCGCGCCGACGTGTTGCCTTTTTGGGCAAAATGTCGGCAGGCATCGGAAAGCGTTACAAGCGCGTTGGTGCACGTTGAGTGCGAGCAACGTTTGGACTGACACGTTGGCGCGCGTCGGGCCACGTCGAGGTTTTGTGCTTGCACAAAACTTTCGACGCGAGCCGACGCGCGCCAACGTGTTGGATCGCGCATTACCGGCGCATTGGCAGGACGTGGACCCACATTACCAGCGTGGACCCACTCGAACCACTTTGAGCAATGTCCATCAATGCTGGGGATTTTTTGCCAAACTGCATTGGACGTGTTGCTGGCGCATCTTGACATGTTGCTGGCGCGTCTTGACGTGTTGCTGGCGCGTCTGCCACACGCCTAACGTTACCCGGCGTTCTGCGAACCTTTAATGACGCGCTACCCCCACGTCGTCGGCACGCCGACAACGCGCCGATAACACGCTGATGGCACGCTGGGAACCCGCTGGTGGGACGTTGACACTTTGTTCCGCCGCACGTCGAACCCCGCCGATACCCGTTGATGGCGCGCTAATAACATGCTATTATCACGCTACCAACTGTAAAGGACGTCTGAACACAATGAATTCTGTACTGTAACTGTTTATTAGAACGATCCCTGGTGACGTCATCCGTCGTGATCCGGTCTGACCCTTGACCCGAGATCAATAAATTACATCTTCCCTTCAATATAAGTAAAATCATAGTGCGAACATAACTACTTAAACCGCTATGCTTAATCCACTATCCCCATACCATTCCTCTTACAAATTCAAAAGATCATCACGCAACCCACTACTGGATAGATGTCGGCACCTGACAGTATGGCCTGGTCTTGAATAGGGCCCTTATTGCTAACTTCTTATGTGATAACAGCCACTAATCAATATGGGTGCACTTGAGCAGTGCCATCATGACATATGTGTATATATATTTATTCTCGAGATAACTCACTACGTAGTAATATGCAAACATTTATTTTTGCGATCGGTATAATCTATTTGCGCTAATTACATACCACTGTTGATTTTACGTCATGTTTAACTTGTATCTTAACTCGAACATTTGTGCTGATGTATGACAATACAACTGGAACCAGTTGTAATACACGATAACATAATGCAACTCTTGAGCGCTAACAACAACCGTGCCAAGTATGTCACCTACTGACCTACATCTATCGATCGCTTGTATGGATAGAGATAGCACAACGAGGGACATCCTAGTACCCGAAACGTATTGTAGGTCTAGATATCCGACCAAACCGTGTAGTGTAATCGGCGGATTGATTCGCCTTAATATGTTTAACCTTAACATTATTGTTCGTTGACTGAATAGATCGACCCATCTTATCATTACGACAACCGTAAATGAACTTTCTGTTACGACGTAACACATTATTACGTTCATTTAATATGTCGTAATCTCGCGGGCGTCGCCTGTCAACATTTACAATCGTCCCCTGTTTCCAATCATTGTTGTAGTCTTTGTATCGAACTTTATCCCCCCTATTTAATAAAGGCAGGTCCCTACCTGCTCGTTTGTCAAAGTACACTTTTTGTAATGCTTGTCGGTGACGTAATTGACGCAATTTAGAGGACTGTACTACTGCAGACAAATCCAGGTCTAATACTGGAATTCTGCTCCTTAAGGCATGTGACATCATCAACTGCGCTGGTGACGCACCCACGCCATCTAGCGATGTGTTCCTGTAATTGAGCATTGCTATATCCACCTCACCGTTGTCTTTAATGCATTTTTTTTATAATTCGTTTAACAGTCTGTACATAACGTTCTATTTGCCCATTGCTCTGGGCATGCATTGGATTCGTGTACATACACACGAAACCATATAACTCAGCAAATTGTCTAAATTCTACACTACTGAATTGAGGACCGTTGTCCGATACAACAACTTTGGGGATACCAAATCTCCCAAAGGTTTGTTTTAATGCGTTAATCACGGCCTTACTAGACAACTGTAACAATTCAATGAAGTCTGGGTATTTTGAATAAAAGTCCACAATAAGTATGTAGTTTTTTCCTAGCACATGAAATAAGTCCACACCTATTTTCTGAAATGGGACATCTATGATTAAATGACTGATTAACGGCTCTTTTGGTTGGTCCTTTCTAAATTCTTGGCAAGTGCCACACCTCGAAATTCTGTCTTCCAGTTGACTAGTACAAGAATTATCCTGTCCCCTGGTTCGCACTGTTCAATTTGGTAGGGTCAAGGCAAATTCTAATTTTACCAGGCTTGCGAACTATAGTAATAGAATTTACCCACGGGGTTGGTTATTCTTGTTTGACGATGACACCCAAGCCAATCATCCTGTCTAAATTCATTTTTAACATCCTCAGAAATAGCCAAAGGTATTCTGCGTGGTGGGTCTTACTACAGGCGGTACAGTGTTATCAATGTATATCTTAGCGTTTACTTTGATTAACCCCAAACCCTCAAATACATCACAATATTCATTTACCAGTTTGTTTGCCTCCACGTCAGGTACATTGCTCAATGAGTCTAGGCAGGCCAATAAGCCTAACCGGACACAAGCTTGCTTGCCCAGTATGGGACTTCCAGTCTCCGTCACTTGAAATACTAAATTGTTATTGTCGATATTAAGTGTCGTCACTCCCGCTGGGGTGATCCTGTGACCACCGTAGGTTATTAAATGACACTTTGAAGGCTTCAACGTATCCGTACGTATCTTCTTGTACATATGTAGAGGTAAGATATTGGCTTCAGAGCCAGTATCTAGCTTGAAAGAGATCTCTTGGTTGTCGACAACAAATGTAGCATACCACAGGTCATCACCAGCAACTCCGTCCTGGTAAACCGCTCCGACGAACAGGTCGTAATCATCTATCCCTTGATCTTGTACGCCTCGGTCAGCACCTTCGATCTCGCGATACTGAGCTACGTCAATTTGGTACACAGGAACGTTGCATTGCTGACTGTTGTGTTGTTGTTGTGGAGGTCTCTGTTGACGGCAAACCTTGATGAAATGCCCCAATTTGTGACACCCCAAACACTCTTTACCTCGGGCTGGGCAGTTACCTTTTGGGTGGCTGTATCCACATTGACCACAACGTGTAACCTGGGAAGTTTGCTGAAAGCGACTTGTTGGTGGTCGTCCCCATGGAGACGTTCTTTCTCCTGGTCCCCCACGCTTGATATACTTTGTATTCATCGCATCGACATGAACATATCCATTACCACTGACTTGTGCTGCTTTATTCTCACTTAATCTGCATAACTGGATACATTCTTCTAGTGTTAATTTAGGAGACTGCAATAACTTGTTTCGTAGATCCATATCTTTGACACCGCACACAATGCGGTCACACAACAATGACGATTCTAAAGTCTCATAGCAACAGAACTGTACTTTGTGTTTAAGCTCCCGTATGTATGTGTCCATGTTTTCGGACATCTGATTAAATGTATTAAATTCGTAACGGACCACCGTTATGTTGGTCTTACCCTCACAATATTTGGTGAACGCAGCAATTAGCGGGGGCCAACTTGTCTTTATCCGCGTTTTCAAACTCGAACGTCCTATGGATCTTCTGGGCGTCACCACCAGCGACATGTAAGAATACACAGCACTGGACTTTTTCTGTCTTGGAAGCGACTCCTGCAGCTGTCGCGTAAATGTCGTACGATTGAATCCAAGATCTCCAGTTTACTGCCATGTTTTCGTCTAAATTCAAAGGCCCCCGGGGGTTTTAATCCGTGAAGAGCCATTTTGAAGAGTTACCCGTCAGATCTGACACCATGTAAAGGATGTCTGAACACAATGAATTCTGTACTGTAACTGTTTATTAGAACGATCCCTGGTGACGTCATCCGTCGTGATCCGGTCTGACCCTTGACCCGAGATCAATACATTACACCAACACGCTGCGGCCCGTCCAACTACTCCCCGAAATGCCGAAAAGTTTTATGTTTCTCGACGCGTTGATATTATTTTGCGCGTTGGCAGCACGCCGGACCAAACGTCGTAGTGTGACAGGGCCTTTAAAATAAAATAGCTGTGACATGTAGCCATTGCTAGGTTTTCATTATGTTTTTATTCTTCTCTTTTCACGCGCACTTACAGTTGTGCCTTGCTACCCGAGTCGGTTTATCTACTTCTGGGTTTTTTCCCCGTTTTCTTTTTCTTCTTCATTTATTATTATTTCCAGTTTCCTTCCTAATGACTTTGTTCTCCCGCCATTCCTCCCCCCCCCCCCCCAGCCGGACACCCCCCCCCCCCACCCCCACCCCGACCCCGACCCCGATTGTGTCTGGCATCGCAATAGTGTAAACACTTCCCGACAGGTGGAAGTGGGAGTTGGGAGTTGGAGGGGAGGGGGAGGGGGAGGTCACGTGATGAAGTCGCCTGGTGAAGTCACGTGGTGTGGTCACGTGCCGAGCCGCGTGCGGGCCCCATGCGGTGCCAAATGTCAAGTCCAATTTTTCTTTCCGTTTTAGAGGTTTTTGATTGCACGCAAACACGTTTTCTGGGTAAGCACTGCATTAAACAACACTGTTTACATTACTACTGGAGAAGCTCCATCATCATCGGACTTGCTTCGGGCGAGTGGACGGGGGGGAGCGGGGAAGGGAGGGGGGAAGGGAGGGGGGAAGGGAGGGGTGAGGGGGGAGGGGGTAGAGAGGGGGAGCAGGGGGCGAGGGGAGGAGGAAGACGGGGAGAAGGAGGGGGAGGGGAAGGGGAAGGGGGAGGGGGAAGGAAGAGGAGAGGAGAGGGGGGAGGGGAGGATGGGAGAATCCGCCGGTCCGTTAGAATTTAAATTGTAGCTGGCTGAAACGCCATGATTATGAACCATGACTTGTATACTGCTAAATAAATATGCCATTGCTCCATAAAGTATGGGTGCTATACTGCAAAATAGACCACTATTCGATTAATTATTTGTTTGTTTGTTGTTTTACGTCCTAGCAAAATCTAAGGTCATATCAGGACGGGTACCGACTTGTGACAGTGCGCACTCATGGTGACTTTATAATGCTGCCCCACTGGGAAATCAGGCCACCAGCACCATGACCTGATATCCCACTCAGTCACATTATCCTGACACTGAGCGAACCAGTCATTGCCATATCCTAGTAATGCTGAGCGCCAGGCTAGGACGCAACAGGTATCAATTCTTAAGTCATTGGTTTGACTCGACCAGGGTTCAAGCCCACAAACCCATGAGGTTCGGATCCCCCGATCTCCCAAAACAGGAGACGGACGCTCAATTTATTCAGCCATCCCGTCTGTTCTATGAAATGAAAATAGAGTAATATATGAATCGACATTCATTACTCCTAGCTACATGAAGGGATTAGATAGCATATATATATTTTTTTATATATTATACAGTGAAACCCTGATATTATGTGCTTTGAATGAAAATGGTTTCGGATATAACGCGTTAAGTCATTGGGCACAGCATTCAAAGGTAATTTACTCCCCTGCAGGTAAATTGAACCAGGATTTATCATGACATTGCTTTTTTTTATGGTGGCATTTTATGGACCTCAATGACCGCATTATAACAGGGCGACACCATGTCTATAATATGTATGTATGTGTGTATAGATAAATTTGACAAAATGGCTGCCACCGGGTATTACTTACTGCATCACACACAAACAGGCGAGTTACCCCCCCCCCCCCCCCCGCGCCCAACCCCCAACACACACAGACGGGTGATTGCCACACATCCCCACCCTTTTCTCTATGACGACACACCCTCGTCCGAAACGGCAACACCACCAAGCAACATGTCTCGTGCCTGGTACACAACCGGAAATGCACGTTACAAAAAGAGCGGAAGTTGCATGAGGGGCCGGTGAAGGTAGAGCGGGTACCCAGTCAGTAGTAAGTGAAGATGACAGTTAACGGCAGGTGGCGTTCAGCTAAGAAAGCGTTTCCCCAAGCCGAGCCGAGCCGAGCCGAGCCGAGCCGAGCCGAGTTGACCCGAGTAGCTGCAAGCAAACCCGAATTATCCCGAACCGGTCCGAACAGAACTGTCCCAAACAGACCCGATCACCCCTTAGTCAGTTAGCTTCTACTACCCCACACACTTTCGGAGTACCTCAATGAGTTGTCCCGAGCAGATCCGAGTTGTCCCGAGCAGACCCGAGTTGTCCCAAGTAGACCCGATTAGATCCGAGTTGTCCCGAACAACCCCGCGTTGTCCCGAACACGTGGCGAGTCATAGGCGACTGGGATGTGACTAGAATTCATCGCGGGAGCCTCATCATGTCGGTCCCCACCCCATCCCCGCCCCACCTCCACATCGGAGGGTCAGCGGAGGCGGATGGGGAGGGAGGGAGGGGGGAGTGTGGCTTTGTGATGAAGGGGGGGGGGGGCGATTACTGGGTGTACTGTTTGTGTGTGTGATGACGGCATGTGCTTGTGAAAGATGGCGTTGTCAGTGTTTGTTGGGGCATATCAGGATTGCTCGCCATTTGGTGATCGTGAGAGCTGATATGCAAAGACACCCACCGAGTGTGCAATCCCGAGTCCTCGCCGATCATCTCACGATCTTTACGATCTTGTCGCCAATCCTTACTATCCTTATGATGAATGCAAACCGTCGCAAATCGCAGCCCGTCCTGATATGACCTTAGAATGTTGCTAGAGCGCAAATCCCCAACAAACAACTGGGTCACCTATAATCCCTGCTTCCCCGAACGCCCAGGCGCCCTACGAAACGCCACGACCCAGTGACGTCATCACAATCCAATTAGCTCCCACTGGTAATTACAACGCGCGTAATTACAAGGCTACTCCCAGCTATGAATTATAACTGCAGATTAAATTATCCAATTAGAGAATAATGCTGTTTCAAAGAACTCCAGCAGAGGGAAAATTATAATAAAAATATTTAAACCACCAAAAAAAACCACAACTAGTGACTGAAAATCGAAGTCAATTCACGATACCAGAAAAATATTGGAACCAAGAGCCAAACCGCTGACATGGCAAAATCATACCTGTCGCCATTGATGCCCAGCCTGGTGTTTGGTATTACTAGAATAAGCAAGGACTTGTTGGTTCAGCAACCAGACGGGATGGCCGAATGAGTTAGAGCGTCCATCACCCATGTAGGTAGACCATGGGATCGTGGGTTTGAACCCTGGTCGAGTCAAACCAATGACTTAAAAATTGATACTTGTTGCTTCCTAGCCAGGTACTCGGCATTATTAGGATCGGGCAAGGACTGGTTGTCTCAGTGTCAGGATAATGTGACTGAGTGGGATATCAGGTCATGGTGCTGGTGGCCTGGTCTCCCAGTGGGGCAGCACTATAAAGTTGCCATGAGTGCGCACTGTCAGAAGTCGGTACCCGTCCTGATATGATCTTAGATGTTGCTAGGATGTAAAGCAACAAACAAAATGTTGGTTCAGCATCATAGTAATTAATATGCCTGAGCAAACTGCTGATTCATGGTACCATTGTAGCGGTACAAAAAGCCTCCTCAGATTCCCGCCCTCTCACGCACCCGAGGCAATAATGTAGTAGTCTGCACGGACATCTCAGGCAACTAGCCAGATAGACAGGTATACATGGATAGGGTGATCCCATCAGGGAGCTTAAGTAGTGTAATGGTAAGCATGCTAGTCCCAACATGGCAATAGGTGTAGGTTTTTAATCTGTTCTAGGCGCAAGATTTCCCCATTTTCATCACACCCGTGACACTGATTCCATGACCAGGATCATTAACGAGTTACATGCTGCATGGGTGTGGAACCTGCCCTGTGTAAGAATATTCAAGTGCATTGCCTGTATATATGTAATTGTAAGCATTAAACGACTTTAGACATAACCATTTAAAATACTTACAATTCCAGCCGGACGAGTGTAGTAGTGTACACTGACCTCTCACTCTCAGGCAAGAAACCTCATGAGACAGGTACACATGGATAGTGTTTGCACCAGGGAGCCTAGGCAGTGTAATTGTTAACATGCTAGTCCTGGAATGGCAAGAAGTGCGGGTTCGAATCCTACTCAAGGTACAATAGTGAATTCTATAGTGAAATGAACCTGTCGAGGCTTCCCGTGTGGAAGATTGGGAGTTAGGGAAGCCTGCACTCTCCCGATTCGACCACCGTGTCCGGTGACTTCAGACGTTGCTAGGACATAAAACCCCAGTCAAACACACACACACACACACACACAAGAGTCACATACACACATATAGTGACACACACCCCTACAGTAGAAGAGTAAATAAGGAACCCAGCCTTCAAGTGTTGGAACTCTAGGCGAGCTGTAAAAACAACGGTGACAAATACACATATATGTCTCCTTAAAAGCCTGTATTGACCAGGGAGACTTTGTAATGAGCTGTGTACGTGCACTGCTCACAGACGCCGATACTGCTGTATTTACAAACAATGCCAATTACACCAGATAGCGGGTGTCACAAGCATTCACTAGCAATGCACGCACCATTTTACCAACAGTTCCATACTGTCATCTTCGTCGTTTACCCTCCCATCACACCAAACTAGTTCTCAAAACGTCCGACCCCATTCTAAAATGAGCTGTGGTTGGGGTAGAACGTGGCCACCAGAAGATTTTGCATCCTAGCCGGTCCATGCGGTTTGTAAAAAGATTGTAAAAAGTTGCTACTATGTCCACTCCGTTCGCACATAGTTTGAGCCCGTTCGGCAACATTTTCAAGAATGTAGTGAGAACTAGTTTGGGGTGATGGGGGTATTAACTAACAGTTAACAACTAACAATGCCATTTTACCAACAGCTCTACATGGTCATTTCTGTTGCTTAACTAACAGTTAACCACTAACAATGCCATTTTGTCAACAGTTCCATTGTCATCTTTGCATCTTAACTAACAGTTAACCACTAACAATGCTACTAACCGTTCCATTGTCATTTTTATCACTTAACTAACACTTGCAACTTAACTAACAGTTAACCACTTACAATGCCACTTTGCCAACATTTCCATTGTAATCTTTGCCAATTAACTAACAGGTAACCAAAAACAATGCCGTTTTGCCAACAATTCCATTGTCATTTTTGTCATTTAACTAACTACTAATCACTAACAATGACATTTTACCAACAGTTCCACTTTCATCTTCATCGTTTAACTAACAGTTAACCACTAACAATGCCATTTTACCAAAAGTTCCCTTGCCATTTTTGTCATTTAACTACCAGTTAACCACTAACAATGCCAAAGTACTGATATACTAAATAGGGTTACTTCCATTAACATATAATCTAATTAATTGATTATTTTAATTCGTTCATCATTGACTGTGCCAATATCATATACCAAAGGGTAAACACTGACACTTCCATTTCGGACAAGGAAACATTGACTCTGCCACATTTACACTTACAGGCTGACTTCACCACAATTATTATTCCAGGTTAATTGCTAACCATGATATGCAATGATTAATTATCACTGTCCCACACAACATAACAGAAACACACTACAAAAAAAGGTCATTTTAATGACAGTGTGGCAACTGCACATAAACAACTATTTCACCTGATAACCCCCCCCCCCCCCCCCCCCACTATCCCGCATCGCAACAAAAATAATCCAAATGTGGTAATGATGGAAGAAATATGGGAAAACACTGACTGAAATGTAATATCAAAACTAAACTAAATTAGTTTTAAACTGTACTAATAAAATTGTTCCTGTTTTCCGCAACATGGGTAATTGAGCACACGGATTCGGCACGCTTCTTCGTAACTAAGGACGCACAGTGTGGAACTATTGGTCACTACTGTACTAAAGTTAACATTATATACCTGGGGCCTAATGTATGAGGGCGGGCTAGGGCTCGTAACCCACGCGTCGTGCGGATTTCCCGGGTTAGCGGCCAAAGTTTCAATGTATAAGGGCGGGTTAGGCAAACTCCTCGGGAGTTAAGGTCGAGTTCACTAACCCCAACTTGAGCCTGGGATAACGTGCAGGTTAGGGACCGATTCGGGCCAAATCTATTCAATGTGACCATATTTAACAGAATTAGATACGGAATAAGTGAAATTTGATCAATTTAACCCTAAATTCGAAGCGTTATTAAGGCTACCGCCGCATTGGCGGCGATATTAATAGTTATATTTTCGAACCGACGAAAGTATAGTAAACAAACCGCCGCCGCCGCCGCATCGACGTCGCTTTCCCTACTGGTGGCGGCGGCGATTTGTTGACTGTACGATCGTCGATTAGAAAATATAACTATTAATATCGCCGCCAATGCGGCGGTAGCCTTAATAACGCTTCGAATTTAGGGTTAAATTGATCAAATTTCACTTATTGCGTATGTAATTGTGTTAATTATGATCGCATTTAATATATTTGAGCCTAATATATGGCTACAAACGCAGAGGGATTTCTCAAATCTATAAATAACTGAAACGTTAGCTAAGCCGCGCGCGCTTTGGACTGATACATCCCCCGTGACACATATATTAACGCCGACGATAGCTACCCCGCCGGCCGCCCTTAACTCCGCAGCCGATAAATTGTGACTCTTACATTCGGCCCCTGAGGTCGCCTAGTGGGTTTTTCGGCATTAACACTTTACGCTAGCTGTTTGTTTGTTTGTTTGTTGTTTTACGTCCTAGCAACATCTAAGGTCATATCAGGATGGGTACCGACTTGTGACAGTGCACTCATGGTGACTTTATAGTGCTCCCCCACTGGGAGACCAGGCCACCAGCATCATGATCTGATATCCCACTCAGTCACATTATCCTGACACTGAGCCAACCAGTCCTTGCCCTATCCTAATAATGCGGAGCACCTGGCTATGAAGTGACAAGTATCAATTTTTAATTCATTGGTTTGACTCGACCAGGGTTCGAACCCACAATCCCATGGTCTACCAGCACGGGAGACGGATGCTCTAGCTCATTCGGCCATCCCGTCTCGTTCTTTACGCTAGCAGTCCAAGTAAATATGGATGCTACATATTTCCACCTATTTTTTATTATCTAACTAATTCTCTCCTATGCCATCTAGCGGTATCTCGTCTCCTGAAATAAGTGACAAATTAAATCCCACTACCAATCAATTAATCAACATACAGTAAAACCTCTCTAAATCGACCGACAGTGAGACCGACTTTAAATGGTCCATTTAGGGAGGTGGTTGGATTAGGGAGTTTTTCATTTTGTTACAATGGTAGTTGTTAAAATGGTATTGTATGGGTGATCTTAGGACCCAAATATAGCGATCGATATAGGGGAGTGGGCGATCTGTGGAGGTAGTCTGCATTGGTACACAATATATAGCTACATACTATGAAGTATTAACTAACAATGCTCAATAGTGAATTAAAGCGCTATGGAATAACTCATATTCGCGTATACAACAGCACAGTTTATATTGCGCTAATTAAGTATGTGTAAATACAGTTGTCGACAGCAATAACCTTTTATCCAAATGGGAGCCGCTGAAGGAGGAAGACCATTTACTAAAAACTGATGAGACCCTTCCATGCTCATAAATTTTTGTGTTTAAAAAAAAATTGTCCTAGCATCATCTAAGGTAATATCAAGACGGGTACTGACTTGTGACAGTGCACACTCATGGCGACTTCTTAGTGCTGCCCCACTGAGAGAACAGGCTGTCGGCACCATGACCCGATATCGTACACAAACACATTAAACTGATACTGTGCTCACCAGTCCTTGTCCTATCCTAGTAATACTGAGCGCCAGGCTAGGAAGCGACAAGTACCAAGTTTGTAAGTCATTAGTTTGAGTCGGGTATATAGTGATTGCACCAGGGAGCCTAGGTAGTAAAATGGTTAGCATGCTAGCCCCGGAATGAAAAATATGGGTTCGAATCCTGCTCTAAGTGCAATATTTCCGATTTACATCATCCGCACGACACTGGTTCCATGACCAGGATCCTGTACAAGCTATGTTTGTCAAACCTACCCTGGCTATCTAAGTGCATTGCCTGTATGTATGTAATTGCAAGCATTAAATGACTTACAGTCATAAACCATTTAAAATACTTACAATTCAAGGGGGACGAGTGTAATAGTCTGCACTGACCTCTCAGGCAGATGAGCAGTTAGGCATGGCTAGGGAGCATAGATAGTATAATGGTTAGTACGTAGCCCCAGGAATGACAGGAGTGTGGGCTCGAATCCTGCTCTCGATGCAATATTATCAATTTACATTACACCAATGTCGTCTTTGCCATTTTAATGCCTGTCAATCATGAAAATATATATTGATAAACAATCAGTTCTCTTAATCCTGCTAAGGGGACGGCAGTCTGTGTGTGTGTGTGTGGGGGGGGGGGGGGGGGGGGTTGAGGACAGGACCTGAAGGCGCCTACTTAATGAGGTAGAGGCAGCATTTTCAACCTAATAAGGCTGCGTGTATCGTGGCGGCACTTCCTACAAATGGGGCACCTACCCACGATCTTTGTTTTTCTAAATTAAAGGTCTGCGAGGAACCTGAGCTAGTGCAGACGACACTAACTCAATGCATAGGACACTAATTCACTTAGTAAAAGTAAATGTTATTCGAGAGAAAATAAAATCATACCTAGTAAATTTCATTTGCAGCAGACGACATGTAATCAATGTAGATCTATAGTAAACTATAAGTATATTGATAAAATGACAATCTATACACATTAGGTCAGTCATTTTGTAAATGTAGATGTTTCCCTATAAAGGAAAAAAAAAAAAATTTGATCAATTCCATTTGAGAGCCGACGACAATAGCGAATGGTAGTAGACAAGCTGAAATCGGCGAGTGATTGAGTGAGTGCGTAAATATGCCAATGACTATGTGGAGATCTATATCATTTGCTACATTGGTTGGAGTGATATGAGATCAGATCTCTTCAGAATCTATCGATCCTTCATTCAAGCGCCTTAATACTTGGGGCGGCCTCCACAACATAACTCGAGCGGCTGTTCCACACACCAGTAAGAAGCGTTGTCTGCAGTGCATTCTGGTTCTTCTCTTGTACAGCATGTACGGATGTCCTCGGGATTTTATCTTCGCGGTCCTGCTGTGGACATGTCCAGCGAAACCATTGTTTGTTTGGGTTTTACATCCTAACTACATCTAACGTCATATCAGGAGAATGTATCGACTTGTGACTTTTATAGTGCTGCCTAATTGGGAGACCAGACTGCTGGCACCATGACCCGATATCCCAGCTAGTCATTATCCTGATACAAAGGAAACCAGTCTTTGGCCAATCCTATTAATGCTGAGTGCCAGGCTAGGTAGCGATAAGCATCAGGTTAGTAAATGACTGGTTTGACTCGGCTGGGATTGGCACCCCTGACCTTCTGCACAGGAAGCCATGACTTTTTACTAATTCGGCCACTGTGTCCAGTCCTTCCCATCACTACAGGATAAAAACTGGACATGGACATTGCGTTTAGTAAAACCGATATTTAGCTGTTTATTGGGCTTTTACAATTATTTCAAATGCACCTTCTTATAACAATGCACACTGATGGCACCTTTATAGTTTTAAACCCCCTGAACCAGGACCCCATTCCACCCCACTACTAAAAGGAAGTATTGCTTTTTAATTATATACACATATATATATATAAGTTGCATAAACTAAGGGTTTGGAGTTATAGGCATATTTTGTTTCAAAGATAAATATTAGGTTGATCACTATAATCTACCGCACTTTAATTTGATTTTGTTGTTTATCTTAAATGGTTGACAGATATTCGAAGTGAAAACATGCCAAGTTAATGTTGCTGTGCACAGAAACAACGGCTTGCTTTATCGGCCTTCAAGCTTAGCAGTATTACATAAGAGCACCACACTGCAACGAATATTTATTAAATGCACCCTTAAGGGTACATTCCTTACACGCGGTATGCGGTATGCGAATGCGAATGCGAATGCGACAAAAATCGAAACGCCTTGAAGGCTATGGGCTACATTCCTTACACGTGGTATGCGGCATGCGAATACTGAATCGGTCCATGTAGCGATCGGTGCGGCATGCGAATGCGAATGCTGCTGCGTTTGCCATAGAGAACAGTGGTGAGGAAACCTGACACTGTGTGTGGGTGTGGGTGGAAGGACCCATCCCGTAAGCACGCCGCATACCGTGTGTAATGTAGCAGTCACACTACGACGACAAGCAGCGGCGACAGCCCTGCGACACCCACTCCCGGTTGTCGCTGATTGTCGCGCAGGTGCCGCCGCGACACCTCCAGTTTCTCCACTCTTTCTCGACTGTCGCCGGGTTGTCGTGGGGATTTTGGACATGTTGAAAAACTTCTACGACAGCCGACGACAGCCGAGGTTGCGGCACTGTCGCGGCACTGTCGCGGCACTGTCGTCTTGTCGTTAAGCTGTAGTTGCTTCTCTCTCCATGTATGTGTCTCTGTGTGTCTCTGTGTCTGTGTATATGTGTGTCTATGTGTGTGTCTATGTGTGTGTCTGTGGGTGTGTATATGTGTGTCTATGTGTGTGTGTGTCTGTGTGTGTCTGTGTGTGTATGTGTGTGTCTGTGTCTATGTGTGTGTCTGTGTCTATGTGTGTGTCTGTGTGTATATGTGTGTCTATGTGTGTGTCTGTGTGTGTGTCTGTATGTGTATGTGTGTATGTGTCTCTGTGTCTATGTGTGTGTATGTGTCTATGTGTGTGTCTGTGTGTATCTATGTGTGTGTCTGTGTGTGTGTGTCTGTGTGTGTGTCTGTGTGTGTCTGTGTGTGTATGTGTGTGTGTCTGTGTGTGTCTGTGTCTATGTGTCTATGTGTGTGTCTGTGTCTATGTGTGTGTCTGTGTGTGTCTGTGTCTATGTGTGTGTCTGTGTCTGTGTGTGTCTGTGTGTCTATGTGTGTGTCTGTGTGTGTGTGTCTGTGTCTCTGTGTGTGTGTATGTGTATGTGTGTGTGTCTGTGTCTCTGTGTGTGCCTCACTCTCACTCTCAGTCTGACTCTGACTCTGACTCTCAGTCTGACTCTGACTCTCAGTCTGACTCTGACTCTCACTCTGACTCTCACTCTCAGTCTGTCTCTCACTCTCAGTCTGACTCTCACTCTCAGTCTGACTCTCACTCTCAGTCTGACTCTCACTCTCACTCTGTCTCTCACTCTCAGTTGTGAGAGTGAGAGTCAGACTGAGAGTGAGAGTCAGACTGAGAGTGAGAGTGAGACACAGAGAGTCAGAGACAGACTGAGAGTGACACACAGACGAGAGTGCAGAGTCACAGAGCACACACACAGACACATACACACAGACACACACAGAGACACAGACACAGACAGACAAACACACATATACACACATAGACACAGACACACACATATACACAGACACACACATAGACACAGACACACACAGACACAGACACACACATGGACACACATAGACACATACACACACATAGACACAGACACACAGAGACACACATAGAGACACACACAGAGACACAGAGTCACACACACTCAGACACAGACACACAGACACTGTCATCCCGCTGTCGTCCCGTCTGTTGTCCGATTGTCGTCCAACTTAGCCCGAATTTGCATAGGTCGTCGGGATTTCACAAAATCCCAGCCGCCGGGCTGTCGTCCCTACCTTGTCGTCGAAGTGTGACTGCTACATAAGGAATGCGCACTTTAAGCTAGGATTCCTTACATGCGGTATGCGGCATGCGGCATGCGGTATACGAACGGTTTGGGTCTTTTCACCCACACCCACACATAGTGTCAGGTTTCTCTAACACTGTTGTCTATGGGCATTCGCATTTGCATGCCGCACCGATCGCTACATGGACCGATTCAGTTTTTGCATGCCGCATACCACGTGTAAGGAATCACCCCCATTGACTTAGATGCTTTTTGATTTTTTGCCGCATTCGCATACCGCGTGTAAGGAATGCGCCCTTCATCCGAATTGTTTGTTTGTTTGTTGTTTTACATCCTAGCAACATCTAAGCTCATATCATGAGCCATCAGCACCATGACCTGATATCCCACTTCAGTCACATTATCCTGACACTGAGCCAACCAATCCTTGCCCTATCCTAATAGCGCCGAGCACCTGGCTAGAAAGCGACAAGGATGAGTTTTTAAGTCATTGGTTAGACTCGAGCATGGGTTTGAACTCATGAACCCATGGGGCCGAATCCCCCGATCTCCCAAAACAGGATAGGGACGCTCAATTCATTCGGCTATCCCGTCTGGTCTAATATCCGAGTTGAATATGTAGGCTCGGGGGAAAATTTGATGCTTTCGTCAGACTGCGTTCCAGTTCCAGCTAGATTTCCTCATGTGGACCAGGCACTGCAAACACTGCCCAGCGCAAGATGGTGCGCGAGAGGCACAGCATCCCACTAATGCCGCAGAGCATTTCGGTAATCCGCATTCGGGCATTCACTAATGAGCGCCATCATAATTTGTTGATCCGTTGCCAAGCAACATTAGTTGGTTGGTTGTTGGAGTGTTACGTCCTGGCAACATCTAAGGTCATATCATGACGGGTACCGACTTGTGACAGTGCACTCATAATGACTTTATAGTGCTGCCCCACTGGAAAAACCACCACGATGACCTAATAACCCACTCAGTCACATTATCCTGACACCGAGCCAACCAGTCCTTGCCATTTCCTATTAATGCCGAGTACGAGGCTAGGTAGTGACAAGTATCAATTTTGTAAATCATTGGTTTGAGTCAGCCGGGTTTCAAACTCCTGACCTTCCACACGGGAAGCCTGCGCTCTACCAATTCTGCCACCACATCCGGTGATGGAACATGATTTCAGGACGTGTCAATCCCGGGAGGTTTGAAGAGTTGCAATCATTTCTGTGACTCGGATCAATGGACACTTTCTTCTGAAGGCAATTATAAGGAACTTCCGGTCCCAGCCTAGTTAGTGCTAAGTGGCTGGATGAAGTTGGTGCGTCGGGTGGGGTTGGGTAAATAATTAGGAACTGGGCCCGTTTAACTAGCTTGACATCAACTAAAATACTACGGTTTTAAAAAATGCAGAAAGGCAGCTTTGAAAGATGAGAATTAAATTAGGCATAACGAGTGGAAGGCGAAAAACTGATAGAGAAATGAACAAATTGCTTCGCAGTGTCAGAAATATTGATAGACAACCAAACAGAATGGTTCGCTGAGTGTCAGCAATAATGAACAGAATGTTTTGCAGAGTGTCAGAAATAATTAACAGAATGTTTTGCAGACTGTCAGAAATAACGATAGACAAGCAAACAAACGCTTTGCTGAGTGTCAGAGATAATGATAAACAAATGAACAGAATGCTTCGCAGAGTGTCAGGAATAATGATAGACAAGCGAACAGAATGCTTCGCCGAGTGTCAGCAGTTGAATAAAAACAAAAAATTCCCGCCATGAATATGGCCTATGCTGCCGACACGGCGTAAAGAAACCACCAATCAAACTGGTTCCGAAAGTAAAGCTTGTTTTATTTAACGATGCCTCTAGAGCACATTGATTTTCATATCATCGGCTATTGGACATCAAACATATGGTCATTCTGCCATATTTCTTTGGAGGAAACCTGCTCCCGCCACATAGGCTACTTTTTCTGATAAGCAGCAAGGGGTCTTTCATTTCTTGGTTCCAGTTCACAACAATCTTTTGCCCACCCACCTGCACATATAGTGGCCGCAACTGGGGATTTACTGTGCAGTTTAACCCCGTTAAACCAAACGATCGATTAATCCAAACTTTTTTCGGCAACCCGGCAAAATACTACCATTTATCATATAAAAAAGTTGGTTATACCAAAGTTGGTTAATCCAAATTATCGGTTAATCCAAATATAATTGTCAGACCCCAGGTCACTTCCGGTATGGTTAAACCAAACTTTCATGTGGTTATAAGGTCATCTCAGACCTCACCATCTTTTTTATATGATAAATGGTAGTATTTTGCTGGACTGCTGAAAAGAGTTTGGATTAACTGATCATTTGGTTTAACCGAGCTTGGTTTAACGGGGTTATACACTATATACATGAAAAACAATAATCAAAGTGTCCACATACATTGTATATTACATTTATAATGCACCCGCATTTTTGCCAAAGCCAAGTCAAAGTCGAAGCCAAAGCTCGGTTAAACCAATGATCGGTTAATCCAAACAAATTTCTAGGGTCCCTTCAAGTTTGGTTTAACGGGGTTATACTGTACATGTATACATACATACATACATACATACATACATACATACATACATACATACATACATACATACATACATACATACATACATACATACATACATACATACATACATACATACATACATACACACACAGACAGGTTCACTAACCACACAAGTGAAGTTTGTACAACTTTTACAAGATCCTGACATTGGCTGGTACCAGTGTTATAGGAGTGATACAAACAAAGTGAACATTCTTATTATCTGATAGAGGCCCCAAATTGACCTGATTTCCTAAAGGTGCCTACATGCCAGTCTCAGACTCATATCTCCTTCAGTAAGCATGTAGCACTCAAAACTAAAAATTCAACAAAAGCTATACAATTGCGAAGAGCGGTGAGTGGCTTTCCATACGGGAGGACCCGGGTTCTAACCCCGGCCCAGTTCAAGCATTGACTTAGAAAATTGATGCTTGTTGCTATTTAGCCTGTCATTCAGCAGTAATACTAGTAGGATAGGGTAAGGACTCGGTTGCTCATTACCAGGTCACTGTACCTGTGGCCCGGTCGTCCAGTGAGGCAGCACTATAAAGCCATCACGAGTTCACACTGTCACAAGTCGGTAGCCGTCCAGGTAAGAGCTAAAGGGGCTGTCACATTACGGCGTATGGCGGGAGCGTATTGACAACCTACGTACGCCGTGCTGGTGCCACTTTCGGGTGTGTTTGAGCGTATGGGGGACCTATGAGGAGCGTACGAGGAGCGTATGAGGAGCGTATGGGAGCGTATGGGAGCGTGCTGTGACATTTTTTGACATTATGGGCCATACGCCCTCATAGGTCGTGTTTTTTTGAGCATGCACAAAAAAAATTGGACGGACGAATTTATGAAAGCGTATGGTGGCGTATGCCTCATACGCTTCACATACGCCGGCATGTTGCGGCACTGGCGGCGTATGAGTAGCGTATGAGTAGCGTATGAGTAGCGTATGAGTAGCGTATGAGTAGCGTATGCGGCGTATGCCGACGTATATGACGTAATGCCGCTACGCCGCCATACGCTCCCACCATACGCCGTAATGTGACAGGGCCTTTAGTGTTCCTAGGATGTAAAACGCTAACAAAGCCAACACTACCTTGCCACTAGCTCAACTAGATATTGCATCACGGTGTTGAATGCATGGAATTCCAATGGGGCAGCACTATAAAGCCACAATAAATATACACTGCTAAAAACAAATAGCTATATAGCGGGTTAAGCATCTTATCTTAGTCTTACAGTTACACCACACCTTTCCTTTTAATTAGAATCGTGAATTATCTGCAATCAACTCACCTAATTCAGACAAGAAATGAATAGATGTTTTACAACATCGCCAGGTTAGCAATTCAATTAGTCAAATAATTTCGAGGAGAGATCAGAAATACTGGCTGGCATACCTTCCCCAGCACCCCTCCACCCCGAGGGCATCCGCCGAAATTAAATGAAATCAAGATTGATTAAATCATTTTAACTCAACGTGAGGATGCCAAATTCAAGACAGCTTGGCCACCTGGTGAATGTCCCAGGCACTAGGTAATGTTACCTCACATGTTGCTAGGGTGAAAAACACCACTCATTCATGTCTGTTTGTTTGTTTGTTGTTTTATATTTTAGCAGTTCGAACCATTGGTCGAGTCAAACGAATGACGTTAACATCGATATTTGTTCCTTCTTAGGAAGGCGCTCAGCACTATTATGAAGTATTAGGATAGGGCAAGGACTGGTTGGCTCAGTGTCAGGATAATGTGACTGAGTGGGATATCAGGTCATGGTCCCCCAGTGGGGCAGCACTATAAAGTCACCATGTGTGCACACTGTCACAAGTCGGTACCTGTCCTGATATGACCATATATCATTGGTTGTTGGGGTTTTACATCCTACTCATGTTGCCAACAGCCTGCCCTCCCAGTGGGGCAGCACTATAAAGTGGGGCAGCACTGTCACAAGTCAGTACCCATCCTTAGATGGTGCCAGGATGGAAAACTCCAACAAACATCAACCAATCCTCCAATTTCAGCCCAGCAATGAACCTCTGTCAACCCACTTGCCTCCATTTCTTCCCACGAGCCTCGTTGTCATGGATACTCCGGCCAATTTACATGCGGTCACATGACCCGGCTCTACCGGCCGACAGCTGGACACTGGGGAGAGTCCTCGAAATGTTGTCACTGCCAATTGTCGGCTGCTTCGTTCAAACACTTTCATGGCGCGCTTCCTGGCGCACATCACGTTGCAGACGACACTGCGCGGTTCGCGCATGCGCAGTCAGGTGGACGCCGCTTTGTGGCGCGTTGTCTGCTATTTGACGCCGGGTGAGGGAACCATTTCACTAAATCAAAACCGCCAAGCTGGTCACTGTACTAGGGAAAGAGTCATGCACGTTTTGAGTCCTGTATGGCAAGTGATTCTTTATTGACTCACGTGACCCCTCGCCTCCGGGTCCAGATTGTTTCTTATACTAGCTATTCGGCAGGGTGCTGTTTGCTTTGTTTGTATATATTTAACGTCCTAGCAACATCTAAGGTCATATCAAGACGGGTAGCGACTTGTGACAGTGCACACTCAGGGTGACTTTATAGTGCAGCCCCCCAATGGGAGACCAGGCAGTAGGCACCATGACCTGATATCCCACACAATCACATTATCCTGATACTGTGCTAACCAGTCCTTTCCTATCCTATTGATGCAGAAGCCAGGCGAGGTAGCGACAAGAATCAATTTTATAAGTTGTTGGTTTGACTCGGCTCGGATTCGAAGTTCCGACCTCCCGCATGGGAATTCTGCGCTCTACCGATTTGACCACCGTGTCCAGTAGTCGTAGTGTAATAAGTGTCGAAGATATGGATAAACATGATGCATGTGCATCATAGAAAAGCAACACTTAGATGATATATATTATACAGGTAGGCGTTGTTTGACTACCGGAAGTGGGAAATCAAGGTAAGCGTTTTCTTTAGAAGATTTAATGCTTTCTTTGGACTGTGCAGCTTTAAGTAAAACATTCCTTTGTGCGTCACTGCCCGGTTGTAAAGTGACCGTCCGGGAGTCTGGTCATGCCTGCATTGCCCATTCACACGTGACACGTCACATCCGGTTTACCACGTACCCGACAGACCTTGCCCACTCACGCCAGACCCGGTCGGCACCGATTCAGTAAGAACGCTGACTGGCTTCTCGTGTGGGAGATCGTGGCCTTTGAACTCCGACAGATTTAAATTCATACTTGCCACTATTTAGTCAGGTGTTCAATATTAAGTTGCATAGTCCGATTGTTTGGAGACACGCTGCGCTCTGCTAATTGTGTTGTTAAGTTGGAATACACATAGGCCTAGAGCACTCTGCTAATTGTGTCATGAAGGGGGGCACATATGAATAGACATGGAGTACTCTGTTAATTACGTCGTGAAGGAGGGCACACATGAATAGACGGCATGCCGTGTCTATTCATGTGTACCATCCTTCATGACATAATTAGCAGAGTGAACCAAGTCTATGTGTATTCTCATTTAACGATATAATTAGCAGAGCGCATTAGGTCTCTTCATGTGTGCCCTCCTTCATGACACAATTACCAGAGTGCTCCAGGTCTATTCATGTGTGCCCTCCTTCATGACACAATTAGCAGAGCGCATCAGGTCTATTTATGTGTGCCCTCCTTTATGACATAATTAGCAGAGTGATCCAAGTCTATTCATGTGTGCCCTCCTTCACGACATGATTAGCAGAGTGATCCAAGTCTATGTGTTTTCTCATTTAACGATATAATTAGCAGAGCGCATCAGGTCTATTTATGTGTGCCCTCCTTCATGACACAATTACCAGAGTGCTCCAGGTCTATTCATGTGTGCCCTCTTTTACGACATAATTAGCAGAGTGATCCAAGTCTATGTGTATTCTCATTTAACGATATAATTAGCAGAGTGCATTAGGTCTCTTCGTGTGTGCCCTCCTTCATGACACCATTACCAGAGTGCTCCAGGTCTAATCATGTGTGCCCCCTTCATGACACAATTAGCAGAGTGCTCGGGGTCTATACTTGCCTGCCCTTATTTACGACACAGTTCACTGCCCTAGGCGCCACTGCTCTGCGTCTATTTATAGCCATGAAGGCCGCCAGATGAATTACTCAGGGAACATTACTCGTCACCCATTTGTTGGTACTTTAATGAGCAGCGCATTAGTGACAGTTAGACAGACGGTAATGCCGCCAATGCACACTAGGGGGGTGTGGTGATGGTGATGGTGATCCTCGCGGTGCTGCGCTGACACCTGGTTCAGTCGGGAGTTTTGGTTAAGGGCAGCGGTCAAAGGAAAGTAGGATTTGATAGCCATCGCCCATCCTATGACAGTGACAGCAGACTAGTGACATCAGTTTAATGCTTTCGATTAGACACATACACGCAATGCGCTTAGATCCACACAGGGTAAAGTTACCAACCATACATAGCTTTATAGCATCCTGAGCACAGGAACCAATGTTATGAGGGTGATGCGAAAATGAAGCGAATATTGTGCCGTGAGCGGGGAATCGAACCCACACTTCTGCCATTCCAAGGCTAGCATCATTACCATTAGTATATATCTATGATGCAATTCACCCTGTCCACACCTACTTGTACCAGCATCCGAACAAATACGTGGTGAACTAATTAGAGCTTGTCAGAGCTTCACAGGCTATTAAAAATAAACACTTGGGAGCATTTACTAGTTGCGTTTTCATGAATTATTTTAAAGCTGCATAGTCCGATGACGTATCAACATTTCAAAACCAAAACAATTATCTAAATTTAATTGTACACATCTAACTTGGACACTGATGCACTTATTAAACATTTGTTTCTGTATAGAAGGGGATACTGAGTCAATTTAATAGAACCTGTTGCTACGTAAGCCAGTGGTGTCAGAGTGACATGTTTGCACTTCAAATATCTCAAAAGTTAGCCATTTTAAATCAGTTACTTCAAACTACGGTAAAGTAGATTATAATTCTCCATCTAATAATATAGTTATCTCATAAACATGACAGAAACTCAAAAACATCGGATTATGCAACTTTAACAGTTTTATGCTTTTCCAATCGCTTTAATTCAATTGCTCGAATTCATATTGAAACTAATTGTACGCATAGGTGATGGACCACATTAAGGAGATTAAGCTTCTAACGCCAGTGATGTGACATAAATAAATTATCAGTTTGTTGTTTATTTGTTGTTTTACGTCCTAGCAACATCTAAAGTCATATCAGGATGGGTACCGACTTGTGACAGTGCGCACTCATGGTGACTGTATAGTGCTGCCCCACTGAGAGAGCAGGCTGCCAGCACCATGACCTGATATCCCACTCACACACATTATCCTGACAGTCCTTGCCCTATCCTAATAAAGCAAGTATCAATTTTTAAGTCATTGGTTTGACTCGACCAGGGTTCGAATCCACGATCCCATGGTCTACCAACACAGGAGACGGGCGCTCTAACTCATTCGGTCATCCCGTCTGGGATAAATTGATAAATTATCAATGGACTACACACACTGTGACGCTGACCGCACAAATACATCGCTGTAGCTTGGGCAGATGTCACCCATTCAGCCAAGTCGACCAGACGCTCACCTGCAAAGCGAAAAGACAAAGTCTAATACTGATTGCGTGAATTATTAACTAGAAACAAACAATAGACCATCACCACCACAAAACCAATCCGCCTTCTGATTGCAGTGGGAGAACAATGATGTGGGTAGTATCTCAGTGTGCGACACGCTCTGTGGAAAAGGTCTGATGGAAGATTTCCATAACCAAACAGATGGAATGAACAATTGACATGCAAACATTTTGTCAGTGTCGGAGCACTGGGCCGCGTTCACAGTGCGTCTCGGGGATGCTTTTTGCCTTATTTCCACTCAGGGTACGTCTTGAAGACGCCTCCTATTTCAGACAGGAGATGAAAAGGGCCTCGAAAATGGCCGCCGTATTCAGTAGTTTCAGCCAATCACAGCGCAGCTTTTCCATTGCAAATGGCCACCGCCTATGGGGGACGGCCATTTTCGAGGCGACCAACTGCTTATGCAGTTCAGACTAGCGTGACGTCATGGGCATCGCGGAGACGTCTCGGAGACGGACCCTGAACGCGGCCCTGGTCTTCCAGCTGTCAAGACACTCGTATTTTGGTTGGACATAGTGATGAGGGAGTGGACTGCGCTGCATTGTGTACAGCACACTTCATTTTGATACACTAGAAGGGGCAGCAGCCCGTGCTCCATAGTGTGTACATCGTAGGCACTCTATGTAGTGCAGAAAGGAGTTAGTTGCCTGTGCTGAAATATGTACAAGCAAGGCAGATTAAGTGAACCTTTTATTATAATGGTTCAATAATATGCTGTGGTTGGATAGAAGTTTTAGTTTTCGTCTCTGCTTTACCTGTTTTTTTATATTAATATAAGTGTTTTGCACCTGGTGATTCACTAAGGTGTGTAGTTTTGGTTGGTGATGTGGCTGTCCAGTAGTGTTAGTGGGTTTTAAAAAAAACGTTTTTATATGATTGGATTAGTAGTTGTTAGGTTGTCAAGGTTGACGGGGGGGGGGGGTGATGGGGAAGAGGCTTGAATTCTAGAAGTAGAAGACTGAAGGTGGAAAAGTTACGGGAATGGTCCAAGATTGATTAGTTCCGTCCAGACATACACAACCTATGATTGGAGAGCATTACGTAGGCGAGTCATGTTCGTCAACCGAACCTCTGCGCTGAGAGTCAGTAATTGGGAGGAACTAGACGTACCGGCGCATACAAAGTGTAAACAGAGAAATCATGTACCACTATATATTCATTTATTAAATTCCTAAACAATGGTGATACAGTAAAACCTCTCTAAATCGACCAACCATGGGACCTACTTTAAATGCTCCATTTAGGGAGGTGGTCGGCTTGATGACTTAAACAAAATTGTTACAATGGTATTGTATGGGCGATCGCTTGGGACCCAAATAAAGCGATCGATATACGGGAGTGGTCGATCTGTGGAGGTGGTCGGTTAGAGAGGTTTTACTGTAATCCCTTACCGCGGCTTGCGTGGTCTTGTAAAACTGATATCGGACTAGATATAATTGTTTTGTATTCTGGATATTGATTAAAATATATTTAAATTTAGTTGCTACTACTCAAAATGGTTAAAGATTGGAAGCTCTAATATGGATCCCACCAGCCTCTGGAATGTGTATCAACCTCAGCTCCACCTTATTCGATACCTGGGTCTCAAACCCCATATCAAGCAATAAATAAATCAGATTAAAATGTTATCAATTACAATGCTGAGAACTGTTTGAGAGCTGTTTGGGAACTGTCCTAGAGTTGTTCCGGAACTGTCCTAGAGCTGTTCCGGAACTGTGCTAGAGTTGTTCTGGAACTGTCCTTGAGCTGTTCGGGAACTGTCCTTGAGCTGTTCGGGAACTGTCCTTGAGCTGTTCGGGAACTGTCCTAGAGCGGTTTGGGTATAGTCCTAGAGCTGTTCTGGAACAGTCCTAGGGCTCTTTGGGAACTGTCCTAGAGCTGTTTGGGAACTGTCCTAGAGCTGTTCGGGTACAGTCCTAGAGCTTTTCGGGAACTGTCCTAGAACTGTTCGGGTACTGTCCTAGGGATGCTTAAGAACTGTCCTAGAGCTGTTCGGAAACTATTCTAAAGCTGTTGGGAGTGTCCTAAAGCTTTTCAAGAAGTGTCCTAGTTGTGTTTTAGAATTTAGATTTTGATGGATTTCAGAATAAAGATGGCAATCAAACATTAATACCACAATAAGAATGTATGACTAGTCACCCTAAGTGGGATAAATAAAAACTACAAATAGTATTAGTTCATTCATAGTAGGTACCAGCAGCAACATTTTAAAATATGCATACGGTTCAATATATTTATTCCTTCCTGTAGACATTGAAATTACAAGCCCAAATCCAGAAACAGTCCAGCTATATATATTATTGTTCTGGAGATAATAATTTTTCAAGATTAAATGTATAAAATGTATTAATTTTGAATTAAAAGTGGAACTTTGACCAAATATAATAAAAAGTGGAAGGATGTGAGGGGAGTTCTGCTAACCAATTTCCATTCTACATATATAAAGGAATTTAAATTGTAAATTGTTAAATCAATTAGTCAAGCAGATTTTTAATGAGACAATGTCAAAAAGGGCAATTCATAACAAAAAAATTATTCTGATTTGGCCAAATAGCCATTTTCAAAGCATGGTATTTTCTTGGAAAACTGCAACAAGACTGAATAAATGCTAAATAGTTCACCTATTGATAACAGTGCTCTATCTGCAGAGATTCAAAAGATGTTTGCATCCTAAAATATCAAAAAGTGTAATTGTTTGCATGTAAACAGGATCTGTAAGTGAATTATTGTCAACATTTCAATGTTCGAACGCTCATTGCAGCAAACAAATATTTTGAATCTTCTTCCTCTTTGGCATAGTATTACAATAACCATTCTCTAAGACTAATAGATAATATTTATATCAGTATTATATTCAAAAATATGGAAAATCTTGAATTTTGATTGAACATATAAAGACAAATTGTCGGAAAAGCAAATATATCAATCTGATGAATCTCATTTCAATGTTCGAACGCTCATTGCAGCAAACAAATATTTTGAATCTTCTTCCTCTTTGGCATAGTATTACAATAACCATTCTCTAAGACTAATAGATAATATTTATATCAGTATTATATTCAAAAATATGGAAAATCTTGAATTTTGATTGAACATATAAAGACAAATTGTCGGAAAAGCAAATATATCAATCTGATGAATCTTTAAATGCTCATTGTAGCGTAACCAATTGGTTAAACTTCCTATAAATTGACAGTGCACATCATCTGCAGTTAACACACATTATTGTATTCATATTCTGCCTAGAAATACAAAAAGTGCATTTTGATTGCACATACAAGAGAAAAGTGCACAAAATAAAAAATAAAAAATAGTTTGTCAAGCTTTGAACACTCACTGTGGCTCATCCAATAAGTGGATCTTCTTCAAATCTTGCACACATAGCATACAGAGCTAATACATATTGGCTATAGCAATAATTTTGCTAAAATTATCAAAAGCTGCATTTTGATTGCAAATACAAATTAAAAGTGTCTGAAACCAAAAATATTGATTTAAGTAAATTGGTATCATTGGAAACGGAATCAAATGGTCTATCTATCCATACCAAATCTTCTTATGGTTTAAATATTTAATTCAGTAAATTGGTTTTAAACTTTCAAATTAATTTAAATTGCAGAATTTGACCTGACTGACCTTGATTGATTGATTGATTGGTGGTTGCTTTACATCATGTCGGCAGCATAGGCCATATTCACGGCGAGCCTGACTGACCCTTTTGACGTATGGCAAGTTATATGGCTAGAAAGCTGAGGTGATTGCGCTTCTTTTGGTACCACCCATTAAAAATACCCTGTTGTCAGAGTCGTTTTCATTGACACCAGTAATGAAGGAATATTCACTAAATACACTCATCATACAAATGGATTTTACTTAAATAGAAACTTACTATATAGTCAATCCAACAACAGCATCAGCTAGAAAATATGTTGATCTTCTAGGATATGCAATTTCATCAAAATCCAATACATACAGAAAAAGTTACAAGCATGTGAATATTGATGAAAAAAAACATTCCTGGACTTTTTCATGCCGCAGCCGGTACCTATTCATAGTGTAATATGCTCATAAATGAAATAATGGAATACTCAGTGACCAAAAGTACTTTAGCACATTTTATTTCTGACAAAAACATTTGGTAAAACATAACCATATACAGCCTCAAACAAACCGCAAGCAAACTTATTTCTCCGGAGAAATGTATCAATATCTGCACTAAGTGGAATAAATAAAGACTGTGAATAGTATTACAGGTTATTTAGACGGAGAGGGGGGGGGGGGGGCTCGGCTTTCAGAACTTTTCGGATACCAAAATTTCGGATAACGGATTGCGGACCTTTATATTGCCGTAGATCATGGCACTATCACTACACACCCTACACCAGCCACACCCTAATGAGTTTCTAAATGAGGAACTCTCAGTATCGCGCCACGAGGGTTCTCACGAGATCTCCGAGATCTCAGCCAAGTCTTTTCCCGCCTCTCAGCTATCGTGATTGATGGGGACCACTTTCCTGTCTAGATTGACTGACATCAGCACTAGTTCCTGTTTCATTCTATATGTAACTGAGCACAATGGATTAATTAATTGAATTAATTGGGCTATTTTTCTTTTTTTACATTAATAGATGAGATCACCGTCCCGAGTATGCATGCGCTGAAAACGGCGCTGGCAGCAAAGCAAAGGCGTACAGCCATTGAATTTGCCGATACACGTAGGGCAAAACTTCCATTTTATTCAAAATTAATAGAAATACATAACAATTTGGCATAAACATGTATGCACACATGCAATATAATTATCTGATCAATATGGCTAACACAAAACTAGGCATAGTTAAACATTTTGAGCTTAGAAACATACAATTCCGCACAAAACAATCAGTCACTTTAAGGCTGATATCCACATCCCTATTATTAATTCTTGTTCTAAATATTAAAATGCCAAATGTGTCAACATACACTTGTTTCAGAGAACTATATAACCAATATCTATTTCTACATATGTCATTAACCATAGGATATAAATAAAAACATGAATAAAATAAGTAAAACTGACTCTGCTATGGCTCTAACACTAGTCTGAGTGCCCAGGTTTCTCTAAATCTAAATGCACACGGCATAAGATGTGATTATATTGATGAGTAGGGTTAATCAGATATTGGTTATATATTTCTTTGAAACAAGTTCTTGTTGACACATTTGACATTTTAATACTTAGAAGAAGAATTACTTATGGCTAATCAATGGTGATGTAAACATCAGCCTGTAAAGTGACTGAAATTGTGTGTTTCTTAGCTCAAAATGCTTAATTATGGAGAGTTGTGTCTTAAACATATTCATCACATTATTATATTGCATCCCCCCATCCATGCTTGTGCCAAATTGTTATGTTTTTCTATTAATTTTGAATAAAATGGAAGTTTTGACCTATGCGTATCGGCAAACTCAATGGCTGTACTCCTTTGCTTTGCTCCCAACGCCGTTTTCAGCGCATGCGCAGTTGGAACCGTCTATTGATTAAAGATCCGATGACTTTAACTTGAGCTTATGCTTACAGAAAAAAGAAAATATTGTAGGTTGATCATTATAATCTACCTTACTTTAGTTTGAAGCTTAACTTCTGTTTTGGTTGGTTGGTTGTTGGGAGTTTAAAGTCTTGGCAACATCTAAGGTCATATAAGGGTGGGCACCGACTTGTGACAGTGTGCACTCATGGCGAATTTATAGTACTGCCCCACTGGGAAATCAGGCTGCCAGCACCATGATCCGATATCCCACTCAGTCACATTATCCTGACACTCAGCCAGCCAGTCACTGTCCCATCCTTTTTTAATGCTGAGCGCCAAGCTAGGAAGGGACAAGTGTTAATTTTGTAAGTCATTGGTTTGACTCGACCGGGAACCAAACTCCTGACCTTCCGCACGCGAGGCCCGCGCTTTACCGATTCGGCCACGGTGCCCGGTGAACTTTTTATTTTAAATGTGTAACCCGTCCTGATATGACCTTAGATGTTGCCAGGATGTAAAACTCCAACAACCAACAAACCTTAAATGGGTAACCGAAGTGATTTTTTAAGTGAAAATATGTCAAATTAATCTTTGGCATACACCACCTCAATTTAGATATTTATGCCAGGTGTTCACTTCACCTGAAAAATGTCCCTGAAAATTGTTACATTATATAAAATACCACTTCCTGTATTTCTGTTCCCCAGCTCCCCCACAATGTGACACCCAGACTATACAGTGATGACCTTGGTCACCCCAACCATGTCCTTATTAGCAACCATGGTAACCCCCTACCCACAGTGTGTGCGCAGGCAGCAAGGCCCACAGTTGCCCCATCAGTGAACTGCACACACGTGCACACCCCTCCACATACGCCCCCACACAAGGATTGTTGTTTTAGTTTTAGGGGAGTTTTCAGTCGCGTTGGCGCGCTGAAGGCTGCAAATCTGCAGCACTGTATGGGCACTGCCACAGGTGGTCTCATGCGGCCGGGAGTTGGCTGGCTTCCAGTAGGTAGTGGTCGGAGAAATCAGGGGTGCGTACAAGGGGGTAGGTAGGTGGGCGGAGGGGCAGTGTGATGGGGCGGAGAGAGAAAGGTAATCTGGGAGCCCAACCCGTCCTCTATTAGGGCGGGGGAGGTTGGTTGGTTGCTGTAGTTTTACGCCCCAGCAATACCCTAGGCCATACCCACATAAGGCATCACATGCCCCAACGCATTCCCTCACACCCGCCCCCACACACGCCACTCATGCCATGTACACTGCATCAGTTTCCTGGATCGATGCAGTGTGCTTCATACCGACCATAGCCTGGTCATGAGCCCGATTTAGCGTCCGAATACCCGTGGTGAGAAAGGGTTGCTGGTTGCTGGTGCAAGAGTGTAAGTAGTAGGTGAAAATAGAGATTTCTGACAGGTAAAGCAGGTATATTGAAGTTAATTATATGTCAGTTGCCACTGAAATGTCGCGCAAGAACACCACAACACTTGGAACAGAATTTAACCAAAGCAATTTATTTCCCTTTATTGGTTTCATATATATATAGCCATTAATATACAACGGATTGTAATTAAAGCTCGAAGTGCTCAGCGTGTGATGGCTGTGCCGCCGTTTTATGCTAATGATTGGATACCGGAAATGATTTATCTCCCTGGGTTGTGAGTAGCCTGGTGACTACAGCCCGAGGTAAATATATATAAATATATAGTAAAACCTACCACCTCCACAAATCGACCACTACCCTATATCGATCGCTTTATTTGGGTCCCAACAATACCATTGCAAGGATATTCTAACTCTCTAAACCGACCACATCCCTAATAGGACTTAAAGTCGGTACCATGGTCGGTCGATTTATATATGAATTAATTAAATTAATGGAATTAAATGGGAGGCTTAAGAAGTGAAAATGGGGTTAACTCAAAATAAGTTAGTTCCTGGAATAAAATGAACATTTCCGATGGACATTGCCTCTAAATCAAAATCACAATTGGCTTCTGAGCATAATTTCACCTAAACTATTAACATCAGAAATGGGGAGAACAAATTATAATTAATGAACCACCATACTGGTTTATACCAGACACCCTACTGCCACCACCCACACCACCCTGCCCCCCCCCCCCCCAACAACTAGCCACACCGCCACCACACAAACACTCCTGGCAACATCTAAGGTCATATCAGGGTGGGCACCGACTTGTGACAGTCTGCACTCATGGCGACTTTATAGTACTGCCCAACTGGGAAATCAGGCTGCCAGCACCATGATCCGATATCCCACTCAGTCACATTATCCTGACTTTGAGCCAGCCAGTCATTGTCCCATCCTTTTTTAATGCTGAGCGCCAAGCACAACAGTCATCCGATACCACGTTCATTTGGTTCTAATCAGCATCTGATGAGCGGACTTTGGGTTGGGTGACGGCACCACATTGTGGCTCAAGCAGTCGTTGGGGTGTGAATCATGGCAGAGTAGTGTAGGTGCACCACTAAGAGCCACACTGGCACATGGCAGGCCTGGTCCACCATTGTACATGTAGGCATTGTAGAAGTGGGAACATATTCCGATAAAAATGGATGTTGAAGGGATGATGGATAAGTGACTACGGATGAGGCATAATGGATTAGGCATAATGGACTATGGACAATGAATTATGGATAATGAATTATGGATAATGGGTAATGGATGGTGGATAATGAATCATGGATAATGAATCATGGATAATGAATCATTGATAATGAATTATGGATAATGAATGGATAATGGGTAATGGATAATGAATGTTGGATAATGAATTATGGATAATGAATGATGGATAATGAATGGTGGATCATAAATTATGGATAATAAATTATGGCTACCACACAACTACTACACACAACCCCAGCATCGTTGCAAACCTACATACTGTTAAAAACGGCTACCCAAATGCCTGTTTTGCCTGTCTTGCCTCTTTCCCTTTTTCTGCCACTACCCGTTACAACGACCACCCAATGCCTGTCTTGCCTCTTTCCCTATTTCTGCCACTACCCGTTACAACGACCACCCAATGTCTGTCTTGCCTCTTTCCCTATTTCTGCCACTACCCGTTACAACGACCACCCAATGCCTGTCTCGCCTCTTTCCCGATTTCGGCCAAACTGGGTTAATCTCCACCTCAACATTCTGTGTCGGCTGACACAATTGGTGAGGAGGATTCAGAGAAGCCGAGTGTGGAAAGGGGCGTATCTGGGGGGCCGTGTGTGGGAGTGTGTGACATGTGTGGGGGTGTGTGACGTGTGTGGAAGTGTGTGAGGAGTGTGTGGGGTGGGGTGTGAGGGAGTGTGTGATGCGTGTGGAGGTGTGTGATGTATGTGACGTGTGTGAATTGTTTGTTGTTTTACGTCCTGCCAACATCTAAGATCATATCAGGTGGAGGTGCGTCACGCGGTGTGTGACGTGCGTGGAAGTGTGTGGAGGTGTGTGATTTGTTTGTTTGTTGTCGTTTAACGTCCTAGCAACATCTAAGGACATATCAGGCCGGGTAACGACTTGTTACAGTGCGCACTCATGGCAACTTTATAGTGATGCCCCACTGGAAGACCAGGCCACCAGCAACATGACCTGATATCCCACTCAGTCATATTATCCTGACTGAGCCAACCAGTCCTTGCCCTATCCTAATAATGCCGAGCGCCTGGCTAGGAAGCGATAAGTGGAGAGGTGCGGGGAGAGGGGAGACGATGGGAGAGGTGAGGGGAGAGGAGGGGACAGGGGAGGGGAGGGGAGGGGAGAGTAGGGGAGAGGGGAGGGGGAAGTAGGGGAGAGGCTAGGTGAGGGGAGAGGGGAGGCGCGGGGGGCAGAGGTGGAGGGAAGGCAGGGGACAGAGGAAAGGGGGAGGAGGGAGGGAAGAAGAGAGGGCAGAGGATGGACATCGAGCGTAGGAAAGTAGATTATAACGATCAACTTATTATATTTATCTTTAAAAAAAATATAGCAGAAGTCTCAGTCATCAGATTGTGCAAGTTTAATTCTTAGCGCGACTAGATAGCGTCCAACTGTCTGACCTAAATCCAGCCCAGGGGGCTGACTCCCTGCAGGGCACAACGGTCATCCGATATCACGTTCATTTGGTTCTAATCAGCATGTGACAAGCAGACTTTGGGTTGGGTGACGGCACCGCATTGTGGCTCAAGCAGTCGTTGGGGTGTGAATCGTGACAGAGTAGTGTAGGTGCACCACTAAGAGCCACACTGGCACCTGGCAGGCTTGGTCCACCATTGTACATGTAGGAATTATAGAAGTAGGAAAATATTCCGATAAAAATGGATGTTAAAGGGATGATGGATAAGTGACTACTGATGAGGCATAATGGATTAGGCATAATGGATTATGGATAATGAATGCATAATGGGTAATGGATGATGGATAATGAATGATGGATAATGAATGATGGATAATGATGGATCATAAATTATGGATAATATATTATGTATAATGGGCAATTGATAATGAATGCTGGATAATGGATGATGGATAATAAATTATGCATAATGAATTATGGATAATGAATGCTGGATAATGAATGCTGGATAATGAATGATAGATAATGAATGATGGATAATGAATGATGGATAATAGATTATGGATAATTGATAATGAATGATGGATAACGAATGTTGGGTAACGAATGATGGTCGATGAATGCTGGATAATGAACGATGGATAATGAATGATAGATAATAAACAATGGATAATGAATGATGGTTAGTGAATGATGGATAGTGGATGATTGATAATGAATGCTGGATAATGAATGCTGGATAATGAATGCTGGATAATGAATGATGGATAGTGAATGGTGGATAATGGGCGATTGATAATGGACGATTGATAATGAATGATGGATAGTGAATGGTGGATAATGAATGATGGATAATGGGCGATGGATAATGAATGGTGGATAATGAATAATGGATAACAGATAATGAATGATAATGGATAAGGCATAATGAATGAGGGATAGTGAATGAGGGATAATCAATGGGTAGCACACCTATTGTTAAAATGGTTTGCAATGGTGTAACTAAAAGATTTCCACTCCATTCAGAATGCCACCAGCATCAGTACAGCCATCCTCACATCACCATTACTGTACTACCACTGCCACCCCATCCCCAAACCTCACCCCCATTAAATATACACATTAATAATTACCCCGTAACCATGGCAACATTTAAAAATCCCAACGTGGTTCCCCCAGTAGCACCCCCTATAGGAGCGTTGGGAAATAAGTGGCGGTACTAATGTGGCGGTGAACTGATAGGTGGCGCTGTGATTGGGTTAAGCACTATTTGATCAGGCGCTCACAGTTCACTTGGCTAATGCTGGCTTTTTCAATTAATTGTCTTTGAATCAGATGTCTGACTGCAGCTAAGCAGTCAGTCAATATGCCGACCGGTATGTAAACACACCGTCAGGGAACCGCTGTCTACACCACTCCTAGCACCAACCCACTCCCTTTTCCCCCCACCCCGGTGCCCTCTTCTCCCCTTCCCACCGCTACCCCATAAAACCGCAACCATGTCTCACCACAACCCCTTCTCATCGCGACCCCTTCTCACCACCACCCCCTTCTCACTGCGACCCTCTTTTACCACCGCCCCTTCTCACTGCGAGCCCTTCTCACCACCACCCCCTTCTCACTGCGACCCTCTTCTACCACCACCCCTTCTCACCACCACCCCTTCTCACTCCGACCCCTTCTACCACCACCCCTTCTCACTCCGACCCCTTCTACCACCACCCCTTCTCACTCCGATCCCTTCTACAACTACCCCTTCTCACTGCGAGCCCTTCTCACCACCACCCCTTCTCACTGCGACCCCTTCTCACCACCACCCCTTCTCACCACCACCCCTTCTCACCACCACCCCTTCTACCACCACCCCTTCTCACTGCGACCCCTTCTACCACCACACCTTCTCACTGCGACCCCTTCTACAACTACCCTTCTCACTGCGAGCCCTTCTCACCACCACCCCTTCTCACTGCAACCCCTTCTCACCACCACCCCTTCTCATTGTGACCCCTTCTACCACCACCCCTTCTCACCACCACCCCTTCTCACAGCGAGCCCTTCTCACCACCACCCCTTCTCACAGCGAGCCCTTCTCACCAGCACCCCTTCTCACAGCGACCCCTTCTACCACCACCCCTTCTCACAGCGACCCCTTCTACCACCACCCCTTCTCACACCACCCCTTCTCACAGCAACCCCTTCTCACCACCATCCCGTCTCACAGCGACCCCTTCTACCACCACCCCTTCTCACTCCGATCCCTTCTACAACTACCCCTTCTCACTGCGAGCCCTTCTCACCACCACCCCTTCTCACTGCGACCCCTTCTCACCACCACCCCTTCTACCACCACCCCTTCTCACTGCGACCCCTTCTACCACCACACCTTCTCACTGCGACCCCTTCTACAACTACCCTTCTCACTGCGAGCCCTTCTCACCACCACCCCTTCTCACTGCAACCCCTTCTCACCACCACCCCTTCTCATTGTGACCCCTTCTACCACCACCCCTTCTCACCACCACCCCTTCTCACAGCGAGCCCTTCTCACCACCACCCCTTCTCACAGCGAGCCCTTCTCACCAGCACCCCTTCTCACAGCGACCCCTTCTACCACCACCCCTTCTCACAGTGACCCCTTCTACCACCACCCCTTCTCACAGCAACCCCTTCTCACCACCATCCCGTCTCACAGCGACCCCTTCTACCACTACCCCTTCTCACCACCAGGTTCCACCTTATCCTTTCCTCCTTCCCTCTGCCACCCCTTCCCCTAACACAGCCCCCCCCCCCCCCGCCACACACACACACACACACACACACTTTGTGGGTGTGTGCTTAGAGCAGGTAAATCGGGCCGTGCAACAGTCGCCGCGTGCAGCTCTAATCTGCCCACGTGTAATCGTGCCCCGCCCCTCCCTCTGGTTCCCGGCGCAGCCAACTGGGGTTAAGCACCAAGCCCCTGCCACTCACCCCGGGTACCGCCTGTAAGCCTTCTACGCCACCCACACGTCGGGCTGCAGAACGGGTACGCCTCTCCGGTGTGGTGGTTTCAGCGGGTTCCCGTGCTCAGAGGTGTCCCTCGCTTCTGCGCTGCTTCTGCGTATGCGCGGATTTCGCATCAACGGGCCGTAATCGATTAACACGACCCGGGCGACTCGGGTCATCCGAGTCGTCAGAAATTCAAATAGAACACGGCGAGTGGAGTCGACAAATACACGTGCCATGTGCATAAAAAGAATAACTTAGATTAATTAAATGGAAATATAGGTAAACTGGGCCATCATAAAATACTTTAAATCCTATTTTGCTTTATTTTTATCGGTTATTAAAAAAAAAAAAAAAAAGATTGTCCACCCGAGCGCGGAGAAGCGTATTCGATTATTCGACCCGAGTTTGTAGGATGTGCGCATGCGCCAATAAGTGGCTCAGGTGACCCGAGTTGATGCGAAATCCGCGCATGCGCAGAAGCAGCGCAGAAGCGAGGGACACCTCTGAGCACGGGAACCCGCTGAAACCACCACACCGGCTTTCAGTTTCATGCTGGTTTTCTTCAATATTTCCATCCTTAGAAATTTAGTTTTATTTATTTATTCAATTACAATCTTTTTTTTTGTTATTTGTTTTTGTTTCTTCACTGTTCCGTTCATTCCCTTTTACAGGTTCTTCATATTGGTTCGTTTCTTCTTGTTATAATTAGCATATATATATATGTGGGTTGTCCTCAGAAAAGGTGGTCCATAAGTGTGATATGGTTGGACAAAAATAAACTTGTTACAAATGACCCCTAAATGACACAGGTTGAACACATGGTCCCTCCACAACATATTTTGAGGGAAAAAAGATAGTTAACGACTCACTTTTTTGTAGGGGGTCATAGAAGTATGAAGCTAAGATTCCTTACCCGCGGCATGCGGTATGCGAATGCGAATGTGGCAAAAAATCTAAACGCCTTGAAGTCAATGGGCTACATTCCTTACACATGGTATGCGAATGCGAATGCGGCAACTCGATCGGTCCCCGTAACGATTGGTGCGGCATGCGGCATGCGAATAGAAACCTCAGTCGCACGTGTCCATTAGTTTTAGACTAGGAGAGGCGACTGATCATTACGGAACGGTCACACACAGGGGTGCGGAGGGGAAACATGGTAGTGGTGGTGGTGGGGAGATGCATGCCGCTTACCGCATAGAAGGAATCCTCCCATTCGCATACCACATACCGCGTATAAGGAATCTTAGCTTTAGTCAGCATGATATTATTGTTGTTACACGCATACCAAACAATACATCCAAAGAGCAACATTAATTGTTAAATCATGATCGTTGCCATAAATGTGCTCATGTCATCTTTGCTTCTTCACAAGTCCCCTAACATATTAATACATCTAAAAGAAACTATCCAATACCTTGATTTCAATAGTTATTGATCACTTCGATACATGGTCATTTCAGGACACCACACTGAAAGTAAACACTTATTAAATCTTTTAATATATGATTATATTAGCAGTGTTAATACAAAAATGTATGTATGTGCTGTGTATGAGTCACTGCTGACAATAGTATGTAAAATAATTTAATAGATATCAAGGGGAAAAGCATAATGCGTACCATAAGTAGTAGAAACAGGTCTTACAAAGACCTTAGTAGTGTATTCATCCCATATTATAGCATTTGTTGTATGTAATTGCCTTGTACTTACCAGACTTTTTTTAAGCATGTCACAAATCGACCATGCTTTTGGCCCTTCATTTTGGCCTAATTTGTCAGTATACAAAGAAACAAAACCACAGAAGTCAATGATTTTGTTCATGCTATCTCTTCATCATACCAACATGATGACACAAATGTAAATTGGTCGATTTCACGAAAAACAAGAATATTATGAGCTTTCAAACTGAGTAACCCATCATGGACCATGTTTTCTGCAACCCATATACATATATAATTATGGCCACTTTGTTACAAACTTAAACAACAAAATGTGTGCGTACATTTGAAAATGTCAAACAGTACTGCCCCCAGGGGCCAGCCTGGTAAAACAACTTCCGCCTACATTTCATGGCCAAAAGCCCCGCTTGTTCCAAACCGCCACGCCCCAGGGCGCCACTCGTACCTCCACCGGAAGTCGAACCCGTAGTGGATTGGAACGCTGCCGGAAGTGAAATTTGCGCCGCGTTGGCTGCTGTGACGAAGTTGTGCTATATAAGTGTGTGTGTGAGTGAGTGTGTGTGAGGGTGTA